>CM026184.1:15931367-16531367 GCA_014825925.1 Bombus breviceps
TTTTTGTTTCTTTTTCATGTACACAATTCGCCTTTATCGTATTTTTAGCAATCCTATGCTTTGTCCGTAGGATTATACGTGGTAACAATGTTTCGCCTACACAAGAGTTCAGTTCTCGTGACCGCGTTGCGAGTGTAAGCTTGCGTACAACAAATATGTCTTAACAAATAATCATCAATATCTTTTGAAGGTCGAGAGACGACATCCTTCAGTGATCGCGATATGTCTTCCCACGGCGTTTTAACATATCTTAAATTAGCTTCGCGCCTGCTAGGCCATTTAAAATTGGTCCACCAGCAGGTCACAGATCTCTACTGACATCGATTCCTTACTCGAACGTACTGTCAAACGGAACATCTACAAGATGACATTAACGAACTTGCTCATCGAATTCCTGGTTTCAGAGATGCAATATTTAAGAAGCTTTGAAAGTTACCTGCGCTTGTTTATTAGGTTCTAAACGTAAGAGACATCCTACTTGTTGTGCCCTCATATGTACTATTCCTGCACAGACAAAGTTATCAGGATTCGGATCGATACCATCGAGTAATTGCATTCCAAATCCTTGCAATTTCGTGCGAACTTGCGCAAGATCCATCGGCTGTTGTGCTTTAAAAATCTTCTGTGAACGTTGTTGGTTGGCTCTAAAAGTGTAAGTTGATTATATAATATTATTTCAACGTATTGCTAAACGAAATAACTTTTATTTGAATAGTAAAAATATGTCAAACAGTTTCTAAAAACTATTTGATTACGTACGGCTGACTTTTGTCATATTTAATAAATTAATAAGTTTTAATGTAACAGTTAAAAGGAATAACAACCAAAATGACGATAGTAAAGTATTTATTACGATAAGTTACATACCCTCCAAGATTTTTCCACCGTGCAAAGAATGATTCTCCATTCATTTCTGTAGGCTCGAAGAATTTGTTGATCGTTAACGGTAACTTCATTGTTATCTTTTGTGGCACGTTATTATAAATAAAGGAAATGATCATGCTTGGCGCATCTGTAATATAGGAAAAAGAAAATTTAAGACCGTTTTCAAACGATATAAAAGTGAATAACATCCGTTTGATGGCATCTGTTTTAGAATGTTATGCAGCTTATCGTACCACTGTAGTCGTCGATACACTCTGCATTAATCATTTGTTGTATTTGAGCACCAGCTTCTAGCACGGGGTCGACTGGCTTTACTTGTACAGCTAATTTTTGTTGATTTTCCTCGGGCCAAGATAGTTGAGGTTGAAAGCTGTGAAGAGCGTACTGAGTTTTGTTTCCGTAAAAAAGACCGACACGTCCCAAGTTTTGTCTGAATTCTGACTTCACTCCGATTTGAATCAAGTCATTTTCAAACAATACGCCGTTATTCTTGCACACGAATCTGTAAGGCATAGCATCATAAGGCACTTTAAAGTTTACAGTACCCTCTCGAAAATTTCTCTTGATTAAATATTTTCTACATCGACATACTTTTTGGGATTATACGTGTTTTGGGCACCGTTAGTGGCAACTTTGTTTGGCATATTATAAATATCACCTAGTACATCAAGTAAAACTCCTGTATTGCTAGTTGGTTGAGAAGACGGCGGTGTAGAAAGACTTAATAAATCTGCCGAGGTATTATTAACAGTTCCTGTGGCACTGGCGGGCGCTTCCGCGTGATGATTAGCATTTGGCGCAGGACTTTTACTTTCTCTAATCTCATTCTCGGGAACTCGTCCTGGCTTTTTCCTTTTCAAAACGGCGAGAATGGAAGATTCTCTTTCTGGGAATGCTGGCATTTCTTCTAATACTGTAGCCTGTAAGGAAAATTACAAATATTCACCAACACTGCTGGAATCACATACACTTTCATACCGTATACAACTATAAATATCGCCGTTCCAGTCTAATAAAGATCTAGTATTAAACATATCTAATCTCTCCATTACAAAAGTTTCGTAATTTTCCAAACATTCTTAGCCAATGGATGGCAGTAACGTAGTTATTGAAATATTTGTTTTTGTCTATCGCACTTCGTAGCAATAATGATGTATTAGTTGCGTCGCAAACATACTTAAAAGTAACCAGAGAGTGCAAACAATATTGTTTATCGCAACATTATGAAACATTCGCTTCGTTATTTAATTACAAATTTTATTAAATGAAATCGATTTTCTTCATTAACTGAAAAATAATTTTTTTACAGTTGCGTCATTGTTGTACTGGAACGGCGACACGCTAATTAAAATTAATTTGAATTGGATTTGTTATTTACCAAAACATCGCTAGAGGCGATAATGCTTAGCTGAAGATACTCTGAAGCTCTTTGTTGTAATTCTGCATCGGCGCTGCGTAAGTTGCTGTGTTGTCTAAAAACATCTTGAATTTGACTTCTCATTTCAGGAAACAGATTAACAAATTTGATATAGGTTGAAAGTAGCAACGCTCGGGTCATTGGAGAACATAAGTGGTACTGAAAAATTAAGCAGAGAAAAAAGAAAAGGAGAAGAAACGGCATTAATATATTAAATATGAGATGTTTATGATTTGTATATGTAAGATTTTGTAGAACTTACTTTGGAATGTAATAATTGAAATTGAACAGCTGGAGAAGAGCGCTGATCACCAGCAATGAGATTTCCAAACTCCCCAAGTATGTAACCACCAACTTTAACCATATTTTCGTGGCAAGCTGGTGCTTGTAAGGCCTAACAAATATCACATATATTTAATATCTTGTTTATAACAAAATATTTAAATGAAAAAGATATATATACAATTGTGCGTTATCTACCTCGAAAACAGTCTTTGCTGCGTATCCTTGCACGTCGTCTCTATTGATAACAATCTGAATAACTCTGTACCATACTTCTTCCGAAACATAATCACCAGCTATCCTAATGAGATTTAGAATAACGTCAACGTACCAAGTATAATCGGTAGCATATTTTTCGGCTAGAATCGCGACTTTAAGAACCATTTCTTCCCTAATAGAATAGTCAGCAGTTTCGAGGTAGTTTAACATTTCTTGTACTATTTCTTCCGCATTGCTTTTATCACACATAGCATACAAAAGATCAACAGCCTGTTGTCTAACAGATACGTCCTTTTCCATTTTCATAGAAAGAATGACAACTTCTTGATGTTTTTTCACGGCTTCGTGTGAAAGCTCTGATGTGGCCAAATGGCACATGGATTCGAGTGCTAAGTAACGAAGATTAGTTTCACGATTGGATAGAAACTGACCGAGTTGATTGCACGCTCGAACCGACAAAGGCAGTTCACTGTCGTTATGAATAATTAAACTAATGGCCTCGAATAATACAGCGTTCTTAGCATTCGAGTGCTGCACCTTCTTTGATTTTGGCGGTTCTTGAGCTTTGTTTAATATAGTTTCTAAACATTCATTTAATCTACCCCTTACACCTGGATCTTCAGCTGTTAGAAAGTAACAAATACAATAAAATTATTGCTGCGGCTACCTTAATATGTTATACAATTTGAATAAAAATAATTTACCAGGTGGGGTGTAATTCTGTAGTAATCGTAATAGTTTAACAGAGAGCCATGGCGCTGGCACAAAGTAATATGTATAATCCTGTAGGTCCGTGTAGCTCGATGTCACGATCTATTGAGGTAGATTAAAAATAAGCAAACTAACATATCTAACCATTGACTGGATTAACAAGCTATGCCATACCCTGCTCAATCTTGAAACTGCTAAACTAACGCATCCTTTGTATTCGTCCGGATTTCTTTTTACAAGAGCATCTATTAAAGATGCAGCTGCGGTAACAACACCGAGATGTTGGTCATTTAAAAGATGAACTATACGCGAGGTCCATTCTCCACCAGGAACAACATCCGGTGCGGTACGCAATAACCGTAATAAACACAGCGCTGCGCTTTGTTTCACAACATCCATAGTGTCTCTAAAATAAAAAATTATTTCTAATTATTTTTCCCTTCTTTGAATAAATTGTAAAGGAGTATGAAATATTAATTACTTTAGCTACATACCCGGAAACGAGTAGTTTTGGTATTTCATTGCCAAATGCCTCTGCCATTTCTTTACTACCAATATTAGCAATACATTGCAATGCAAGATTTACATGAATGGGATTTCGTGATGCAAGATCATTCTTTATACTTTGAATTATTAATTTAATGAGATCACTGTTTGTATTTACTAAAACTGATATGAAAAGGTAGCCCTAAAAGTGGTAGTAACAGTTGCATAAAATTAAACTTCAGCATCAACATAATTTACGTGTGCATTATTCATTTCGATAGATCTTAACGCTTACAATTTGTTTCTCTGAATATTTGTTAGATGAAAGTAGATTAACAGCCTCCATATGTCCGAAGTCGATGTCATGACCAAGCAGGAAAATAAAAAGGAGCTTGCAAACATATTTCTTTTTTTGATAACCGTCAAGTGTCTTATCTCCTTTAAATTTACTACGAATATTCGCCAACTCTTTGTTTATTCTTTTTATTTCCGCCTCTTTGCTTTTACCTAATAGAATAAGCAAAACAGAACAAAGTGATTAATAATTTTTTAAGCCTTTTGCAGATCATTTCTGTGAATATGGAATTATTGGTGACATGCTTTCACACACACACACACACACACACACGCGCGCGCGCGCGCGCGCGCTCCTATATAACTATACACTTGTCATTGTTTTTATAGAAAACTATAATGGCTGCATGCCACTTGGACTGGCATCAAAGTACAGATGTATTGATTTCTCCTATAAGAGTCAATTTCGTATCCTACTTCTTATATAATTATTTATTGCATTATATATAATATAAAGATTATATAGTTAACCCATACGTTAATTTACATTCTATTCATGTCTATAAAGATTTCTCGAGGTAGCTGAAAGTGTTAGTTTTAATATTCGTTTACTCTGTTATGCCAAGTATTACATATGAGTGTCTGGAGCACAAGCTATATCAGAAAGATACGGCTATATCAGAACTCCGCCCCCTGTCTCCTACTCTTCACCGCCTTAAATACTCCATGTGTCACGTCTGTTTCAATGGCATCATATCTCTTAGTGAAACATGGGTCAAAATTTCAATGATCCAAAAGTTAACGAGTTATCTTTTTTATCTGATAGCATAATACACACGAGTGTCCAGTTAGGACTAATGTAAGATGCAAGTTAATACATTTTTTTTAAGTATCATTTAAAGACGTATAAATAACAAGAAAAGTGTATTAGCTCACAATTTCTAATATCAGAAATGAATACAGCCAGCCCACGCATGCCATCTCCTCTCACAGCCGGCATCTTGTTTTCTTCTATTTAAAACCACCTGTGAAATAAAATACAATGAAAGAAACTTGTACTCATATCCCTGAGAAACATAATTTTAATTTACAAAATTATGTTAACACGAAAACACATGTTAACATCTATCTACAAGTTATTTTTTATAACAATTAAACATTTCAATTATATAAATGTCTATAAGAAAATGTATGCCAGGATATTTTTTGGATTACAGAGTGATATATGTAGTTATAAAATGGTGTTTAATAAAAATAGATAGAGATATGTGATATTAAAATAAATATACAAAAAGATGAATGGAATTCTTCATATCTCTGCTTATGGGATAATTTATGGAAAGTTAATTGTAAACTCGCAAATATATGTTGTCATTTGACGACATGCAATAGACGCATTGAGGGGAGGCTCAAGAAAGTGATTTAAACGATGTTCGTTGATTAAGTGTACTCGAACCAACGAGTCCCATGGTCTCTTCAAATAACTTTAAAGAAGAATTCCCCATGTTAGATGTACGTTCGATATTAGCAAATGAAACTAGCATATTACATGAACGTTGGAAATTGAAAGGGCAAGTTGTGCGAAATAATGCAGCGTCTACTCTCGACGCTCGAGAGAAAAATCGAGTGATTAAGCCGGTAACGCGTCCTAGATTCCGACGGCAAACGCTCTTTGACAGCGGTGTGATGGAAACGTTGATAGTGGTTCGCATTACGTGAAAACTTCCGACATTATGTTGAAAGATTGTAGCAACATTCACGAAGAAATCACCGAATAATTCAACGTGCATGGATCGAGCAGGCAAAAAGAATGTTTAGAAACGGATAAATAGATCGAACGATGGCTTTCTGTCTCCGATGACCTGTCGTACTGATGGCAAATGCAACCAGTGCGACCTATGTTTTCTGAGGAAAAGGTTATCTGCTACGCATCTTCTTGGTTATTGGATCAGTTTTAAGTACATACCAATCTGGGTTAGGGTAACGTTCACGCACAGCTCTGTCACGTAGTACTCGGTAGGCGTGAAACTATTCGCGAGTCGGTGCCAGAGATTTCGTGGCTGTCGCCATTTGCAACCGCTGACTAGCTGACGGCTACCCGTCAAATGCCACTAGGCCTGCGCTTTCGACATTGCGCGGGTAAATTCGTATTTCAAATCTGCTGCTATTTCATCGATCGCTTTTTATATGATTATGTCACTGCTCATAACGTATGAGACAAATTTTAATTATCGTTATCATATCGTGACCCGTTGCATCTTGTTAATATCCGTTTAACAATCGAATATTCGATATTTCAATTTTTACGGTCATTTTGACACTTCTTAGTAACATAAAAAGGGAAGATTTCATAAAGTCTTAATAACTCTGTACCGTAAATAATAAGATCATACGATAAAAATTTTATTCCAAAGTATAATTGTAAAGTAGTGAGAGGTTTTGGAAACTAAAAAACTCCTAGTGTTGCTTTTATCGTGCAATTGATACGTTAAATTGAATCAAGCTAGGTCGTCAAACTTTGATTCAATTAAAAGCATATTAAACGAAGTTCAGTTTACGGGAAGGTATTTATTGAAAACTTGTTTGTCATTGCATGTGTATTTCTTAGATAAAAAAATGTATTATGTATACAATATATCAACTTCAGAGATCATTCAGGTTTTTAAAAATGTACGATATCTCCTTATATCATCGTGTCATTTGCTGCTGTATCTTCTCAAGTAACATTTCTAACCTAACATTCATAACAGGTTGTCCTTTTCTTGTTTTCCTCGAAAGTTGTTTGTACGTTTGCATTCTTTTCTCTTTATACTTTTTCAGCGCTTCCTCTCTTTCTGCTTTCACTCGGAAAGCTTCTTCCTCTTGCTTCTTCCACTCATTCCTTTTATCGAAAAATTCCTGTTTTGCTCTATGAAACGCGCTTATCCTTCTCCATTGTTTCCTTCGAACAAACAGTAATTATCTTTGAAGATCAATGTGAATTTTGAAGCTGTTGTTTCCTATATAAAACGTAGTAAGTATACATACTCGTGACCATTTCGATCATTAGCTTTGAAAGCGAATTTCTTTAGATTTTGTTGCTGGTCCTTGCCAATTTGTTTGTAAAATCCTCGTAAAACAGCTTGCTTCCTGCGTTGCTCCCATTGATTAACTGCAATGTATAGTACAATTAAAAAGTGAGAATAATATTGTTAATGATATTTGAACTTAACCTATACGTAAACTAAATTACTCGATAGTCTCACGAACGTACCTTTGTATTTATTACTGTACTTCTGTAGTCTATACTTCTTTTTGTTAAACGGATTTTTTCCATTGCTTACGTATCCTGATTGTTCTTTATTAAAAACATCTTTTACATAGCGCCTCATGATTGTAACAAGCCTCACGAGATGCTGACTTAGTTGCGACAGTAGACGCAAGGGGGACTTGAGATCGATTAAGCGGGCGCGTTAACCGACGACAATTCAAAGGGAGATATTTTCCTTCGATACGACGTGTATCAATGTGTAATCATTGAAATGTATTTTCTTGAGGGAAAACAGGCTGTTACTTTACGTTCATTCGTAAACGTTCGTGCATTATCGTTACGCGCATAAATACGTGTTATACTATTGAGTAATATCGTTTAATATGTCGACAGAAGGTAAATGCAAAGTTGGATAGGTGTTGGTGACTTAAAATAAACTTCTATTCATGGTTAAAGTAAAAATATACTAAGTAGTAATAACGTCGTATTTATATTTCTTACAGACTTATTTACATTGTCATTGTTTAGTAGATACGGCTGAATGAAATATTAAGATACTTATTTGCTCGTCAGTGTCGAAGGTTTCAATGGAAAAATTGTAATACCAAAGGTGTACTACTAAGAAAAGCAAATTACAAAGAAATTACTCTTGCACAATCGACCGAGTATATTACGGGCACTTGTCATCGCATTACATATTGTCAGTTTATTCGTGGCAGTGACATTGGCCATATGGATGGCTACGTTTATTCGCGTGTACTAACATTCTTTTCACGCACGTGTAGCAAAACGAAGGATGACCATCGACCATCGATATCAAATATGACATTGTTAATGCGATCTATATAAATAAACGGTTTAAAAGAAAAAAAAAGAAAGTTATCCTCTATGCTACCATGTTTCATTAATAATAATATTTAGACGTCTGATGTAATGGGTACGTTCGTGCGCAAATACAGAGCGCTGAGAATTTAAGCACTAAAAATTCATTTGAGCTATAGATCGTGTATATAGCAAATACAAACGTGCGTGAATGCTATAAGTAGTTGCAGCCGGATCGTATTGCAAATCCACGTAGCGCGAATGTTACAACAAACCGGTTAGGATCAAGTTTCACAAGTTTGCAAAGAAACGGTTGAAAATTCGGCGTTATAATATTTACCCTTCCTGATATGGTAAACTCGTCTGGCGTTATGATAGTTGTTCTATTTACAATTTCCCTTGAAATTTTCTTCCAACTGTAATGGTACATTAGACATGATATTATGTACGTAATATTATTAAACGTTAAATATAATTGAGTGTTTCGTTAGTTATACATACGATGTATCGTGTATAGAATATACGGTCACTGTCGCGTCACACGTGCCGATGATATACACGTGCTAACGTATTATCGTGGAGATTGAAATCGAGGGGACAATCTGGTCGAAGGCTCGGCAATTTTACTGAATAAAAGATGGACACTATGATATCAGAGAGTGACATCATGGCGCGTTAACCTCAGTCCCCATTTGTACTCAAGTCAGTAGTGGCGATGCGAAGTCGTCGTACGACGACACCAGTCAAGTCAACCTCCTCGTTCAATCGTTCTAAGTAAGCCAAGTACAAATGACTATTAAGCGCTCATTGCCTGTTTGCTACCGAAGTGTTGAATGAAATTATCTTTTACCATCCCGGTTCTGTTATCAACACCTACTGTCCGCTCTAACAAATTATTTGCAATCCAACCGCGGGTTCGTTCGGAACAAAGAACGGTTCTCTCTTTGTTTGCTCGTGTAACATTAATTAACATTAATTAACGTAATGGAATTACTTTACTTTATCCTTGTTGTCCTAAAAACTAGGAAATTAACGAGACAAACTATTTTCTAGATGTGTTTATGCAAAATTTAAGATACGTCCACAGAGTCGTTTATCGCTTCTCAAAAGTTTTTCAATCAATTTTTAAAACTTTCGGTTTCCGTTGGCTTCCGTTCTCCGGTTCTTTATTCGCGCGGTACCCTCGACATCGAACGGTGGAAGAATGACGGTCGAAAGGGTCGAACGATTAAAGAATTCCTTGGATCGAATCTGGCCTCGGATATGGCTCTCTGTCGGACTTTGTCAGCTATTAATAGTCAACGGTATCGAAGAGGTGTATGTATAGTATGTACTATCTTTTCTACAACCTCCGTTTAGTTGTTTTCTTCTGCATGCCACGCTACATATAATTGCCTGGCAAGCTGTTTCGCTTCTGTCTCCTTGTCTGGCATAACAATGTAATTATTCGACGAATTGTGTTGCACGAGTAACTCAATTTCGACATAAGTTGGAAGCTTAAGAAATTGGCTCTTTTAAACGCGTGGTAAAAATCGTTTTTCGAAGCAAAGTTACGAGACATGTTTCCTGTTTTGATCTATTCTTAGATTCAGATTCTATACATATTTCCTATTATTCGAGTAAAAATTCCTCTTCAAGGCGAGAGTAAATAAATCTCATTTAATCGTAGTTAACGTTGCACAGGCTACTGAAACTTTATGACTCTTCTTTCAGGCGATACCAAACGAGTCAGCGTAAAAGTTTTCTATTAACAATCCAATATATATATATATATGTGTGTGTGTGTGTGTGTGAAAATTTCATTTTTTTAGTTCCCCAGTAATCCCTATTCAGTGCTGTTGCATAACGGGTTTGTCCCAAAATGGCGAAATCGAAACGACGCTTCCAACATAATGACCTAAAAAACAAATAAGACCGGGAAGATGGAGCAAGCGTTTAAATCCGGTAGAAACAGTTAAGAATAAGATGTTTTCGTCTTGTCGCATCCATTGTCATACCACGGGATTGAGCAACACGTACAGCGACAACTCGCTACGTAACGAATGGACGTAAGACCGATCCATATTAGCGACGATTGTGACGCGTTTTATCGATCGGTAAAACCTCCACATAGGTGACGTCATGTTAACCACGTTCTCCCACGCAAGACCGACGAGAAACTTAAGAATTCGGTGAACGTTTGAGAGAAACACAGACGAGAAGATTGACGATTCGTTCTCTGTAAGGGAAGCCTGAAATATCGTCTGGAGGCTCGAACAATTTGACATTGACACACTTCGTCGTCAACACCGGTCTTCTCCGCTCTCTTCTATGTGCTTTTACGTTCTCACCGTCGTTTAATCTCGTTTACATTTTAACGCCGTTGTTCGTAAATTTCTTTACTTCGCGACTATTGCAGAGTAAAAGTCGATCGGAGAGTGAAAAGAGATCATCGTGTCTTTGTCGATCGTCTTGTTCGCTCTGCCAAATCATTTTGGAATTTTCGATCTTTGCACGAGGTGGAGCCAAAGAGATGCCTGCTTGCGCGTTCTCTATTTATTTATCTCATTCGCCGGTAATCAAGCCTGGAATTTATAACAAGGAGGAGTAACGGGATTCTTTTATAGGTATGGGGAAATGTTTAGGAATTTTCACGGACGCACGTTCAAATTCAATCGCATCCTGCGTTAGGGTTTTTCGCCAATTTCCTGCGGAGATTATTCACGCGCGCGATTCGATACGGACGAGGGTTGTTATTCACCCGTTTTGGCCGAGTAGAGCGTGATTCAGTCCTCCTACGTTTTCGTCCGTAGCTATAGCTATCGCGCAAATCGACCGCACTCCTCGTCACTCGATGGATCTCGAGAAAACATTCCACATAGTTCGATTCATAAGAGATCGTGGACGAGTGCGAAGCCGCAGGCAGGACTATTTATGAACAATAAGAAGGCGTCGTGACGCGACGGTCCATTCAGTTCAGTGCGTATGACGCGGTGCAACGCGTGAAAATAGCGGTCAGCATCATTTGCCTGCGTGATTTAACTCCACGAAAAAAAAAAAAAAAAAAAAATAAATATCACGCAGTTCCACCAGACGTACACGGAAAGTTGCGTAGTAACCGCGGCCTTCGTGCCTCTCTGGTACGCCTGTTCAAATTAGAACACCTGAATGTTCACGCGTGATTAACAAGAATCTAGAAAGAACGAACGATCCGAAACGAAATGCGAATGATCGTCACGCGCGATACGATTACGAGGCTCCATTTTATCTTTGAGGACTGAATTCTTTGCGTCAAATTTTATACCTACTTGGGCTATTAATAATAACTAAAAATAATAGCTATTAGAATAGCGAATTAGCGAATTTATACGGATGATTTAAATTTATATAACGCGAAATGAGTCATAGGTACAAAGTGATGCGAGATGGTATTTTGGCAACTGTTGAGAATAAAGACGAATTTGTTTCTTGTACTTGAATAGGATTTTTTTATACTAGGAAGTCCTCCTTTCGTTCGTACGAAAATGACTGGGAAATTTTTTACATCGCCTACCGTGTGTTAAAAATAATTGATAATATCTAGAGCAATGTTACCTCCATTATTTTAGGTACAAAAATTTAGTTTAGACTCTTCGTGAAAGTTGCGTGATTTTGTTGCGGGCAATGGGAATAGATATCTCCCTTGCTCCTTAATTTTAAGCGGCCTCGAAATGTAACAAGCTGTAACAATAGATATTTGATGACAAGTGTGCAAAATATGTTCATCGGTAGAATGTCGTTAAGTACAGCTACCGCGTGCAGATCGAGCAAATTTACCAGAAGACAAGACTGCATAACTGGGTCGACATGGTAATTGACGTCCTGACGCTTTTACAAGCATCGTTGACTTCGGAAAATCTCTTGATGCACCATGTAATTTAATTAGCCAATTAATATCGTGAAAATCGGATCATCCGCGAATATCCCACGTTAACGCGTATAATTTTACGGCCGTGGCATAAATCGTTAAAAGATCAATTCTGTAACATTGCGAACGTAATAAATGACATTAAAACAGTGTTTTTATATAACGACGACGAATCAAAATTTTTTAGAAATTCGATACCAATAGAAATAAAATCTTCTATACGGATGTACACATCTCCGATCTAAAAGACAATCAATAAGGAAATGATCGTATGGTCACGTATTAGTCATCGTTTCTCGTATAAAACACAATCGTTCGAGCTATGTGCGAAATCGTAACCTATAGACGCCCACCGATTCTTCTTAGATCACATATTTATTCTGAAACTTTGTACGTCGTGTGCACGTATGAATAACTTGCTACCTTACATGCTGGTTTATGTAGGAGATCCTGTTTTACTTGGAAAATATAAAACTTGAAATTCTAGCGTTATATCGTAAAATAGGGCAACCGACCGTCACTTTGTTGCATGCAACAACAAAAAATTTAAAGAAAACTTGCTGTTGTATCAATAAGTGCCCAAACGTTGTTTCTTAATAAACTAAAAAAATATTTAATACCTTTTAAGGGTACTTAACATTTTCTCTGCTCTTTCGCTTTATTTATCAAACGGTTACGAATAACGACTAAACGGACTAAATCTTGCAGAATAAATTCAATTCGGATAATTTATGTTGCAGCGAGGATTAGAAAATTGCTTTACGGTATTCGACGGGCACTTAATTTGTATAATTTGCACTAGCTGAAGAGCGGCGCACCTTTCGCAAAAGATCCCAAAGATACACGTCGTTCGGATCTTCGTGAAAATTCGTTCCCAGTTTGGACCGCGTGCACGAACCCGAACGCCTCCGGAACATACCGAGCAACGACGAACTCCCACGAATAGCCGAGCGATTGCGTCGCGACTATTTAAGGAGCATTCGGTGAGCCGCGCTCATTCTTAGGCGAGACAACGTACAGAACGGTTGCACGTGACCGAGAACAATATTTGCAATAATTAAAAACGATCGTTCGTGAGAGTAGTGCTTGTTGTTGATATACGAGCGAGCATCTCATCTAGTGGCTTTTGGTGTAGAGAGACACGAGTGTGAACGAGGCAGAAATCATGGCTGACAGTGGTATCAAGCGCAATATTCCTATCAAGCTCGGTGACTTCAGCGTGATCGACACCGAATTTTCCAACATACGGGAACGCTTCGACGCCGAGATGAGAAAGATGGAGGACGAGATGTCACGGTTCCGTAGCGAGTTGATGAATCGCGAAAGCAATAACTTCTTTAAGAGCACCACCAGGTATGTTGTTTTACCGAGACGTACCTAACCTTTTAACACGCGTACACCCGGCACGATTTCTCTTCTGCTCGTTCATTCCGATGAATTTCCGAGCTAAGATTCTTTTCAGCGTTCTTACAATAATAAACGTTACGCGGCGCATAAAATACGAATATTTAAGAGCGTGAACTTTTGATACAAGTGGGAAAATATTTGAAGCACGGATACATGGAGATAAGATGACTATGGGATTGAAAACTAGCCCAGAAAAAGCTATCGTCAAAGAAGATCACGTTAATGTTATTTTAGGTAAAGATACGACTATTGAAAGGGGTTAAATTGGACTTAAAACGTACTGGAGTTTTAAGAAGAGATATATTTAAAATTTGCTTGGATTCGAACTTACGTCTCGTTTCACGTCGTTTACAGGATCGGTATTTATTTTTCATGGCGTTCTGGAAACTCTTGTTTACATAGTCGTACATCGTATCGGATACAAACGTGCCGTTCCTCCTTCCAGAAGAGCGATCAATATTACAATACATCGTGAACGAAATTCATCGTAGAATAACGATAAAAGAGAGGAGAGAATCGATGCCTGACGTTATTGAAATTAATTCGAGTGCCTTAACGCTGCAGAAACAAGAAGCATTTAAAATGTCTTTATCCTCATTTTTGATCTCTTCCGTGTTCGCGATAGATAATGAGTTAAATCGATCGATGCTGCACTTTTGTTATAAAACGTTATTCTCATTAAAGGATATACTCGACAGAATGATCGTCAGTTTAAACGCATTCGATTCGAATCGTACGATCGAACGGTCGCAAAGTTGTTTTTCAAGTCGGCCGATAGAATCAATCAATTTTATCGTGGATCGGGTTACGGTAACAACACGATACGATTTCGAATTTAGCCGACCATGAAAACTCATCCGCGTGAGATATAAATTGCGAACTCTGATTATATTTATTCGCCACTTTGTTGGAATTGGTTCGTGAAAGTGGTACGAACGCGGAAATGGATTGTTCGATGGTTCAGTGTCGAATTAATGGTGAACTGGTAAAACGTAAACACTCAGGCCACATTGTAGGAGGTGCAACAGTGTGCCAATAGCCGCCATTTAATTTTTTTCCATGGATCGATGTTTGCCCGGTTGCACAACAATGTGTTGATTTTTAGCGCGAATTAGCATAACGCTGTGTTCGCGTTCCCTCGTCTATCTGCGCATCTACCTGCTTTTGTTATACAGAGTGGTACAAAAGTAACGTAATCCTAAGTTTTGACTCTCGAAGAAAGATGGCTGGAAAGGATAGATATTATTCTTTGTAAAGTTCTATCGTATATAGTTCTATATATCATATATGTGTGTGCGTGTGTGTATATATATAAGTTTCAGAGTTTTGATCGCGTTGCTTTCTGGGCATTTCGAAAAGAAATTCACGAATTTCTCGTTAAGTGGCGAGAATGCGCGCTGCTTTGACAGTTGTTTGTTTGATTCGTACACGTATATCGATCAGCGCGTGATAATGAAACGAAAGCGTGTAGTGTTGATCGCGGTAAGTGTAAATTAAGGTCGCGTCTCTGCCACTTTTTTTCATCGGTACACACGTACATATGTATATTCGTTTCACGTATTTCAGTAACGTATCCGCTATTTATAGAGGCTTCGTCAGTGCGTTCGCTATGAAGAACGCTCGAGGAGAACCCCCTCGATGTGCCTTTCTTGCTAGGGTATAAACGAAAAACAAACGATCCGATTGGACGAAAATTTACACCCGGCCTTGGTGTACAGGCTATCCCGAAACACGCGCAGAGTCCGGTCTCCTGACTCTTCGAACGCTTCGTTACGGATGTTTCTCGTTGTTTCTGGTGTATGGCGCATTTGAAATTCTAATCTCGGTGGAGAGCAACGCCGATTATTCCGAGTGATTGCCTGTTACGATGCTCGGCAAGCAAGTATAGGGGAGCTGTTGCTGGAAATTACGATATTTAAATTTAAGGAAAAATTGAAAGAACTATGATAAAATTTGTCCTTGCAAGTGTACCGTGGTAGCGTAATTCGCAATTCGACGTGTTTCGCGTACAGTTTTCAGCAATCTTTTATCGAATATTTGAACAAACGTTTCGGGCATCTCGTTGGGAAATTTTGGATATTTTGGTCTATCGAAGAACTAGTCGAATCTTCGGAACATTTACATCGGAATTCACGCAGAATAAATTGCGAATTCGCTGTGGATCGTGCGCCGAATGCGTGCCATGTGCCACAGTTTTTGCATGCCAACACCGCGAAAGCTGACAGTCGTGTTATTTTAATAGAAGGGGCCTGTTCGATCTTGGATATGCTTGCCCGCTACGCGCTCAACTTACTAATTATAGAAGCATCGTTCTAAATTTATTACTCGACTATTCGAAAATCAACATCTTCCAACATATACGACTCGCGGTAGGAAATCGAATTATTTACCGAATCTGTTACAACCATTCGACGTTACTCCTTTTCTTCTCAGGATATAAAATAGTCGAACCCTGCATCGAAACACGGGGAAAGTGTAACGATAATATAGACGGGGATAGGATGATAAAAAAAAAGCGTGCGAATTATAGCGCACGAAGCTGTTCACCGTCGATCGCAAATTTTGAAGGGTTCTCGTTAGCCAGCCAGCCTGGTTAATGCGTTCTTTCTCCCGGTTCGGGGGAAGCCCGATCGACGGAAAATAACCTCGACCAAAATTCTACGGATTCCTCCTTGGCAAATGGGAATTTGGGCCGCGTAGAATTTACCGTGAATTTCATCATTTCTCAGACTTTATCGACGATTTCGCGCGTTTGCACGAAAACGCTTTTCTGCCGGAGCTGATGTACATTTGCTTGAATTACTTGTTTTGACTAACGTTTTACATCCGTTTGTTCCTCTCTGGTTCTTTTTTAACTTTCTTTGTTTTTCTTTCTTTTAAGTTTTTTTTTAGGGGCAGCTTCACAAATGCCTTTGAACAAAGAGGCGTGGAATTTTATGCGCTCGTAAAACGGGGAACGGATTAAATAACCTTTTGCTCGCCGTCAAAATGGCATGCCAATGATTTAATTCGAAAAGTGCTTTCGATCGCGTGAGCGTAAAATTAGATTCGATCGGAAGATGAATATACGTACGTACAGTGGTATGTACGTGCCTCGATTGCCTTTGATGCTTTGGACGAGGTGCTTTCACGAAATTGACCAAGCCAAATAGTTGCGTGTCTCGTGGCGAATTTATTTATTGCGCGTAAAAATCGTTGTTTTCTACGCTTTTCTCCGTCGCGTGCCAGTCCCGACTCGGATCACAAACGTATACGTGTACGAACGTGTTAAATAGGAATTACGCGATATCCAATAACAGCCGATAAAATGTGGAAATTGCGTGCAACGATCGTTAGCCCGATAGCGATTCTACAACGGGCGTTATAATTAAATCGAACGATGCGACGAGTTTTCGTACGTCGATTATAATGGACGATTATGTAAACGCAGGTCGTGTGTCGGTCGTTAGTCGAAACGATACGTTGCGTAATAGGTGGCTGTTTAACGAGACTCGTCGCCCTGACAAAGAACACGCTCCTTCCTGCAATCTCGTATATACATGTATATGTAATTTATCACATCTGATCGCATCGCGAAGAAACGTCCTTCTCGTTACTCGGAGACACTTTGCATTTTCGTTCCCTACATTTTGAAATAACCGATAGTCCGTGTTTGACAACAACCGCTACCGTGTTACGATCAGCCGAGACATTTGAAATCTCTTCGTGACAGATATTTGCGGAATCTTAACGCAACAACTGTTTGCTTGGAAAACGCTTATGACGCACGTTGACTAAGATTCTGTACTTTGTAATTAAAAGGAGTAACGTATCCTCGCGATAATCCAAAGAGCATAGCAACACGATCCAATCTCGCGCTCTCTTCGTTTGAAGTTAAGCCTAAGTTTAAAGAGTCGTTAAAGCGAATCGTTGTTCTTTGGACTTTTAATTTTAAAACAAGCCAGAGAGAGAGAGAGAGAGAGAGAGAGAGAGAGTGTGTGTGTGTGTGAGAGAGAGAGAGAAAGAGAAAACAAGAGAAGAAAAAAATAAAAAGGCGTTGGAAAAGCGTTCTGTTCGTAAGCCTGTGGTTTAACGAATCGTTAGAGCGAGTCGGTGTTGTCCGACCAGCAACGGCTGATCGTTAGAGAGGATATAAGCGTCCGTTGCGTCAACGTCGCATCCTTGACAGTGACACGGTGCATCGGTGTTCCCCACTCACAACCGTGCACTAAATCGTAATAGCAGCGTGCGGAAAAGGTGAGGAGCTTACGGCGATCGTACAACGTTTTGCGCAGTAATTTTCTGGTTCCGTGGCAGACGACATAGCAAATCGTTTCTCTCTACCTTTTCGATCCGATTTGCTGATTCACGAATTGACGCGGATCACCATGATCGTCGACCGGAATGCATATCCGCCGGATCACAAAACGGTGATTAAACTTCGGTAGGTGACCACGCATAAACGCAGCTTTGCATTTTGACGCCTATCGTTTGGCTTCTCTCCAGGACTCGTTCGTAAGCGCTCGCGTACTTTTATCATGCTTTCATCTCGAATCTATCGGCTTTCGACACGGCGTACACGAATCGTCGAGGCTTTCAAGTTTTTCATCGGAGGGTCTGTCGTAGCTGCTACGGCAACGTTGCGATTCACTTTTCCAGGCGCTCGCTCGTGATTCGGTTTCCAAGTACAATACCTATTAACTGCTATGACCGATCATGGATCGTTTCGAGAGTCATCCTTTTACGCGCTTCTAAATTTTCGAACGGAAATTCCTTCCGCGTTGTACGAAGCTACCGACGCGTACAACGTTGCCGAATTTCCACGAGTTCCAACGAGTATGAAGTAGGTGTCAGCGGCGCGTCGGCGAGCGAACCACGAAAGCATCGGAAATCCATCAGAAGCTTTTAAAATAACGCGCAGAAGGTTGCCCATCAAGGTCTCCGTTGCTCTCCGAACGTTATAAATCATCGAAGCAACGTGTCGAGAACACGTGGAAGGCGAGCAAGCCGCGCGTTCCTAAAATAGTGGTCGACAACCGCTCCAACGATCCTGTTTCCTAGAAAATTAGAAAACTTTCAAGACGTCCACGTACCGTTAAATCGTGGATCAAATATTTAGAAAAGTGCTGTACCACGTAGCTTAAAAGATTCATCTCGAAGAAGGTTACCCTACTTCTTTTTTTTTTTTCTTTTTCTTTTTCTTTTTCTTTTTCTTTTTCTTTTTCGACGTAATCAGGTTGGCGAGTGGGCAGGTGCACGGAATCGATGACAGATGATCGCGTCGCGGTCGGTCGATCCGTGGGAGGTGAATATGGACCATTACGAGTTACGAGGCCCGACGAGTCACGTGGCCACGGTGACGTAATCGGTGCTCAGGGACGGCCTAGCCACAAATAGACAAGTATCGTTCGAAATAAATGTTGCCGCGAGCTTTCGAAAATGTTTTCTAATACGCGCGAGGGATGAATCAGCGGAGAGAACCGAGACTCGATCGCTTATATCGTTTGCGAATTATAAAACCACGTATGACAGATCGTTCTGCTTTTTCACGTCTGTCGGGACTCGAGGAGCAAGGTACAGAAACGTGGAGCATAGAAAAAAGTATCGAGTAACTGGAGAACATGACGAGGCAACACGCTATCGATGGACAAAGTTGCGAATTAAGAGCACAGGCACGCAGTAGGCAATTCAAATTTACTGCGTTGTTGTAGAATCGGTTTCGTTGCTGATCGGTGTACGGAAGAAAGTAGGCCTCGAACGTAATTAGTAGACGTAATTTCGTACGTTTAGCAGTTTGGATATGCAGTTTGGTACTCGTCGAACGAACGTGCAAGACGATGGACGTTCGGTTAATCGAAATTAGAGGTAATGGAACAAGCAAGAGGAGCACGAGAGAAGAACAAGAAGGGA
Source organism: Bombus breviceps (assembly GCA_014825925.1). Classification (NCBI taxonomy): domain Eukaryota; kingdom Metazoa; phylum Arthropoda; class Insecta; order Hymenoptera; family Apidae; genus Bombus; species Bombus breviceps. The sequence continues at coordinate 15,950,916 of CM026184.1, forward strand.
CAAGCTTGTGATGTAAAATCGTGCGAACGTAATTCTAGTCGTTGGGAAGGGAAGGAGTGGCGAAGCTTCCGACTTTTCGAAAACCAAGTTCCCCTTAAGTTTCCTTAAATAACTCGAAGATTTCTTGAAAGCTCAGAGCACGTAATAACCGCGCCGAGCCACTTGCGAATCGTTCGAACAAATTCCCAGATCCTCTTTGATCCTATGTAATTACTCGTTCAAGTTGTCGGAAATTTGAGTGGCGAGTTATTTATAGCAACGAACGTTGCATGAAATTAATTCGACCTAACGTTTCGTGGAATTCGTACACGGCGTTCGATCCACCGAACGCGTAGGATCCGAGATGTTGCACGCGTGTAATCATCGCGGCAGAATTAATCGGCCGCGTAACGCATTTTCTATACGCATACTGCAGCATGCCGAATCGACGTTCGAAACTCGGCTACTTACCTACGATCAGCGGATCGGATTTACGTTCGTCGTAACGTTTCACGGCCCGTACGCCAGTTCCTCTTCGGAGAATTCCTTTGCCGCGATGCTTGGCTAATATGCACGCGTAACTCGTTGGGAAGACAACGAGGAAGTTGTTTGGCGATGCTACGGAGGCGAGCGATGGTATTCCGGCTGCGTAATTTTCCTTGGAATTTTTCGTTTCCATCGAATAAACGGGTCGTCGATAGTCAGATAGTACGCAGAGTACGTACGTATCGTATGTATTCGTGTGGAATTTATCGATGGATATCTTGCACGCTTAATACGATAAGCAGCGAAATGGCCACCGATTTTTTTTGTTTCAAATCATCTGTACTCGTTCTGCGGGAAATTTGTGTGCGACGTGTACAGACTCGACTCGGAACGATCTATCGTTTCGTTTTCGCATCTATCGCTTGTGATCGAGTTAACCGGTCGACTGGTCGACACAGTGCGCATGGTTTCGTAATGCGAAAACGTAATGAAAAAGAGCAGTCGTTCTGTGTCGCATCACAATGGATAGTTAGACGTTACGTGTATTTTTCCGTTACAGTATCTGCTAATGCCAGCGAATGTTGCAAACGCTTCTGTGCGTCATTCCGTACAGTCAGACGGCGATGATCGATCGAATTTTGGCAGGAATAATTTAAAAGAAAGATATGGATAGATTGCACTCGATAGGAAAAATGACTTACAGTTGGTTCGACTTTGTCGATGTTCGGTTCTTCGATTTACTCGAGGGCCCGATCGATCGTGGCAAGGAGAGGGGAAATCGATTAACTTATTGGCAATCTCGGGCGCGCTAGTCATCGATCTTTTTCAAGCAGTCTTTCTAGGCCAAGTACGAATCCATTTACATTCCATACTGAGAAATTTATGATCAACTCGTTGAATCCTTGCCAGGGATAAATCGGATGTCCTCTGTCTTATCTTTGTTCTTTGCGAGATAAAATTATTATCGCCATTGAGCTCGATGCATTAGAGACGTACGCGCGGTAAACGCGTCTTCTGCTGTTCGACGAAACGAGGAATCGGGCGAAAGAATCTTTGAAAACGCAGTCGAAGATGGAACACGACGACTGGATGGAAAGTCGCGCTCGCGTTCGATCTCGAGTCGACGACGTATCGCGGTGGCCTTTCGAGCCAAACGATTCCGTGTTGGTGAGATCCTGCTCGACGCGGTTCACCTCTCGTGACTTGCCACAACCAGATAGGACCTTTCTCCTGTCGCCTTCTCGATACTTCATCTCTACTAGAACGCTTCCTGCACGTTTTATACGTCTGAAAGACATTTTGACAGACATCGCGATCTTTTCGATACGGGCCCGCTTTTGTTTCGCGTGAAACAGGTTTGCTAAAGGGAAACAGCTGCCTTTATTCCCCCTTACTTTGCCAACCGACGCCACTGCCACCGTTCAACGAACCACCCATTGAATCTGCTACTTCTCTTTACCTTTTTCGATCCCCTTTAGCATCAGGTCGTCGAATGGGCCGTTTTTCGCCGCCAAGTTTAACCCGCTTCTCCGTCTACATATATCTTAGCAAGCAAGATATTTTAGGATCGATTTGCGCTTTGGCATTGAAAGGTCGAATCAAAGTTGGTCCAGCGTGAGTTCAGGCGCGGTTCTTAAATTTCGAGAAATCTCGAAACATCCAAGTATTTCTTCGAATCCTACGAACATGGATCGTCGAGGGAACGCTCGTACGACGCGGCGCATAACGTGAAACGTAGAATCGTGCAGTTTCTACTGTTTCGCGAGTTACTTTTTTTCTCTCGCATCGTAGAACGAAACATTGTGCACGAGCACGTTATGTCGCGTGACAGGATACAGCGACATTTTCTTCCTAAAATCGTTACTTTATCGCGGACAATTTTGTTCTAAGAATAGAAGAGATTGGTCGTCGAACGTGTTCCCTATACGTGTTTGTTCGGTTGTTGTTTTCAAGCACGTTGGTTTTTTGCGATAAAAATCTGAAAAAAACAAAACGTTATTTCCTAATACACCTTAATGGTACTTGTAACTTTTTATCGGCTGGATTTTCGAGACTGATATCGATTTCACGATCGTTACTGATCGTACGCATTTGATAAAAAAATAATAAATTATCCGACGACAGCGACGCTATAGGAGGAACGTCTCCCTTACTCGCGTACGTTGCGTTAAAACGAGTTCAAAGTTTCGCTTTACGCGTTCTTCCTCACCCGCGTTCATTCTATTCGACGAGACACGTTCGACCAAATGGCCAAAGACGAGGCGAAGAAACAACGAACAGCGAAAGCTCGACGAGACGACGAGACGACGACACGTACCGCTAGGAGGATTATTATTAAACTTTCTAAAACAGATATCCGTTTCACGTGCAAGGGTAGAGTACAGCGGAGGGCTAATTTTGAGGGCGATACGACGAGACGTTACAGCGCGCTATTTTAGAAAGGTCCACGGGTCGGCGACCTCCTCGAACGAGCGTGTACAGGACCCGTAACTTCCGGCTATCGGTTTTACGAGACTCGCATCGTACCGGCATATTTAACCGTCGATACGCTATAAATAACGACGAAGCTGGATAAGTCAATTCGTGACGGCTCGTGGATTGGTTTAACGTGGATTAACCGAAGCGATTGGTGCGGCATCGATCGGTAACCAAGTTGACTCGGAAATGGGACAAAACAGCGGATGGAAAAGAGCTTGTATCTTCTTAATAGCAGCGTTAATTCTGCAATTATTCGAGTAATGAGGAGTCGAGTCGAACAAAGTAACGATATATTCGAACGCGTTAAAGATATTCATGCGGCGTTTTGTCTCGACTCTCTTTTCTCAAGTACTCGGCCGCTTTTAACGATCGGACGTTCGAGTTTCTAGCCATACTTTTAGCTATACAAGTTGGTAAACGTTTCGTTTTTATCTTACGAATGTACAGCGCGTTGTACGCAGTGCAAATTCCGTGGTCGAGATCTTTCTCCCAGGATGCAAACCGTGATCGGTTGCTGGCTCGCCAAAGTAATTTTTAATGGCTGATTGGCATGATGCGGATACTTGGTTTTAGCCTATCTAATTACCGAATTGCCGAGTGATGTAACAGCGTGTAACCCGCAGTGACACGAAGCGTTAATGAAACGGATTGCATCAGCAGTTCCCAAAGAAGTGGTCTTCCTTGCTTGCCTAGAGAGTTATTCCATGATCGAGTAGTATGCGACCAATTTTCGCTCGAACAACCGATGAATTTTATCGTTCCAAGGTTCCGTACAAATTTGGGAACTGCTAGGTAACGTTTGCAACGTTGAGAAATGTGTTTTACATCGCTTTGCAACTTGAAGCACAGACGTTCTAAATAAGAGTGCCATCTATTTGGAGACACGCTGTGAACGGTTTTTCAAATAACCAGCGGAGATGTAACTTGCAGCGCTATTCTTACGCCTCTTTCGTATGTAAATACGGAACAATTTTATCCTGGGAATGGACCTTCTTTGGAACTCCTCTTGTACATACCGTTTCCTGGCGACAAACCGAACCGACTCCTCTACTCTATTCTACTCTACTTTACTCTACTCTACTCTACTCTACGAACGTCCAGTTGTTTCCTTCGTTCTTCCGTTGAAGCTTAAAGCGCTAATTAAAAATACAACTTGAGAAGAAATGGACTACCGTGCCTGCCGTCGCCCCTTGTCACTGACTTATTTTACCGACGATAAAGATAATTATAATCGACCGATGGAAGAACGAAGTTGCGATCGACGATTCGTTTGACGCCAGGAAACAACGGAAACTTGTCGAAAGAGAAAAAAGACGAAAAATTGGCGACGAGGAGAAACGCGGCTGTACGAAACTAACCACCGAAGTTAACAAAATATTAATGTCCCCTGTTCCCCCTTGCTCGACTTCTGTCTCGCCTTCTGATTGGCTCTCTGCATTGGCACGTTGGTGACTAACTCGAAGTCGACATCACACGAGCACCAGTGAACACCGAACCTCGACGACCTCGAAGACCGAAGGTTGGGACAAGGTCGACCCTGCAGCACCGCCAAAGCGGTCCGCATTCGACAGCTTCAAAAGGTGACGCTACTGTAAACACAGAGAAAAAAAACCAACGATTTCTCTCTCTCTCTCTCTCTCTCTTTTTTTTCTTTTTCTTTTTTAACGTACGAATAGTTGCCTAGTCCCTGTTCTCCTTAGTAGAGGTTCGCCATTTTGTTTTTCACCTTTGCGCAAGAAACGCGAATTGGCGGCTTGCTGTTCGATGTAATTATACTCTTTCGTGGTATAATTCGTGGCGTTTGTTTTTTCGTACTGGCTTCCAGTAAAACAGGGAAAATGCGGTTAAATTTGAACGTATCGAATTAATATTGTCATGGCGGATGAGTATCCTTAAATTGATACGTTTCTCGCGAGGTTAACGATACTCGAGTCGCGTGAGTGTCGAATATCGAAAGTTGCCAGTTACTTGGCTGATTGTGCCAATAACGAACCTGTTGCTAACTTTGCTATCGACTGGCGGTTCAGCCCGTCGATCGATGCAAACTTTTCGCCGTCGATATTAATTCTAAATACTGTGCCGCTGTGAAACTCACTCGGTGAAATTGGCGTCGTCGTCGAAACAGCTGCCTCGCGCGCTTGTCTCAAAAATTGTATTTCCATGTTATCCATTTTACTTCCATACCCCCCTGTACCTACTGTGTCTTTCTACCGCTGTCTCACCGCTAACCATAAGCCACCATCGGCAAGAAAACACTGTACAAGGTAACGGGACTGTTCACGTAGTTGCATTGGCAAACAATTAACCGCTTGGTGAACGAATTAACTCGAGTGCCGTAGCGTGCGTATTATGTTGTGTAACGTTACCGTAACGATTGCTTTTGGTGAGGTTTGTCGCGTGTTTCGTGAAAGCAACGCCATCGTGACCGGCGAGCGTGTGCCACGCTATAGCGATCGAGTTTCTCGATCTGTCGCATCGTTAGTCAGCGTAGATGCGCACGATTTTAGTTGTGAGTCGTGAATCGTGAGTCAGTATCAATGTTGTGTTTGCTATTGTTTCTTCCCTGTTGCATCGTCACTATCATCGTAGGTAAGGCTCTGTTTCTCTCGAACTGTACACCACCCAGGTCACCCGTAGGCGAACGAGTCTTCGTCGAGACGCGTTCCTTTGTCATTTGTATTGTTTTCGGTCGCAATCGCATCGTCCTCGACAACGCATAATTCTTTTTATGTCTTTCTTTTTCATTTTTTCTATTTTTTTTCTTTTTTTTTTTTTTTTTTTTTTTTTTTTTTTTTTTTTTTTTTTTTTTTTTTTTTTTTTTTTTTTTTTTTTTTTTTTTTAACCTTTCTTCGTCATCCAAACGTTCACCGATTGTACCGTGATGAAAGTTACAGAGACACAAAGAACGTAACCGATAATGGATGATTCGTCGTGTTGTACCTTTCAGCACCACGACGCAGAGCACTCAAAACAGCAGTTCTCTGAGCCCCCAGCATGATTCCGCCTGGCTCGATGGCCTGAACAGCCCGCTCATCCAGGACGAAGGTGACAGCAAAATGCTGAAGCTCCGATTCGATGTCTCCCAGTACACGCCGGAGGAAATCGTTGTGAAGACCGTGGACAACAAGCTGCTGGTGAGTACCGTTTGCGTTCTTCTTCTCTGCGTCGATAGGGCGCCCTCGTTGCGTCTTATCCCCTATTCGTTTCGTCGTGGAAAACGCGCAACCGTCCGGAGGTTTGCTGTCGGGTCTTCCGCGTAAATTTATTTTCCTTCGAGGTTTATTTAAAAAGACGCGTAGATACCGATAAACTCGTACGATATTTCCATGGTACGATGTACGGTTAAAAGTTTATTCGAGGAGAGAGTATTTTACGTTCGCCTATCTAATATAAACGCAAATTTGTTTGTTACGTCTGCGACTCGTCGTCGTGGTACGCGCGTATTTTCCTCTCTAACGCCGCTTGTTGCACAACTTGGCAACCGCCGAATCTGACCCGTTGTTTTATGCAATCGGCGCCGTACGGCTAGACACGTACGTAGAATACTGTGACTTCTCGACGAGTTGCATCGAAAATTGATCGAACAACAACACCACGTTTCCAAGGCTTTTCTTAATAGATTAATAGAGGATAATCCCTGGTCAAAATCAAAAGCTTCGTATATTCTCCACTATCGAACGACTGGTAAAGCTGGGACTCTTATTCGTTAAAGTTTATTTCGAACGCGACGAGAGAGGAAATGACGACGACAACGACGACGACGCGAAATATCTCGCGCACGTCTGGCCAAGAATGGCGAACAGGAAGTGGCGGAGAATTTTACGCCGGTTTACTGGCACTCGCTTCTCTTTATGAACGATGTGGAACGTTGTAATTGCTCTTGTTACGTCGCTTCCCGGCAGGAAGTCGGCTCCACCGGTGTTAACTCCCCGTAAGGGCAATTCTCCTTACTTAAAACCGGCGCGCGTCTTCGTAATTAAGTGCGGCATCGGTCGCGTAGCGGGTAGCGAACCTCTTGGTTCGTCCAGTTGCTGCTTGTTCGCTTCCACTGGAATACTCGTAACGTCCGCGCTCTTGAAAAATTGATTGGACGCGTTTAAGAGAATTTACTCGTTGCCTCTTTGTATTTTTTAAATCGATCGGCAACGACGTAGGCCGAGATACGCTTTATCTCGTTTGTTTATCGTTTCCGTCTTCTTTAACCTGCCTTTCTAACCAACCGAACGTTTCGCGTGACACGATGTATACGTTTCTTACCCTGTCCAAATATTTACCTGTTCTCGCCGCTTCCATGTTCCACGGTTTTTCTACCGTTCACCCTTGCATACAGAAGAGGACGAAAGCGTACACTCGTGTCTAAGCGATCGATTCCGAAGAAACCGCGGAACAAGAAATATCGACTATCTCGAATAAACAAGTTTCGCAAAGTACGCGAATGGTCTTCCGAATCGCGAACGGTAGAAAATTCGACTCGCGGATGTAGATTAATGTTTACAAGCCGATCTACGATGAGAAAATTAAGGAGCGATAAGTAATTAGAAATCGATGAAAGCGCACGGATACTAACGAACGGTAGGGTGCGTCTGGTCGATCGATAAAACGCGATACGAAAGGAGATTTTCGATACGGTAGTAGGGTATTCGCGAGAAGGAGAACAAATTTACGCAGGAGGTTCGAGCAGGAGTTGAGAATTTTCTCCGAAGCTCGTGCGCTCGTTCAAGTTTCTTCTCTCTGGCTGGCGTTCCCGTCGACCCGAACGGAAATAACTCGCACCAAAAATAAGTTTACGGTGCTCGTCACGCCGCGACGGCTTGGAATAACGTTGGACCGTTATGAGCGCTCTATAGCGATCATTTTCCAACGATATGTCACTCCAGCTTGAACATCGACTTTGGCTTTTCGAAAAAATTCCGATTTCTTGCTATGGAAACTCGATTATTACAGTACACAGGAATTACGCTTCTCTAAAATCCAATAAACGTTGGAATTTTGTACTTTGACGAAAGTGGAAAGCGGGACGAAAGATTAGCGCAGCGCGAAAGGCGCGCGAAGCTTTTCGAGGAACGCGGTGGAAAAATCGAATCCTACCGTTATGCAAACTGGGAAGGTAGGGTCGTTGCACCGTGATAGTCTGCCGGCGTGCAATGGAAGAAAGATCAAAGTAACGGAGGATCGCGTATAGCGTGTAGTGTATATACACCCACGAACAGGGACGGCTTTATTCCGATTTCCTCGCTAAACAGCTGGTCTGGCTCTGATAAACGTCGACCCTCTGTTTTTTCACTCCTCGGATCTCGAAGCGAGACAATCACGGAGACGGTTGGTTATTAAGACGCCAACGCGATCAACTTCTCTTTCCTCGTCGACGTTTTCTTCAGCACGAGTTTTAATTAAGTTCCCCGGAAGCTTCGATAGCTCGAGTATTTAGAGATCTTTTTATCATTTCGAGAAGGAACCTATCCGTATCGTTAATACCTTTAATCGCACTTTTCCGAAGCTTTCGAGTCCAAAGATATTCCCGCATCGAGAACGCCAAAGTATCTAGTTTTTCATACGTAGGTCGAGACGATGCAACGATCGCGTTGCATAACGAAACAGGCTCCGAGTTGCTTGCGATCTTAGCCCATTACGCGTCTCTGAGACGCGCGGATGCTTTTTTCGGTAAAGAGCGACGAGCGTGAATCGGCGCCATCTTCCTTAACCGGTCCCGCTCGAAGGGGGCATTTTAAAGAACGGCTGCCGTCTGGAAACAGGTTGACCGCGGTTTTATCGTGGTCAAGGTCTACCGTGAATTCAGGTCGGCTCTGCTCGCGTATCGCTGTCCTTAAAGGGCTGCTCCAAGGACGCGTTCCGTAGGATGAGTACCGGACCGAGCGAAGAATGCGATCTCTGCTTATTGTGTAGCACGATCACGTCATGCTCGCTCGATAAAGTACGGCTCGGATAAATAGGAGCAGGGACCGGTTTATTCAGCGGTTTTGTTCGGACGAGGTACGCGGTGGAGCGGCCGCTTGGATGAAACGATTGCGAAACGCGTGTCGTGGCGTGGCGTGGCGTGGCGTGACGTCGCGTGGCGTCGCGTCGTTCGTTTGCCCGTTTCTGGCAACTGGATCGTCTCCCTGCCGACGAGGATAGAGCCGATCGATCTTCCATAACCGTCGATGTTGTTCGCTTTCGATCTATAGATTCTATATAATCTGTAGACTCGACGCGGTTGTTTCGGCGACTGCGAACGCTGCTACGGGTGCTGGCATCCTTGTACCGAGCAAATCGTTTTCGCTTCACCGTCCTGATTTATCGAACGTTGCCTTCGACGGGGAAAGTCGTATGTATACTAACGGGGATACGACGTCACCGAAGGGTTACTGGTATCGGTGAATTCGAACTTGGTTATTTCTATCGACCTCTTTCATTAAGCTGATGGAACGAGAACGAGAGACGAAAGAAAATTATCTAATCGAATCGGTCCCGTTTCTTAACGTTATCTCGTGAAAGTGCCTTATTTCCAAAGATATTAGTTGCGGTTCTTTCCGAGTATATAACGTCGTTGTAATAGAGTTCTTTCGAGTAATAGGTTTTATCTCAGCGAACGAGAAGCTCGTTACGAAAGATGACGCGAGAACGGTAATACGAGTAACTGTAACGATGCCAGAGCACGAAACAATTATTAATTACAGAGGATTTTACACTTGCGTAGAGTTTCAAGAAAATGTACGATCGAAGAAAGGTTTATATCGAAGCATAACGAAACGATTCAACGAAGATCGCACACAGTGTGCGATTATTTTTCACGATGTCCGCTTTTTAATGGACGACGCGCGTTGGTCGAAAATTTGGGTCGCTAACGAAGTTGTTAAGAAAACACGACCTTTGGTTTTTTCGGTCAAGGAGAGTGTGCCATTAGACAGCCCGGAAAGGAGTCTTGCGTTACACCGACGCTTTAATTGACTTTCGAAAGCTCGATGGTCGGCTCGAGAACGTCTCCCGTTTTACGCGTTGCTGTTGTTCACGGGAAGAAGCAGAAGCGGGAACAATGTCAAAATTTTGGTGGTGGCTATATTTAGCTTCCGAGTCACAGCGACTTACTTGCGTTTCTGCACGTTCGAAATTTTAGTTTCTTCGACGGAGTACCAAACGCCAACGTCGTTTGCAAAAAATTTGCAAAATTCGAAAATTTGCAAAAAGCGTAAACGCGCGTCAGAATCTTGGAAGGTATTGGAAATTTATCATTTATCGTATTTATCGTAGGTTTATGATTGGGCCGCGGTTCTCTTGGCGGATTAAACTTAATCAGACGAGTGGAATCTAAGTAAAGATTTACCTCGTGCACGAAATATTGCAACATCTCGTATCGTAACGTTTTTGCAATTTTCTATAAATGCGTAAAGAACCACGGTCTATTTATAGCGAATAAGAGGAGTCTGTCGTTTCTTTCTCGATCAACTATACATTACTATCGCGGTACAGGATTTCCTTTAGGAGAGATCTCGGATAACTTTCATCGAGATAACGTGGAAGAAATCGTTACGAGATAGTCGAGTAATTAACGCTACATTCGTGCTTTCACAGTCTCTGGTTCCTCTACTCCGCGTTGTAATATATACACAGTTGTGGAAAATGTTCGCCTCCGGAACATGCAAACATTAGAGAGATTCGATCGAGAATTCGCATCCGAGTCGAGCCGTTAGAGCGAGTTGGTCGCCGTTTGCGTAATCCTCGCGGATCCGGTAAGACGATCCTCGCGTTGGAAAGCTTAGATCCGTGGCAGAGTCGAGTTACCAGTTACCAGCCACATCCATCGGTGTCTCCCTTCGCCTTGCCATTTCTCCTAGGTTACCCTCTGTCTAGGATTACCTGCGGCTCCACTGTTCGCTCGCTTTTCGTCTTTTACGGCCAGCAGCCCGATCGATATCGCCACCAACTTCAGCAACACCGAACAGAGCAACGCCAGACACGCCGGAACACGTTTTTTCCCTCTTTCCCGGCTCTGTGCTCGGTGCATCGATTCGCTGGGTCAAGCGTCTTTGAAAATCTTTGTGTAATACGTTTTCCTCTCGTATCGTTTTTCCTTCGAGTCTCTCGATCCTTCGTGATCGAATAATTATTCGAATCTTCTGTCAGATCTTGAAACCGTGTATCACCAAAGGTTCAATTCGTTTCCTATATCTTTGCCTATCTCCAGTGTTCAATTGTTCGTCCGTCCGGACTATTTAATTTTGCTAGAAAGCGTATGTCGCTCGCTTCGAAGCCAAACTCCAACTTGAATAAACGAGCGAATTAAACAACCGGCTCTGTCTTCTTTGTTTCACGAACAAGAAAGTCGAGGTGAAAGCGTCGCTCGAACGACGCGTTGGTTGTGCACCTTGTAACTGTATTAAATTAACGAAAGACGGAGTAACTCGAGCTGCTGTTCAGAGGAAATGTTCATTTCGTTGTAACGTTGTAACGTTGTAACGTCGTAACGTAGTAACGTTAAGGACGCCGAGTGACTGTTACCGTTAAACCTATCGATCTTACGATGTGCGGTGCGCGCGACTTTGTAACACGGTCGTTGTTAATAGCGAAACTACGCCTCTGTTACGGGATCTCTGTAACCGTAGTTCAAGTTACAGGTAATTATCCATATATACGTTTTGTTACAGGCGATTCGATGAAAATTCGTTCATTTCTTCGGTATAACGCCGCTATAATTTCTAAAGCTCTTTTCTTCTTTTCATAAATTTTCTCCGATCGAAGAAGGCTCGAAGGACAAAGTGCTACAACTTATCTCCGATTACGGAATTATCGCGACAGCCGGTTTCCGCGCGAGCGGCTAATCGGCGTGGAGGTCGAGACCACCGGTACTACTTTCACGCTCGCTCCGTGTGGCGAACGTTCGAGTTTCCAAGCCGATCGTCCGGCTGTAGAGCGACGGTCGTGTTATTATCACCGCGATATACTCCATTTGCACGTATATCCCGTCTCTCACGCGTGTCCTCGACGGATCTTTGCCTCCTTCCGACCATAATCCACTCTTCTTCTTTTCTTTTCTTTCCTCTGTCTTTAGCCCCGTGTTTGTACCTTATAGAAGAGGACGAAGGAAGAAAAGAGCGTGCGACCTCGAAATCGTAGCAGCAGGCTGGTTCCTCGCTGGTGGTCTGCGAGTCTTCGCTTTCTTGCGCCAGTCGTTCGATCGAAACAGCTTTTGCCCGCGCAAGCTGCGTAGCATCGTGGTCGACGCCGTTTTACCGCGTAAGGGAAACAGGAGCAACGAGAAATTCAGCGTATTACGCGATTTTAGAAAGGGGCTACGGTGCGACAGGAGTGGATATTTTGTGATCCATCTCGATTGTTTCTCTCGAATGGAATAAGAAACGTGTATCCGATTCGAACGATCCATAGAGCGATACAGATCGATCGATATTCGCTCGTCCAGCAGCATCTTCGATCGATGAAACACGATCTCTCTCGAACGAGTGGCGTAACCACCGCGTATCGACTAGGCGTTCGATTCGCTAGACCTTCCTCGACTTCTCGCAAGGTTAAGGCCGGGTTATTTGGTTCGTTGGCAGGAGGAGAGAACGCGCGGACAGATCGAATTGGTCCAAGAACGTGAGCAGCGCGTCGCACGGAACCTCGACATCGCCTCGACATCGTCTCGACATAGCCTCGAGTCGGGCCGAAACGCAGCTCGTTAACTCGGTGCGCGTAACGCAATTAGCGTGACCAACCTCGCCCACCCTCTCGAGCGAGCGTTCCTGCTCGCGGGTGCGGTCAGACGTATCCTGCACTTGCATTTTTCCACGCCGAACCCATAGAGATACTTGAAGCGTATCCCTTTGTGCACATACGCGTGTGCAACGCCTCCGCTCATTAAAATACAACTTGGACCTTTAGATCTGTACGTAAACGCGCACGTTGTCGCTTGGCTTTTCGAACCGCTTGGATACGATAAGGAAATTTTATGTTAAATCGGTGGAAGGTTATTTGATCAAGTACCCGTAGGAGCGTCGCGGCTCGATTCTTCCCGGTAAAGTAAAACGAATCGATCGATCAAAGTTCTCGTACGCGTCCAGTGCGAACGTTGCGATTGACGGCAGAGTTACTTTTAGGTATTCGTTAGCTTTTCTTCCAACTAGGTTCGAATACTCGTGCGAGAAATAAGATAAAAGGTCAAGTTCGATGTTACGTAAATGCTCGAGTATCGAATTGTCAGCCACGGAAATATAAATATACGATGTAAATTGCAGAGAGAATCGCAATTGCGTACTTTGTTTACCGCGATACGAGGTGGCCGAGGTCGTTGCAACTGAAGTAATCAACTTACGTGTTAAAGAGAACGACCCGACGTCGTTCGCGATGCGGCGCGACGTTCCAAGCGCGAGTAAAAGTTATTCGGGAAAATTTTTTCTGCGCCTTTGGACGCCGAAGAACGCCGTTGCCTAACGCGCACGCGATTACGTTGTTCCAACGACGAGGCATTCCCTTACTTAACGACCTAACGTCGCGTACAGGGGCGTTGTTTTCATCTCGATCGGTACTCCGAAACGACGCGCTGTCTAACAACGCGTAATAAAATATAATTATTCTCAATTAGCGTCGGTTGCTTTACTACCGTTATCTGGTATCCAACGTACGATCGATATTAAATTGATGGAACAAATTACGGCGAATAACGTTATTTCGAATTCTACTCTATCGTTACTGGAACTACGTAAAAATGAAAGGAAAGCGCAACGTCGTTGCGCAAACTTGCTTCGTTACAAAAATCGATGATGTACGAGAGAGGAAGGATGCCGGAGGAGGTAATTGCTTGATACAGGAGATAAATCGTGCGAGCGCGTAACAGTACCTAAATACGTCGATGACGCGGTCTGTATCGGTTCTCTATAGTGACGTAACGCGCTAATAAGATTCATTTATACGAAAACCCGTAAGAAATGGCCTGTCGTGGCACGATATTTACATGACCGCTGCTCGAACACGGTTATTCGACGCTACACGGCTGCCTGATGCAACGTCTATTTTTAATGCGTCTGTCAGACGTATTAGCTACCGGCTAGCTGCTGTCCGATTTTACAAATCGACGAGAACAGATATAGGTAAACGCGTTGATTTCTGGTAATACGATCCTCCTAATAATTCGAACTTTTCATCCAGGCGAATGATCAAACCATATAATTGATTAAATAATGTTTTCCCTCGTTTCATCGTTTGTGCCTGGGAGATTAGTAACTTGTTTGAAATTTATAGAAAAGATTTACTCGTTTCTTATATCCCGGGCCAAAAACCGATAATTTCAGAAAATTCAACTGTCCTTGCGTTCAAAGCGATCGATATTTGAAAAACTTTCGTAATGTAACGTTGTAGTCGTACGTTCGACGAGTGCTATAATCGAGACCTCTGACACTGTCGGTCGTTATCCAAGAGCGAGCGAGTTTTTCCTAAGAACCACGCTCCGTATCTTGCTCGCTTTTTCTCTCTCTCTCTCTCTCTCTCTCTCTCTCCTTCGCCTCGAGTTTTCCACCGAGATACAGACTTATTTCCGCTCGCGTTTCGTCCGAACGGTGAATCGTACCGTGTACAGCTATATCGGAGCGGAGTTGATCGACGGTATCCGAAAATCGTTTCGCGACGAAATCGGTGACGCGATCCTGCCGAGTTCCGGAAACTCGTAGATTTCTCGATGAAAGAAACTAGATACGTAACGTATACCCCGCGTACTACACGTAAATCGTAAATACCTCGTTGTTGCTGGCACTGACGCTAGATTCTCTCGATCGTGCGTTCTCGAGTTGGAATACCTAAAATTAGTCCGCATATTTCGTACACGCATCATCGAGCGATACACGTATCTTCCTACGCTAAAGAGGCAACGAGCGTCGCGTGTCGAGAAAAATCATTCCGAAACTACGCAGGTATCGGATATCGTTGGACGATCGTTGGCTCGATCGCCAAACCGATGGCGAAACGTTGGCAACGTCGGTGCGAACGCGAATACGCAGATACGTACGCACTTGGCAAAAGTACCTTCGAGTTATCGTTACAGGTGGCACGGCGTGCTTCTCGGATCGTCGGTGGCAACGAAGCTCGAAAAGCGCTGCAATCGTTGACCGAGGAAAAGAATAGAGAGATATCGGCGAGAAATCGTGACCGAGTTATATCGCGTTTCGTTGATCGATCGTCGATTCTACGTGGTTATTCGCCAAGCACGTATCTGCTCTGACCTAGAAACGTCCATCGTTGCGAATGAATTTTTATTCGCTCGCGCGAACCTTTTGTCCGCGGATCGATGATCGCTACGTCCGTGACGGAACAAATCTTTGGCGTTCCCGTGTCGCGAATCGCGTTGCACATCGAACGACATTTGCGTTGCTCGTATCTGACGGTAGTAGCCGATAGATAGATAAATCGGCGACGGTTAGTCCGCGATAAAAAGCTGCAATTGATCTTTGTTCCTGGAACCATGTTTTTCGCGCTTTGCTCTCAAAACTGATCGACGAGATACTGTGAAGCCTCGAATAACCGGAGCACGATCGATTAAACTTTTGTCTATACCGTTCTAAGAAATCGAATTAGCCATCGAGAAAAAGCGACGCAATTTTCTAAATATCGATTTGGAGACGCGCGTGGATACGGAGGTGGAATTCGTGGCGCCCTTCAGCCGCCGTTCCCATCCGCTTATTATTTTACCCTCGATTCCTTCCTTTTTCCACCCTTTGCACGCCACCTTCGTTTTATCACGAGTCTGACGACCGGTAGTAGTCGCCGGCCAATGAGAGTCGCGAAACGTCCATGTATTCCGACTTTATCGTCGTTGTCGTCGTCGTCGTCCCCTTCCATAACCTACTTTCTTCAGGCGTCCGTATTACGAGACACGCAACCTCTGTCTTTTTTACCCTCGATAGCTGCAAGGGGGAAGCTCGCCCTTTCCGCTTCCGAACATGCCATGCGAAGACTCTGAATTATTCAACGGGCAATTGTTTGCCTGCGAGCTTCGAAAATAACGTTCATGGATTTGATATTTTCGCATTATACAGCAGAGGAGCTAAAGTTGAAAATTTCAGCCGCGGTACGTACCTAGCAAGTCGCACGTACGCGTGTACGATAAGATACGATCAACTTTGAAAAGCGAGCACGTTTCTCTGTTACGCCGTAGACAATATGCTAAGCTATATGGTAGACGAGATAAATATCGAAAGTTAGTTAGTCGGTTAGTATGCGTCAACGTTACTCGCTTTTAACCCTTTACATTCCGAACAGATAACAGCGTTCGAATAAAATATGTCGCCAAAACTACCCTCGTGCGTTCTGTGTTATCGCATCCTGTTGACCAACGAGCGGGGCAATGTCGGTCGTTTTTAGCGTGCAGCTCGCGTGATCGCAGAAACGGGTCTGTCCTAGCTGATTTATTAATACGAACGCGCTTAATCGAACCGACGACCTGAATTCTTGGCCTTCTCTCGGCTTATGCGCGCTACGAAATCGATGGATTTCCCGGGAAAATGGACGATTCCGGTCGATTCGCTTATACTAAAATATTTTTCGTCCGTAACGGAAGAGAAGAGAAGAAAAGAAACGACGAGCTAAGATGGTAGAATACAAGGAGCATGCGTATCCAAGAAAACTGTTACATTTTAAATCGTCTGATTTTCGTTTTCATGTGTCCAGGTCCACGCGAAACACGAGGAGAAGACAGAGAGCAAATCGGTGTACAGGGAGTACAACCGTGAATTCCTACTGCCTAAGGGAACCAACCCCGAGAGTATCAAGTCTTCGCTGAGCAAGGACGGCGTGCTCACCGTCGAGGCTCCGCTTCCGGCGATCGGCACAGGCGAGAAGCTTATCCCGATCGCGCACCAGTAGACGCCCGATCGACCGGACGAATACACGACGAAACGGTTCTTAAAACTTCCTTCGAAATTCCACGATTCGTGTGTCCGTCAGATCGCTCCCTTCCTGCCCTTTCCATCGATTCCCGTAAGTCCGTCTCTCTCTCTCTCTCTCTCTCTCTCTCTCTCTCTCTCTCTCTTCTATTCTTCCCTCTTATCCCCTCTTCTTTTGCTTTTTCTCCGTTTTTTTTTTCTCTCCATTCTTTAGCTGTGAACTTTTGGTTTCCTTCTTCGCTGTTTACTCGAACGGTTTACTCTCCGCTCTTCCCCCTTAAATCGAATAAATTCTATGCTTTTTTCAGTTTTGTTCCCCCCTCCTCCTTTATTTTTCTTCGTTTCCTGATTGAAAAACGATCGAGATTCTACATTCGGTGTTCAAATTTCGAGACGAAACATGTGATAAATTACGAGTATGAAACGAGAACTGGCGGGAAAGCAAGGTTCGCGGCGAAACACGCTTACGAAGCGCAATTTTGAAACGTAGTTTTTCACTCGACTCTCGATTATGGCACGGGAAAGCGTATTTCTCTTCGAGCAAACGAAACGAAAACGTTCGTTCTAATTAGCTGTTTTACATCGAATAATAAAAAGTATCCAAAATTTTGCCCCTTTTCACTTGAAACGTTACTATCTGATTTGACCAAGACCGAATGTAACTTGAAAGAGCTACGTAGAAAACGAGATGATCGAACGTCGATGAGACGCGAATCCTTTATTCGGAGGCTGTAGAATGTAACGAGCACATTCGACGTCCAGCGAACGAACCGCCTAATTTTGTATAAAAAAAAAAAAAAAATTACTGTATAGGTGTTTGATATGCAGTGTCTTTTTTGATCAGCTTTTTGTCGCTTTGATATACACACACGTGTGTTTATAGGATTGCTATCGATCGATGGTAACTCCAAACAGCTGGGAATCGATCGGTAAAATCAGCATCGAAGATCGTAGTTCGTTATGATCAACGAAAAGAAGAATACATATATTATATATAAATATATATATTTATATATATATATATATTTAACGATTGTAATGTTAAGATATAAACGACGCGTAGGCGTCGTGTAACGTGTAGGAAATCAAAGATATTTGATAAGTTGTTATTCTTCCTTTTGGTACCTACCAACCTTCTCGACGCTTTGATATGACACTTTCTTTTACGAAGTACGTAACACTTTTTCTCGGAAACACGCATTGCCTTTAATCAAAGAAAGATAGAACGGAAGGATTGTAACTCTTGATAGATTGTGTTTCGCGAGAGGCACGAATTAGGGGAAAAAAAAACATTTTTGAAATTTCGAAAACTGTACATCGCGAAGTTTTGTCGAAAGAAAAGTTTCGATCATCTGTAAAACGATAACTTACGTATGTGTTAGTTTTTAGGTGTACTACGTTAAAAGACTATAACACGAGGATGCTTAAACTATGTTAAGCATTGTAATGATTATTATTATTATATTACTATTATTATTATTATTATTATTATTATTATATTATTATTATTATTTATGAATATTTTACTACTATCGAGATTCGTATGATGTTTAAAAGGTAATGCGAACTATGTGGAAGTTTAAATAAAAATAAACTTTAAAAGAGAGTGATTAATTTCTCCAAGTTCCTTGCTTCATCCGGAATAGAGATAATGTAGAATCGTACAATTTCTAATAAAAAGATATAATTCGTTAATCACAAATTGACAAAAGATTTACCAACAAATTATCACAGTTTATTGATTTTGAATTCTTTATTAACAAAATATTTAATCTTCTTATGTACATATATAGGTGGTTTGCGTTAAACCATTATAAAATTGTTACACCGAACACGTTACACCTTTCAAAATAACATCGGCTTAAAAGTTTAAACAACGAATAACAACTAATAAATCTGCGTTGATCGAAGATTTCTCAGAAATAGTCGTATCGTCGTTCGTATCATACGCGTACGATACGGCCAATTTAAATAAAACATTTACGAATACGTAATAATTAATATCGTTTAAAATGATTCATTGTTCGTAGAAACGACGATTCCTAAAATGAATCTTTCTTATTTCTAAATTGCTAATTACTTACACTTATTACGCAAGGTGTAAATACAGTTGGAGAATCGCTACGTTAATCATATCCGTTAATATAAACCAAATTCTCTGATATAATAAATTATAAATAAATACGCATCATCGATTTGTCCGACCTTTCTATCTCGCACTCCGAGTTTGTATAAAAAATATAGGACGATAACACGCAATATACAATTTAAAAATAATTATTTACACAGCAGAATCTTGTAAATTTCGCTTTTACACAGATAAGTGGCACGTTATCCTCCCTCCAACAGACAGGCTGTTTATCTTTTTAACCTCTTATCGTGCTTTGAAATATATCACACTCAATTGTATTATTAATTATTAATGTAAATTATTAAAGTATATACATTATATCTTTAAGAAAAATTGTAATTTACGTATCGTACGTATCGCTTACGCGTAATTCGCGTCAAACTCTGCTGTACAGAGAAACAGACCCGCACAAAATTCGATCGTACCTAACAGATCAACTACCCCGTATGACGTACAAATTTCTGTATTATTTGATTGATAGATCGAATAAAGACATCTAAGGCTTACGATTTACGACTTAATAGATTAAATAATAGATTATTATTTTGGTACAAGTATTATACTGATTAGGTTATCGTTATATGTTAAAAGGTAATATAAAGCACCGACGCGGTAGATCGATAATAAATAGCGTATAAAAGAACGATAGTTCTGACGTTCGCCGTCTTAAATAGAATATTAATTTCATTTACAAAGGAACCTTTTCATTTAAACTTTCAATTAAACTGTCATTCTCAGAGTAATATCACTTCGTGGACGGGGGCAGGGAAGGGGGCAAATGTATATGGGTATCCTTGGTAGATTTCGCTTCATCAAAATCTAAATGCATGAAAAGGTCCTTTTGTTTTCCAGAAACAATTTGGGTCGATTATAAAAATTCATATCAAAGTGTTCTTTAAGGGAATTTATCGTTTCAAGTGGAATCATAATCTACCGGATCCTATACATATGTTTGGAATCTCCGCGGAGAACAAAGGCGCATCCGACGCGGTGAACGTCGGCGATTTTCCTTCTCTCGCAATGCGTAACGCTTGATGAACGGAAACGGTGTCCAGTTCTTTCTGATTTGGTTTTTCATTATCTAAACAAATATCTGCAGCCCTTTTGCCAAACGGTTCTAATACTTTCACCCTGTAGTCGACTATCGTCGACACTGGGTTTCCGGTCAATCTCAAATTCTCCAAGCAAGGTAGATGCCCGATATTCTTTACTTCTTCTATCTTCTCGATACGATTGCAACTCACGTCTAAACCCTCCAACGAATACAATTTCGAAAAGCTCGATAACGAAGTTAATTTGTTCTGGGACAAGTCGATGTACACTATATAACCGAGTTTCGTATGCAGATCGTCTGGTAGAGTTGTGAAATTGTTCGACGCTAGATGCAATTGGGACAACCTCGGTAAAAGGGTGACGTTCGAAATTTCAGATAGTAGATTATTATTTAAGGTTAAACATTCTATTTGAGGTAACAATTTAATCGCTTCGTCTATAACTTCTATTCGATTATCGCTGAGATCTAGGTGAGTGACTTTGAACCAGACATGAGAATCATTCGCATTTTCAATATTTTTGTGCACTTCCTCGCACATTGCCAATTCCACGATAGTTCTAAGCTTAGTGTTGTTTACTTTTAAATATGTTACCGTGTCTCGAAGGTTGCCCATGTGGTATATTTTATCCACTGGATACTGATTGATAGTTAGATCTTCTATGTTTTTGAAACTTGACAGTTCGATGGACAATGCAGAAGAATATATATTGCTGGTTCTATAAGGTTCTGGGCTCCCTTCGACGATCAAACCGGTTAGATGAGAATTGAAATCCAAAACGTGACTGAAGTCATATTTCCTGTCAACAACTTCGATCGGTGGACAGGGTTGTTTCAATCTCTCGCTGATCGCATACAGCTGAAAGGGAACGGCTATATTATACCTTAATCGAAAGCATAATAAATAATATACGTATCGTTGGTTTAATTACGTATAGTCACCTGTATTAGATTAAACTTGTAAGTCTTGGATTTTTGTAATAAATTATTACCCCCTGTAAAAAACTCTAAAGCCATACTTTGTAGTAGGAAAAATATATCATATATATGCATATCCAGGAATACAGCTAATTCTCTAGGCATTGCTTTCTTTAAATAGTTATACACTTCGTTCAGATAGATCTCCAAGTTCAGCCTACGTTTTTCTACAAAAGCTTCGCATTTATTTCCAATAAACTTCTTTGGTGGCAATATGTCCTTCTTAACATAATTCTCTGAGACGAGTTTATCGTGAAGCTCCGCAAAATCATTGTACCTGCAAAGAAAAAAAAAAAAAAAAAAGAAAAAAAAAAAAGATACAAAGAGTAAAGATTCCTTTTCACGTATTAAATTATTCTGATTGCTTATGTCAAAATTTGTCAATACACAAAAACGACAATGATAAACATAAATGTGTAATATAGTGATCGTCGAAAACTGATCGAGAAACAAATTAGATTTTATCGCATTTTAGACTAAATGATAAGTCCTAAATAAGTAAACGTATATTTATCTCTTTTGTGCGATAAATCTTTTGCAAAATTCTTTATATTAAAAGCGAAGATAAATGACCACGTGCTATAACCTAATCGTTTCTTTTTTTTTTTTTATAAAATACAATACTAGAAACAAAATGAAGTATACGCCGAAAATCTGCGGAAATTCTCGTAAATAAAAGATGAGAAGTCACGATAGACGAATCGAAAACACTCACCTGTGCTTGACAGTCCATTTGATCGAAGCAACCCTAACCTCGATGCAGTAATAAGTGATACCGTCGACAGTGTCAGCCGATGGTATCTTAATATGCACATTTTCCTGGTTCAGCAAAACACACGCCATCCTTGCAAAACGTTTTGGCAATTGTCGGCTGAGGATGTGACAAAAGTTGTAGTTGGCTGTTATAACCAAGAGGTTATCCCAGATCGAGACGAGAGCTGCCGATATCAACTGTTTTGCATCAGTGGGAGGGAAGCCTCTTATCTATTTGTAGCATTGTACTGTCTTCGTGAATATACCGCGTTGCCCTTTTTTATTGGTCCAAAACACAATAAGATTTTATTATACGAATGTTCATAATATTTTGCACTATCAGGCACTAACCTTTCTACGGAAAAAGCATAGAAAAACGTACTCGGTGCTACCACCTTGCGATCAAGTTAAGCACTGACCCGAGACAGACTGTACGCTCATACGCCCCGCTATTCTTTCCGACAGGGGTTCTCAGATTTTTTACTCCTTGAGAATTTTTCTCCATAATATAAGCAGACAGGAATTTCCTCTCCGATATAAGGGTATATCGGCCAGAATCTTCGTTCATGTAACATCAAATGTACTTTTTCCTAATTTTCATCTTATTGATTATATTGAAGATTTTTTTTTTTACAATTTTTACATACTCAATGGTCGTTTGCCATTGGTCGGTCATTATGTACCAAATAACATCGAATATAGTAGAACTTCGTCGAACACTTTACTGAAACGAAATGTTAGATAGTGTTCATTCATTTGAACGTGAACTCTAATTGTATGAAATATAAAAAATTGTAAGTAGTAATTAAAATCGGTGAATTCAGTGAGAAGTCCGTGATATGAGAGAATTTATTATGGAAACTGTTTGCCCCCCGATATATTCATATAAATGATATTTTACTATATATTATAAGTATCGAGTTATCAATAAGTTACTATTCATACTAGTGAGAAAAAATGTATCTGCACAATTTACGTGTAAAATAAGTTTCAAGTAATACTGAAATCGATTCTGTTTCTGTTTGTACATCGCTAAATTAATCGCTATGTGTAGCGTGTTTGGTTATTTATAGTAGTATTGGTAACTGTGTAATCATGTACCGATAAAAAGAGCAGTGAATTATATATTCACTTTGATTATCGCTACCGAAGCAGTATATTCTTTTTATTTTCAATCATCTATGTTTGCCTCAAATGCTTAGATTGGTTGTAATTAAATTAGTAAAATAAATGAAAAGCATAATAAAGAAACGGGTAACGGTAACGGTATCGTGTTAAATGTCACATTGATATATTAATTAAAATATCGGATATTTATATACGATTTTATTTATTTATTTATTTTATTTAACCAAGTTCTATAACTGGTTAAAGAAACCTGGTTTTGTATACATTTATACACATGTAACATATTAATTCATAATAGAATTTACGTATAGAGATCGGTAGGTTTAAAAGATGGTATTGTTTCCTCGTAGTGGCAGATCGTGTTGCTATCAAATGGACGAACGCGCCCATTCACGGCGGTTCTCATTGGTGACAACCTGTTGCTGCAGTGGCGTAATCAAAATTTCGTCGACATAGTTCGTGATCGATGTCTGTGTCTACGATTAGCATTCTAGTAGAACGCTTCCTTTTCGTGTGACTCACGTTATTGACTTTCTATGAAACTTTTGTGATAGAATATTCAAGTCATTTCTCCTGCATATTCCATACGTTCGAGTACAAAGTAAATTGAATTGAAATTCAATATTACATCAGAATTACATAAAAAATTGTTGTTTCTACATTCAATCAGAGTTATATTTCTCATTGAACGTACTTCGACAGCTTGCTAAAATGAAACGTTACTGTTTTCTGTTCCTATGTTTATTCAGTTCAGGCGGATGCGTTAAGTTTGTATTCCATGTAAGTACGTAGTACGAAACTTTTT
Source organism: Bombus breviceps (assembly GCA_014825925.1). NCBI lineage: Eukaryota > Metazoa > Arthropoda > Insecta > Hymenoptera > Apidae > Bombus > Bombus breviceps. Next base: position 15,974,570 of record CM026184.1, read on the forward strand.
TAGAATAGTGTCAGTCTCTATTCAGAAAAACGTTTGTGTACAACGCTTGTAGAGTATATCTTATGCATTGTTTTCTATGATCTACTACTCTAATCTGACATTTTTAACAAATATCTAAATTCTGCTTCGATAATACGTATAGCGGTCGGGGAAAAAAATCCCGCGGCATCCACAAACCAAATAAAATAACCAATAGCGTCAGCTGTCGCTTCCCGATCTTTGAATACCGTAAATCGAACATCTAACTACCAATCACCATCGATCGCCGATTCTCTGATGCTTATGCATTCTTTCGAATAGTTGCTCGAAGTAGTTTTGAAATTGTTTAGTAAAGCGCTATTAGTACCGATATTTTTGCATTTACGCCATTGGCTTGACGTAAGTTGGAAATTTAAATAAATATTTACGTACTGTAAAAAAGATAACGAACAAAAAAGACGGCATTGTTAATTAACTTTCAAGTTACACTTCTTCGTATACCAATATACATATTTTTTTTAAAATAATGTGGCAAAACTAGTTCCCTCGTTCCATGGTTTTCTTTTTTAATTACGTGATTTCATTCGGAATCACGTCGCATGTAAAACACATATGACTTATATATGTGTAATTCAGACGCGGTACTGCGTCTTCGGGATATATTAACAGATTGGAACCGTAAGAAACAGGTGTAAGAAGGAAGACAGGGGACAAGGGACAAGCGAAATATCGTAAATCGCGTAAAACGGCAGAGGCAACAGGAAATTTTCATGCCGACAGAATATCGGCAGGCTTACGCCACTGTAAATCGGTGGATGCTGCGTCAGGAGCAATGGCGGCACTGGCTTACCTGGCCAGTACCTAACCTCCTCCCCTCTTGTTCGTATCGTCGTCACGTTCCTCAGAGCAATCCAACGAACCTGTTGCCCGTTCTCATCCAGTGTCGTGTCGCTTTCACGACGATCGTGCGCGGTTCATTGCGGTTCCTTCAGCTTTGAAAATTGTCCGCTACTCTGCAACGAATTCGTCTACGAAATTCGAAGAATCTGTGTTTCGTCTCTCACGATCTTACGATTCCATGATCGAACGTTGTCTTCGTAGAAAAGTATCTTTCGTGTTTGTCAGCTGGAAGATTACACAATTTCATCGCGGCTTGTGAATCTACACGCTGACCATATACGACGATTTGTTTGTGAGTGGCGCACCGCGAGTGAGATTATCGAGAAGTTACGTTCTTGTCAAAGGATTTGCTGAGTGGCGCGTTTGGTAATTTGTCATGGTGTTGCCCGAAGGATTTACAGTCGGAAAAATTACTGCGTTCTGTTAATTGAAACGAAGCATTACATATGGAAATTCCTTAGGGACGCATTTTGTCCGTTACATACGATCGATTATCGATAACGACTTACATACTGTATGCCTGGAGTGACTCGCGCGAAGTTTGGGAAGCTTGTTTCGTGTGCATCATGATTGGTAAAGTGGTTACTTCGAAGATGACGATTCTGCGCGAGAGAAACTATCGACTGGTTTCCTTGAGAGTGGATGAGACTGTACGCGGACTGAAGGAGACTTTAAGGATTGCACTGTAATTGCAGACTCGATGCCACGGTGGAAAGCGATTTCCTTGTCTCGCATTGGCGTCGCTCTTTATCCGATGTCAGCGATGATTTACGAGCGCTGTCAGTGAAATTTTTTAACGGATGGAGTGATCGATAAACGTAGAACGGATCTTTTCGCGATTCGATCGCTTGCGAAGCCGAGTAGGTATCAGATATGGAATTTAATTTTCTCCGATCGCGAAATTTCCTATGCAATTAAAAATAAATGGTTTAGTTTCGATCGTTTAAAGTATAAACTGAGCTTTCTGTCAATTTTACGTGTTGCATTATTATATTCGAAATATCCGAATATATACGATACTCGTGATAACGATATTGAAAGTAATCGATATCGTTGACGAAGACGCGTGCTAAAGGGCAAATTCTTCGATAGAAGTAAAGGAGTTACAATCGTTGTCCATGGGAGTTGGAAGAAGCGGGTTGCAAGATTTGACAAGTTCGTGCTTGTGTTACCGAAAGAGTGGATTTGTGCGCGCGTGTAGTGTAGTGAAATAAAGTACCGAGTGAATTGCGTCGATTGTCTTTGGTCGTCCGTTATCGTACGGTTTCATCCAACGTCTTGCGGCTTAAATTACGGTGAGTCTGACATATGCGACAAGGTTGAACGTTAATAACTTGGCGTTTGGAGAAATCAAAATTTAAAAGCACATACGCGTATATATAAAGAATAACTATTTTGTTCGATCTGTTCCATCTACGTTTTGTTGATTTTTTCATTCACAAATGAACGAATCGATGGACGAGCATCGGTTCATCGATTCCTAGAAAACAAACGAAACGCGTATAGCGTGATGCGCGTTGAACGTGTGGCGATTAAAGGGGACCAACGCGTGACAAAATGTCGAGATACTTGGCAAAGCGTGCGCGGCCTCGTGACTCATAACATAACCTCGAGAAAGAACGACTCTCGGGCAGGTAGGCATTTCAGTGGTGGGCGTACTCTCGAATTCTTGTCGTGTCGTTACCGCTCAACCGTGCCGAGAAAACCATTATTCGGTCAGCGATTATACGTAGAAACGATATAAATTTTTCCGTTTTATAAAATAATTGCTTGCTATCGTATACTGCGATACATGCGATATACTGCGTCGCTTTCGTCTTTCACAGCAATTTTATGGTAATAAATATTTGTTGCAACGTTCCATATCGTTGCATACTTGTGGCAAATGCATGGCTTCCGTGAGAAATGCTTGATCGTATTCGAAGAAAGTGAAACACGATTAAATTGTAAATTTCAGCTATTCGAATCTGCCTACATTTTCTCGAACCTCCTCTTCGATCGATTGATCTTGCGCGTGTTCCGTATCCTTTAATTCTCTGAGAAAGAGAGATTATTACTTTCGAATTAAAAAAATGGAAGTTTAAGAAAATTAGAAAGACCAGTTTCGTTCAAATTACTTGAAAGGTAATAGCGGAACGTTGTTTGGCAGTTTGGCTGGGAGGACGAGCGGGAAAGCGGTGGGAGCGGATAACGAAGAAGAGAAGGAGCGCGAAGGATGCTGGCTGCCGCGAGGCCGTTCGTCCAAGCAGAAGCTGAGACCGCAACCAGAGGTGAGTGGCCGGTCTCTTCTCCTTGGAATGTTGCGTCGCCTCTCGCGTCTTCTTAACGAAGAACGCAGTTTATCGCTTTCGTATGAAGCATCGGGGATCGGTTCCGGCCACGCTTGATACATTCGTGGTCGGAGAATGGTCGGACAGACAGTTGGAGTTATAGCGTTTCCGTTGTTCGCGATATCGTGCCGGTAGTATTTTAAGAAGCATTCTGAGAATAGAAGTCGATAGAGAAGTTGATCGATCCGCGAAAAGCATCTTTAGGTTAAATCAGCTGCATTTCGAATCGAAAGCATTTTAACAATCTTCTTCCGGCTCGCGCTTTATAGCTCGGGGATCGTAAAATAATTTTATTTCGTCAAATAGGATTAAGAATTAGATGTGGCGCAACCATCAAGTTTGCCGGTGTACTTATAGAGGCGAAATAATCGTGATTAATTTTCGCGCGAAGAATAATCAAATAACGGGGAAGCTTATATTAGGGGTAAAGCGTAGTAAAGTGACAGAAACATAACGAAGTATATAGAATAGTATTTTAAAAATGCTGATAAGGAAATAAATGTCTCTTTATATTATGCGAGGATCCAGTGCCCTATATATACGAATATCTATGCACGATAAGTAGATATCTAGAACTGTAATAGGAAATGGAGTAAGAAATATTTCGATATTGCGAGAAATAATACGTATTTCGGTAAAGTCCAAAGATACAAGCGAAGTTCTTGACGTGGACGCGTTCGTAGATGTTGAATGTATAGTGCGGAGTGCAGGAGGAAATAATCTCTTTCTTCAGGCTGGTTGAAGAGAGAAAATTCGCATAACGAGCCCGTAAATCGGACCTTTCTGCCGATGCACTCGTTGCACCTGCATTTTATACAGGTGTACGTACTTGGAATTTTCTTTTCGCCCGACGAAGAATTTCGTTTCGAGACTGTCTATCCTCGGAGAGGTTCGAAGAACCGCGCTTCTTGTAATTCGTGCTTCGTTGTTCCACGAACCGGAGATCGCAGAAGAGATAAACTAGGAATAGACGTTGACGAATAAAAATTCGGTTGAGTTGACTTCGAATAGCGTTAGCTGCGAGATAATACGAGAATCTTGCCGTTTGAACGATAGCTCTTCCCTTTTCTTTCTTTTTCCTCGCTTTATTCGTTTCGTATAGTTTTATCGGACCCGGTTAATCGTCTCTACACGCTAAATCCTCAAGGGTCATCCTTCGTCTTTCGTTCGAAAGTTTCGAAACACCTGGACGAGTTTAATACTCGAAGCAATCGCGTTGTCTCCGATCGTTAGTTTTCGATTTTACCGGCAAGATCCTCGAACGGGTTTAACGGGACAGCTTGTTGCAGACAATCGGACGAGCGTTCGTTTCAGCGGGTGCGTATCCTTGTCGGTGTGCGACGTGTTCGCATCGATGCCGTGGCACGTAATCGCCTTTCGCGAGCGATCGCACCGAGCCGGTAACGCGCGCCGGCAGCGTAGCGCGGCAATCTTTTTACACCGTGCGTTGCGTGTCGCAATTCAAATTCTATTAAGCGTTCTATTCTCGCGCGGAACGCGATTACGCGAGAGATACGAGGGATAGGACATTCGGCTTGACGAGTTGCGCGATTAGAGGGGGTCCTGTTAACGCGTTCCCCTGCCACGTGTGTACAAGTTTTCGGTTCGCGTCGGACTTCCCGACGAAGCCGACCGTTCCGTTGTCAGGCTCCCGATCAATCCAACCGTTTTTCTGCATTTTCACTTTGCGACAAATTTATTTCGTTTTGTCGTATCGTGCATTCTATACTTTGCCGAGAACTTTTGTTAGAAACGAGAGAAGCGTAGGTACAATGGGTGATTGTTAACGCACAGATGCTGATGTTCGAGTCATGAACGAGGTAGCGAGGTTTTAAATTCTCCGAATCTGGGTGAAGCGTGTTTTCCCGAAGATCGATCAACCGAATTATGCATGCACATGGAGATCGAGCACTCGAATCTCGGCTATGCAAATCCTCTCTGGGTGCGAAGGGAGTTACGTACTCGACCAACCAAACAATTAATTATACCGTAACGTTTCGACACGAAGCATATTTACATATATAAAGGGAGATACGAGACGATAAATCTGTTTGTAATTTTCTAGTTAATAGCTTGTCGACTTTTTCGTTTAAATATTAATCGCGTCTTCTTCGTGACATATATGACGCAATCTATTAAATTGAATCTATACTGGCTGTTAAGCACGCGTTTGTGCATATAAAAATGTTCTTGCTTAGTACGTATTGCTCGATATCGGACGAATCTTGCCAGTTGCTCGGTAATCGGCTCCATCGTCGTTTCACTTCCACCTTTCTCCAAGCCAGCTAACCCGACCCACTTGCCAGGCTCATCCTTCGTTCCTTCGCACAAACTTTCCTTCGATCGCAAAAAGTCGGCCGATTCCCACGGTCGCGCGCATAGTTTGCCCCGGAACAGCAGAAACGGTCAGCTTCTGCTTTCGGATCCGTTGTTCCGCAACGGGGGTGCTCTTCGACGATAAAACCTCTGCAAATTCAACGGGTTTATCGCCAGGCAACTTGCCGTCTTCTTTCGCTTTGATCTCTCTCTTTTTCTCTGACTCTAACCGTACACGAATCAGAAATTCACACGATTAAGATGAGACGTGACGTGTAGACGAACTTTAAGCACAATAGCTTTGTTGCTCGTGTTACTAGATCTCCGTCATCTGGTTGAATTTTTAAGGCAGTTAAGGTTACCGCTTTGTCTGTTACTCTTTATAGGATCTGCTTTTATCTAATAGTCGATAGTAAGATAGAGTTCTATTCTCCGAATTCGTCGAAGCTAAGCGTTTTGTGTCGGCTGATATCAGCGAATGCGATGCGTTACAATATTCGTAATTTTATGATACAGATTATACGCTTCGAATCGTACGCTGTTAAAAACGACGACTGTTCTACAATCGCGATGTCATCGTACTTGACGCGATTCTGTTTACGGAAAACTAAATCTCCTACGGAGTACGGAAAATCGCACGAACTGCGTGTAATTGCGAATGTGTTGTTGCGTACTTTTGGTGTTTCGTATCGTCGAATTTTCCGAATTGAATTTCGTTCGATTTACCTTCGTAATACTTCGTAGTACTTCATACGTGTGATATACGACACGATATTATGAATAAATACAATGTTAAATGCAGCCACGTACCACGAAAATATGAAAACCTCGTACCGTTCTTTCGCAATAGGTGTTAATGCGAGAAGAAAGAAAATCGTTATTCTTGCCTTGAGGTTTGAACCTGTCGCATAATAAAATTCGTCACTGTCGTCTCGAATATTTTTCTTGACACGTGGAATACCGTCAGATTGGAACAATGGATGCATGGGTGTCGAAATTGATGGCACGACTGGAACTTGCGAGAATAGGATCTGTCAAAGAGACCACTGGTGACGAGTAGCGCAGGTGTTATCGCGATAGGTATCGACCAAGTTCTCGTACATTTCTATTTCCACATTTTTGCCGCAACGAAACCCACCGTTACAGCGCTATCGATTCCAACTATTCGAACCATTCGCTAAATTGAACGTTCGAACTCTTTCCGTCAATTAACCGAATTAACAAACCCTCCCCCTCCCCCCCTTTCTATCGATTTCGTTGAAGGCCCTCGAACTTTCAATAAAAAATGAACTTTTTTTTGGTGCACTTTATAGAAGAGAGCACTATGGCTAGATTAGCCACTACCTTCGATTATTGACCCTTTTTATACAATGAACGTTATCTTTATAAAGTCGTTTCGAAATGACCACATTTTTCCTCTTCCTTTCGATAACTGATATTATACTAGAATATGAACTCCGCAGGGAAGATTTCGATTGCGTATCGCGTCATATCCGCGAGGCGATAAGTACGGAATCGTAAAATAAATTATCGGCTCTGTGCATCGTCAGAAACGAAGAAGATAATTTCTGTTCAAAGATCGGGCTCGATTACAATTCTTGCACGATTTAAAATTAAGGGCGTCTTAACGATCAACGTTCGACAGAGACGACGTTCAATGTCTGATTAATCGGACCCGAACAGATTTCGGACAACGCTGACAATTAGACGTAATCTCAGGTGTTTCGTGCCGGTTCGCATCTCGAATTACGCATCTGGAACGAATTTTGCGGATGAATCGAAACAATCTTCGTTTAATCTAGCGCGTTCGTCTTTGAGTCGCGAGGTGTTTCGGTTCTTCGAAATGTATGTTCCGGACGGAACAAATTCTACGCGATAAATTTCATTCGATCCGAAGAGGAAAAAAGGAGGGAAGACGAAAGGGAAGAATAAGAAGAAGAAGAAAAATAAGAAGAAGAAGAGGAAGAAGAAGAAGAAGAGGAAGAGGAAGAAGAGGAATAAGAAAAAGCTACCTGCAGGGAAACTCATCTTTCGTCCAAGATACAAACTCGACTCGGTATTTCGCTTCGAGCACTCCATGGAAGTCCTCGTCGATCCGCGTTCCCCGCGAAACGTCCATTACTCTCGTTCATTCGTTCCGTTCGGTTTCTTCTCGACGGTGCGTTTATTCTGCTTACGCTTACGCGCATGGCGCATACCTGTTTCGCCGCGGCGACGTTCTTGCTCTTCGGTCGATCGCGCGTCCAAGCGTTCGCACACGCGCGTTTCACACTTTCAACCTGTCCTTCTGCGTGTGTAGTAATACAAAAGAACGAATGCAGTTGGTTACGCGTCACGGCACGCTCTCCGCCCCGCTAATTCAGAACGGTAATACGGAAATAAGAGCATCGAAAGTGGTGACCGGTCGCGAAAGCCCAATAGCCAGCCCGAGTCGAGATTTTTCTGCCAACCTCCGACTTGCCCGACGCTCGTCGCCGTGCGCACCGGTGAACAGACAGCGTCCAATAGCATATACCTAAGATTCAACCAATATGGACCGTTTGGAATTTCACTGATTCACTGGCCGTTGATAATAATGGAATCACGGATTTCGTAGGCTGCGAAGATGCAAGTTAAACCGATATTGGTTTAAGCAAGATTGAATTTCGGGTCTGGCGAGCGGTGTGCCTTTCCCTCGATAAATATAGTTTGAAAATTGAAATGGAATTATGGACCTCCGGTCAGCGAAAGGTAAAGTTGTATCGATCGAAGAAAATTGTGTTTCGACGATTGTGTTAATTGCTCGAAATTGTTCAAAACTTTCATTTTATTCGCTTTTATTTCTTTCGCAAGAAAAACGTAAGAGAGTTTCTTCAAAGTTACAACTTCTCTTTTTCCTTTTGTTCGATATTTGATAAAAGGAGATTTCAAACATTCGCGATAAAAGTAACGATAATCACAGGGTTATAAGCTACAAATACACGAGTGTGAGTGGCTGGTAAAATTTCCATTCCTCTCTATCGCCGCGCCGTTTTTCACACGAATCTTCCTCCGATTCTAGAAACCTGACAAATAATCGAATTGGACGGAACGATCGGTCAGCTGTTACAGCGTCGCAGAGTGTTCGCTCTTGAACATATCGGTCACTGGAAAGAGATCTCGTTTCGCGATCTCTTATCTGTAACCGCGTTACAGATGCGGTCACTTTCGCGAGTGCACTCGTTCCAAGATAACACGGGCAAACGCGCGGTTCAGTTTTTCCTCGATCTTTTTTGTCTTCTTTCCCTAAAAAACTTTCATTCCCTGAGCTTTTCGCGTTCCGATCAATTTTTCACGCGACTTTGAAATTCTTGAACGTCGATTCGGACGACGGTAGAAGCGAGGTGCGGCGTCGCGCGTCTATAGATTCACGTACGACGATATACATACGTGTTTCTTCTCTCTCGCCTTTCGTTCGTTCTTGCGTTCTTCTCCGATACCGACTCGGATCGGTAATTCTGCGAGAAAAACGATGCATCTTACTCCGATGAGAGCACTCGCGCGCTTAATTCCGCGTTGACTTCGATCCGCCCTTTTCAAAAAATCATTTCGTTCGATCCTAAACGAGACCAAGCTTAAGGAACATTCTTAAAATCGAAAAGATACAACATCACGTATGCCGTGCACGAGCGTTTCGAGTAAATTTTCCAACGGCCGTCCGATCGCGTGGGCCAATATCCTCGCGTACGAGCAGCTTGAATCATTTATTCGTATATTCGTGATCTCGTGGAAATTGGAAAAGTATTTTCGTGCGAATTATATCGAGTCACGTAACCTCGTAAAATTCCGTTATAAAGTCGATGGAGACCGGTGGAAGGACGGAAAAGAAAAAGGAAGAGAAGCAAGCATACGGACAAAAGGGAATAGCGCGTGGTTTTCATAGGTACGGCCCGACGATGTAAACCCGACTTTGTTCGACCGTTAACAGTCTCGCGACGTGCTCTCTCTCTTCGACGCGACGGTTGAATTATACGCGTGACAACTACTCGCGGAAAGCGACTGGAACGGACTGTAAAAGCGAGGAGGTGGAGGAACGGGTAGTTGACCCCTAATCGAAGTCGGGTTGCTCCTTATCGATTCTTGCCGCAAAGTATCCTTCCTTTCAGTGTCCTTTAGTTTTCTCTTCTTTTCTCTTTTTCTTTTAGATCACGCCAGCATATTGTTCAGCCGATTTTCCCGCGACGGTACATTTACTTAACGCGGAAGATCCCAGTTCCGTTTGCTTCTAAGAACGAAGATGGCCATCCCTCGCTATCGTTTGAAAATTAGCTATCCGATAGATAGGTTCTCCGCGCGAAACAGCTCGTTCCGGTTTAAAAATCAAATGGAATTCTCGTTGCACGCAATCGCGCGATTAGCGCAATTATAATTGACATATTCTAACCGCATCTTTGTTAAACGCTTATAATTCGTTTTCTATAACGTCTCTGTTCGCAAACTTTTGTTCCTCTATCAATAAATCCGTTTTTCCGTCAACGAACATCGAAATAATTAAAAATATCCAATCTGCCGGTGAAAGATCACAATGCACGTTTTTCATTTCCATATCGCGTTACATCGTTCTAGCGATTCGATTTCAACGATCTCGAGGACCACTAGCCTTCTCATATCTGCACGGAAGCGGCGAAAGCGATGCAAGCGGTGGAAGCGATGCAAGCGGTGGAAGCGACGACACAGCGCCACGACGGGGATGGGGGCGCAATAATTGTTTGTTCTCGCTCGGAGCGCTCGTTTCTTCCTCCTCTTACTCTCGTCGTCCTCGTTTGCGCGCCAGTAATTTCGTTCGCGTAATTTGCCCGTAAACGGCAAGTCGAGGAAATTTTCCGCGAGAGGCTCGATCGTCTTAAATCTTGCGGGCCTCGCGAAGCGCCTTTTGTTACCGCTACGAGCTGTTGCCGCTGCGTGAAATTACCACGACCGGCGAAATTACCAGGGACGAGCGTAACTGAACAACTCGATGCTTAATACGATGTTTACGTTTTACCGTATCGGCTTCCGATATATAGTCGCGTCGAAAAATTCTTCTTGCCTTTTCGAGGTAAAAGATAAAGGTCGTGGTGCGATTGTTTCACGCGCACGCGCTCTTTCTATATTTTTACCACGCTAATTCGTGGGTAGACGCTGGAAGCTGTTTCAACGTGGAGCAAGTGGGCAGAGGGGCGTCGATAAAATAAATAGCGAGCAATCGAAATTGCGGATATAACGTAGGCTGGCTACGGGCAAACCGCCCCGGTGATACATCGACGGCAATATCCACCTGTTTCGCATGAAATACGAAAGCGCGCTGTCGCGCTGCGCCTCCGTACATCTTCGATATTGCTCTCGCCGGGCTGAGTTACGAGAGCGTTGCCTTTTTCAACGCAACGGGCCCCGCTCATTGAATATACGGATACCACCACGGTGTGTCCGTTTGCTCGAGAGCCGGTCTTTCCTGTCCTTTTCGCTTTTTCATCGTCCTTCCGCTTTCCTTCGTCTCGATTCCTTCCATTTGCGAGCCGTACAAATTTACAACCGTACACCGACGGTAAATTTTCGCCGAAATTTCTCCCCTACAACGCCTTAAACCGTTAGACAATCTCGATTATATTGAGAAAAGAAGAAAACGAATCGCAACTCGCGTTGGCAAAGAAGCCGAATCGGACAGCGAGCGAAACACGATGTTTGGCGGTGCGGCAGTCTCAGGGAGAATGGCACGTTGGCCGATCCGCTAGAGAAAAAATCGATAGCGGATAGAGCTGCCGGCGCTGTGCACGATGGTGTTTATCGTTTCGCTCGGTCTCTCGACTTACCTGTTTCCGAATGGATTTGAGCAAGACGAGACTCGCGAGCGCAATGCCGGCGACGAGCGTACTTCCATAAACGTTGCAACCTTGCGCTCGCTTTATACCCCAGGCAAGTTTTTAGTCCTTTGATCTCTCGGTAAAGTGTATCGATACTGTGTTTGTATCGCGATTATCGTTGCTGTCAACGTTTCATCGTTCAAACTTATCAAGTACGAAGAATATTTTTGCGAAGAATAAATAGGAAAATCTTCGAGCGGAATAGTCTGCTCTGTCTATGGATATAGGATAAAATGGCAAAGATTTCAGCAGTAAGCTGGAATATCTTTCTCCACTTTCGCGTGATGCCGTTACGTCAGAGAAGAAATTCTGGCGAGCTTCTATCCTCGAAGGGTCGAACAGCGACAAAAAGAGACATCTGGATCGTCGAGGCGTGAGATCCTTGCGCTTCTGGCGAACACGTGTCTCCGTGTGAACGCACCTTGCTCCCAGATTTCCAACTTCCCTTTTTCTACGATAATTCCCTGACAATTTTCACCATCGCCGATTCACCGCGTCGAGAACATTCGCGAATAACATTCGTGGCATTAACCTGTATCTTCTTTCCACGTCCAACCCCCTTTCCAAGCAAACGCGTTTAAGCCTTCAGCCTTCTTATCTTTTCGTTTGCTTATTTCCCTGCAAGCTTCGAAATATCCGATGTAATATCTACGATGTTTGCGGTGCTCGAAATAAAGTTTCTTCGTTTCAGAGATGGTCGATATATGCGTTTTAGTTTCGCGCTTATTTCTTGTTCGCCGACTTGCTTTCAAAGCTGCTACTTTGCTAAAGTTTGACTGGAGAAGAAGTCTTCCAAACTCCATCGCTGTATCGACCGTGACGAAAAATAGTTTGAGTACTCCTTTGTTTTAATTACGGACGGTCCAGCAGCCTTTTTAATTAAAATTTAGCGGATTATGTTCTTCGACTTGCGTTATCCGGATCGTAAGTTAGGTTGTTTGCAAGTCAGACGCGAAGGAAATGAACAGCTGGTATTTAAAATTCTAACGTTTCGTAACTAGAGTAATTATCAATTTGTCAAATATGGCGATAGGATTGTTCGATATATGTTCAAGATTTTGACGACGATATTACGCGAAGTAGGAAGATCGTAATATTTTGCAACTATCGTATATAGTGAAATTGATATGGATAGTGGAGCGGATTTCATCGAGCGTAACCTCACCGAGTCGATGTTTCGAAAGCGTTGCAAGATCGCACGGACGCGTTTCACTGACTTTCGCGAATTTTCCGAACGTTCTTCGCGTTCCTAACGCCTGCCCTTCAGACCGCTGTACTTTATTAACGAACGTGACATGGTAGTCAGCCGAAGGGAAGCGTAAAGTGCATTTGGAATTCAAACGGTCGATTCGAAATTACCAACGAAATTCGCCACGAATAGGTACGATTCTTGGAAATTTCTAATATCTATAACGAGTGACGTTGTATTAGCGATTTACGATACGCAAGAACGCATTACGACGCGGCCGCGTAATATGGGAAAAGGTACGAAGGTCGATCGCGATTTCGTCTCTGATTTTACTCCGCTTCTGGAAATTGCGACTCGCTGGCGCGAAAACTAATTTCCACACCTTTGACGTAGTTGCAGTGTGAACGACAGCGCGATTTCATAAACAGCCGATCGATATTCGGTCAATTACGGCAAACGCCGATCCGTGGGTGGAAACCGACGCGCTAACAATGGTATATTTTTTACCAGACGTACCCAGCTTTTATCGCGCGTCGATTTTTATGATACAATTATGAACATTTACAAACTAATATCGTTGATTAGTAAACCATCGCGCAACGGATCCCAGAGCACGTCGGCGTGCTAACGAGCGACCTCTTTGGAAATTCTATTCCTTCTTTTCTCTCTTTCCTTTGTCTGTTGCCCGTTGTTATACGGATTTCCCCTCGACTCGTTTGTACAGCAACGAATTCATCGTGGAAATTGGATCGACGCCGGAACTCGTAGACGAAGGTGCAGCTGAAACGAGATATCCTCGTTGAGCACAAAGGGGAAACGATAATGGAGAATTACGCGTAAACTAGCGCCGATCAGAAACGGAGACACGGATCGATCTTGTTTTCGAAAGTGGCGGGTACAAACCAAGTTGTGAAAAATCGAAAGAAAACGGTCAAAATATTACTATCGTTTTATTTCGTTAATCTTCTGTGGAAATCGAACGTTTATTACGGATGCTGAGTCGGTCCGATCGTCTCGCGAGAAAACAGAGTTAATTACGATCGGTCGAGGGCTATAGAAGGTCGATAGGCGAGTGCGTTTTCTCTCGACACACGCGCTTCTGGGCTTCGCCGACCGGTCGGATCAACAACCGGACGCTCTTCCTACCGCTTCGCCTTCTTTCGCGTTTCGTCTACTGGCCCACTCGCTCGTCGAGATACAACGAGTATTTTAAGTAATCTTAACCCGTTGCCTCGTTATACCCAGTCATGCTCGCCACGTACCTTCCACTTCGGACCGGACGAATACAAGCTATATTCGTAACAAAGCGCAATTTTTATTTCAAGCGCACGCTCGAGCGGTGTCGCGAAACGACCAGCTGGTAAACTTTTCACCGCGAATCGGCGATATAGGAAACGATCGTCGGAACTTGAATCGTCGAAGGAAAATTTACGAAGCAGATTGCGCGACGGATCGCGAGCTATACGAGGCAACGGCGAGAACGTTTCCTTCGAGGGAAGAAGGAATTCTAACGTGTCCCGGTGTCCCTGGATGTCGGATTCTCGTTCGGAGATCTTTATAGGTTGTACGGTTAATTGCTCGACGAACAGATCGACGCGGATCGCCGTGGGTTCCTCGAAGCGCGACCGAATGGATTCGAAACGAGATGATTTCGCGCGGTAACCAGCCCTTTTACGCGAGTACGTTGCGCCAGCGCTGCGCACCCCGCCTAGAAACGGTAGAAACCGTTTCCAAGAACGCAACTGGCGACTTCTTTGCGCAGCTGTTACCGACCGGCTTCAAAACGGAAATAAGAATTCCGGATCTGACCAAAAGAAGTCCGGACTGCTTCCAAAAGAAACTGTAGCAAACGAAATGGCGAAATAAAAACGTAAAGTTGCAAAGAGTATAGCGGTGGAGTAATCGCGGCGAGAAGGTGGCGCGAGTCAGAGTCATTTTCCAACAATATGGTTTTATATCGCAAAGAACGATTCTGTTTCTTCGAACGTTCGTTTTAACGAAACGAAGAAAGAAACATCTTCAAAGTGGTTTATGCCGGCATCGTTTGTATTTTACGTATTCTTCGAGTCGTCGAGCATCTCGATTTTGTCTAGCGAAAAACGAGGTGACGCAGAATGCTGGCAGAAACGAAGTACGACACGTTGGTCGAGTCGCGACGACGCCGCGGCGCTACGCGAACAAACATCCCCAGCTGACATACGCGCGAACACGTGTGTCTGCTCCGCTGCTCGTCTGTACGCCGCGCCGCGATGCTTCTTCCATTTCTTCGTTGTCTGCGCTTCTTTCGGCGCGAACTTGTGCCGGCCAGTATCGTTCGAACCGCAGCCGCCGCGAAACAGCTCGGCGACTCCATCGCCCGCCAACGTCCGCGATTTGTTTCTCTTTGTTTCGGAATTTTCGCCCTGTCTCTCTTCTCCTTCCAAATGGATAGTTTCCAGTGCAAAGAGCGAATTGGAGAAACGAATGTAGATACGAGAGTAAAGCGAAAGAAAGACTCGCGCGTTATCGCCTCGATCCGCGTTGACTCAAGAGACTCGTTCGAAACGTGGAATGGAACGAATATCGCATCGATCGATTAGAACGCGAGTGATTGGAATTGCGAGTTAAAGTGTCAAGTGCGATTAGATATTATATCGAATATTCTTAAATCGGACGATGTACAACCGTGTATCGTATCGAAGGTTCATCGAAATTTAACGAAAAGAGCATTTTTAGGAGTAGAAGAATGGAATTAACGTGGAAACGTTTCAAGTTTCATCCTGTGGTGTAGTCGAAGAAACGGGTTTGGTTACTTTGTTGCCAACTGTGGATAGCGATTTGTGGTCTGCGACGTTATCCTTCGTCTTATCTCTTTTATTCGTCTTTGTTAGTTTCGCTTTTGTAATTTACATCGTTACTTGGCTTCCATCGGACGGATGCTCCGACTTAGCATCCGCGGAAGATCGGCTTTTTCATTCGTGTTCCTTGAACGAATAATGTTTGCGAAATAGCAGGTTTAATGAAAATTGGACGAGATACGTAATACATTGTTACCTTGGAATCGATCGAGAAGTGGTTTGCATGGTCGTTCGGGCCGAACCATCGGCTTCGACGGCACGTTCTCCGACACGAGAGTAACTACACGATGTAGAATCGACGTTGCAGTCGTTGCTCGAATATTAAGAGTCGTTGAACAATTATTAAAGGAGGCGGATGGTACGGTGGAAGATGCAGGGTGGGGGCAATGGAACGCGCGAGAAGAAAGATAAAGGAGGAATAAAAAGCTCGTAGCTGGAACGACGTTTCCTATGTACGTGTCTGAAATACACGAGGAGGATCGCTACGCAACCGGTCCGCCGCCATTCACATTGTTTCGCGTCCTCTGCGTTCCGCGCTCCGCGCTTCGTCTCGTGCAGCTCGATTCTCCGTTGCGTCCTGCCCCCTCTGAATTTCGATCGTGCACGAAATCGTCAACGGATCGCTCGATCGCCTACCTGCCGGCTCGCTTCACCCATCGAACTGTTTATCCGACCGCTCTAACAACCATATCGACTTTTCAGCGGTTGCAGACAAGTTTACGAAGACTACGGGAGTCGCGTAGAAATATCTTCATTTTGCCCAGGCACATGGTGCGATCAACACGATGATTTCGACGTTCCGTGACACCGATCTATTTTTAAAGTCGTTACCAAGGTGCTGTTATTATGGGGATTTATAGGTACGCGATTGCCTCGGACAGTTTCTACACAGTTTTGCCGACTCCAGAGATGGCCGTACATTAGAAAGTTTGTACAGCGTATCCGCTTCAAAACCAACGTTACGAATCCTTACGGACATCCGGTGTACATAAATTTCTCGCCTTCTCGACTCACGCGCTTGTATCGTCCACTAAATCTTCGTACAACGAAGACGTCGGGTCGATGGATGCAAAACTTGTTCGATCGCCGAGCATGCGGCACGAACGTCGATGCTTAATAAGTCCCCGAAGCAATTTTCAACAAGTTATCGGTTATTTCGTGATCGTATAAAACTTGACAATCGTAAACTCCAAACTTTAGGAGGAGAAGACCAGATACTGGAACAATCGCTTCGCAGATCGGACGATGATGACCCAACGAATCGATGGTCGACGGTTGGGAAGGAAGAAGTGGGCGCGGATTTGAACGGAATCGACGAGATAAGAAGAACCGCTTCTCGAAATTTCGGCGTGCGCACGGTGGCTTCGGCAGGAATCCGGTCGCTGGGAATCCGGAAGTTCGGCATGTCCGCGTTGCAATTCGTAGCTGTTGGCTGGAAACACGCGCCAACAAAACCGAAATCCAAGTGTCCTCGATGAAACAGCCGCTTAGTTCAGGGTGGCCGTCGATCCGTGAATGTTACTACGATCGGTCTTTTGGACTTTCGAGAAGCAAGCTCGCGAAGAAACGCCCACGTCACGTCAACGTCCTCGCGAAGAAAGAGAAGAACGTTCGAATTTCTTGAAGCAGATAGCGAGTTTCTGGCATGTCGAACTGCTGCAGTTGCATCCGCCGTTGCGCCACGGACACTTATCAGCCGTTGAGCTCGCAAAGATTCGGGTGCAGCGGTGCGAAGGTCCACAGGGATGGCAAAGAGGTCATCAGGAGCCCGAGGAACCAGCGTAGAAAGCTCAGCGTGCGGTACGACGCTGTCAGACCAGCCGGAGCAACAAGGTTAGATGGTCGTCCGTCGAGTTAACGATCGCAATGGGAATTGTACGTGTGAACTCGTGGAAGAGGGTGATTGTCACTTTGACGAGAGAGGAATTGGTTTGACGATTGTTTCGTTAGAGAGTTGTGAAACTACGTTTCATGCGATAGCCGCAGCTTTGACGTAACAAATATCCTATATAATCCCATATTTTTCTTTAATGTCGGTACATAATCGCGCATTTTGCGTAATAGCGCAGGTGTGCGTTAGTTGTTTACTTTTGAATCTAACAATTCTGCCCGCAAAACTAACGAAAGCGTATTGTATTTTGGCAATGTCGGTGACGCTTCTCGCGCGTCGTTCGTATATTTGGAAATTTTTGTTCACGTAAATAGACGCGACGTATTCGGAATACTAACGATGTCGGGTTTGGGTTAGTCCCAAATAGTAACGATTTCGTAATAAATTTTCATCCGATAGTATTGATTCTACCGTCAACTGGTTTCCGATTTTCAGCGTATCGAAATCGATCGATGAGAAAGAATCGTTCTGTACGTTTAACAAAATGGTAAGACATTAAGTATTTGAAGACCTTTGTCAAGCCCATTCCGACGTAAGCTTATGTATTTGTAATATCGCATTTCGTGGAAGTTTACTTACTTGAAAAGATAATCAATGAATTTCAGCGCATCGAATTGTCATTTTACAAACATTCGTCATAGTAAGGACGTTAATTCGCGTTTTTTCGACTACAGGAGCTATCGAGACGATAATATTAAAATTAAACGACGCTAACGTCGAATCGCTCGATGTTAATACGTTAGTAACGTTACGAAACGAAATGACACGGTAAGATCTACGGAGCGAATCGTAATAACGTTTTCGACCTAATGAGTGCAATTTCTTTCTATGTTGCAGGTAAGTAAGTTATTATCGATCCCGATAATTCCAACTGTCCGGAAAATAAAAAATAAGGTAAGATCGTTTGCGATACGATTTACTCGCGTTTTACGCGTATGCGACAAACGATCAAAATCTAAACTAAGTAAGGGAGGATATTCGATATAATATTCGAGCAAGACAACTGTAACCACGACAACTGTAAGAGCAACTTTTCCATATAACCCGATACAAATTTGGCGGTCGAATTTACAGCCTGCCGAAGCTGTTAATTCTTAGTTTTATTGCACGGAAACGCGTTCGAATCGATCACAGTTCCCTCCATTCCCTCCGCAGGAGTGTATGAATTCTCCTAAACCTTTCGCGCAATTCGTCAGATTTTTTCAAAGGTCAAACCAACAGCGAAGCTAAAACTAGAAGCAAAATCGAAATAAAATAAAAAAAGGACCGATCTAAGATGTCCCCCCTTATCGCCCTGAAATCGTCAATTTTTGGAATTTGCCGGGCAACCCTGTAGTTTCGGTGATCATTCAACCAGCCGGAGGGTTAGCGTGGCGCTCGCATAGTATTCCGCGTTCCATGTTCCCGTAGTACTCCGTAGTCGTGGCGGGTGCGCGAAGGATTGCGGTCGTGTGACTGCTACCCCACCAAACGCGGGGTAGTCCCGTGATTTTTCCACGATCGTACGGAAGTGGCCGTCAGTTCCGCAGGAACTCTCGCGTGGTTCGGACGTTCGCGATACTCTTTTCGTTCTCTCTTTCTCTCTCTCCCCCCTCCCCCTTCCCCTCACTCTCTCGCTTCGATTCGTCCACCGTGCGTGATCCAGTCGCGTTTCGCATTGTTCGCGTCCGTTTATCGGCATACTTTATCATTCTACGTGCTGTCAGTGTTTCCGACTTTCTTTCTGTATTACCTTTTGTCGCGCGATTTTTCTGTGTCGGAGTATAAATCCTTTATACTCTATACGACAGTCCTTATTTCGCTTCGTCGACAGAATTTTTTTCAGTCGCTCCGTATAATTGTTTGTACGTTACACGCTTCTTTTTCTTTGTTTTTTTTTATCTCTTTCATTTATTAACGTGGTTTGTCTTCATTTTTCTCCGATCATAGCGTTACAAACGATTCGTTAAATCGTACATGGATCGAATAACGTGAGAATTTGATACTTTGATAGCTGGTGCTAGTTTCATGATATTCGAGTGATCTACGTTTAAACGAAACTATGATAGATCGAGACGATTCTGCACTTGCATTTTCCAGCTGTTTTCGCTTAAACATCGTGATAAAATTTAATGAAACGAATCACGTAAACTTACGTCTGTCCTCGAGGAATCGACGTCGCTACCGCGTTTTAGTTTTTTCAAACGATCTTCCAGATCAATGTGTTACGCCAGCGTTTGATCTTTTTTGAAAAAAGGTGTCGCGTCGATTGATCGTAATCGGCAAAGTACACAGCGCGTAAAGCTGGGTGGAAAATGGTGCCGGAAGCGATCGTTCCGTAAGTCGGGTACCTAATAATTTTGTAATTATTTTCTCGAGGATAAAATAGAGAAAAAAAGAAACAGAAATGATATCGCGTGTGCGATGTTGGAAGAGTACTAAGGCAGGTGATCAAATTTCCTATTCCGATCCATCCTGTTTATTTCTTTAAAGTAACCGAGTGACTGTCTCCGTTTGTTTTGGCCCTTGCGTGTCGGCTAACTCCTGCGAAATCTATGTATTTGTCCGGTTTCTTTACCCATCCGACACGCGGCAAGCGACAAATTTGTAATATGGCTGGGTTCTGTCCGAAATAAAACGTTAGCTTGGATGGCATTTTCTGACGTTTCTCTTTGCTTGCTCTCCGGTAAAAGATCGACGACCTCGCATTCTATCGTTCTAAAATTTTAAACTCTAGTAGTACCAATAGTAATTTCATAAAAATCTGCTCGTTTATCGCGCAAAGAGACAATCGGAGTTATCTCGTGTCGTAAAATATATTTTATTTTCCTCCCTGTATCGGTCGTTCTTCGTCGATCGCAGAGCGTCGATAGATCTGCCTATCGCGAGAGCTTTATTCAAATCCGTCGAACACCGATGAGACCGAGCGACGTTCCGTTAACAAGTTGGAATACGCGATACACCCAGCCTTTCGGCGGAGGATCGAACTCCTCGCAGGAAAAATCGTGCTTTTAGCGTCGAGATTCTTCTATTTCTGCGCTTTCGAGCGGATCGGTGGTGTACCAGCTTTCGTCGCGTCGTCCAAACAACGCGTGCAGACACTCGCGGTGACGAAATACCTAAATGAAATTTCTGTCACGCGTAATTCTTCGTCGGCGAACCGAAGCGGCTTCAACGAATACACGCAGCATCGTGCAACTACCTCTGACCTCGGTATCCCCAGCGATAAAGCGATTTTCATTATATGTGCATAGTTGTAGGATTATCCAGCAACGAGGATCCCTTCGTTACGGGTTTTCCTTGTGAAAATCGTCCACAGAAATCTTTTCTGTCTTTTCAAAAAATCTTCCAACGATAAGTTACCCGCCCTAAATACCGCGAGAAATAGTTGGAGTAGAAGTCGGATAATTTTTCAAGGAAGATTAATTTGGCGGCGCTTTTGATTAACTTCTTTGAATACGTCAGAAATGTAGCCGATTTTACCATTACCGCCACAATGGCGTCACGACCGGTTAAATTTAATTGTAGTTCCGAGTTATTAATTGCAATTCCGTATATTGCAACCTTTGTTTGTTGTACGCGCAACGAACTCGTCGGAACGTTCGGTTTCATCGAAGAGGTATTCGAACGAATCGAGGATTCGTGGAAGCGCCGTGTCGGAGGTTAAATATGTGTGCGTGGAGAAAAAGTCCTCGGTAGAAGAATGCAACGCTCGTCGAAGACGCGCCTCTTGGCATTTACGCTGCGCGCATCGCGCGGTACTGTTATTTCCACGGGCCTCGTTCATGCGATTCTGGAGCAGTTCCTCCTCGTTTCCATGAAATTTCCTAGGGAAACGGTTCTATTTTACCATTTAGAGATGCGTATCGCGCGACGCATTTGCCGAAACTACCGAATACCACACCGAATTTGCATAACTGGACTTATTCTCGCCGTGGTTAGCCTTCGACCAGTCGAGGACTCAAGTTTTTATTTCCTTCGTTTCGTCATTTCGTTTCCGTCATCGTTTTTATGTCCGTGTTTCGCGTTTCCTTTACCGTCAATCTGTTAATTGGCTTGATCGAACTCTGCTTTCTAACATTACGATCGTAAAAGAGATTGATATTTTCTTCGCCACTGTTTCCTGTATCTTCCTTCGTTTAGATTTTACAATTTTATTGGTCCTCAACGAGTCAAAGAAAGTATAAAATGCTTTTTTTATGCTCAAGTTAGACGGAGTAGAGAGAAAATGTAAATTGAATGAAACGATGCACGGTGACCTTCGGAGGATTCATGGCCGTGGGAGAAGAGACTAGCGTATGCTGCGAATAATGTACAGAGGATACGGGACATCTGGTTCTCGTTTGTACGAAGCGAGAACCCAGTTGTCCAAAATGCTTCTTCGAGTAGCGGAGCATTTTGTAAGCGCTCTGTACTTTATTTACAGGATATTTGCGTCTCCTGCCTGTGCGAGCTTCTTCCGCGCTCTACTGCGAATTATTTTTAGGAAAGTCACTGGACGCTGCTCTCTTAAGTTTACTCTTCTCTTCCGTTATTCTGCGTTATAAAAACGCACGATCCAATCGTTTCTCATCTTTTTTTTTTTTTTTTGTTGCAAGCGTGTAATAGAAACGTATTGCCATAAAAATATATATACGCGTTAACGATTGGACGAATGAAAATCGACGTACTAAGGAACAGATCGTAAAAGTAAAAAGCTCGTTTTAATCCGACGATGGTCGAAAATAAAAGTATCCTCGTGCTCGTTCTATCCTATCTCTTCACAATCTTCTTGGATAACGGTTACGATTACACGAATTCACCCCGTTGGCTAGAAACGATCGAAATCTCGTTTGTCCGAGCAAAACGGTCTTGTATTCCGACATGCATATGTAAGATCGCGGAACGGCGAGATAATTTCACGGCGATCGCGCCCGGTCACGTTGTTTATGCAGAGCATCCTTATAAATATTCAGCGTCTTCGCGTCCCCTATTTTTCATCCCTCTTCGTTTCCGTTGGTTTCCGGTCGCGCGCTCGCAATCCCGTTAAGGGAATCGTCGAAGAGTTCGGTAACGAGGCGACGCTGTTTCCAGCGAGGTGTTTCGCGAGAACGAACCGCCTTCCACGGAATACAGGCGGCTACCAGTGAAAGTGAAAAAGGTGCGTGCTCGGTTCAGGCGTTCCGTTCGATTCGGACTTCCATTTTGTACGCTGGATACCACACCGAGGTAAGATCTTTCGCGAATTTACCCGCGGAAGTTACGCGTCTTTTGCTGGAACATCGTAACGTTTCTCTTATAGTTTTCTCGTTTATTTTTTTTTCTTTCTTTTTTTGTAAAAACGATCTCGAGTACTTTTGATATACCTAACGCGCAAGCAAGTTAAAGTAATTGAAAAATTCACTGGCGCGCGAAGCGTCAGTTGCACGCGAACGGCTACCTTCTACGCTTAATCCTGAATCCAATCCCTAGTTGGATCTGTGATTATATCTTACTAAAGGATATACTTTCGAGCTTTTACGTCATAACGCGCAAAGCAGGTTGTGTTTACTTTGCCGACATTTTCGCGACACCATGGTCATCTCTCTCTCAGTATTATCGAGAATTTTATCGATTTGCTTGTTCCGTTGTAAAACCACTCATTTCGTACGTATAGCCGTGTTGATCGAATTCGAATTACGGGGTGGATAACCCCGGAAACCTTAGAAATTACAATCGCGTTATTGCCGTCTCGATATCCAAACGTACTTGGATGTGTCGCCGTAATCAAGACGAGATATCGGGTGGAGCGCATCGATTCGATATAAACGCAATAAGGAATCAAAGTCGCTGGTTGATAGGATTCCTTCGCATCGCATCCGTATCGCGGCGAACTCGACAGAATTCTATTAAAAGTTGCGAGGCCGATTAGATTGCTCGTACGTCCGTTCGCGATTGGCGTGTTCCGCCTTCGATGTCATTTTTATTTCATCGACCCTCGCTGCTGAAAATTCCGCTGCCGAAGGACACTGCCGTCGACGAATCTCGTTCGGCGAATCCATCGAAATCTCTTCGATATCTACGAGGTTACAATTAACGGTTAATAACGACGATGGTTTTCCGAGGCGCAATGAAAAGTGCAGTACGCGACAGAGAGCAGAAATGGAGTCGTACGAAGGCGGAAATTGCAGCTTCGTTGCCGTTTAGTCGCCATTATCGAAAGAGGCGTAAAGTCAAGAAGAAAACGTATTACACCCTAAATTCAACTGCTCGATAAATTTGGCAGCAGATCCCTCTAGGAAACCTCGTTTCGTACGTACGAGACGCTCGTCGTTACGACCCGACGATCTGTCTACGCGAATCGATGGCGAGTCGAGTATTTGAGCGAATAATTCCGTCTAGGAGAGCTTCCTCGATAGCTATAGCGCAACACGATGCGATAAAATGCGTCTTGTAAAATAAGGACTGTACCGTCGGAACGGCCGAGATAAACGAATCGCCATCGTTAAAGAGCGCGTAACTCGCCTGCGTTTGCATCTACAACGACGATCGGCAAACAAGCATTTTAATTCGCTTATATTTCGAATAGCTGATTCGATTGGCCTCGAGCGAAGCGAAACTGGTTTACTTAGGACAGCCATGGATATCCATAGACGAAAGGGTGGAAGTGGAAATTACCGGGTAAACTTGCGATAACGAACCATCCGAAACGCAGCACTGGCTTCCGATACCAAGTTCGAGTCGAGTTACCGTTGCGTGACCGCAAAATTGGCAAGTTTGCGGTTAACTTCACGGCACCTTCGATCACGGAACATTCGCGGTCTGCGAGATGAACATTACGAGCGATACAAGCACGCGTATAACAGCGAGTGTCGTACACAGGCTGATTCGTTCGTTTAGATTGGTAGGAATATCGGAGACGAAAATATTTCCGCTACGATTAATCCTTCGTAGCTACAAGTTTTATCTCGGTCGATTCTCGTCGAATAAATTGCTCTCACGCCGAGGCACGTTTTATCGTAGATACGTTATTACGATAAAGTGGCTTTTACGTTTTCGCGTTGAATCAAATATCCCAAGAACGAAATATATATTTTGCGTAAGGGACTTGGAATGGATATTCGATAGAGTATCGAGTTGGCCGAAAGTAATATCGCGAAGGGCTCGTGGACACAGAAACGTGGTCGTGGAACAAGCTGCTGAAAGTACAAAATCTCGTTTGCGTAGAGTTCGCTTTGACGATCGTAGGTGGTGAAAGAATGCCGCGATATGGGCAGCAGGAACGACAATGGCGTGTAATTGGTTGAACAAATTTCGTTCTTCTTGAATATTCACGGCGCGTTTTGAAAGCAGCACGTTGTTCGATACGGTGGTGTTCTTCCTCGTTTTCACGGTGGTCGATTCGACTTCGTTGATCCTCTTGGTTAGCTTCTTTCCTGAGATCGTTAAACCGTCTCTCTGAGAGCGTCGTTGAACGTAGATTTTCTGGATCGTGCTTGCTGGCGGGCATTATTGCTTCGTTAAAAGATAATTCGGTACGGAGAAAAGTTAAATATAAAATTAGATAGAAAGCGGACGGAATGGAGATAAACGAGCTTGCGAAAATAGTCGTGTGAAAAAATTGTGTCGAATACGAGCAGACGATATGAAGCAAAAACATCGTACAACTTAATTTAGCTTTTGACTTACTCGTCGAATATAGGGATACGGACGAATCTCGTTGCGAAGGATCTTGTTTGTCTATCATCCACGGGAAGATTAATGGACGATAAGTACGATCGGTATATCGCAACTTCTCCGTCGATTTAATCGGTTTCCCGGTATGCAGCCGTTTGCTGGTATAATTAAAAGGGGCAATCGTGCGCACAGCTGATTGAAGGAAAGTGGAATTTAATTGCAGGGAATTGATCAACGACTGTGGTTACTTGGGCGTTTATCGTAGAACATGCGTTTCGTCTGTCGTCGATGGACGTGGTGCGCAGCGTACAAGAGTTTGCTATAATTTACAACGCCAACAAAATCTATGTACTTACGGTGCAATTATTATTATTATTTAATTATTATTATAATCATGCGAGAATATAAAGGAGCCGATAGCTTTATACGCGTAGAATAGGTTTTCTATTCTTCTGTCGGATAATTCGATAATTGAAATTGACAAGGAACGTAGGACCAACGATATCAGATTTGGCTAATCGATCGAAATTTTAACTAGAGCGTTGAAAGTAGGCCAACTTTTCGTCGTGTTACGCGTTTTGTACCAATATTAGCTTGTCTATATTTAGCGTCACGCTTCCTGTAAAGGGCTAAGGTAATGCTTGACACGTTATTTCAGACGAAACATTCGTTTCCCCGACGCTCGAGTAAACGTTCGTCTAACTTGTAGCGAACAATCGATAATGTGATACGCGCAGCGAAATTTGCATCTTCGTACGGCGACGAGTAAAGGCGGATATCGTTTTAAAAAAGTTCCGGTGACATCTTTCGATTCGTTTTTTCGAAATATTCGATGGAACTCAACGAGCGTCGAACTTTGCTTGAAAATCTGTTTAAAACAACGTTCGTGGAATATAGAAACCGATACATCTGCAAGGAAATAACGTTTCGAATATCAATGAATGGTTTTGTTCCTTTTCCATAAGAATCGAATATCCCTCCGTTACGCGCGATATGCTGAATCATTCATAACTCCTAGCAGATGCATTATCTTGAAAATTTGCTTTCTTTGATACGAAATTTCGCGTCATACGCCGCTCCCTTGCATTTATTTCCGTTACATTCTTTCCAACTTTTCGTTTTTCGTATAAAACGACATTCCGCTCGTGTTTCTTTATCTACGCAAAAATTCAAAATTTTCACTTATTGGTATATTTTACGGTTCGGTTGATCGCCATACTAATCCAGAAGAACGAACTTTGTCTGATCTTGTAAAAAAGAAAAGAGTTTTGCTTTGAACGCGTTACGATATTGGCCGAACTTAAATTTCTGAGTAGTCGTCGAGCATTACGGAGAAGCCCCGGCCAGGAAGAACAACGAGAAGAAAGTTATCTAGTGGGAAAACGTGGTGATTGTCATTGAGTGGGAAGATCGTGTATGTAACGATAACTCCTTTAAACAAGCGCTCTGTCGAAAATCTCTGGCGGAGTGAAAAGAGTTTTTGGGGTGTAACGATGGTCGTTCTGCGGCGCGGTGGAATTCCAAAAGAGGAAATTAATACGTAGAACCGCGTGCCTCCTGACATTTGCACGATTCGGGAGCGTCGCTTTTCAAACGTCCTTTGGCTCGAAGCAAGCTGCGAGCCGAAATTGGGGCTAAAAAAAAAGGGTGGAAAATGCAAAGATGCAAAAAGAAAGAAAAAGGTAAATGGTAGACGAAGCGGAGATAAAGCCGGATAATGAATACGGTTTTGTATGTGTTTCTTTCATGAAAGGGAACTCAGGGTCGCGGCGTTATTTCAAAACCGGACGAATCAAGGAAACTGGAACGATTTTTCTTTATCCTTTTTCAGCGCGGAGGAAAATCGCGTGCCTTTCCTTCGCCCTTTTTCGCGCAATGTCGCGTCAGTCGTTAATTCAATGCCTCCGCTTCGTTTCTTTGTCGCTGCAGCGCCGATGAAATTATTCACCAGAGATTTCTTATTACGACGACCGAGATCGGACCGTGCGAACAAAAAGTATTCAAACGCAGGCAGGTATATATCTCTGTTCCGATTAGTCGAGTTACTCAAATTTGAGCAAACACGACGAGTTAGAAACTCGAAATCGTTGTTCGTTGATTCGTAAGATTCGTAAAAGTTGAAACGCGTTACGAGCGCAATAAGGTGTCGAAAGGGGTAATTATCGTGCGAACGATATTCCAAATTGGCTGACTATAATTAATCCGGACATGATATTTATTCGTGGATCGATTCGATCAGAAACATTTAAACGTCCTTGTCATAAAAATTAGATTTTGGAACACGAGATCTGTCGTGACGTTTAAACGAATATCTGCATCTTTTTTTTTTTTCTTTTTTTTTTTATTCGTTCATTTAATTTTACAATTTGTCCAGTTGAACATTTGGTAAAATGTTATATCTTATAAGATAGAAAAAAATGAAAGAACGAAAGTAAATACTATAATATAGCAAGTGGATGGTTACCCCCAGCGGGGTTCCATCATCGTGTTTATTAGGTTACATCCTTTGTGAGATCTGTTGAGTGTTTCCTTTTCAGTCTTCTATCTATGCTTGCTGCGTTGGTCGTTTCCACAGCCAGTCGGTTCGGGTGTGGCTCCTTGACCGTTGGTATTCCGAATTTCCTCGTTTCTAACGTACCATGGGGCATTCACTATTGTTCTTAGGATTTTGGCTTGAATTGTTTCTATTTTGTTTATATGGCTCATTGCTGCTGTCCCCCATAATGGTATTCCGTATGTCCATATTGGTTTTAAGATTGTTTTGTATATTTTTACTTTGTTTTCTAGACTTAGTTTGGATTTTCCGCTTGTTAGCCAGTACATTTGTCTCTTTGTAGCCTAAATTTTGTCTATTACTGATTTGATATGGTGTTTCCATGTGAGTTGTGTATCTATATGGAGTCCTAGGTATTATCTGCATCTGTGAACATAGTGGAGAGGGCAGGCCCAAACGACAGAGAGAAAGAGAGAAAGAGAGAGAGAGAGAGAGAAAGAGAGATTATGGCTGAAGCACGTTTGGTTGCTCCTTTTTACCGGACCACTTTTGCAGTCCGGTAGGATTTGGGTAATTTGCCCGTTTTCCTTTCGCAGTTCCGGCTAATGCGGAAACTTTCACGTTCCCTGGACGGGTCTCGTTAGCCGCAGCTGCATACTTCTTCTTTTAAATATTTCTAGAACGAGACCGCGGGACATACCGCAAAGATCGCGTAAATCACGCTACTTAAGATTCACGGGTCGAGAGGCTGATGATCCGTGCGAGGATATGCCAGAAAATTGCCGCGATCGCGTCCATTACCGAACTTATCGCTTGGATTATGTTACTCGAACGAGGTACACTTGACGGAGTTGACGGTGGCGACTTTTTCGTGCGATCCGTAACCTACCCTTGTAACCAATGAGTCCAACGTTGCGACAAATGGAAAACGTTGAACGACGAAGAAGGTAGGTACGGAAGAAAAGATAAATATTTGACGGCGATAGCACATCTTCGCGTTCTCTGTTACGATATTCTTCGACACGATCAGATTATAGCAGACAGACGTCGTAAATACGTGGAAAGGAGCTGCTTACGAAAATGGTAAAACACAGGATCCAGTGAACTTCGCTATATGGCGAAGTGTCTTAGACATTCGTGTATAAAAGGCAACATACAAAAGACTAAACGGTTTCCTCGTTAACGTACGTTCCTGACCTTACCTTCGTGGAAACGTTACGAAACTCCTACTTGCAGAAAGAAAGCCCTCTAATCTGGTTTAAAAAAAAGTAAAGGTGACCTTGGTGTTTCCAAAGTACCTGCTTTTTTGGGATATTATTTGCCGTCTGCCGATGCCTCCAACCGTATCTTGCGTGTTTCATCCGGGGAAATTTTCCTTGGGCTCTCAGAATTCTAAAAGTGACAACAACTGCTCCGTCTTGTCGACTCGCCCACCCTTTTTAGTCTCTTATCGTTTAACTCGCTGTTTGTTAAGGTTTAGGATAAGGTTTGTTAAGGACGACGAGATGACAATAATCGTTGTTAATAATGAGTCGTTGCTCATAGATGCAATTGCGTTTCGATCGAGTAACCATAGTCGGAAACGCCGTGCGCGTAATTTTCTAAACAAGGATGGACAGGCATCCTTCGTGTCTGACGTAATTCTGTATAAACGAAAATTCAGAGGCTCGTTGTATCATATTTTTGAAGCAAATTGAATCCTTCTCGCATTGATCCCGTATACTCGGGACAAGAAAATTGGCAAAGATGATAAAGGTTATCAGTATGCAGGGATATGCGTGCCGTAGTAATTGTCTTTCGTTTATTATGCATAGAGTGACTTAACGACACCAGATGAACGTGCAATAAATCATCCGTTAACCTCTTAAGGTCTGCCTCTCGTGTATTACGTAGCTAAAGTTTCATTTCGTGTCATAAATACAAAAGTAGAGGAAGCTCTGTTTCCACGAAATCGCTATTGGTACAACTTTAGCTAGGAAAATCTAACGAGCGAGCACTTAAGGGATAAATGGACGCGTGTTACAAAGAATGGTGAATTCGACTCGCGTTGGGAAAACGAGCTCGAGTGATCGGAGTCCGTCGGAAAGGCTGATCGGCGGTGACGGAAAATGGCGACCGTTTAATTATCTAAGTCGAGGACGGTTGGTCTGTCGCGAACAAATCGGATTAGTCCTCCGGACGTTGGAAAACATCAAAGGAAACTGGGAAAGAGATTAATATCCGAGCGACCGACCTAGCCAACGCGAGCATGGCGAGACTAGGCGATACGAGACCAAACGAGACCAAACGAAACGAAATGCGCACGTATGGCCGTTGCCCGATCGAGGCTGTTTACGCTGGTGAATGTAGCGGTTGCGCGAGAGGCCGCAGAGAAATTCCAGCGCCGTGCCGCCTAATTTCATCGCATCTGGGAATTTCGAGGTCGCGGCGCGGTGCGGCGGTCGTGAATACCACGACCTAGCCCGTTCCTTCGAAATTACAGCCGTTTGATCCTCTCCGACAGGCGTCCAAGAGTCTCGGTGCACGTTGTGATTCGGCAAAATATCCAAGATTTTTCCCCAAATCGATGAAAAAATTGCTCAAACGTTAAAAAATATTGTCTTGCATCGGGCGATCGTTAAATCGGCAAGATACAAAAAGTATTCGACTTTTGGCGAGGTTGAACGATCAACCGTCAGCAGAATTTCGTCGAGCATTAGTAGTTAGCGAACAGGCTACCATTAACAACGCTTGATTATACGTAGTTATTTTTAGCGGCGGGAGGATGAAAATGCTCGCGAGTAGTTTCAATGAAACCATGTGCATGAAAGCAAGCACGTATACGTGGCATTTTTCTCGACATCGTTGCAGGTTTCCGAGCCAAGGTCGGACGATAATTCCGCTTTAACGACCCTGTCGTTCATCGTAATTACCTCTCCTCCAGCCTTCTCTCGCTTCGATATTTTCGTTTAATCTCGCGCCATAAACGTTTGATATTCCGCCACCGATTCGTCCCAGTTTCGTCGAACCGTTCCCTCTCGAAAAGTATCGCGTGTCGCCGCGCAAAATGTTCCTGAATACGAATTGGCGTGTTACGCCTCTTGAAAAACGGAGTTTTACTTTTCTATAAAAACGATATGAAACGAGACAGATAGCAACGAAATATGGAACAAAATGCGCGTTAATACGCGAACAATAATAACGAATGCGGTGTATCTTCGTATCGACATTTTTTCCGACGTTATACAGATCTCCGGGATTATATATCGACGGACTCTCGTCGTTCTTACAAAGACAAGTATTTCGTTATGCGTTCGCGTGTTTCAACCAATGCGAAGGGTTTCGATACGAAGATTTATGAAATTAGAAAATTGTTGGATCGTGAAATAGGACCACGGTGTAAATGGTAGTCCGACAGAACGAAACTGCACACCACGAAACATCGTGTCAAAGAAATTTCAAACAAAATTGTAGAAACGTGCGACTCAAGCAGGTATTTACCACGTCGTAAATTTCACGATCGACGTAATTCCACGAAAGAACTATTTGCTCGGCTCTCGATTTATTCGATTTCGCTACTTAATTTGCTTGTTGCGAGCGATAATAGTCGAGTAATGTTATTTGCCTGGGGAACGGAAGCGTCGACGAGGCGATGTCGACGGTGCTAGTATCGAGCGAAACGACGCGCATACGCGCCGATAAAAGTAGCTAACGAGACGATATTTACAGGCAATTATCGAGAATTTCGGCAAACGAACGATCGGCTTTGAAATTTCCTTGTTCTCATTTTTTGTCGTATTTTTAGAACGATTTGCTTCGCATCCGTGGATTCGTAGATCTCTCATAGATCGTTTCGTTGCTTGACGTTCCAAGGAAGGAAATATTGGGACGAGTATCGTCTCGAACGATCAGAGGATTAATCGACTCGACACCTGCCACGAGAGAGAATATCCGATAGAGAGGATAAAAGAAGACGTCGCTGCGTCGCTAAGACAGCGAAATTGCTGTTGTTGTTCGTTGTTTATTTCGCTTATCGATTTAGCCGCGTCTTCTCTAACTTACTCGCGAGAAAGAGAACGATGGGCGAAAGATTTTCACGAGGTTAGGATAAATGAAAGATAAAGTTAAGGTAAACGTAGGGTTTCCTGCTCTAAGTTAACGCGAGACTAAACTAAAATGCAATTAAACCGTATTTCATCCACGTAATAGGTAGATATATGCGTATGTACGTAGAAGCGCAACAGCTAGAATTCTTGAAACTGTGATGGACCGTGAAGGTCCCGAAGCTGTGCAGTCTACCTCGTGTCGTAGAATTCCTAATTTCATGATTTCTGCTTACGAATTCACGGCTGCATCGCGTCAAGTTCGCGAGACCTCGCGAGTCCACTACCCCAAAGCGTAGAATCTGAATCCGTCGTATCTGCGAGTCTAGTCACGAAATCTCAAATTCGTACTTGCTTTGGACTTGCGATCCTTGTCTCTAGATCTTTGTCTCTGTACCGCGGATTTGAAACTTCGTACCGAACGGGCGGCTCAAAGGATAGGAAATCTATGATCCGAGTGTCGTCCGAATGAAATTCGGGGTCGATGCGAGCCGATTTCATTCGAGGGGCGTGTACGTGGAATCGCAGATTCTGCGATCGTCCGACGACCTGTGATAGATCGTGTATGGCCTTGGATCGATTCGAGACGGGGTTTTCCGAAGCAGAATTTACAAAGTTCGAAATCCTACGAGTTTCAAGCTGTTCGCTATCGGTCACGCGGCTTTACGGTATCTCTCGCGCCGTGTCCTTTTATCCCTAGACCGTAGCGTTCGTTACGTTACGATTCGAAGCTCGTACGTCTGCTAGAATTTTTTTTCACTGTCGTTTAATCTATCTGCGTTATTGAGTCGCAAAAGCGACTTATTGTCCGTACGATCTTTTCGCGTGACCTTCTTGAGACGGTTTCTTCGATCATCGCGCAGAAGCTGAACCCACGAATTTTAACGTTTCGAGAAAAAACGAACATCGTTCGACGATCGCTGTGCTATATAACGCCGTCGCTGTTCCAGGCATTCGTTCGCAGGTCCTTTTACCGACCGAGGAGCATTATTTTCTAGTTTACGAGCAGTTGGCAGGACTTTCAGAGACGTCGTTTCGCGTTTGGCAAAGAGATTGGAAATCCAGCAGGCGTTCCATCCTTCCTCCTTTTCCCTTCCGTCGCAGTTCTCTGTACCTCGTTACTATTCATCGGCGGTTTGTATTTCGCGAATGGCCGAAGGAAGCCCGGAAAATGCTACTTTTCACGTATCCTCGGCAGCCGTGCGATTTTTATCTTACGACGGACGAAAGAATTTGGTGGGTCGAGGAAAGAAGATTCTTTCTTCCTTTACCTTTTCTTTTGTCCTTTTGATTTTATCCTCGATCCGAATCATCCTTTAAAATCCTTTCGTTCGAGTTGTACTTTCGTTTATGTAGAATTTCAAATTCCCCGGCAAACAAATAAACTTTATGTTATATTTATTGTTGATTCGCGCAGTAACTTGATAGTAATATAGGTTGTCAGAAACGACGGTTTTTTCTTTTAGTACGTTCTTTTAGACTCAAGGCAAGCGTAAATACATATCTTATCTCGCTATTGTTCGCTTGCCTCTACGCTCTTGTATCATATGTCATAATACGGACGCCAAGTTTCCATCTTATATTTCTTTTAAAATAATTCCAAAATAATCAACGAAATAATAAGAATTTGTATTTAGAACGCACACTCGCTTAACGTGTTTTTCTCGATTGAATCGCCTTAATCGAATCGAATGACTGGCAAATCGGTTTTCCTCCGAAGATAGCGAACGTACGAGACTCGATCGTTATCGGTGTCTGGAAGCTCTCTTAAATAGAAGCACGATCCGATCTCGTTTCCAATACTCCCCTGGCCACTCAATTTTCTCCGTCCTGTCACGTCGATCGTTCCATTGTTCCTGTTGTCTGGTTTTTGTCAGGGATCAGCTTGGGTCGCGTCGCGGCATCGTCCGTCTCGTTCTTTCCCTTTTACGCGATGCTTCAAAGTGCACACCGTGACGGCGTGAAAATGTGTACGTTCGTCGATAACGCACGTCGTATTTTATTTTTTTACGAATTCGACAAAGCGTCGAGGATGGAAGAATTTGAATCGCTCCGAGTTTCGTATCCCGTAACGACGCAACACGCAACTTTTACGCGCCGCCAAAAATAGAGCTCGGAAGAACACAGACGTCCTTATCCTTTCGTTATCCTTTCAACGATACGATAAGCGCATACGCCCTTATTGGGTTTCGCGAACGGCACAGCGGAGGGTGAGAAAGATCGAGACGGCAATTCTTTTCGCGCATATCTTCGGCCTATTGATCGAAGCTCGTCTCCCTTCGAAGCTGCAACAAATCGTAGTTAGGTGTTTTAAATCGCACGCTGGCATTTTTCAATCGACGCTCCAGCCACGTCGCACCAGATCCTCGGGACGAATCGGGAACGGACGTCGCGATAAAACTTCCTCTATAGCCAGCGAAATATTACCCGGGACGCGATAATCGGGAGTATCCTCTTTGTGCGAACAGACGCTGCTGGGTTTTACTTGGGTCTACCAGTCACGCGACCCGGTCATCAGTTTCTTTTTTTCCCCTTTATCTTCCATTTTTATGTTTGTTCTTTTATCCGGTCGTCGACGCAACTTCTAGTCCGACCGTGTGGAATGGTTTATTTAGAACGTTTCGATGAGATCGGACAGGGCTTTTCCTGCAGGTAGGAAGTAGAACGCGATGTCAGATCGCTTTCGGCACTCGTTATTCTAACGGAAGCTACATATTTTTCCTTTCTTACGTCTAATACTAGTCGACGTTATCGAGTATCGATATCTACTTGTATTTCTTGTATCTTTGTATCTGTGATTAAAAGAGCAGGCCATGATTCAAAATTACCGTCTCTTGGTTGCGTCGCCGTAACACAGTGTCCATTATCCCGAGTCAACAACGGATGCAACGCTACGTCAGGGAGAAGATACCTCCGAGCGATGGAGCGTAGCTCCCCGTTGGTCGAAGATGGAACTGCACGGAGTTCGCAGTGTCCGAGTTTGATTAAATTTCCTCCGTACAGCTGGACTTTCGTTTACAACGAGATTAGTCGTCGACTTGGCTCAAGTTCGGCTAACGTTGCTGCCACGTTACATCAGTCTGCGGTCCAAGTT
Source organism: Bombus breviceps (assembly GCA_014825925.1). Lineage (NCBI taxonomy): Eukaryota > Metazoa > Arthropoda > Insecta > Hymenoptera > Apidae > Bombus > Bombus breviceps. The sequence goes on from CM026184.1 coordinate 16,009,154, forward strand.
CATCGAGACACGCCTCACCTTGCTTCATCGTGATACCCATAACTCGTTCGAACGTATTTCAATTTCACCCTCGTACTCGGTATCGATATTTCGTTACGTTAGAACGGACGAAAGTGGATAATTGTAATTAGTCTGGAACACCGTTTCTTAGGCGAAACTAACAACAAGAATTTCGGCAGTATATGGTAGTTTATTCTCGTCAAATAACGAGAGTAGCGACGTCTAGGCGATAATTAAATCAACGCTAGGAACTTCCTGAGTCTTTACTAGGGCACCTCACTGCGACCAAAACTAACCTTCGATCTTATCGATCTATACGTCACTGGTGTATCGAGCATGTTCCGATCGACATGGTACGTTGCGTCGGTATTTTATTCTTTTCTTTGGTGAAATGCGAATAACTTTGTAGCGTAAGTTTTGCATCGTAACAAAAAAAGAAAAAAAAAATAGACAAAAGAAATATGAAAAATATGGCACGTATGACTTGTAAAATATGTGTACGAGGAACTGATCCGAGCAACCTAGAACATCTAGTTTTCTTATCTAGTTTAATCGATCGACGAACGTGGAACGAAGGAACCGGAAACGAAGACGCGACTGCAAAAGGAAATGTAATTGCCAGCGTGTTATCGATCGCGATATATCGGCTACGAACGAACCTGCCGCTTCCGGAAATCAAAGGAAAATGATAATTGATCGCATCCGCGTAGTCGGTACCGATCTCTTCGCTGGGTCGCATTGCGTATATTTTCTGTATCTGCTTCTTCTTCTTTCTCGTTTTCGTATAATTCAATCTGAACGGCCGTATTATCGTATATTATATTTCTCTGCTCGACTAGCGGGAACCATTGTTTCGCTAAAAGTTATCATTCGAAGGATACTTCGCGAATTTACGACACGACGAGTTTACAACTCGATTCGTCACGTTCGCCGCGAATTTCGATAATGCGGCAACTTATAAAAGTCGGACGATGTAACGCGTGGCGTAATATATCGTCGTAACATGCGGTGTAACACGCGTCGTGGAGCGTTTTGGTTGAGCGTGATCACGCTGCTGATCCTCTGCTTTTGGACCGCCGAACGTGCAACCGTCGTAGCAGCCTCCGAACCGCGAAGCACAATTTACATCATTCATCACAAACGAAAAACACATCATCCGGAGGAAATCATCGAGATTCATAGGAATCCGAAGCGAAAGCACAAATTGAATATCGTGCTCATCGGTACGTGAATGGACGTGGAAAGGAGAGATCGAAGCGCAGGGTGGAGTTGCCGGAGGAGGAGGGTAGTCGGTCGAACATCGCCGATGCAACGACGCGATTCGATACTTGGTTTGTGGCTTCAGAGACCTTTTAAAGCGACGCAGAAGCACGGACGGACGCGCGTTTTGCGAATGAAACCGAAGGACTAAGGAAACGACGATCGAACGATGGTTGGAGCAATTTTGCAATAGCGGTTGAAAAGTGATACAGATCTTCGGATGCGTTTCCTTTTCCTATCTTTGATTCGCTGTATTGAATAGAATGCGGCTTTGTCGAATTAATTAAATTTATAGGATAATTGCTTCTTTGTCTCTTTATCCTCTTATCTCGTCTTACTTATAACCGCGAATTCTTATAACCACGAGTATTCCTATTATTCATTCGCGTAGGCACGATTTGTACCAAGTGCGTAATTCGATGTTACAAGCTGAGAAGCTAATTACGCGTGTCTCGAGTAAATAGCTGCAACACCGTGTTACAGGCTGAAACGCAAGAAAATACAAGCTGGTAAAGCAAGTTACAAATTGCGTTTTCTGTGAGAAAAGATTTAAACGCCGCGTGTCGCCAACATGGTCAAGTTAAACGGAACCGTGCGGTAATTTACGTAATGCCGTGAGATCCGGGAACGCAGAAAAACGAATATCCCACGCACGTACTCTCCCATGTAACTAGGTAGAACTTGTACGGCAATTTAGAATCGATTAAGGTTGCGCATCGGACAATAGGTACTCTCCACTGAACGAGATAACTCGCTTAAGGTCTTTTCGCTTCGATTCACGTCTCCGAAGGTTTATTCCACGAAACAAGAGACACGATTACGTCCTAAAGCTTTGTCGTTGACTCCTGAAATTCTACGAGCCTCGAACGATTCCTACATCAATCTCTAAATAGGTAGAGAACTCGGCAACGTACCGTATAAATGTTACGCGGACTCTTCGATACGCGAATAAAATGTAAATATCGCGTCGAAATAACGAATCGATACAAGGGATCGTGAAATAAATTTCTTTCCGCGTGATATTTCTTTGCTTACAGTCGACGGTAACCATAAGTTAGGCGTTTAGCATGAAATTACTGCGACTCTAACGGTATGTAGGCGATCGTCCAAGCCTGACAACAACTTAACTGTCCTGCCAGACTGATAAACATCGTGGTTATTACGCGGTGCATAGATGCAACGACTGTCGAACGAAATTTTCGTTCGACGTCATCGGCGAAATTTTCTACGAAAAAATCTCATATCGATGGCAAGCAAATAAGCAATGGAAGAAACGAAGGTAGATCGATTCGATCGTGGTTTCCCGTGACTCGAACGACTCGTAAAGTTTATCACGCGTATACCGATTCACAAACTCGTCGTGAATCGAAACGAAATCGAGGATATGGTAAAACGTAGCGAAACGCGATTCATTGGAGAATTGGAGAAGGAAAAGGTCGAAGCGGGAACGGATAAAAGCGCGGTTGAGTACGAATGTGCAATGTGCACGGGCACGCAGAGAGGCAACGTCTTACCTTGACCGAGCGCTTCCGGTGTTTCCCTTGCTCCCGGTGCTTTCGCGTACCTCTCTTACGTCGATGCGTTGCCTCTCGAATATTTAGCTCTGTGAACGAACCCTATCTGTCCCTCGGAACGAGCCCATTGGCTCGTTAAACAGAAGCCAGATCTCTGGCGAACGGAAGCGAAATCATCGGGGAGCGTGCAGAGAACACGTAGGATAGAGAGCATGGGATCGCTCGTATCGAGGCGTTGGAAGTTTGCCAATACGCTTTCCTGATTAATCGATTAACGTGGGTTTGATCGCGACTGCTCCATTTCGACTGTTACTGCCTTACGTACAGTTTGAAGTTTCCACGTATCTGCTCTTAATTTGTTTCCTTTTCTCGCAAAAGCGACATAGTAGTCGTAACACTTGCGCGCGTACTTAATTTCGTCATAACGAAAATGGTCAAAACGAAACGGACGGTGAATTTCACGTAAGAAGGTTTCTCGTACGATACGAGTGATAAAGAGCCAATCGAAAGAGAAGAAACTACGTTCAACCTGTTATTCAGATCGATATATCATTTGTCTGGATAAAAATAACTGAACTGTAATTGACATCAAATATGTTGACCCTCGTGAACGCCCTACCAGCAGCGACAGGCATAATAGAAAGAAAGCAAATTGCGGTCCACTATTTTCCGCAAGAAGGAAACGGTGGAAGTTGGTCGAGTGGCGAAGACGCTGGAGTTGTCGATAGGGACGGAATTCTTATAAAAATTAGGTTCGTGTCGAACGCATTCAGCGAACCGCGAAGGTAGATACTTTCCAGTGTTCATCGTCTTCTTTTATCCCAATATTTCGCGGTTTATTTTGCAAGTTTATAGGGTTTCTGAACCGTAGAAGTACAGATCGTTAAAACACGGTATATTGCGATTTATCGCGAGTTTTCCACTTCTAGATGGCGAAGATCGTTAGAAAAGGGAAATCAAATTTACCAGGGGAAGCGTAAATCCTACTTTAGAAATAACTTTTCATCGAGAAATGAATTTTTCTCGTGTAGTTATTCAGGCGTGGCGATTTTTAAATTTTTGTTGACGTAACGTAACGGAATTCGAAATACAGTGCGATCTTGTTATAAATTATAAATACGTTTTAACTCGATAAATAAGGATGTAGCTCGCGTGATTCGCCGTTGATAATTTTACGCAGCTCGAATAAGAAAAGTTTCCCACCAAGGGATTATTTTCAGTCGCGAAATAATAATTTTGACAGATAGATCGATTAAAGCCGATCGATTACTTGTCACCGCCGGCATTAACTTTTTCGAAGGGTGTTTCTAACGACTTTAAACGTTAATCTTGTTTCCTTGTGCAGAATAGTTGAATTATGTTTTCAAATTATCAACGAACGAAGCTATCGCAATAACGATTAATCGTGATTCAAAGCGTGTTGTTAATCGCAGGTTAGATTCGTAATTAGGAAATTTATGATAATTGCACAATACGTAGCGCCGTATGGGTGATGGATGACTGCGTTGATCATTCTAACGTGGATGTATCTTAATTTGCGATTGTTATTGAAAAATATTACGTCGTATCGTCGTTACGTTAATTAATTATCATGCGTAAACTATACTTGGACTTGATCGAAACAGTATCGAAAGTTATTTCGATTCGAAACGTTTATAAATTTAAATTACGTTAAAATGAATTTAACGAGTTCTGTGTTTCTCGAAACGCACTTGCACGATAACGAAGGAAATGATGACAGACCTTGCTGAAAACCATAAAATTACGTCAACTTCGCTTCGCTATTGCATCGACAAGCGAGTAAAACTCGCTAACATCTCCCGTGTTCGTCGATATCAACGGAATCTCTGGCGTAACCGAGATTCGTGAAACAGATGTTCCGCGCCGAATTTCCGGCCGGATATTTATTAATTTCCGGTAGTGTCACGACGAGCATTGGTCGGTAATTAGGTCCACCGAGCGGCCTGAAAGAGAAGAAGTAGGAAACGCTCGATCTATTTGGCTTCTCGCGAACTTTATTTTCAACGACGGACAAATCGTCGATCCGTCGAGCAAGAATTAGCCAAATAGGATACTCATCGAGATCGTCTCTTGTCACGAGTTAATTACGTGGGAGTCGTGCGTTTGTCGCTGAAACGCGTAGAACCTGCGTTTCATTCTTGTCCCTGGCTGTGCTTTTCATGCGTTCGTCGCGTCAATTAAGCCCACTCGGTTGTCGCCGCGCTGCGCCGTAATGGTTCAAGTATGCGCGGTTGAGTTAAGAAAGGAATTTTACAACAACGTGCGTAGAAACGCGTGTGACGACGATAGAATTTTTATTCTACGATACAATTGACAAATTATTTACTTAATGCTTCGTAACGGTCAGGCGGCGGCTTCCTCGTTTGCGTGGCGATGGCCGTGTATCCAAGTATCTGGTTCTTGTATCGATTCGATGCCAATTTAACAGAATTATTGATTTCACCCTCGTATACCGGTTAAGGTGTTGTCGAGTGAACGTTACGCGAAAATTGCCGCGAGACATAACGAGTATTTTTGTCTCGCGACATATCGCTCTTTAAAGATATCTCCTATCGTCGTGCGAAATAAATTTTAGCGACGAATAAAGTTTGCGTCGACAGCTTGCGATTCGTCTTAAATAATTTTGCTAAATTTCGGGCAATCGTGTCCGATACGGAGCGCGAAGTTTGCCATTTTTATAGCACGGTCGAGAACGCTAGCTTTGCGCGTGAAGTATTCGCGAGCAGACCGAGATTTCGTGAGTTTCGTCACGTCGCTTACGACCACCGTCGGAAACTTTAATCGATTGTCTGACAACGCGCGATCGCTGCCGAAAATTTGGAAAACGTTCGTCGAGTTTCTAAATCGAAGCCCCCTCGAGATGCCACCGCAGGTTGAAGCCGTTCTCCGTTGCGAATTTTGCAGCAAGCTTCGATCGGCTTTCTCGCTGCGAACGTTTCTGTCGTTATCCACGACACGAGAAAGTACGTTACACATAAAATATTTACATATCGGTAATGAATTAAAGCATGAAAAATTGAGTACTTGGTGAACGATACGTACGGGTGAAACGAATGAACGCAAACGTTTGTAGGTAAATTATCGATCGGTCGAGCTTTAGCACGTAGTCCCGTAAAACATTCTTGCGGCCACTGTACAGTCGCCTCTGTAGACAAGATTGTCATTAAAGTTTCATTTTGCGAGACAACGTTCTCCCCTTTTCCCCTTGTTCCAGCCTGCTTCTTCGTTCCGAGACTCGCGCGAACTTGCTGCAGGAATTTCGGCATCGACCCACCTTTAGCTTGACGAGGACCTAACGACGCGACGAGCTCTAACGTTTCCGGGTGCTCGCGAGCGGGTGCCTAAATTTATAAACGAACGCGACTCTCTCTCGGTTCCGTTTGCCTGCGAGTCGCGCGTCGACGATCCCGGAACTTCTGCTTCGATTTGCCGGATTTGCCGGCCGGTATCTGAATTTTTCAGCGGGAACGCCGTTATCGGTTTCCTATGCGATGTAATAACTCGCAAACAAACCGCTAGCGGCCAAAGAGGCATCGCGGCTATCGCGGTTGTCTCTGTCGTCCTCGAAGCGAGCCGATGTCGGTCGAGGCGTCGTATCGATTTCCGGCAGATTCGCGTCGAAGATACGTAGTCGAAAAAAATGTCGATATCGTGAAATTTGGCGGCAGAGCGCTATTCGTTAGCGCAATGAAATTTCGCTTTCCGTTGCGTTAAATCGATCTCGCAAGGCGACCCTTTCGATCGAAAATTTTCGTTTCTCAGCTGTGCCGAGATCACCTTTGAACGAACTCTGAACTGCGTGGCTCGTAATAACTCGTTATTCGTTCGAGTAATTGTTCGTGCAATCTCTTTGCCATCTTACAAGCTCTTTGTCGAAGAAAAAAATGTTTAGAAGTTCTTCGAGCTTCGTTCGTCGGACAAAACGAAACAGTATGGTAGATGCTGAAAAACTATCGAGCCTATATCGATTGCATGCGGAGGTGGCTCGTTTTTCCGATCCGTCTCTTCAGATCGCCAACCTTCCTACCTCATCCCCGCTACCCTTCTATCTTCTTCCAACGTAATAACATCGTTTTCCCTGGCAGGCTCCCAAACAAATCGTAGCTTCCCACCGTAAACCGTATCTTTGACCCTTCTCCGTAGAACGGCCGAAATTAACTTAGCATCCTGTTGAACTCGCATTACCGAGGCCCCGGCAGCTTCCTCCGGCACAAATTACGGGAGCTTGTGCCTCTCTACCCTTCGACAACGAGCGCAACCTCGTTAGACGCCAATAAGACAAAATCGTGCTGGCTGAGTTACTCGGTGAACATTTAGCAAACGAGTCATCCTCCGAAGGACGTGCAATTTTGTCGTTTACGAATGTTAGCGCGAATGGCTAGCTGTGGAAGAGGGTGCTAGACGAGCGAGTGAGATAATGCGACTCTTGAACGTTTGCGTTTGGAACGGATTAGAGACGATGATTGGATCTCGCTGCATCTCTTTGTTTTACGACGTTCGATTGCTTTTTCGCAGCGAACGGCATCGAAAAATTGCCGAATAAACCGATCGACAATTTCGATTTTATCTTTTGCGTGTTTCTGCGCCACAACTTTTGATTCGTTTTGAAAATCTCAAACGATAAACTAGGTTTTTCATTGTCTATGCTGTAATGTTTGTCTGAATCGCTTTTGGCACCAATATTTCGCATTGACGCAACGGTGATGCTCAATTTGCCAACGTTAAACCCAGTTTTTCGCTTTCACCCGGCTTCCACAGATGTCGTTCTTTCCTCCTCTGGAATTACCGCCGGCTATTTATCGCAGAACGCTGTTTGCGATTTACGAGCAGCGCGATCGATCGGTGCTGGCGAATCGCCTCTCGTCTTTGCTCGTTACGGACACACCGTCCAGGATAAGTATATCCTCGAAGATAAAGTCCCGAAACGGTTCGATTTTAGGAGAATTCCTGGTTCCTCGACGCGTTAATGAACTCGTTCCCTCCGACGCCCTGTTTCGAACTGACTTGACCGCTCGACGACCGTTTCGATGTAGACCTTTTAAATCTTCCGGAGAACCATTAGCAAGACTAATTGCGATTATATCGAGGCAAGTCTTTCTTCCGAGACTCTAATTTCTTCGAAGATTCTTCGAGATAACGTACTCCTAAGAATTTGAAAGATCTGGACATTCTGCCCTCTGATCGTTTCAATCTGTCTTTCAGTTCCTTTATTAACGTTGTACGAAGAAAGGAACGAAGAGAGCACAAAGTTATTAATTTCGTATTATTACGAATATTTCGTACAACCAGCAAGCCAACGTTTCTCCCGAATTTTTCTCAAATTTTTCTCAAAACACTTGCGACGAATTCGCAGAAAGAAGGAAGAAACGTAACGTCAGAGTTCAGCGTCGACCTCGCCGGAACTTGCTGCTCGCTTTAACAAACTTTCGCGTTGTACGTGGGCGATCCGATCTGAAAGGGGAGGTCCGATAAAGACTGGAACTTAAGATCACGTGGAAGTGCACTGTCGCAGTTTCACGGGCTGGACGATTGTTTCCTCTGGTCCAGACGGCACGAGCGTAACGCGTTATTTCGCGATTCAATTAATAAAACGTCATGGCCAGCTGATCGTGGGCCTTTCTCCCATAAGAGGTCGTCAGTTTCGCCGAGAAAAAATGACGAAAGCGAGAATCGAGCGTCGAACTGGCTGGAAAATTTGTCGCTTTCATTTCGACCAACGAATAAATCCTTCCAAGAAACCAATATCTCTGAGAACTTTCCGCCACAATGACGACGTTCTCCGGCGATGTAAGATTCTCAACAAGGAGTTGCTCCCGCTTCGATCGCGAAGGAACGCGTCGCCAAACTTTCGACTATTCGTTCCTCGTCGTTTGAGGATCGTTGTTCTCGAGAAAATCGGACTTGTTCGATCGACGAAACGTTCGTCGTGCGAGCAAATTTAAAGAGGGTTTCCAAACCACGTGAAAATGATTTGTCGCTATTTCCTCGAGAATCTGAATTCGGGACGATGTCTTCCCTGTTGGGAATTATCGAAACGCGAGGTTAGATCGGCGTGCAACGTATCTATCGAAACGGAAAAACGCCGAACGAGTCAAAGATCTCGCGCCCGACTCTCGTCAGTCTGTTTTCCAGCTTCGTTTATCCCCTCGCTAAAAAGCCAAGATCATCCGTCTGATCGAGTTCTATTTAAATGGCTTTAGATTTCCCTCTTAAGGATTCCTTTCAACCGATTTATTTTTCAATGTACAAACGACGATCGTTTGTTATATTTCTAGCTTTTAACGATCGTGATTGCCGTTTGATCATCGGGATAGCATTCCCGATGAAGTAACTTGGGGAACTTGGACAATTCAAGAATTTTCTTTGACCACTCTCAAAGTAGGTATTATATTCTTTCTTGAGAACTTTCCAACTATTTTTTCAATAGTAATTTCCAACAACGAGGAGCTACCGCATTAAAATTTTTCTTCCAACGAGTTCTTAAATAGTCTCGAATGTTTCCTATTCCGGATAAATCTCCGCAACAAAGAGGTGTACGGCATTTACGGATATTTTATCGCGCATAGAACACGAGCACGGATCGTTTCAAGCATTAAGCGATATTCGGTATAAGTTTGCCCGCGCGTCTTATCTGGCGCAATTTTTCACCTGGTATTCCGGGCACGAGTCTAAGAAATAAATCTTGCCTTTTTCGTTGGTGACGCGCTCGCGAGGGTAAAGTTAGGCGTGCGGATCTCGTTCGGTGAAATTCCGAATGGCATTCCCCGTTTCGAAACTTTTCGAGGATCCTCGCGAGGATCGATACCGCGTAAAGATGCCACTTCCTCCTTTTCCTTCTTCTTTTTCTTCTTCTTCTTCTTCTTCTTCTTCGTCATCTACATCCTCTTCTTACCTTTTCCCTAGATTTTAGGGGAACACCATTGCGTTTCTCCCGCTTTGCAGCTAACTACGTACATATTTTCATCGGAAACGATCTTCTTTGTTTCTCGAACTTTCGCCGGAACTTTGAGAAATGTCGCTCTTCGATTAATTTAGGCACACAACGGTCCCACGGTCTTAAGTTTCAGCGGTCTTTAAATTGGCGTAGAAAAGATTTCGAAAAGATGAAATTTACAGAAATTTCACATAAAATTTGTTCGACTTATCGTTAAATTTGAGAACTTAGAGCGGATACCGCGTGGAAAGAAATACCGACGATAATTGGGACATTTTCGTTAATAGCAAATTTTCATAGTCTGCGACCGTTTTACGTCTTAAGATTACGATACAGTGGTACTTGTATCAAGAGAATAAAAGGAAAATCTATTAACCATAACTTAAGAGCTTTTCGAAGGTACAAAATTTGTAGCCTCTATCGGTATCATGGTCGAGCCGATTCTTCCGTATTCCGTATTGTTACTTTAATTTGAAAAAGTTTTGTAATATAATCGGGAAAAGTTGCTGCCCGTAAATTTCTACAAAGTTGTTGCCGCGCGATTTTTTTCAAACTAACAGCGAATGAGTTTAGACTCATAGACTCGCGTTTATCGCTTTACGCTTTTTTCTTCACGATCTGCGATAAATCTTGCGAATGGTACGATGCGCCATAAAAGATATTTGCAACTATGAAATACGATTTCATTACGAGTCGTTTTTCCTACGATGCGCTATAAAATCAAATCCAAAGCGGTGAGACGTGTTTCGAAACGACGTGTTTTTCTATTTTGTTTTCTCCTACTTTGGATGCGAATTAGTGAGTCTATCGTCTGTTGTTGCCTGTTACTTGTTACTTGTTACTCGTTAATCGACATTCGCTGTTAATTGTTAATTGTTATTCTGTTGACTGTTATTTTGTTAAACGGTAATAAACCGTTATTGTTAAACGTTCCGAGTATAGTTTCTTGTGGGCACCTTCGTCCACGAACACATCAAATGTAACTGGGCAAGACGTTACGATCGTAAAGTTTACGCTTGTCGATTATGCTTGGCAGCGCATACACCCAAGCAAACATCGAACAGCAACCCCTTGTCGTTCGACCGATGCAAGGCGAGTGAAGAATGTCGACTAACCTCGGCTTGAAGGTTTTCACAGCCCCCGGTTGCCGCGTTTACCTCCCTCCGGTTAGCGGCACGGGGTAAAAGTATATCGTCGCACCCGCAGGAAATTCGACGCGATGGAATCATTAAGCCCGCTATCCTACAGGTAGCTAAGAGGCTTATAACAAGGGAAAAGAGGGCTGGCTCGACTTTATTAACGAGAGACGGCTGAAAACAGGTGCGCGGGCAGCGCCGAGCTTTCCGACCGCCCTTACTCTCTAAATTTCCCTTCGTGCATCTTGCATGAGCTGCACCACGCGCTCCCGCATTTTCACGCTTCGCGGCTCTCCGGTTTTTCCTCCACATCGGGAGAACAAGCGCGGTAAAGAAACGCATCGTTGAGTTTTTAACACAAAGATTTTCGTGTTTCGCCACCGTGTTTTTAATACGTATATTTTTTCCTCGGCTGGTGCGAGTTTTAGGACGGCTGGACATAAAATTAATCACATTTGAAAGTTTCAAGTGGGTCGAACGTCCAGAGTTTCGAAAGAATATCGAAGATCTATCCAGAGTTTTCTTGCGACGGCAATTATACAAACTTTTTGACGTTCCATCGCGTTTTTCACATCTACGTCTTCGAACGGTGACTCGCAAAATATCCCCAAAGGATCCCCTGTCGTTCCAGAAGTTTGGACTTTTACTGTAAAAAGATGCCTATGCCACGTTACGTCTGAATTACATTCTGATTACGTCTGAATCGGTTAGCGTGCAGCTCGATCTACAGAAACCTCGCGGAAAGAGAAGGACGTGACATTTTGCGCGAGAAGACGCTGGAATAATCGGCGTAGCGTTTTCAGCGTAACCGTTCAGCCGGTAAATGTCAAACCCTGTCGCTCAAAGAGCCACGGTTCACAGTACATATTTGTGTGTGTACATACGTATATCTCGTTGGAAGAAAGAAGTTGATTGGCGATCGAGAAACTCAATGGCCCTCGTTATGCCGACGAATTTCCAGGTATTAACGGGCCGGGTTCGGTTTCGGTTTCCAATTTTTCCTACGCAATTCTTTCCCCTTCACAAAGGATATAACCTAATAAACACGATGATGAAACCCCGCTGGGGATTACCCCATGCTATATTTTATTCTCTAAGATAAAATATATCACCAAATGTCCTACTGGACAAATTGTAAAATTTTAAAATAAAATAAATAAAAAAAAAAAAAATTCTTTCCCAATCGAGTACATATATACACGTCGAAACTTGAAATCCGTCCAAGTTTATTATTTCGTTATACCGGCAATTCGTATTTGTATACTTAGCTTTTATTTTTTATATTGATATTCAGATACCTTTGATATTCGGAAAATCGTTGGCGGCTTCGTATTCTGTGTTAGTAAGCACTAAGGTAACAAAGATTTTTGTTAGGATAGAAAAATTCTATTTGCGATTTTCGCTGAATTTTTGTTTGCCATCAGATTGCGTAGCACCGCAGAAATTTTCGTGTCCGTTGCAACAGTCACTTTCATTTCTGTCGGTGCGTCCTGTCGTTTGTTGGTAACGACCGCGCTAAATTTACTTTTAATCGTTGTCTCGTTAACGGTTCTTAAAACCTTAAAACCGATGAAAAATATCTGTTCGTCGACGGTAATCCTACAAAGCGAAAACTAATTTCTCCTCGACGTGTATACGTATGTTGTTACATTTATTATTAACATATAATATCGAATGTTCGATATATAAGCTATTCTACAATAAAATGGGTGTCGCTTATTATTATAATGACTATTTTCCGCGTGGTATCTAATAAAAGATAAATTTTTTGTTCTATCGTTGTATTAATACCCTGAAAAGCGAAAATACGTCGAGTAAAATAGCCGTCCTTGTCTTTTTTATCATTATTTATATTACATATTACGTATGAACGTTTTATTTTACCAGTGGTAGTTTGTTTTTCGTAGAAGGTACACGGTCATAGAGAAAATGTTAAAGGTGATTCACGTTCGATCCCTTACACGGGAAAAAAGCGAATTCACTGGATCAACGTAAAGTTAAAATTACGATAGGCGAAGGTCGTGTAGACGCGAACAAAATCAACAAAATAAACATATCATTTATAAATGTCAGAGTAGTTGGATAATGTTATTTGTTCGATGTAACTGTTACGACGTACAAGTGTTTCTCATTCAATCGTGTAGTTGATCTTCAAATACAACGTTAAATTCTACAGAGGGGGAACGAAATTTGTTGCCAAAATAACGCACGTTTGCAAATAAGTCGAGAACAATGGAACAAAGGGGCAACTCTGTATCGAAGAATACGACTGGAAAACAAATTGGAAGCGCAAAAGAGAAATTCGTGGAAGATGCAGCTGCGGACAGCCGCCATTCATACCCCTTAACGGTTACTTAGTCGTTACAAGTCCGCGACAGTCGCACCCTTTTTTCCAAGCATACACTCGCGTTTCGTACACTCGATGCTCTACACCGATGAAAAGTTTCTGGACGTGACAAAAGTTCGGAGAGCGAGTTCGAATTCCAGTTTTCTAGAGAATGGAAACCCGGAACGAGCGGTCCACGTGGCGCGCATGTGCTCCTGCACTACGCGCTTTGGATTTCCATGAGAAACGTTGGCAAGCGGTAAGAAGGAAAGTTTTCGCGCCACGTGATGTCCGAAACAGCGTGAGAATGGCCATGGAGCGTCGGAGGATACTCGGCAAATACGTACAAAGAGAGCTTCCAGAGCTATTGTTTATGGAGACATCCGAGACTCGAAGAGAGAAACCAGTTCGAAGTTTCCAGCAAAAGTTCCAGAAGAATACAGGCCAGATGCCCGTGCTATTTAAGTCGGCGATTCCACGCTCTTTTCTTCGTCGTTCAGCTCGAAGAACGAAAAGACGGCGACTTCCCGAGTTATTGAAAACTTCCAACCAGATTATCTCGGTCAAGTATTTCATTCGCAAAGTTCGATAAAAAATTTTGAGCGTTTCCGTTGGTAAATGTTTGAAACGTCGATCGAGCGGAAAAGCTCGAGAGAGAAAGAAATCGAGAAGAGGAAAGGAATTTGTCCGACGGGCGAAAAAATGAAGTAGCAACTGTTGCGATCGAATTTCGCGGACCTCTATAGTTCGGTATAGCGCGGCGTGGACAGCGAACGGTTAACTGTTAACGATCAGTCGCGAAATAGCTGTCGAGCGGAGCACTTGTCGTTAGCGGTAGATCGTATTGATTTCAAATCGTTCGTTATATCGCATTCTTATCACCTTTTTTAACAACGTTAGTATTATTATTATTATTATTACTATTATTATTATTATTTGTGCGCGAATAAACGGATTTTTCGATGTAGCGCAAATGTTTCGTGAAAATCGGATAAATTACATTTAAGCAGTTTCGTGTGAGACCGAGATTAAATCTTGATCGAGATTGCGAACGATTAGTCATTGTGATACCTTCTCACGCTTTCTGTTTGCTTAATTGGTAAAACGTAGTTGGATAGAAACATTTTCTATACGCATATCGCGCGAGGGATCGATGGTACAGAAAGCGTGCTGACTAATAGAAACTAGTTCAAACGGTTAATGGAATATATGACCGTAAATGAAACTTATAACTTAACTTGAAGGCGTCGAAATCATCGAAAACGGAGTGTGCGAGTTAAGAGTTTCGTGCCGATACAATACCTGAATAACGCTGTACTCCTCCAGAAATCCGTCCAACTACGTTCACCATAGGTGCACAGTTACCATACAACCGTGCGTCGCACGCTTGTGCGTAAAATGACGCATCGAACACCGGTTGGTGAAAGTTTCTCGTCTGTTTACTCACGAATCAAATTTGATCGAGTAATACAGGACTAAAAAGAGAGCAAGCGACGTGCATAAATCGACGTACAATTTTTTGCGTTTGTTCTATGGAAAGATCGTGGAATCGTTCGGAAGAATCGCTTGTCTTTACTCGAGGATTCGTAACGCCAGCTCGCAAAGCATCCCTGCTAGATTCCGAACGAGTAGATTTAAAGACGTACGCCGTACTACCGTTCCTACGCGTTCTCCAGTATTTTTCCGCTTAACGACGTGACAACTTTGCCCGCAAGTATGAAATCCCGGTGAAGTTTATCGAACCGAAAGCAACGAGGAGCACGTGCGCCAGCTCGTGGCCACAAATTGCCTTTTATTACGCGTATGCGTATATTTGCCTATATATAGTATGCTATCAAATATCTTGCACAAATTTAGCGAAATATTATCGCTAATTTCATGTCGATTGTTCGATATTATATATTTATACATCCCAAAGTCCCTACGTTCTCAAGATCTTGGCAATTGCACGTAAAATAAGTCAAGGTGAAATAATGCGCTTCTTTCGCAGAAAATGTGGAATTTTCGTATTGTTGATACCTGAATCGTAAGAAGGATCATACGAAGCGACAAATGATCGGATTAATTCGCTCTTTTCACGATACGACGCTATTAAGGAATTCGACGAATATCGCAATAAATAATCGAATGAACGCGACTAACGATCAGCATGCATCGTTATATAGGTGTTTCGATGTAGAGGGTAAACGGATACAGTCGATCAGCATTGCATATTAGTTTCAAAGTAACAAAGTTCCTGCCATCGATGTACGATATGTGTTTTTAAACGCAGTTACACCTGTGTACGCGAACGAACGAACTCGGATTAGAGGAAGATTACGGTTCTAATATATTTTCGAGTTGCGGATATTTCACGAAGACGAGATAGTAGTTTCGATGATATTTTATTCTTGTCAGGTCGAATCCTTATTTTCCAATAAAATTCGCGCCACTCGTGCTTTAACCGGTCAAACCGGTGTAACACGTATCGCTATGAAAAACATTCGATTCTATTCGTCCCGAGGTCACACCAATTGTACACGATATGTTGCGCAATATAGATAGTTTAGTTACGTAGCGCCGGATATATGTATCGTTGCGCACGCACGATTGCATTCGTAATTTTACAAGGAAAGCTCGATCCGAAGTTGCGTTCTGCTTCTGCCCAGAGCGATCACCGCTAGTTCTCGGCACGTAAAAGAACTTTGTTCCCCGGCGCTTTGACCAACCTGACAGGCACTTCTCTCTGAAATAAAATAACGGGCGCGTGCATACCTGCGCCCATTCACTTGCCCTCGGTGAATATGGATTCCGACCGATTGTGCCGGCGCGGCGCAACAATGCCATCCAAAGAAAAGGACCCTTTTACCCGAGGTGTTCACCTGTGGCCTCGAATGCGCGTCGTCAGGTGTATTCAGCGGGAGGGACCTCGTTAAACGCGTTCGTCGTGCGTCTAGTATTTAGCAGTATTTTTACTGCGGAGTCTCTCTGCCCTTTATGCGTCCTTTTATCGCCCGATACATTCTCCTTTTTTATTTTTGCAACCACTTGGTTGGCCAACGATAAATATCGGCGGTTACTTCTGTGTCCCGCGATGTATTGGAAGACTTTAGAATTTAGAAAACGATGATTGTTGCTCGGTCAAACGGATGAATAGCGCGAATTTCGTTGCGTATCGTACCGTTGTGTATCGGATGCTAACGAAGGAAAGACGAGAATAAAAAATGTCGATTAGCAGAGCGATTAGTAGAGATTCAAATTTTACTGACTTCCGTTCATATGTATATACCATGCGAAGTACGTATTTCCTATGTAATGTGTAGTGCCATTTAAAATTACTAGATAGCGAATTTGAATTGGTACTAACCGAATGAACTACGCTATAATCCAAACAACTTGCCACGTTTTACTTCACGTATTACAGTTTGCGTGGGTTAACTATGTTACAAAGGAGAAATTTGTATTAGTAATGGCAAATACAACCGTTTCCTATGAGAACCAAACGTGCGCATACGTACTTACAACGGGCATAAGAGGTTTATCCTCGTGAATCCCATTTAGGTTAAGCGAATCACCATCCATCAAAGAGTCGAAGTGACTTTGGTCGACGAATTTCTATTTTACAAGGAAAGCAATTACGTGGTTACGCTTTGCCTTGGGACTATCAGCTTCGGTTATTTTATTATTCCGTTGTATTGTTTTACCCCGATCGATAAGCGAAGACGAATCGATAAACAGGATTTACGACACGTTTTTCGTACGACTTAATGACGATCGTGCGATACGAAGGAGTAACGGCTAATGTGAAAAACTACGGAGAATTAGTTGCCATAAAGTAGGGCATGCGTACTATGCACGAGGAGAAATATGGGAATTACCCTTTAATTGCCCAGTATTCCAGATGCACGGAGATATGGATTATTCCACGGTTAAAGCGATGGATTCTTTGCGTCCTCGTTTTCTACTTTATCTTCATAAATAATGGAAAGAAAGTTAAAACGTTCAGTTTGAACGCATAACGTTAACATTTTGTTTCGATATTATCCGATTAAGATATGCTATTTCGCGGGATATTTCGAAAAAATGTGGCAAAAGATAGGCCGGAGCTACCGTCTCGAAGGTCGTAAACGCTATTCAGCGAACTCGGAAACCAGGCGTCAGCTTTTCCTGGGATTTTTTCAGGGAAAGAACACCGACCGATCTTTTGTCGTCCGTGAAGTTGCCGAACGAAAAGAAATGCCTGCTGCGAGGAATCGACGTGACGCCAAAGTTCGATCTGTCATGCTGTGTCGGGACCTTTGTTCCGCCGTCTACAACTACGGTCTCCTTCAGCGGACTTTTCCTCGAAATTAACGTCGTCTGTTTCGCATCTTTCCCCGCTTCTCGAACCTGTCCAACGAATTTCCCGATATCGAGGAAGATCGTTACCCGCTGGCCTCGAGTTTCGATCGCAGATCGAGGTTCGGGCGGAATCGATCGTGATTCAGGCTACCTACACATACGACGATCATCGCGAAATGCGAGTATCGTTCTCTCTAGAAACGCGAATCTTGTGATATTCGAAGGTAACTCGCGATTGATTTTCTAACAATGTATGTACGTTTATTCGTTTTTGAGTTAGTGGAGTTAGTTAAAGGAAGTTAACGGGTCAATAGTAAACGTAACGATTTGCCAAAGTTGTTCGAGGCGAGTCTTATATTACGTTACGAATTATTTTCGATTCCGTTTGCTCGTTCGTAATCGAGTTAGAAGAGAATTTTGTCATTGAAAGCGGCACGGCGTGACGGTGTTTAACGACGAAAGTTGTCGGGCAACTCGGTAGCTTCGAAATTATAATGTAAATTTCCGTTAAAATACTATATCCGTCCGACCTGGCTGTAAAATTGGACCAGACGTTACGTGTTCCACAATTTACCTCGCAAAATTTACGTCCGGGTTTTGCAAAACGTAGATAGAACCGTGCATACGCGATGTACGTACGTATATGCGTGAAAAACAAATTATGTAGCGCATTCCATCCTGAGTAGGTCATCGATGACGACCCGTGGTATTTCTCGAAAGTAGTATCTTCTTTGAGGCAATGCCTACGTTCTTTCTTCCGCTGTCGAGGATAATAGAGCAAGGAAGAGGAAAGATATATAATTTGCAAAGGGATCTATATGAACGACGTTTTAAAGGAACGAAACGAGTGGCGAAGATCGTAATTTTCGTAACTCGTCCAAGATTCGGCAAAGCAACGAAATTTCCCTTTTATCGGGCGAAATCTTCCATCTTCGAGGAGAGAGACATGGAACTTTGGCTAGAGTCTTAGCTAGGAATTGAGATCGTTTCGCTGTAACAACGGTGCTCGACATCGGTGCAGCCTTTTATTTGTAAAACGAGCCACGTTCGGCTGCATATAGAATTGCTGTCTCCTATCCTCCTAACGGACTCCTATCCGTGGGCCACTGAAAATCTATTATTAGCTCACCAGACGCAGGTAGACGTCGCGTCGTTAAAACTATGAATCATCCTTCGAGACTGCTCTTCGGCTTCTTTTCCGTTGTCGCACCATGTTTCCCTTTGTCTTTTCCAAGAAACGATGGACAAATTTAGGAATTATAGTCGTTGAAAAATACCACGGTGTTCCGTTCTCCGTAAAGCGGAGCGATATCTCTTATGAAATAGAAAATGCGATTGAACATCCAAGTGGCTCTTACTATAATCTCCCGACAAGGAGCCATTCACGACGCTTTATGATACTCGTACGATAGCATGTCATACATTTTCCGAAAGATAATATCTTCGAAATTTTTACAGATGAAGGCAAATTTGGAAGATTAGTTACGAATTAACGACCGAACGAGCTGCTTGTCGGAATACGTCACGACTCGTTTCTCGGAAATAATTCTGAACGACAGCTTCCCTTCTCGCACGATACGTAGCCGCGAATATCTAGCGCCGTTAACGTTCTTCCCGTTAAATTTTCATCATCCGTCGAATGTAAATCTTTCCACGAGTCGTGGTTTACCGATAATAATTCCTCGCGCGAACTCTCCAGCACGTAATTCTTTAAATTAGACAAGATATTCTTCGACCGAATTATAATTTTCGTCGCGAGTGTCAACACGGTATTCCGTTTATCTTGCGAAAGCAGCAAAATTCCAGGGAATTAGAAACGCTCGAGTCACAATCCCGTTATAGAGGACGTCAGGGGACGATTTCGATGAAATTCCGGAGAAAAGAAACGTTAATTTTCGCTCAATAATAATTCAGTAGTCCTGACGTTAACTCGACGATCGGCGGCCCTTGCAAAATTTATCCGAGACGATTGAAGATGCTCGGTCAGAGGTTAAGCGTGGCGTACTTGCAACCGGCAGGTGCCAGGATCTCAGCATCGCTGCCTTCTCCGGCGCTGCGAGAACAGTTCGAACGAAAATTAACGTTACTTTCGAAAAGTTGAGCCGCGTTACGGGTTACGGCCTGTGCGCGCACGTCGTTTCTGCTGTATACACGGTGTGCCTAGAAGTTTGGTCCTTCGTGTGACCAAGAAAAACGAGTTACTCGAATCTGGCGTTCTTTTTCGAATAACCTCGGTTAGCTGCGTGCTTTACGTAGAAAACACGAATAGGCGATCAACGAATTTTAGTCTGGTCGAACGCAAAGGCCAAACCGAATGTCTCGAAACGGAAAATACCAGGTGGATCGCTATTGTAATCGCTAGCGCAAACGTAACAACGTACGATACGAAATTTCATTGACTTATCGTTTTCGCTCGCCCGTCGCTCGTTACTTGCATCGCGAACCAGGCACCTAACGTTATTACGGCGATGCTAAAACGACGGCAAACGATAAGACGCGACGCTCGATAGATCGAAGCTGTTAAAAGCAAAAATTCCGATGGTTTATTCTTCACCTTCTTTCGTTAGATCGAAATATCCTCGAATTTGTCATTCGGCATAAGCCGTTTCCTCGCACTTGATCCTGTTCTACGTTATCGATAAACGCTTTAGATGATTTTAACGATCCTAAGATTATCAGCCAATTCTTTATCAACGATGTCGATTGTTTCTTTCTTCTTTGCGAACGATAATACCCGGTATATTTAACGGATTATTAATCAGTAGCTAGAAACTGCATCTTCTTTCAGCTTGGAAACCTTAGCCATGTCTCCATTGAACCAACATTGAGCAACGTTCCGCTGTTGTTGCTTGACTCTTGATAGAGTCATCGCTTGTTGCCGAACGTTGGTTCGGCAATGGGAAAACGTTCGTTGCTCGATGTTGCTTCAGCTTGGTTGGCACGGAGGGTGGTCGAGATGCGAGTAAGCAAACGCGACCGTGGACAACCTGTGTTTCGGTAATATCGGATCGTGATGATAGGTTGTCATAGGAGACGAACGAAGAATGACAACAAAAGAACGTCAGCTGGCCTGCCGTTGCCGGAACGCTGTAATTAGAAACCGGTGGAGGGGGACGTGAACGGAGCGACCTGGTGGGGGTTGATCGGCCGCGAAGCGTGGCTCCTCTTCAGTCGGTCCGGAAACGCGGTCTACACAGCACGTTTTTCGTCGTTGTACGCTCGCTCGTTGCACGTGACGCGATGTTTCTTTGTATGCGTGGATCGTTGTGCTCGTCGTGGCCGCGTCCGGTGGTCGTTGCGCGGTGTGCCAGTGCGTAAACAAAGTGAAAAAGGTACGTGGTTATGAGGGAGGCTGCCTCGGCGAGCGGGATGGTCAGCTTTAAGAACAACAACGCAGACAGGTACGCTCGAGCGCGTTTCTCTGGATTCCCAATCGCGTTTAACGCGCTCCGAGCGCGCCACTCTACGGCAACAGCGTAATACGACGTAACGAGAATATCCAATCGTTCGACGATATCGTTATGGAAACGAGCTACTCTCGATTTTCCTGATATTCGGATTATTCGATTCTGGAACACGCGATTATATCGAAAATGAAACGCGAGCGAATCGGTTTTCACCAGCTGCTAATTATCTCTGGATTTGCTTAAACGGGGCATTGCCGCGTGCGCGAGTTACAAAATGTCCTATCCTTATCGCGCTCCGTTTCCGCATAGCCCGAAAAACACGAACCGTGCATTTGCGCTTGCTTCCGTTTCATATCGCG
Source organism: Bombus breviceps (assembly GCA_014825925.1). Classification (NCBI taxonomy): domain Eukaryota; kingdom Metazoa; phylum Arthropoda; class Insecta; order Hymenoptera; family Apidae; genus Bombus; species Bombus breviceps. The sequence continues at coordinate 16,030,431 of CM026184.1, forward strand.
CAGCCTACGATTCCATCTACAAAAGTTTAGAGCGACTGTACTCGATAAAGCCCGAGTATCGTTCGCGATAGAGAAAACGATGTCGAAAGATAACGCCTTTGATCGCGCTATTTACTTTTGATCTCATCCAGTAATACGTCGGTGTACGTATGATTAATTTGTTTCTTCTTACAGCTTACAATTAATTTGCGAACGAATGCGCGCAATAATTAGAAATTACGGTGGCAATTACGAAAAAAAGTTTGTCTCGTTTCGTTGAACGAAAGTGTTTAGCAGTCGCAACTTCGATATCCGATTTTTTCCCTCAACTTTACGTGCGTTATCGCGCCCAACGTCGAATTTAAAGTTCTCGTTTAAAACTCGTTTCGATCGTGCCGTGCTATATATTTCGAAGGAAAAGTTTTCCTCCGCGTTGTTTCAGAAACTAGATTAGGCTCTCGAGTCTAGTTTCTGATACGAGTTGATGCTTATTGCGAAAACGAAGAGGTTAGTCCTCCGATAGACACGTATCGGCACTTTATAGTCCAACATTTTTCTCCTTCGCGTCGCTTCCATACTCGCTATTTATTGTTTTCTCGGATTTATCTAAACGTTACACCACGATCCGTTTGATTCGCAGAACGGCTTCCTTCCTCTCCGTTTGTTCTCTGCCGTCACCTTTTTATAACTCGAGCATAGCTGATTAAAAGAACAGAAAGTTGGGTTACGATAGTCGCGTTGCTTTATTTATCGCCTTTTAAGAGATATAAACATTTACGAACTTGTCGTTCGAGGAAATCCGTCTCATTGATATAACGTCGCACGATCCCACCACAGGATATAAATAAACAAGTTGCAAACATTATTATCGTGGCACACGGCTGAAATTCTCGTATATATACGACCCGTGAAGGGATGCACGTACGTAAAGTTTCAGGTCGATAAAGTAGGTTTATAAAGTATCGCGAAAATCCATTTTTCGAAACTTACGTAGCTCGATGCTCGGAACAACGCGAAAGAGACATTACCAAGAAGTACACATGTTGGCGATAACAGAAGAAAATTTACGAAGTAGTAATCCTTAAATTATATCAAAGGCAGGCGATTAACTCTCGGACTACTCGAACACACACGCGTATGTCCCAAATATTTCCAAGTTAGAAGCGTAAATTAAGAAAAGGGGACGGTTTTTTCGATCGCGAGCGAATACGCGATAAAAAGTAATATTACGTCAGCGACGGTTAACGCGCTAACAACACGCGGTTCATTCAGCGATCAATTAGTCGTATCTAGTATCGATTAAAAGAACCGGATCTCGACGAAACTCCGGTTTTGGTGGTATCCGAGTTGGAAATCGATCATCGAAAGTAGGAAACACGCAGCGGAATAGGAATGCTTCTCGAATTTGGTCGGACTATGCAGGAATATCGGATTCCTTTGGGCAAGCTTTATCCAGGTACGTGGCGCGGACGCGATCCGGTGCAACGCGTGACAGAGAGCGCGTGCGTTTCGCGTTTGTTTGACTTGGATCGTGTTCGAGCGATTGGACGGGGCAGGGGTTTTCGAAAAATCTCGTTGCAGGCGAATGGGGCGAGTTCCGAGCATTGTAAAGTTTCCGAGGTGAAATTGCCGTTGGGCCGGCCGTTTCCGCTGCGATAGACCGCATTCCAGCCGTGGTTCCAGGTATTCCGATCGGATCTTGAGGATTATGGCGGACGTAGGGAAATCGCGATGCTCGAATACGATGCTCGTCGACACATTTACCGAACGATATCGATGCTGAATTACTTTCTGCGAACACGTCGCGTCTCTCGATGAAACGTTATTATTTTAACCGAGAGAATATTGCTTCAATGCCGGATTATGCTACTGCAGAGCGGTGCGTTTAAACCAAATTCCCGCACTCCAAGAATTTTTCCCTTCTACAGATACACGGCAAATTAGTCGCGTTTTTGCTTTTTTCGTCAAAAATGTTGGAAGATACCTTTTCTTCGAATTCCTTCCCCTTGAACGGCGCGTCTGGCGATGAAACGCGGTCGTCACGTCGCGGTAAACCCGGAATCCCATAGGGTGCAACGTGCAACGAGTTTCGTATCCCTTCGCGGATTCCGATCATCGTGCGAATTCATTTTTCTAAAGTTCCGCCGATTCGTCGTTGAGCGATATTCCGTGGCGGGGTCGCGGTTGGACGTTGTTGCCGGAGCAAGGGACAGAAGAGGAACGTCGAGACCACCGCAAAGTTCGTGGCATTGGACGGACGCCGTTAAGGTCAAGTATAGAACGTTTCTTGTCTAAACTTGGCTACGGCGTTTCGTTGAATTTTTAGCAACTACCAGGAGCTCTTCGCGAGGGGCACCCCCTGAAACGCCGTCGTTTTGTCGCGAACGTTCGAATCTTAAAATAATAACGCCAAAATTAGAGTAAGAGGGTGTAACGCTACGTCGAGGTTTATAACGCGCGAGTTTCCATCGTAATTTCTTGAAATCGCCGAATCTTCCTAAGGCTTGCTCGTTACGATCGACCAATATCGGCAAACTTGAAAAGTGTAATCGCGTCTTTTTATTACGGCCAATCACCGCGACAAAGAGGAAAACGGGCTTCCATCGAGATCTTCCGTCGATCTTAACAACGAGCTAAATCGTTTAACGTTTCTGCGAACGTCTACGGTCTACATAGATCCACACATTATGCAACTTTGTGCTTACGTACTCTGAGGAACGAACGAAGACGGGGCTGCGTAGAAATAATACGTGTCGCATATACCGAAGAAACGTGACAAATGGTTCGCAACCGGGAATTGCGATTTTTAATCCGTCGAGTTGACTTGCCAATACTCGTTAAATCCCGACTTAACATCGTTCCACTCTTTGTTTTCCCATTGTTTTTGTCCTACGATCGCTTTCTTTGTTTTCTACATTCGCCGAGAGATGGTACGGACGAGAGCGAAAAAAAAAAAGAATAGAAGGAAGAGGTTCCATATCGTTTTTTTCCAAATTTTCCCTATTTTCTTCTATGATATATTTTTAGCTTTTATTCGCGCAGGTTACCATTGAAATTTGCTTTGCCGTGTTGCAACGTGGCGTGACTCTTTATTCGAGAGACGAAAAACATGTGGTACGCAGGTGTGCACTCGCCGTCTCTTCGACACAATTTCCAACACATTTTACTTCAGTTTTCAAATACAACCACAGTTCACAGACGGCGTGATTTCTATCGAAAATCTTTAGGACTTTAGTCCTAGTTTTAGAAAAAACTTTTCCAGGCAATTATTTTTTCTTAGCAGGTACGTTCCTACAAGTTCTCTCTGTCTTTACGTTTACTCGTTATCGAACGATTTGTATCGGAAGCGATGAAAATCAGATTTATCGCGCTGTCTACGTCCACGTGAATTTCATCGTGACGCGACACCGTAACGATATTTTCCGAACGAAGTCGGATTACGGATCAGTCTTGGGTCCTCGTTAGGCGAGATCGTGCGACCGGAAGGTTGGCTTTCGGCGCGGATCTCTCGCGGCGCGCGCACCAGAATCCTGCGAGTTTACCCTTCGTTCGCGTAATTAGCGTTGCTACGAGCCTCGGTAGAACGGTTATCGGTAAAATCCGCGGTACTTAATTCGACCCCTCATACGTGGAAAATGGCTGTTCCCTGAGCTTTGTTACTCGGTCAGGCGCTACGCATCCGTCGTCCTTCTTGGTTTTTTCTGTTAAATACGCCCCCTTTTTTCCTGTTAAATACGGTCTCGCGTATCATGCCGATGTTTCGTTGGTAACCTACGATGCTTATGTACAGTCTTTCGCGGTTGACTTTGAGAGAAAATTGCGTACGAATCGTGGATAAAGTAAGATAAAATATACGACAGATAAGGAGATCTCGTACGAATTCGAATTGTTTGGATTCGGTTGGTTTTACGCGTCGGCGACGCAAGTTTACCGCCGATAGTACTCGAGAGGAGCGTTTCGAAGCTTGTGTCAACGAGTAGAGCAGGTTTACGTACAGGGAGCAACGACTTCCAGTTTACCAGTTTCATCGAAATTTCGTTGAAAGGTTAACGCTTTGATCGACGGCGCTCTGTGAAATTGTACTAAAATCATATTCGAAAATTAGCGTCGAAGTTAAATCGTAGGGAGCAAATTTTTGCTTTCTCCGTGAATCGGATCAAGAAATTTTTCGTCGAGGACACAATGTTGCAGCTTAAAATTCTGCATCGTACGTTTCAGCTAGGAAGGAATCTCTTAATTACGTTTCCGCGAACGAAAAAATGTGAGAAACGTTAGGTCGCGTAGCGATGTTTCGCTCGGCTAACCTTTATACGTGCATTTTGCCTCTAATTGAAATACAGGCCCTTTGAGCTGCTCCTCCTTCAAGGATCCGCAGGTTAAGCTCGCGTAATTTATTTGCCAGGGATCTAGTTTCTGCGACGTTGCATCCGACGTAAGTAGGCGTGCATTCGAGGTCGACTTTAGTAATTGCATCCTTGCGAACATACAGGTCGCCACTTTTCCCATTTTCCTGTCTATGCTAATTACGTCACCGAAGTAAACATCGACTCGAGTAAATCGCCGATTTGTTCGGTTGATTTCTCAGTTTGTTTTAAAAAAGCACGCATAACCGAAGACGCGCTACTATCTGCCGCCACTCAGCGGCCCGTCCGAACGGATGCGACTCCTCTTTAACAGCCCTTATGTCGGCTTTCTGTGTACTTTTTTATCTACCGTCAACACGATATCGCGTCGCTTGGCGTGTTTGGCGTTTAGATAAGAGCCGAGCCGTTGCGAAGGAGGCCTCGCCGGACCCTTTCCACGTTTCCGCTCTCACACTGCTTTCCACGGAGACGGTAGATAAAATCGTTCGCTCGCTCCGATCGAACCAGTACGATCCTCTCCACTACGTACCGTCCGATTCGTTCTTTTATCGCTGCCGTACGTTTAATCCTATAACTCTAACAACGTTCGAAAACGCGAGTGAAAAAGCGATTCTTTAGAACGGTGTGTACGGTTTCTTAGCGCAGGGTTTTGATACGTCACGAACGTTCTAGCGATACGGTTGTTCGCGCTTGTAGCAGGCAGTTTTAATCACCGCGACCTATCGTAAGCATAATGCAGCGATAATCGTGAAATCGAGATCGAGATAATGCGACGTATGCGTTTGAATTTGGTTACGTCACTCTGATCGACACAGCGGAATATCAAATATTACAGGATATGTCTTTCGTCGAAGTTGTTTGACGTTTCGCGACGAAATGTTCGTTCGTCATCTTCGTAACAGAGCCCCCTGCTGTGAAAGAGTCCGTACGCCTTTGTTACAATTTTGCAACTTTAGGCAATTTTATGGAATTTTCGTAGCATCTACGAGGCGGTAACGCGCTTCTTGTACGATTATTTTCGTTGTTTCGTGGGAATTAACGCGTCGCCGCGCGTCGCTCGTCGCTCGTCGCTCGTCGAGGGGATCGCAGGTGGGGTACTGTGGCGCAACCGGATGTAACCAGACTTTTTTTCTAGGTAACTCTTTACCAGGTGTAAAGTACGATGGGTTTTTTTAGAAATTGACAAAAAGATCGATAACGACGCGTCTATACGCGCAATATATTTGACTTTGAATCCTACACGAGGAAGACAACGCGTAATGTATACGCGTAATGTTTCGAAATTGATCGTTGAAAAGCGATTCGAAGGATCAGGAGTACGCAATACCGTGTTTCGAAGCGTATCGTCCGAGACAATCGGTGACCGACTAATCTTTGAAACGGAAAGAATCGTGTTCGAACACACCGATAATAAATTCCAACTTTCGTTCAATTTAAATAAGACGCTATCATCCTCCGGATTTCTTAATCGAAGCGTGCGTTATCTTCGATGAGATTAGTAAACCGGGTTTCTCGATAATACGTTCGGATTCGTCGCGGCCGAACGTATCGTAATTGAAACATCTTCGATCAGATTTTATTACTCGGAAAGATTTTACGAATTATTTTCGAAGGTAGACGCGCGACGCTTTCGATTTCTCCTCGAGTATCGAGTAAATTTGATACTCGCGTAGAAAAATATGTACGTATACCGCTTTCTCTTTCTATCTTACCAACCTGAACGTGTCCCTTCTTTACAGTCGTCTACCTTACCTGCAGGTGGTCGAACGCAGTATCTCTGTAAAGAGCGACGTTCCCGGTAGTAGGTAAAGTTTCCGCCAACGAACAAGGCAGAACGATCCGTTATCGGTACGATGCAAGGCTGTTCGTGGTACCAGCGATACGACCGAAAACGACGAAACTGTACGTATTTTAACACGAAAGAATCGTGTTACCCAGCACTGCATTCGTATCGGTAGTATAATTATTCGTAAACTCGGCTATACCGCTGTTACGATCGTTCCGGCGTTATCGTGGTATATCGCTGTACGAGACTCTCGTATCTCTGGCGTTGGAACGTCTTTACGATGCTTTGTTTTACCATTTTATGTCGTTCAGCAAATCGTGATTCTTTATTTGCGTTTCAGCGATCGGACAACGCCGCATCGCCATCTGCCCGGCACTCTGCGAGGTTCCCTGAGCTACTCTCACAGCCACCGGCATAACCATCTCCACAGACATGATCCACCGTTGCCACCGGCATATTGCACTCCGCCTCCGCCGCCCACCTCCAGTTTCCCCACAGTGCAGCGTGGCTGTGCCCTGCATTCGAGGTAAGTCGCCGCAGCCAAGCCATCCTGTACACCGGTCTTAATTGCCATACGTATGTACTCGTTACTGTGCAACGTGTCGTACGATCGTTGCGGTCTGTTTCGATTCTCCGTGACCGGTGCTATCCTTTAAAACGCCACGATCACGCTGGTCTATTAATCCGCTCGGCTCCTCTTCCCTCTTGCTTCTGTTTTTCCCATCGCGTCTACTTATACCCGTCTACGTATGCCCGTGTACCAAGGCTGTACCAAGGGATGCAAGAGGATTGAATTTCAGGGTGAGACTCGTTTTCGACACCCGATACGTACCGCTGTACGTACCGCGGGACGCTCCGGACCCGATCGTCGGGTAATCGTTACGCGAAGGGTGGTGAATGGCTACGACCTACCGAAGCAACGGTGAATCGCGACCGGTTCCAACTGCGCGCGAAACAGGGAAAAACACTGTCTCTGGCTAAACGCGGATGATTGCCGATGAATTGGCTGTGCGCTCGCGCGTTCTAACTAGAAATTGCTTTCATAGTACTAGACGGAGAACTAGAAACAGCAGAGAGAACAGATGCGTTTAGGAGAGATGGAGTTTAGGTAAAAGTATCCCGCGTATCTTTGCAAGGCGAGGCGAGGTAATATTTTACGTCTCCGTCAAATATTTGTTTCCGTATCGACGAAACGTGGCAGCCTGTTCGTGTTACGAACTTCAACCGTATTAATTTGATAAGAAAAGGCGAGCCAAGGGGCGAACGTGCAAAGGTAACGAGTGGCTTTCGATCTCGAGTGGGATAAAAGCAGACTGGCGATCAAAGATCTCGTTGGAGGAAGTCTAGTGGCTGTAAAAGATGGTTTTCGTCCTGTTTGCTTGGTTAGGCGAATGCTACTTTTATCGTTCCTACCAGAGCGTTCGGCAAATTTAGCCGCTCGCTCGATATTACCCCAGTGTATCCTGTGTAATGTGGACGATATATTTTCGGAATTCTCGATATTAAATATGCGAGATGCGCAGCGTCGACGTAACGGTCGGTCCTCTCGAGATACGACGGAGTTTCGTATTTTGCGAGAGAAGAAAGAAAAAGGAGAGAATCACGAGACGCGGAATCGTTTCATCGGTCTCGGAAAACCTTTTAATTTGCATGATCCCGATCTCGATCGCGCGCTCGCACCCGGCTAACCTCGATTCGTCGACAGCGTATTCGAACGAGGCTGAACTCGCGTTTTGCATTCCGTTTTCGATCTAGCCGCTGCCATCCCCAACGAGTGTAGCCGTCCCATCCGACCCATGGGTCACGTTTCGGCAGGTTCGCGAGGATTACGGAAACGCTGTCCGATACGTGTACAAATTCCAGCTGTGCACGACGGCTCCACCTCTTGCGCTTCCACCACCGCCACCGATCATGAAAATAAAACGTTTCCCTTTATCGACTGTCGCTCTTTTTCCTTCTTTTCTCGTTCCCATCCACCGCACCGTGCAACTCTTTTTCTTCGCGCCGCTGCAACCCATTTAAATAATCAATCGGCCTTCTTCTATTTATCTTCCTCCTTCCGACTCTCTACTCCTTGTCGCCTCTTTGCTCTTCCCGTCTCGCTTTTATCGCTCTCCTTTTCCCCGTCTCAGCGTCTTTTCCCGCTTTTTCTGCTCGATAACGGGAATTTACGACGAGCTTCGTCTAATTCGTCCGTCGGATTCGTTAACGGTTTTAATCGAAACTGGACCGCGTAATCACGAGCGACGAGGTCGACCGACCGTCGGGGGCGGGCTTCCAAGCAATATATATATCCGCGTTTCTTACCTTTCGTTCGATAGCATCGTTACGACTATATCCTCGAAAGCGTTACTCCGTGTTCGAAGAGGTACTAAGCCGTTGCAGGCTTTGATCGATTCCTTCCCACCGCAGGCTCTATTATAGGTTCGACGCCGACCCTCTTGCGATAGCGACGTTGCCGGTCGAATTTGTCATTCGCGGCAGGATCGATGTCCTTCTAATCGCTCTTCTAGAGCCGACGTTTGAATTTCACTCTGAACGAAGCTGACAGCCCGTGCTTAAACAGGTGCCATCGAAATACGTTCGTTTTATCGATCGACTAATTTTCTATCGATGTTCGAGTCGCGCCATGCGATATGCAACGCGCAGATATAGCAATGTGTCCTTGCAACCTAACCGTATATTATATCACTCTGCGATGCACTGTTCGCCGTATCTCGTGCAACGAAGGTCTCGATAGCCAATCCATATGTAGCGATACTTTACGTAGAAATGCATAATCGTTGCGCAAACTTATCTTTTCGCCCGCTAATCTCGCGTAAACCAGCGTTCACGGAACGGTGTGCGACGTAGACGCGTCTATCGTATAGTCTGCATCGTATTAAGCGAGGAATTGAAATCTATGGCAAACTATAGACCCGCTGCGTCGATCGTGAATCGAGCTACCAATTACGTAAGTGGCTATCAAGAATCGCTATAGCTTTGGCTACATCTAACGTTACGCGAATCGACTCTGAATCACCGTTCGCCGCTCTAACGATCCACGGTGTTATCACGGCGATATAGTCGTGTATCGCGTTATACCTTTGCTCGAGATTCGTTACGAATCTCCATAGATCACGTCGTTGCCATCGAGCGTGAAATAATATGTGTCGGTAGAGTGGAATATATACGTCGAAGTAGAAAGAGACCAAAGGGAGACGAAAGCTCGATTCGATCAAATTGAATAGCGATCGAATAAAGAGCAACGGTAGTCCGTTACCGTTCTTCGATAAAAACAGAGAGAGAGAGAGAGAAAATATAAAAAAAGGAGAGGAAAAAGATCAACGACTAATTCGATCAGCGACGGCGGTTAGATCGGTTAGAGTCGATTAACGGGGAGGGACTCGAAATCAGAAGCGAACATCGACTCGACTAAAGTTTACATTCGACGTATTTCGTTTTCAGCGGCGAATCTGGCTCCAACTATTCCGGTTCGGCGAGTTCCAAGTTTCGCCCGTTGAAAGTCTTGGACGCTTTTCTAATTAATCCGCGGAGCTCGGCGATAAAAACGTTACCGTCTATTAGGAAGTTCGACACGCTGTTTTCCCTTTTTTTTTTAATCCCTCTCCGTTTCCCTTTCTTCGGAGGCTTAGTTCGGCCCCAGGGTATTTAAATTTCCCTTCGTCGAGCGAAAAGAAGCGGACGCGAAAAGTTCGCGAGACGTAATTGGGCTGTTTATAGTTGGTCGTCGCGCATCCGTTCGTCTTTGTAAATCGAAGGAAATTGGACGCTCCATCTCGATCAACGACAAACTGCGACCATTCTCGTTTCCTCGAACTGAATTTTCGAGAAAATTCTTCGATGCAGCTTTCGATGCGATTACGATTTTGCGCTTCGAACGGAACGTCGATAAATTACCCAATTAACGCATCGGCCGTTATTTCCGCATGCACCTATACGCGTGCGGTTTTGAAGCGCACGAGATTTCTGCTCGTTACCTCTACTCTACTTTCACTGAGAAACCCGTTACTCCGTTGCCTCGCGTAAAGCGAAGAAGGAAAGAAAAGAACAACGCGACCCTTCTCTCGAAAATTGTCAATTTCCGCTCCAGTGGGGCGCGATTCCTCAAACATCCGCGACAAAGCTGCGAACGCCCTCTCGGCATTCACCACCCTCCAATCGGTTGTTCGACTTTCCTTTAGCCGAGCGATAACGCGCGATTAACGCCTTCGTTATCCGCCATCGTCCGTTCTTCGACCCTTTCTCGTACACACTGCCGTAAGTAAACCATCGACCCTTCTTTCTTTTGTTCCGTATCGCTTTAAACTCCGCCAGTGGATCGATGCAAGACCGCCTTCCAAGCGAGTTTCGTAATTTGAAAGTATGTACCTTTAACGACTTGCGAGTCGTCAAACTGCAGCGCAGATTTTTTCCAACGCAGTTGGTAAAAATTCGATGCACGAAGAATCAGCGACGAAGGGAGGAAAAAAAGCTATTATAGCGAGGAAAACGAGAAAGGGCTGAACGCGATCCTCGATGCAGCCGCGCTCGTCGTAAACCTGGATGCCGAAAACGACCGTTAAACAAACGCAACTTTAATCGTAAAAAACGTAACATCCTCCACCATGCTGCGAACGTACGCGCAATTATCGGGCGATTACGGGTAAATTCGTAAAAGGAAGCGGCTTTTCAAATTTTCCACGGCGTATCGTTGTCACGGTAAACGCGTCGACGATTGCAAGCGGGCGGAAAATGGCATAAATGGGACAACGAGAAGTACGTTGTACTGTGCACCACTCACCTTACGCGAGCATACTACGCTTCCGGGATGAGCGTAGCTTTTTTACGACGGAATAAAGTGGAAGCGGCGTGTACCCGACCGTCGTTTTCGGACGAAACGCCATAAAGCAGCAAGAATGAAAAAGGGTTGCCTCCGCTGTGGGATCGAGAGATTTAGAATCTTGCAACAGGAGCTTATTCCTCTCTCTTGAGCCGATTGTGATTCGCTCGATCGAAAATAATTGGCTAAAATATCTGCAAATTCGCGCGGCTCGCGCATTTTCCAACGGACGTGGCGAGGAAAATCTGCGAAATGCGTTATTTCGACGTAACTTCTCATCGTTCGCGCCAGTGAACCGAGATCGAACGTCTCAAAGCGTAAATCAGCCGCAAGATTATAGACCGTGCCAGGCGCGCTATTTTCTTCTCAGATGGAATAAATAAAATATAATTTACGCGCGCATAAAGACTCGGACTTGCCGTGCGCTTAGCTGAAAGAGGTTCAAGTTTTTCTCCTCAAAGTGTTGGTAAAAAAGTCGTGGCTTTAGTTTCGTTTCCGAGGGAACGGTACGTCTCCGATGTCCGATGAAGTGGCAGGAGCCGACGTTAAGGAATCGCTTCCTTCGTGCAGGGTCTAGGGCACGTTCATTGCGCAGTTTTCCTAAAAATCTGTAAACGAAGGAAAGGTGCAAACGCGCAATACCGTCCATGATAGTGTCCAACGATCGAGACTTTTGTCCGCTACCGTATCTTGGAAAGTGGATGTCGCGGACGGTGAAAACGGGGCGAGATTCGCGCGATCCGAAAAAGTTTTCGTGAATTCTCGAGAGAGAGGAAAATACGAATATTAAAACGATCGAGGGATACGATGTCGGAGTAACGGAACGGAGACGGGAATTAAATGCCATTGGCGCGGGGAGGACGATACTCTTACGGCACGTACTCGCGAGAATCGCGTTTCAGAGGGTAGGTCAGGATGGTGACGCGGCAGTCCGATCGATTTTCAGGAAATTGAAGGATAGTACCTGCAACTGGATTAAGCTTTTAGAAGGACGAGCCGGTTTCTATTCCATCGCAGCTAGTCGAGCGTTATTTCGTTACCGGTCCAACTAATACCGTTGCGCTAGAAGGACGCTACATCTCCAGCTGCAATCCGTCATTATGTTCCGAAAGATTGTTATCCTTGTGTATTCGGATCGATTCGGTTACCTGTGCGGCGTAGTTTCTCCTTTGTAATCCGCTTCCTCCTCCAAGGATCGAGGATATCCTTCGTGGCAGATTGCTCGTACCAATCGCGGAACTTTTTATAATTCGATTTTTATTGCAAAGTCTTTCACGGATGGATAAGTAAATGCGACGAATTAAGTTTCCGAAATGTCGCGTCACGTAACTAAGCAGAACGCGAGTTACGGACGTTTAAACTTTAACCCTTTCGCTTCGGCAGTCCAGTCCGCCTAAGTGCTCTCCCTGTACGGAGGCGTATGAAACACTATACGATCGTTTGGATATATGAAATATATTGCGTGAAGTGTTTTGATGTTGTTTCAACAATGAGTAACTTTTAAGAAGCGATTAATCCAATATATCAATAAAATCAACAGAAAATGTTCTGCCGGTAACGAAAAAATACATTATTGACTACAGATGGCACTGGTCTGTGCCTGATATACGAGGTGCCGATCGTCGCGTGGTCGCCGCCTATAAGCGGCATCCGAATCGAAAGGGTTAAAGTCGAAAGGATCGGGCATCTACACCGCCGAGGAAGACCCTCGTTGTTTTGCTTCAATCTCCACGTTAATCGACTGGAATGCAAGCCAAATAATATCAACGGGATAAATAACAACATCATGCGCTCCACCATTTATTATTCGTCGATCTACTCTGAATTACAACGTACCTGCTTTAAACTTTCACGCGATAAAGTACCAACGACGTTCTTCGTAAGAAACTTATCGAAAAAAAGCTGCGATACTTTCGACGGTCGAACGCGGTTATTCGGACTACCATGATTTTAACGTTTGCTATTGTTCTTCGAAAAATTGCAAGTCCTTCGATCATTTTCCCTGAAAATAGATCGGCGTTCGAACGGCGACCGCGCGTAAACGACATTCGATTATCGACTTGGAGTCCAAAGTGCGCAGGGGCTGTGACAAAGGTATCGCTCCGCGATTATTCCTTCGAAAATAATCGATCGGCGATTCGTCCGTGCGTAGCGTCGGGCAGAAAGGTAGCGGAGGCGCGTTGAAAAATTCGAGGAGACTTCTCTCCTCGTTTTGTCTCCTTTTTTTCGATCTCAACGAAACGATAGCTCGTGACCGCAGTTGCCAACATTCTCGGATATTAAATCGAATCCTTAAATTTCATTGTCTTCGTAAATCTGAAATTTCCCTCTCTCGAATTTTCGTTGTCCCTCCCCCTCCCTTTCTCATTTCATGTTTCAAAGTTGAATCGTGCGCGGTCCTTTCGCCGTTAATTGAATTTTATAGCCACGGTCGAAATTTTACCCCAATTCGGTCGGTTGTTTTCGAAAGTTGCAGGTAATTTGGTCGCGTTTTCGTATTCGTCGTTGATGCGCGATTATTCGTGATTTTTTAATCGACGATCGTGAATACGTGCAACGAAGCGGTTCCAGTTAATCCCATAACGGGAAACCGACAAAATCGCTGGACGAGCGAAATCTGCGAACAAGTGTATCGTTGATTTCGAGCCGTTCCGATCGATTTAATTTAGATGGCTAGTCGGAGAGCAACGCGAGAAACAAGTTGCACACATTCTCGTGGCGAGCTTCCCGCGAGACCTCGCCGTGTAATGGAAGTATTTCCAGGAAACAGTTAAGCACCTTAAAACTGCAGGAGAGATAGAAAGGTTGGATGGAGAGAGGATGATCTAACGCCTTCGACGCGCGATCTACTAGCGACCATCCGTTATTTACACAACGGGGACAACGGTACTTTTTCGAAAACGAACATTTATCCGTACCCTTCCTCTACCGAAGAACTATTTTCTCCGGCAGAATTCTAATTTCGATTTCACTCGTTTCTTCTCGTTTATTTTCTCAAGGTTCCCACGCGTAGAATTTACGTCGACGAAAAGAATTCGAACAAAATCATAAGACGAAGAAAACGCAACGAAACGCAAAGTCGACTGTGCATCGGTCGAGATCTCTTCGATTAAAGAAGATTAGTGCACGAATAGTTTCTTCTCTAATCACCTAAATCGCTGTATTACTTTTCTTCAAATCGTTGATTTTTATGGGAGCGAATATCGTTCCACGGGAGGAACACCAGGAGCGCTGGAACGATTGACAAATTCCACGGAGAAAGCTGCGTATTAAGATGGAACCGGGGAAGGAACGCTCGAGTCCCGGCGAGTATTTGCTTTCGCGGCTGATTCAGCCTCCGAGTATAGAAGCCAATTACACAGCGAGATTTCCGAACGTACGAACGATAATTGCAGGATGAATCGGCCGCCGGAGTTGCCGCAAGTTCGTTGGCCTGCGGTCGATGAAAGTAAACTCCCGATGAACAGCCGATGGGAGAGTTTCGATCCGAACTCGTAATTGTTAACACGCTACCGCGAAGATCGACCAGTTACGTAATGGCAAAGTACACCATCGTTTATCCGAGTAGTTAGGCGATTTCTTACGACCGTCTTCGTTTTCGAGATATACGCGTAATTCTTCGATAAAAAGGTGATCATTTAAGAAGACGGATGGACGTAACGCAAACGAATTCGACGAATCGTCTTGTTGGAGTATTATAAAGTTCGACCGTTATCGATCATCGTGACAACCACGAAGATCCTTCGCTATCCTCGAGTGGTTTCGTTGATTATGCCATCATCTCGAATATCTTTCCTCTTTCAAACCCAAAGTCCCGTCGTGCGAGGTGGCGGAGCGCGGTGCAACGACCCGACTTTCATATCGCTTCGACTGAAAAATTTAGATCGATCGTTCTCCGTTTAACGATTCCATCTTTGACGATGGATCGATTCGCTTATTCGTAAGCAGTCGGCTCTCCGGTAATTTCTGGTTGAAGCAAGCTCGCATGCGCGCGAACACGTACCCCGTAGCGCGCCCAAGTTTTGCATAATGCAGCCGTGTCACGTGCAGGGGCACGTGCGCATCAACGGATCCATAGCCGGTGCGCGAATTCCCTCCTTCCGTCGCGCTTCCTCGTTCGTTCGTTGCTTTTCTCGGTGTGTCATCACCGCCGCAGCGCACCGAACCGAACCCAAGCAACTTGTCACCCCTCGAGGATCTTCTTCTACCTCCCCTGGCCCGATATTTTGCCGGAAGCTGCTCCACGTTCCCGAGGTTATCGCCGCTGTCGTGAAAAAATTCACCGAAGCCTCTCGCGAATTCGTTCTACTTTCCCTTCTTGCCGTATCCGGTTCGCCGTTATTCAGGCTAGAACTCTAGCCAACGGAGCGATCCGGATACCGTACCACATTTTTTGCTCTTTACTTTACAAGTTTAACCGCGTGTTTTCGTATTTTAGGTGTATCCGATAGGAACGGTGGATTTTTAGGGATACCAAGGATATACGGATATTTATTTCAAGATTCGATGTACAGAAAAATATTTCCCGAAAACAACCAACAATATTTCGATTCTAAGTCTCTGTTCTATCTTCGTTCCTTTACTACTACTTTATCTTCTACTTTCTACTTTATCTTCTAAATTCTAAGTATATACACTTACATATATCGTTTGCAACGATCTATTTTCGTCCGATTCGTTACGCAGCGTGTCTCCCGATTACTTTCGGCTTGAAAAACCTTTGTTAACGATGATTATGGTAAACTTATGTTTCTTTTTTCGCTTTACACCCCATCTTCTCGTCTCGCGTTTTCCTTCTCCCATTTGCTATCCGTCCTTTCGTATGCCTGTCGAATGTCTGCTAACGTGTACTTTCTCGATCCTCATTCGTTCACCCTTTTCTCTTTTCTTTTCCCCTATTTCCGCTTTTACCTATGTCCCACCACCCTTGTATACGCAATCTCCTTCGACACATTCGTTATTCTACCGCGCTCTTTTTCCTTTCCTTTCGTTCCTCTCTTTATTCTTACGAAAGAGCAAGCCTGCCCTTCGCTTTACGTTTACCAGGCTCTTCGTTCGATACTCGCGAGGAAAGCAACGGTTCGACCAGTGAAAGAGACTTAAATCCTCAAGAAAGGTAAATCCCGTGACAGGCTCGTTCAGGAGACGCACGATTAGCACGCGGGAAATCACGTGCATCCAACGGCGGATCGTAGATCTTCCTAATGAGTCGTAGCGATGTCTAAAAGTATCAACGATTAAGGTCTACGCTATTTATCTCGATGTAATCGATAGAATAAACGTTCGAAGAAACGTCTGTCGCGGAGAATTTATTTCTACCTTTAAAATCGTTTCAGAGATAGATACTACATTAGCCGGATTAGATCAGCTGAAAACATTTTTCCGAAGGTAGACTCAGACCTTGTAAAGAGTAATTCCCATCGGCCGATCGGTGTCATTACTTGTTCGTGGAATGATTTTCGTGTCTTCACTTGCACGCGAAGACGAACGAACGTTGAAACGGTACTCGCGTAGCGTTCCCCTGACATTTATCTTAATGTCCGTTTTCCAGTTTCTATTTTCTTAATTTCCCTTTAGCGTTCTGTTTCTAGTTATCCTTAGTAATGCAACGGAATTGCGACAGTGTGCGAATACACGATGTAGCGGGACAATGGCATCCCGTTGACGATGCTGCAACGAAGCGATACGTCGCGACGGCGGATCGATGTCGACGGTTCACCTGGGAATTGCCGCCGGTGTCGCGCACCGGATCCCTGGAATCGGATATTAATTAGCGACAAACGATTCGATTAATCCGTGCGTCTGCGAAGGAGGTTCCCAAGGCGATGTGGTTTCGCTCCGGCTTCGCTCTCGTTTCGACAATCGCTCTAATTATCATGGCTGCCAAGGGTTCGCGCGTCCCAGGGCGTGTAACGTCGTTGTGTGGTGTTTAACAGCGAGGTGATCTCCGCGTAGAACTTTTGCATCGTTCTTTGTCATCGCGAGATAATATCGTTATAGAAGAATTGTTTAGAAAATTCCCCGTAGAAACGACTACGTTTCATTCTCTCGGGAATAAAAGTAATCGCGTGTTACGACCGACTACAAGCAGAAATTTTGTCTAGGATATACTTACCTACGTCATATTTCGAACTGCTTCTAAACTTTTCGGAGAAAAATCTCGAGACGATCTATTTTTAATTTCTCGTTTCAGTCGAGACCGAAAAGGAATCGCAGAGTTCCCAAACTATTTCTCAAACAACAAGAAGCAGAAATACCTATACGATAGGACATACCGGATTTTCGTAGTATTTAGATACGCACGTGATACTTAGGCGGTAAATGCAACGTGGTTTAAAATTTGCGCGTCGACTTCGAAACGACAGGAACGCGCTGTCACGCTAGTCTACATAGTTTTCTATTCCGAAAGGTTTATTTATTACAACCAGACATGCCGTCGGTGCAAGTTACTCGTTACGACCCGCCTTACAAGTCAAGTTCTATTTTTTGACGGACAACGCTAATACTCAAGACTAGAACGCGCAGTGCGAACTTTATTATTAACTGGGAACTAAACGAGTCGAGATATCGTATATAAAAGGAACTTGGCGCGTCATAGCGCGTAACCGAGGTAGCAGGCCTGACTACTGGCACTTATGGTCGAACGCTAGTCGTTTGTTTGTATCAGGAACGAATCTGTCAGTCCCGAAAATCCGTAGTCGGTTGGCGCGGAAAGCGTTAAGTACCGTATATCTAACAAGTACGACTACACGGCCCTGTCTCGTTTAAATACCACCACCCGCGTATCTTTATAGCTGGTATCTCGACCAGTTGAACGAACCGTAGTATAGCGACTATTTTGTCGTGTACACAATGTGTTTACAAGCACAACAGCGTTATCGAACGATTCGTAGGTTTAACGACCGCCTTTTTGTCTTCTTATTTTTTCTTTTTCTTTATATCGTCTGAATCATCGTTCTGACTGCATAAACATTTGACATTTTGACGCAGTTGGAGAAAGTCAATCAAAGTCTAGCGTTTGCGCTAGCAGCTTTGAAAATGGAATAATTTTATCTCGGTATACACGAAGTATCGAATTAAACTTCGTTTCAACGCGTCTCGTTCTTCTTTCTTTCCTAACACCGACTGGTTATAACGACACCCGAAAAACGTACTTAGTTTCCTTCTCAATTTAGCCCAACCTCTCTGTATCTTTGATAATTACAGATTCCAGATTAAATTTCAAATATTCAATACTCAACCTTTTCATCGTGCTATTAAATTTTCTGTCTTTCACGAAGGATACCGCTAACGTATCCTTCGTCGTCGTGCGAGATTCTGTTTATCATATTCTTTAAAGTATCGCGTAACCAACTCGATTCTGGCTGCTTCTTGCAACTGTAATTCTTAAGAGCAAAAAGCAATCTATTCGAGGGTCGATGAAAGCGGAAAAATCCACGTAAAATAGTTAAAAATCTTTCGTACGTTTTATTTCGCGCGATCGCGATTCGAAACTATTCGAAGCGATCGACCGAT
Organism: Bombus breviceps; assembly: GCA_014825925.1. Taxonomy (NCBI): domain Eukaryota; kingdom Metazoa; phylum Arthropoda; class Insecta; order Hymenoptera; family Apidae; genus Bombus; species Bombus breviceps. The sequence continues at coordinate 16,048,897 of CM026184.1, forward strand.
CGAATCGCTTTATGTTCGACGTCGTTGTTCTTGACGAGACAATGGCTCGAGCGAAGATAACGATCCGGCGGAATCGTTTCCCGCGTCGCAATTCGGATTGAATCGATCTCGTTAGCTAACCGGTGGACGGCTCTCGACCAAGGGATGCTAGGAATTTGTCGAAAGAACGTCCACGAACCTTGTAAACGGTAACGCGATTTTTTTTATGCCGAAATTATGCGTTTTGACTCACTCGGGGCATTGATCGATCAAGCAGAGATCTTAAATCATGATGTTCGAACGAAAAATTACATATCCTAATTTCTGTGTTGTCACATTGATTCAGCGGATACGATACTTCGACGAACGAAAATAATAATTTAAATTGTTCGAACTGACGCTCGTAATAGGACGCTCGTAACAAAACGTAGATTATAAAGGAATCTGGTCTCCGATGCCTTTCTCTCGATTACATCGTTCTCTCGTAACTTTTCAATAGGATTCGCTCCCTCGACGTCTCGTTATCCCTTTTCTTTTTCATCTGTTTTCTTAAACATTTGCCGACGCTTGCTCTATCGCGACCGAGTTTCCCTTTAGACTGTACGCCGCAAGATCGTCAATACGGAAACCGTAACCCAGGAAAAAATTACCATCTTGCCGTACGAGCGAGCACCCACGAGCGTTACCATCTCGCGCGATGGCGTCCAGAAATTTATTAATCGATCGATTCGTAAGTTGGTAGTATCTGGCAGATCGAGTTTTTAACGCAATTGGTTGGTTGAGCGTAATGTGAAAATCGTTGTTTAGATCTACGTTGGATTCTTTAAAATGTTCTATGCTTACAACGCGTAAGTATGAAATTTTCTATTTGCAAATAGGGAGGATAATATACTCGGAATTTTTCGTATTTGCTCTTTATTCCGTGAAGATGTTTTCTTATTCTCCCATCTAGTTCAGCGCGCAAAAATATTCTACGATAATAAGTCGTACGACTTTTCAAATACTTCCTCTCTTTATAAATTTCTCTGTTGGCTACATCGTAGTTTATTATTTTAACCGCGTACCATACGATATGGCATAGAAGATTCATAGATTTGATCGCATTACAAACTGACCATCTTCGACTAGCTGATAAAACCTCCGTTCGCAACAGCCATCCAAGAGCGAAAAAGTCCCGTTTCCTCCGAACTTATCTATCTTTTTCGTTACGCTGTTCCCGAGAAAATCGGGACGCTGCGCCGGTATTGAGGTCGTCCGAACGATAACGACGAGATTCCAAGGAGAGAAACAAGAAAAGTTCGCGCGAACGATCGATCAAAACGCGCGATCATAAATTGCCGGTTGTTTAGTAGGCCACTGTAATCTGTCCGCGAGCGGATGATCACAGTTGGAAGCTGACCAAATGTAAAAGCTTCTTATATTTCACTCCGACTCGAACGAGCCTCTTTCGGGACATTGACGAACGTCGCCTGACTTTTTCCTTGTTTTTTTCGAAGCGTCGCTGACGGGTATGATTTTCGTAAAATGCCAGAATCTTTCCAGATACTAATTAAAGCGTTCCTTTCGTACATCTTGCAATTTTATCGCGCGAATCTCGCGTTATGAAAGTAAAATGAAATGAAAATAATTCGATCGATCCAGAAGCTACGTTTAAAGACGTTTTGCTCTGTTTTCAAGCTTTCTGTCGAACGTGATGCTTATGGATGCGCGTGGAATATATTTTTCATCGAAATGCACTCGGTAGACAAAGGACGTATATCACCGAAAAGGAAGTTTCTGGTTTATCTTAGAAGGAGGACACGCAAACCTTAGTAGGTTAATGCGCGAGGATCCAAGGACCATCCTACCGACCGACTTTTCATTCTATCCATTACGCCTGTTTACCCAGATTCCCGTTAAGAATATCGATCCCACTGTCTCGAAACAAAAATCAAGCTTCGTTCGCGTATTTTACAGGATAATAACGGTCGTGTAAAAACCAGAGTTAGACAACTGCACGGAGCGCGAGAAAAAGGGATCCTACGATTAATTGAAATACTAAGCTCGCAATGTGATAAAAAATGGCAGAGAACGAACGCACATACCTTTTGTCCGATTTATTTTAAGTACGTTCCACTTATTACAGAACGTACAATAATTTTTCCAAGGATAATATAATTTTATACAGGATGCACTAAATACAGTGGAATTCAATGAGCGACGCGTTGGCGTGCGTACGCCCAGCGTGAAACCTGTCGTCAGCTGTTCATTCATGGCTGCCGGTTCATGCCCGGCGAGCGAGGTCGATCGAACGACCTAGGTTCGGGGATGCGATAGCGCGCCGAGGGGAAGAAAGTCGTTCGCTGGGTAGATCTTCTTTAATGTCCACCGATGTGGACTACTCTCCGACGCACGTCGAGGTGACGATAATAAAACGGACGCGAGGCGGCGCGGCGTTGGCATTCGTTCAACGGGGACGATCGTGAATCTCGCGATTAGACGAATTACCAACGAGCCGTGGAACGTCGAAGCGAAGGTCGTGCTCTTTATTTCGACGACCATGATTAACCCGTTGTTTTTGCATCGCTCGATCTTCTTTTCGTTTGACATGGATATTATTGTAGAGACAGGGAATCTCGCATTAACAAACGAATAAACAAAGATACACGTAGATTTCTATATTTCTTTATAACGCAGTAATTTTGTATTTAACGAACCAACCGACGCTAGAAAAATTCTCGACCGAATCGTTCACAGCACTCTGTCAACCGACGATAACTCTTCCAGATCGTATCACACTGTTTTGTTTTTCCTCGCAACGTCGCAACTGCAATGTAGTATCACGATGGTGGTATATATTATCTATTATACATTGTGATATTTAAGGTTTATTTAAATTATATGGATTGTACAGGTGTTGATTCGACAGAAGAACGATGATGGTTTAAACATGAACTAAATACAAGAATCTGTATCTCAAACCACTCTCGCAACTCAACAACGCTAACAACTCTATCTCTCGACAACGCAACTCGCACTCTCTGATGACTTCTCGATTCACGCTCTTCGACTTCTCAACTAAGACTGCTCGACTTTCCGATTAAGACTCAAAGTACTTTCGCCTATCTTTTGTCTTTTCTTCGACCCACCACGCACGTGTTCCGCAACCGCTCGTGGCCAAGGCCACGTAGGCCTTTTTTATAAAACTATATGATCGAAGAACGCCTCGGCTCTCGCGACGTTGTATGTGCTTTACTCGCTAAACCCTAGGCCTTGTGCCCGCGATACTACAGCAATACCCTACCATAAGTGTATTTGCTTGGTCCTCGATCATTCGTCGTGTACGATACACGCCGTACCTGCAGACCAGTCACTTCGTCGTACGGCCATTCGCACAATGACAAATAACAAACAAAGATTTAATTTTCTACGTAATCGTACCTTTGGTTTAACTATGTTAAATTCGTAACGATGGAACTCATGTGAAACGACGCATTTAAGAAAATAGTACACACACACACACGCACACACACACACACGGTATGGTCTTAACGGTCAGCGATATGTACTCTGAATTTCTAAAAACGTTAAAAAGAGAAATGGATGCTTCAACGTTCCTTCTTTACGTCGCTATGGCACGAAGGAAATACGCAATTGATGCGCAACGGTAATAAATGCGGTAATAAAAATAGTCTTTCGATTGGATGGTACAAGTTGTCGGAAGCTTTCACCCCCAAGCGGCGAAGGCTTTGCTGTCTTTACGCTTAATTTTTAAGTCGGTGCTTGCGAGACCGACGGCCCCGAACACGACGTCCAAACTTTCAATTGGTTTACGTTGTTACAGTTTTATGCTTTTATACAGGAAACAAAATTTGTCTTGCGTAATCCGCGTTCTTTTCTAAACTTCGAGAAAATTTAAAGCGTTATAGTACGTATCGAGACTCTCGGCCTGAAAAACGTCGAGTTACGGTCCTGGAAATACTGATTAAAGATTCCTAATCTAAAACTTAATCTACGCCATAAAATTAAAAGATCGATAGGTTTTGGCCGGAAAAGCGGAGAACTCGTTTTACAAAATCGTCTTAAAACTAATCCCGAAAAAAATTTCGTTAACTCCGTCCGGTCGTTTGAATTTGTAAAATTTTAAAAGAAAAAAGGTAACTTCAGTTTGCCAATCCGTTTGTAACGAAAAGGTATCTTTCAAAAAGATTATTCTTTGAAACGAGCCTAGATAGGACTGGTGATAGATCTTTTTCGCCGAGTTCAAATATCAACAATTTTTTCGCTTGAAATTTAGCGATTCTTCAATTTTGTAACGTAGTATTTTATTTGATAACGATTACTGCTTCCAAACGTTTTTACTGGAATGTTTATTTTCCCCATATAAAACAAAAAAGAACGACGGAATGCATCGAAAGTCGAACATTTCTGTACGGTCCTCTCGTAAAAAGATGAACAAATCGCTAGTCATCGATTCCGGTAGGTTCAGTCGACATCAGTTCGTGAATCTGGTCAATTCCAAAGGAGAGAACATACTTCTCTCTCGTTCTCTCTCTCTCTCTCTCTCTCTCTCTCTCTGCATGGTAAGGACAATGCGCTGTGGAAAATTGAAGGGCGGAGGCGAGGGGATGATGCGCCGGCAGAGGCCGGGCCAGGTTGGCCGAGGCTACGGGCTAGAAGCGTGGGGCGAGGACGGCACGAGGGGCGAGACAGCCGGCAGGGTGAAAGGAGGGTGAAAGGAGGGTGGAAAAGGCGCATGCCAGTTGTGCCGACGCCGCGTTACGAGTCGGCCAACAGCCCGGCTTCTCGTTCGCATCCTCGATCGCTCTCTCGCGGCTCTCCAGTGCATCGTTTGTGCTGTCAGTGTTTCTCTCGTACGCGGCTTTCGACAGTGTTTCCGGTCGCTCGTCTCCTCTCCGTGGCGAACGCGGTGTTGCTTTACGTTTACGTGACGCGAAGGGGTGTCGACGATGCACGTCGCGACGATGCTACGAGAAGCCGGTGTTCCGTCGGGCTGATCGATTGTTTTCGATAATTAATCGCGATTTCTGGGAGCAACGGCCTCTTGGGCATTATCGGCAGTCGGCTTTTCTCGCGATATTTCACGTGCGCCGCGGAAAATGCTACTCGTTACCTCTGCCATGCCGCGGTAAGCGATCGCATCGAGGCTAGTCCTTCCACGAAAGGATGGTTTGTCTCGGCGAGCCAGGTTCGGTGATAGAAAGTGCGCGGGATCGAGAGTGGCGTTTCGTCGAAGACGAAAATGGATTTTCGGTTGAGCACGATGGATGGCGCGTCCTCGCTGCGCTCGCCCTTCGAAGCCGAGCCAGCCACGAGCTTTACGTAACGGAACCGGGGCTTCTGCCGGGAATTACGCAGGCCGGCTACGCCGTCGCATTTTACCCACGCTCGAAAGTTGTTGTTCGCCTGCATCGAATACCTTGTGCGTTGCGCCAATGCCTTGCAAGCTATGGTTCGATATGTCGATAGGGCGAAACGGTAGCAAGATAACGAGAAGTGAATTATGTAAGGCGTTTCGAAGACAGAGAGAATGCGATTCCGGTGGAAATGGAAATGAACAGCAGGGTTTTGGTAAACATACGCTTACGTCGTTCCGTCCGCGTTACGCAATTATATTCAAGTATCGATTATCCGCGATATTTATCGGGATCATTTTGATCAAGCGTGCAGGAATGTTTCCTCTAAAAATACGTTATGTTCTTTTCGTCGGTGGTTTTTCTACGAAAACCGCGCAATGCGGATCGCCGCACGCGGAACGGTAGCGTATCGCGCGCTATTATCGCGTCCAAGGGAGCGTCGATTTTTCCGTAGTTTTGTTTCCGCCAAAAAGAGGCGAACGAAAATCCGCGAATTACGCTCTACGATAATTCTCTTTCTGCTTTTCGTAGTCGTCGTCTACGGTCTCTTCGGCGGGCAAGGCAATTAGAACGAAAGAGGGTCGACCTTGACTTTTTGACGCGACGAGACGCGACGCGACGCCTCGTTTCCGCGAGTCTCGGCTGCTTCTCCTGTTCACCGCGCCGCGATTCAATTTCTATCGATGCCCGTACTCTCGTTAAGGAAACTTCAAAGGGTAGGTAGGTTAAACGAGGAACGACGGCCCGATTTTGTCTTTCGTTAACTTGTTGCGAGGCAATTTGGGATAACGAAATTACCCTCGAGGCAAACAGGATTCGTGAAAGGTCGAGTAATTTTCGCATTCGATGAAAGCTTTAATGTTCTCGTACTTGGCTTAATACCATTCGAGCGACAGTCTCTGTCACTAATTTTCTTTTACGGTAGCAAGTACGTCGTTCGTATTCTTCGAATACTGCGCCTTGAAATATGAAATCAATAGGTATATAAATATAATAATAAGGTATATAATAGTAACGTATAGTAGGTAAGATTATTTTACCTCGTAATTAGTTCTATTTTAGCATTTCCGCGATAACGCAGCTGGTAATGTGGTTTAATAGAATAGCGAGCGGATATCCGGAAGATATACTACCGAGGGTTAATTTTCAATTGGCATATTGGAAGCGTTCTATTCGATTCCAGCTTCAAATTTTGTCGAGAATCGTGTGCCTAACTTTCACAGTTCCTTCCGTTGAATTTAACTAGCCTGTCGAAATTAATGGAACTTTATACGAGTGGCAACGCGGGTAGAAGGGAGAACCTTGCTCGTTTGATTCCCTTTAATTTCATGGAGGTAGGAAAGTGCAGGGGTCAAGATCCGCGAAGCCCAGGCGGAGACGACTTCCGTAGCGCGAGAAAATTCGTCGAATCAATGAACTCCTCCAGCCAGTAACAGGTCGAACAAACGCATGCAAGTTGTCGTTCTCGAGAATGTTCAGCGGTCGTCCTTTTAATCATCCTGTAGAATTTTTCGAGAAGATTCCTAAAATATATCGTACTTCTGTCTTTTAACATGTTTATTATTTAATACATGTTTTGTGGAAAATCTCAAAAGTTCGTTTTATCGATCGTACGCGAATCACGTAACCGAACATCCTCGTTCGAAGTTACTTAATTCGATTTATTTTACTATTTTACACCGTTTCAAAGGGTAATAGAACACGGAACCCCGCGTTCGCTCCGATTTTTGCAATTTTCGTGCTCGATTCCTTGAATTGATCAAGATTGACAGTTTATAATTCATTCGACAAATCTTCCTTCTTTAGCTTTCCTATTAATTTTTTAATTCGTTCCCATTTCCTACATGTGATTCTCATTTCATACATACGTTTCGTTTGCGATTTGCAAATTTCTTAACATTTTTCATCCTCGTTACTTGTAGCATAGAACGTAGTGCAGATTATTAAACACGTTTCCTCGCAAAATTCCTGAAAGTATCTGAAAATCACCGCGCGAGTCGGTCTACTCTTACGAGGGCTGATATCAATTAAAAGTTCGCTATAGTTTGATCCACCGATGACGGTATTCATCGGTGTGTACGTAAGTTTCGCTCGTGAAAGACTTGGTGTATTTTTTCAGCGATTCAACGACACGGACGTTCACGCGTACAGCGTCCATTCGGAATCTTTACTTCCAGCCGCAGTTTCCCTGGCAGAAAATATAACGACGATAACAAAATTCTGGCGTATACACGAGTACATACATAGACGCGCGAGCATCCGGGGACTTGCAGTATCAGCAGACGAGGTTCGTGCATTCGGTGATTCGAGTGACGTGTGCCATCGCGGCATAGCGCGGAGATTAGGCTTTGCGCGCGAATTAGTCGGCGAAAAGATAAGCAAGGTAGGGAAAATGGGCGAAGGTGAACGACCGGAGACGAAGGTTAAGCACTGCTATCGTAAATAAGCACGCTGCGCTGCTTCGCTCGTCACTGCATTTTCCTCCTGTGATATTTGGGAAACGGGCGGCCAGTCAGACGGATCACCGCGATATGCTTGTTTGCCCTCTATGCAGAGTTGGGTGTGTCCAGACTCGAGATTTCGCAATTTTAAAGCAAATCGTTATTGCGATGAAATAATTTATCGTTTACCATTACGATATTTCTATCCGCATTTGTGCTGTTTATATATCAAATACCGCTTAATACGCAATGCGAAAATTGGGGATATGCCGCAACTAATTGCAAATTCGATTCACAATTAGTACGATTGGAGATACTTTCGAACGATTTAAATTGGGCTTTTAAGACTATCGACGATAATATTGTTGTTCATCGCGTTCCCGATAGCTTCGCGCAGCGCACAAAACGCAGGTGTCTAGACACTATCGAGCCATAGCTAATATACGTCTTATTATGTACGTAGTGTTTAAACTCGTGGCTTTTGCTAATGTTCTTTCGCAAAGTGCACTATCCAGACTCTACACTCTAAAGTCTGATCTACGGTCTAGAGTCTAGAGTGTCGCTGTAAATTTTCATTCTTCACGCATGGCTCTGGCTTAAGAGGACTCGCCCTCATACTCGAGCACACACACGTGTACTTACGTGCTCTCTAGGCTTCATTCAGCTTTTCTGACGCACGTGTCTTATGAATCCTTATAGCCTACCACCTTCATTCTATAAAATTCTCTCACACGGTGCTCTATCGTTAGTTCCTTGAATTTTTTAAAGAATTATTTCTCTCCTTGGGAGAAAAGAATTATCTACCTCGACGAAGCGCACGTGGAGTCTAAAACATTTGCTATACGCATATCGTCGAAGGTAAAGTGGCATGTACATAAGAAAAGCGTAATACATATTACAATACATCGTGAATTAATTCGACTTTTATCGCAAATCTTCTTACGATTGACCGACTATCTTGCTACAAGTTTGCATTCGCTACACGCAAACAGTACAGCGCTAAAGAAAGAAGAAAATACTGGTTACCTCGTCGATTTATTATGGACAAATGGGCATACAGAGAGCGGATTAGTTGGAAAATAATAACTTTTTTGCACCGATTATCGGTCGGATTCACGGCAATTGATTAACGTTTAAAGCAAACTCCCGTTTAAAAGGCAAATGTACGCGGTGCGGCCAGACGTTCGCGAGCACCGAAGAGCCGAATTTTTTTTCTTCGCGCTAACGTTGTTCCTACGATGCGAAATGGATTTCACGGTAAAAGGGTTGGAAAGCATGATTCTAGCACAGAAGGAAGTTAGCAATGCAGAAAGCGTGTCCATACGGGATAAACGCAAATACAAGCAGTCCTCTTTTTTCCTCGCTATTCGGCATTCGTTTTTCCGATGCGATTCGTCCGCTACCTTTCAACGATCGATTCCCTCGTTAATATGGAATCCAGACGAATGGTTTTCACATTTTTACAACTTTGAACTTTTTGACGATGCACGATCGATGAACAATGTGGTTTTCTGGAAAATTGCAAAAGGAAACGTGTAAACCGTGATATCTTACAGTTATCCTAGATCAGAGCGAGAGATCATTTGTACAGAGCGTACAAGATTACAGTATATATTTTACGGTGTATATATATATATTATGTTTACAAAATTTGATATTTTCGTGCGGATCGGTACATTCGAACGTTAGTCAGACGATACCATCGCGAATGTTCCTCACAGTATCGCATATTTTGAGGCTAGAAAATATTTACAAAACGAGAATTTTTTCCCCTGTGTGGAAGGATTACAGAGCTGGTAGCGGGATTGGGAGTAGAACATGGCGGGGACCAGACGTACCGTTGTTAGGTGTATAAACGTTTATTTACATCCGATTCTGCATATCGAAACGATGCTGGATCCGAGAGAGCTCTTTTTTAAATTGCGAAATGATGTTACGTTCATTCGGCGTAAAACACGATCAGAAACTTTCCTTCAAATATTCAAACAAGGAAAGAATGTAATTTGAATATGAAGCATAATTGCTAAAGCATCTAGCGAATAAACTTCGACAAACTAATCGAAGGGCGAATGAAACTGCAGACAACGGACGTTGCGCTGGACGAATTGTAGCGAGCTTTATAAATAAAAATTCACGGTGGAAACGATGGAAGTAAATTTGGTGGGAATCGCTGCGCGATGCAAGCAAAGGAGGCAGTGACTTTTGCAAAATGCAGCAGACCAGAAAGGCCAAGGGCAGCGGAGAAGGCCGGACAAGTTCAGGGATGTCGCGCGTCACGAAAATAAGCAGATAAAATATTCAAGCTCCCAACTCGGAACCAGGCCAGCTTAATTCGAAAGACTCGTGAAAGATGTACGAGGGTGCACGACTGGAACGATCACCTCTTTTTCGTAGCTCGCGACAGCCTGACAATAGCTAATCTCGAGTTTCCCGATTGGAAAAATCGAGAAGGTTGATCTTGCCGAACCTTGACATTTCTTCGATCTTTCAGGTTTTTGAGTGTCGTACGTATTTGTTTCGCCACCGCCCTTTAGTCTCACGATGATTTTCGCCGTGTTACTCGTTCTCCAAGTTTCTCGAGAGTATTTTCGATTTTGGATACTTGCAACACCTTTGTTTCTTCTCGAGTACCGGAAGACCCTTCCGGACTCATCGCAAGGTTTATTTTATTTTGTCATGTACATGTGCCTTCATTGAAAGATGGTTGACCTTGTTTCTCACTGCTCTTTATTCGATGTTTGTCTTTACGTAGGTTCTTCTTCTCGAGAATCTCTGCAAATCTCGACGAGTTCTACGATACGGAACTCGAAGACTTGACAACGTATCCCGTCGATAAAATGGCCGGAAAATCAAAAACTTTCCTTCTCGTGGGAAGAACTAGATCTTTTACGAGAGAGAAACCTTCCGTCTCTTGGAAGTGGCTTTGAAAGATCTTCGTAAAATTTGTAAACAGGGGGAATAGAACCGTGTCAGCCGGCTCGAACGACCTGGCCGTTCAATCAGCGTCGTTTCACGTCGCTACTTTATACCGGTTCCGCAAATATCGAATCGGTCCCATCGCACCGTTCGCCCACCCCTCGTTTCTATTCATTCGACCCTTGCTACCTCCGTCTCTCCCTTTCTTTCAACCAGGTTCTCTGTCGGCGTCGACATCGTCGAACGAACGGGCGGCTAATCGTGGCACGCGCTCCATAGTGCGGTCGGTGAATTAAAAAGAGGTCGCGGTAGCCGGGGGCGCGAGATGTTGGCGTTACGTCACTGACCTTGCCGATTCTCCGGCCACGCCGCGCCGTGGCACATTGTTCTCGCGGTGTTTTCTCGTCGTGCTGCTTTTGTGCCGCGGGTACGCTCCGCTTTTTAAAACCAACCGTATTTCCCAGCGTAACAGCTGTTCCAATGTATTCGCTCGTCGAGCATATTGCCGCGAGATGTGAGAAACGAGAGGGACGCAGAAAAACGTTTCGACCGCTCTCTGCAGCAATGATCTTTTACCAGCAGATTTTTGAAAATAACCATACCGGATTCTTCTTGGATTCCACATAACGAAAATGGCGTCTAACAATGTCAGTGGTTACGCGGAAAATAAACTTGTACTTGCACGTTATAAGCAACACTAGCAATAGGAGTTTTAGTACTATTTCGACGATATTGCATTCGTACAGAGAGAAAGAGAAATGACGAAAAATCAGGAGCGTTCCGTTCCTGTCATTCGCATTATACTTTCCTCTATTGGATTTTCTTTTTACCCGTTCTTAATTGTCCAATTACGCTGATACTCGAGGCATTAACGACACTCAGCACCATCGACGGACCACTCGTTCTCCTTATTTACTCGCTGAAACGCTTTTCCTCGTGAAAGCGACGATTCGATCTACGAGTACTCGTCTTTAGAAACGTCGTTGTTTGTAAATGAAAATATTCGTCACGTTTTATTTCTCTTTCGAGTTGAACGTTTCGATATTAGGAAAGTCTAAAGCACAGTCAGAAAATTAGATTTGGATAACGAACTACGGAGAAATAGATTTAAAATCGTTCTTGTTCGCACGATGAAAATTTTATTCTTCACGATTACCGCAAATAATCGGCGATATAAAATACGCAAAACGGATACTTCAAATTCGTTTCGAAAGTTTTCTAAAAAGAGAGAAAACAAACGGCGAAATGTAACGAATTCTACTTTTTCCACTTTCCATTTCCACCTTCAGCTTTTATTGTTTTTTTTAATTTTAGTTTTTCCGTGTTTGCCGTTTTTCTCGTTTCACATTGCGCGAATAATCGCACACCTTTCAGAACTTTTACATAATTCGTCACCGTCTAATTTGCGACTTGATTCGTCCCGCGATGGAACAATGCACTTTTCGATCCTATTTTGTCTGTTTTTAGATACATTACGCGATTTTCTTGCGGATAAAGCTGCGTGTTTCAGCATGATTCTATAGTTACACGCGTTTCGTATGCACTTTGTACGTTCGCGCGTTGTTCTGCAAATGAACGTGTCTGGAATTTGCATATCGTATTCCGCTGAAGTATCGCAAAACGTTTTATCTCGACGAAATAGTTGTAATGGCATATCTGTGACGGGACATTTCCTCCACCGACTATACGCTTCCAAACCGATTTGATTTTTTCTTCTAATTTATTATCGCGTGCTTTATCGCTCCTTCGAATATAATGCTTATTTGCGTTTCCAACGATATGTACAATTTTATTTTCATACGCGAAGAATATAGAGAATAGCTTGCTAACTTTTTGCCTTTCATACCAATGTTACGAAAAAGTTCGTAACAATAGAATTTAGTACCACTTACCGGTTGCCTGTGAAATTTAATTCGTTGAACGTACTACTTAAGAGGTTCGTTTAACGATATATCACGCAAGAATGTATCGGTGAGAGGAAAAAAGGTCACCGCGGAGAAAGGTTGCGTGAATATAAATTTGTTATATAGGAAGAAGCAGCGAGCTATGTACCGCGTCGAGGATTCACCGGTGGGAGTTTCTTTTGTGCTGAAAGAAACGAGGAGAAGAAGCGGGAGAAGGAGAAGAAAAAAACGAGCTTTAGATTGCGTCGCGAGAATGTAACGCGAGCTCGTGAAAAGCTAATAAAGCCTCGGAGGCGCGGAACTGCGTATGAAAATTTCTACCGTCTGTTTATGTTGGTGCGAGATTACATATTTCGCGATGAGAAAAGGCGGAGGATTAATTTACGATTCTTTCTTTCAAATTAACCGACCAATTACCAAGCCTCGTCGACGTGGAGAAAGGAAGAAACACGATCGTCGATTCGTCTAAGAAACAGCCTCGGTTCAAAGTAATTTTCTCCATATTTACTTAATTTATTTAAATGATCGAACCCCTTAGGTTGAACGTACCGACTTCGAAAGAATTTCGAGGCTGTTTCGTACGAAAAGCGAACCGAAAATCCATTTTCGCGAGGAACAGATGTTCCCCCGGTGCGCTTGATCTTGACATATAGAAATTCGAGACTACTAATTGCGAATATATGTATTCGATATATATGTCGCGATACTAGTTGGATTTATAGTTGAGATTAGAATCATTCGTCGACTTTGTAATTTTCGTTTAAAGTTATTTGCTTATTCCCATTTTAATCGATACAGAGACGAACGGTAACTGAAAATGTTTGCATTTCTTCAAGACACTGAGGATACTTTAACGAAACGAAGGTGTTCATCTCAAAAAGTATCTCTTTCAAATAGACGTAGGTAGAATTAGGCCAACAGTTTCGTTTTACACGTAGAATTTGTGCAAATGCCATGGCAGAGTTCCTATTCGTCGAGAAGATTGTCTATAACGTGTATAATGAGAAAACTTGGCGACAAGTCGCGAAATTCATAAACGAATACGCGACTCAGGCGTAGTTTGGTGCGAAAATGTAACGAAAGACAATCCGAGGTCGGGTGATAATCGACGCGAGTGAATCGTCGTGTGCCGCGAGCTTTGTTCGATGTGTCAAACGTATCGCCATCATGTTCACGTGCCTGTGGAACTTCTTCGACTGGTAAGATGCTTTTTTCCATTGATATTAGTCGTAGTAACGCTATCTTAATTTTGTAATTAACGGTCTTTCTGCATTTTTATATCAACTTTTACCTACGGTACGACGAAAAATAGTCCTTCTATCCCATTATTATTTCATATTACGATCCGTCGTCCCTGATCAAATAAAGCCAGATTTTCGAGTTAGGTGAAGAGAAGAGACGCGTTTTTGTCCCTCATCAAGATCCTTTGTTTGTCAACGAAATATTGACCGGAAATCGAATGATCTCCGCCTCTATCGGCAGGAGCCTGCAATTTCAATTCCGTTGTAACCGTGGATCGTTTGCCGACGAGAGTCGGTCAAATATTTGCAACCAGTTACATCGGGCTGTGAAACGGAAACGGCGACGATTCGTGAAATGCGTGATTCGCGCCTGTATAAATATCTTTCCTCTCTTTACGAATCCTTGGTTTCTTCCTTTTCAAGCTACGGCGTTCTGAACGGCTATAATTTTAAGCTGCGAACAGGCTACGATCTACGATGGAGGCAGTACGCGTGGCCCGGTGAGTCATGATGTGTACAATGCCGCGAGATTGTATAGAACGCCGCGACTAATTCACGCAACAGTTAATAATAGAATCACTGGAGCGGGTGCCGTGCAATCTCGGCCCCGAACTTTGCTAATTTCATTCAAAACGTCTGTCTCGAATCAGGCCTACGGATTTATAACGAATTTAAAAGCTATTCCAGATGATGTTTTCCAAACGCTGAGTGATTTTGCCAAATTATACCTATTTGTCATTGCTGTGCAAGGTCGATGGGGCGAAGGCGAACGAACTCCTCGAATCGACTATCCGATTGAACTTTTCCTAAAATATTAAATATATTTCTAGCATTGAAATTGCACGAAAGTTTCCAAGTTGCTGGAAGATAAGCGAAGATGATGCGAAATATCAGGAGCAGAACGAGGTGCAGCTTTAGACTTTAAATCGAGTCGAGTAACCTTGTTCGGAGAATTCCTCGAGACACTGCGATTAGATCGTTCGAAAGGAGAAGAAGCGATCGAGGAAGATATTTAATTTTCGCGAAGTAAATATATCGGCGTTTAATAAGTTACTTTAACGAGTTATGGCAATATTTTTCCCCTTTTTAATCATGCAATAAATTTTATTCGATTTTATAACGTTCAAAACCGTACATTTTGATTCGAATTTTTTTTAAAAAGTGACTACCTCGTTACAGAGGTGGCGTATGCGTTTAACGCGTGTAACTTTGCACCGAATAAAAAGTATTGGAAATAAAAATTTACGACATTTAAAATTTTATGCTTCGTGTCGTCTGTATCAATTTACTCTGACGGAATGTACAAAAAAGCTGTGCCAGGATATTTCGTAGCTTCAATTTTTTAGTGTTAGGATATTGAGTTTGGAGGATGGTCAACGATACCAGCTAGTCGATAATCAACTGGGCATTATTTTTAAAGACTCGTAAAATGCATTCGAATCGAATAGTAAAATTGACACGCGAATCTCGCGTAATTTTTGCAACTAACCAAACGATCGATCAGCTTTCACGGCGATAATAACTGTAACGAACGAAGTTTTATATTTTCTAGGGTTCACTTGCATTTTCCCCTCGATCTGTTTCATCGCTGGCATCGTTGTTCGTAATTGCGTCGAAAATCGTCGTGGCCTCTGAGAGGAACGCGGGCTTGGTCGATACGTTCGTCGCTTCGATATATCTTTCGGTTGATCGGCAGGAGGATACCTTTCGAATCGACCTTCCTCTTTACAGAGGCAATCGATAATGGCAGGCGATTCGAAGACTGCACTCTTGCCTCTCTTTCATTCCCGTTCTCTTGCCGCTGCTCCGCGTTGGTATTGGTATTCGTTGTTTCGAAGAAGAAAAGTTCGACGTGACAAAGAGGGATCGTGCGTACGGCCAGGGGAGCACATTTTTTCGAATAAATTTCTAACATGTGCAGCATTTCATCCAGGTGCTTCACGAAACGTTTCAATCGAAATTCCGTTGGTCATTTACGGGAGAATTTAATATTTCCTGCGTTTGCTTGAATCATGCCACGAAAAGTCAAGAGCGAAAGAGGCACTCGATTTGCCAGCATTTCTCGTAACTCATGCTTTCTGTTGAAAATCGTGTTCAAATTTGAACGCCAAGTGGTATACGTTCAAAGACGAAACGTTTTCTGCTTCGATCTTATCGCGTATGCCGATGATTTTCCTAACATTGTAAAGTTAATTATAAATAAGTAACGCAACCTGTATAGCTCTTCAAAGTTTTCGTGCATTCTTCTACGTATTCGTACGTAATTGATCCCAAATATGGAACAGACTCGTTGATTCAGAGGATCGGAGGAACGGAGGAAATCCAGCGGTGATCGGGAGTTAAAGTGACGGCATTTAGCAGAGAGAATTCCAATGGAGGTCGAAAATACTCTGCCCGGGAATTGCGCGAGGATTCAGCCACCGACTATCGCGTTTCGTCGAGCGGCCGGAATTAAAATAGGACTGCAGCTCGCAGATAAGAATTCCTCTGCTGGTTCCCTATTAATCTCGAGGATCTGCAGAACAATTCTGAATAATTGGCTTTCGTAAACTATATAGTCGGAAATTTAAGTTCTTCTTTCGAAGCTCGCCCCGACTACGAACAATGAACAACGAAAATGGAGCATCGACCAACGAACCTATGTCGCAGAATAGATTTCGTTTGGGATCGCTGTCCTTCTTATTCGCCGGTAGAGGGTTTTAGGTTCAAGTTCCTTTCTCACGAGCCTTTACCTCGTGGCGGAATTCTAATTTATCGGTCTGAAAGTTGAATTCCGAGGATTAGGCCGAGGCACAATGTTTTAAATTTCTAATTCAATATTAAGTAATCTCAATTTCGATTAATATCGTTGGTGAAAAGGAGAGCGTGACCGTGATTTCTGCAAACGAGAATTCGGAACATTTGCATAAGCGCCACGAAACACGTTTAAAATATATACTGCAGTTATTGTCTGCAATTTAGCTATTCTGGTCAAATACTTCCGCGCGATTAACCTAACTATTCGGCGTCAGTTCGGAAATTACTAGAAATGCCTGCTAGTGATATAGTTTCCTATTAAAAACGATATTGTTCGAAGTAGATTTGAAATGCCTCGAATTTACCAAGTATCCCAGAAACACGTCTATCAAATTATTTCACTCGGCCATCGTCTTTTTCGGGAATAGTTTAAATCGGTTACGTAATTCGATTTAATTAACGCGAATCTCGTCCTCTGGGACAGAAGCGACGAATACGTTGCGTCGCGTCGGTCGATACGTATTCAATCTCGACATTAAATTGCTGGATTCCATTTTGCATGGAATAACAGACGACAACTGGATCTTTCTGCGCAAAGATCGAAAATCTACAGAAATTCGGAACAATCGTATCCCGTGCCGGGAGAATAGTGCCGACGTGGCAAGTAGCGGTAAGTCGCAGCAATAGGGGGGGAGGGATCTCGCAGAAATTCGTTCGATTTACGGTTCGACGAATCAACGGCCGGACCGTAGAGCCGATTGCGCTACTTCTTGTTGTTCCGTTCCATACTCTTGATCCATTGTGACTCGCGTCTCTGTTTACCTATATATGCACATATGACGAATAAGATAAGATTTCGACAAATAGTTCTCGTATATTAACTGCGAATAAGATGATAAATTTCATTTTTGATTCTAAGTTATTCGTGAATTATTCGAATTAACGAGTTTAGAGGTAGGAGGCGTAGTATAGCTTTAACGCGTAACGTGACATCAGCGATATGACAAACGAGATAGCGTAGAGACAACGCTATAAACTTAAGAGGTTATCTTGTATACTGTTCACCGGTATTCTGTACCTTGTGTTACTCAGGAATGACATTATTATCAGACGACGCAGAAAGAAATTCCACTCGAGGGCAATTCTAAGAAACGTATATATGTAGCGACTTCGAAGCTCGCGTTATCTTCCGAGAACATTGTCCAAAGATTCGTATTTTCAATGGAAGATCGATTATCCGATATCTTTGAAAGCTTACTAAGAGTCGCGTTAATGTAATTTAATATCTTTGTCGTGTTGTCACGAATCGTGTTTGCCGCGAGCTTTTATCGATTATTAGTATCGATAAGAATAGAGCAGTCGCGTTTTTAGAGCGGCCTACGTATTTTCCTGTTTCGCATATTCGTATCGTTAATCGTGGATCTACGAAAGGATGCGAGTTTACGTCATCGATGTAATTATACAATTATACTTCGAAGCGAAGTCAATAAGAACACGTTAGACAGTTTTCAGGTGGAAGTTCAATTACCCAACGAAGAGCAGATTTAATTGCGGTTATCGACAGTATTGGAAATCGGTTAGCGCCGCCGGAAGACACTTCTATTAAATAAGATCTCATGGATTCTGTTAAGTAGGATCATCCTATTAAAGCATTCGTTTCACAGCGTTGCCATTGAAACGTAACGGTAGGTTAAGAGAAGTTTCGTTCGTTTCTTGCTTCTGACGCGTCAATTTTGAACCGAGTTTCACCGTTTTAAATCGTCTTTTACAGATAGCCGGTTCGACGGATTTCGAATAGCCCGGCAACCTCGAAATATTTTTCTTACTTTAAAATCTAGCTGAAAATTTCTTTAACGGATTTAGCAACCAGAGAAGCGAAATCAACCCGACCACCGTTTGAAAGTGCATTCCGCTTACTTCTTCTCCTCTCCGTTACGTTCGACAGTTTCAAAACTAGAATAACAATAACAATTTCTTGGCTTTTATTCGACGCGTAGCAACCAGCGACGAAGAGAGACGACAGAAGATCGTAAAAGGTCCAACGAAAAAAGAGCGATATTAGTTTCGTTTGTCTGGCTCGAGAGCCAGGAACTAGTGACAAATTGCGCGTTCGCTTTGGTTGGTGTTCGCTTTCGCAGCGAACGAGGCGTGGAAAAAGGTAGGGAAACAATCGGTCGGTGGGCTCGGTAGCGCGTCAACCTATACGATGAATTTTCCATTCCACCGCAATACTATATCCGCGCGATTCCCTCGTCGCCGCGTACCGCCGCGCGCTTCGTGACGTCTATCGGTTGCATTAGCATCCCTCTGAAATTTACATATCGCGTCGATGCTGCCTACCTCCCCGATCAGGGGAACGCAATCCATTTTCGTGTAAACATCGATTCGAATGCAACCTCTTCACAGTGAACGTGTTCATTCGTGCATCATTGCCTGCTTGTATTTACGTAATTCTTTGTTTAATTCTCTTTTCCTGCGATTCCTCGAACAGGAGATCGACCGAACGATCTTGAGTTAATTGTAATCGATTAAATCGGTTGGAAGGCATCGTTGAAAAATGTTTGAACACCAAATTCTACTTCGAAGCGACGCAGCATTTTCGACCATATGACGATGAATCAAAAGACATATAAGCGTTTGACGTGGTTAAAACGCAAATAACAGGTTAAATTATATAGGAAGCGTGTGCAAGCGAGATGGAAACTCGAGAAAATTGATACTCCGACGCGCGAGATGCCGTAATTAAGCGGAGGCTACGTGGTACGTGGCTGAGGGAACGATGGGGTGTCGTCGAGGGTTCGTGTATCGCGTTTGGCAAGATAACAAACTCCTTAGCTGCACGCGCGTTCCACGGCCGCGCTGTTTCACGGGAAAATTCAATTCGCCCTGGTGAAAACTCGCTTTCGAAAAAATATCTCTCCTCCGATGGCGTTACGTAACGTTGGCTCGGTTATTTAATTTTCGTGGTGGTGGCGGCTCGTAAGCTCCGTAAGTGGTCGCTGTAGCAATCTTGCGCGGTTTCGTCGCGAACCATGTAAAGCTCGACAACTTCTGTTATATGCAGATTTTTAATCCTTTCGCTGTTAAGGCCAATTAAATAGTCACCCGTCGTTAAATTCTGGCGTTCCTTGAATCTTGTCGGTTGAATCTTGTTGAAGCGAATGTCGGTTCTTGTAGCCTTTGTGCCGTAATAATCTCGTAAATAATCTTTATACGAATGTCACAATAGCCTGGCGAGATATACAAAATTGTACGTGTAATATTTTTAGGATTCTTATCTTAATATTATTCCAGCGTACATATCGTAATATACAATGAAATGTCAGAAATAAGATTTAGCAATTAATCGCTTCGTTATACTGGCTATAACATGGTTTGACGGAGGAAGAAAAGCGAAAAGAACTTGTTACTCGGGATATCTTTAGCTCTTTATATATCGGAGAGAGGCTGGAAAAACGAGTTGCTTACGTTGTCAGACTTCGAGGGGGGGATATTGGTGGAAACCGTCGTCTCGACGGAGCTCGCGAAAGATTTGCTCGTTGACCAATGAAAATTTCATTTGATGAGAAACTCTCCGCAAAAACGACGTAATTTTGAATCTCGCGGAACGAAGCTGCAACGAAACTGAGACGCGCATAATGCAGGGGCGAGCGTACAGCTGCGAGTTGCGCACGATCGCCCGGAAGCGTAAACTCTCGTCTCCACGGGTTGAAACGGTTCCGCGAGCTCTGAATTATTGCGTTAACGTTGTCGAGACGGAACCACCAAGATTTTCCATCGCGGATGAATGGCGGTGAAGCGAAGCGCGAACAAAGCGGCTCGTTCGCTCTACATATTCGCGGGTTACGCGGAAACTCCGTTGTTGAATTTCTGCTTTACGGGCCCCTGCAATTGGCTCTTGCCGTTTAACTTGGTTGGAAAACTTGGAAGACGGAGAGCGTGGCCCGAGAATAATTTTGGAAATCTGTCGCGACATCTCGAGGAGCGGTGGGTTGCTCCAGATTCCTATTTGACAACTTTTCGTCCCTTTCCTGTCACCGATGGTCGGAATTCAGAATCCTCTGTTTCATCTTATTTTACACAGTGTGGCGCAAATCGTACCTTACTAACGCTATAACATCGAGACACTGTTATCGCAACTCAGCTCAAGCATTTGCAATGTCGCCGTAACATTCGTTCACAAACGAATCTGCCCAAAGAGAATCGGATAGTACGGAACATCGAACGTTCTCATGCATATTCGTATTCGTACGCAAAATTATCCTAATAGAATTATCCTTTCGGTCGTTAAAAAAAAATCGAACACGCGGCATTCTATCGAAAACGAAAGCGACTTAATCGGAGCTTAATTAGAACTTAGATATGTCGCTTTGAAAAAATCGGTCGGCTTTTCACACCAAAGCCGAGGCTAGTAAATGTCGTCGATCGATCGGAAACCGCCAGGTGTAAATCCAGAAACCTCGAGCCGACGGCATAGCTGGAAAATTGCCCAAACACGCTTCGAAATTTTGAACGGGCGAACTTTTCCGACGAGAGAAAGAGGGATTCGACGGGGTAGAAGCGACAGCCGCTGGCACTGAATATTTTACTTTCCACCGAAGGAATTTCTAGCAGGCAGGGATATCGTTCGCTGGCAACTCGCGACTTCTCTAATCTCTTCTTCCCTTACTTCTATTTACTTTACTCCGGTTTACCCCTTTTCCGATTCTTAAAACACCATTCCTTATCTACTTCCCTGATTCCATTTTGCCATTCCGGTTCCTTTAACCCTCGTCCTCTCCCACTTCGGTTTCCTCTTTTTCCAGTCCCATCGCCTCATCTTATCTCTTTACTTATGTATATTCTTCGGTTCTACTCTTTTTCCTAATTCTTCCATCTCGTTCTTTTTGGTTGATTCCAGCTTATCGTTAAGCTCCTTTCTTTTCTCGACTCTTCTTGAACCGGGGTTCCAGAGGTTGGTTAGGTGTATGAGAATTTCTGGAGCCAGCACGAACATGGGCGGACTTTTCAATCCCGATAGACTTATCGCTGAAACGTATACCCTGTCCCTGGCTCATCTATAATCTATGTAACCGCTATTCTGCAGAAATACAAACGAAAGTAGGAACAGAAATGAAAAATACGATGGACGGAGGGAGAAACGGTCGACGTTGCACCGAGGATTTCCTTTCTGTCGATCTTAGGAAGCGATTTTCAAACTACGTTTGTCTTAGTTGGATCGTGGTAAAAGGTTTTCTGTTCTCGTAAGATAACTTTTCTTTGAATCAAATTGTCCTTCTGGAATTTAGACGTTCTTTTCTTTCCTTTCTTTTGTTTAAAATCGACGACAAAACGATATTTGACGTTTGTTTATCGTTTACGTTATGAACGAAGATTTCACAGGGTCAGCTCTTCCTTTTAGTACCAAACCCCAGTTTTGAGAGAAACGACTTTGAAAATTAATCGACCACGTATATGTTTTTTACCATGCTTGTAATGATACCCGCGTAATTATGCTTCGTGCATGAATATTTAAAAGCGTACATTGCGAACGACAGAGGAGTGACAAAGCAACAGTGATGAACTGATCGTAGATCGTAGAATGAACATCGTTCGTTAATACTAGACCGCGGAGTAAAAAATGCTCGGGCGGCGTCAACGTCAATAACGTTTTATATAAAAAATTAAAAAGACACCTACGAGCAAAATTCTTCTATCGAAACGTTTTCTTCCATTTATTTGGAACGATCAACTTCACCAACAGAATCCTATGTTTGTTGAGAGTATCGGAGGTCGTGAGTACACACAGCGTTTGGTCAAACGCAAGAAAAGCAAAGAACGAAAGGGAAGAAATCCGTGGGGCTTGTACGCTACGAAATTGAATAAATCTCGCGACGCGACGCGGTGCACCGCGATGAACTTCTGTCAACATTAAAAAAGGGAAGCTGCTCCGTCGAAAAACGGGAGGAGAAAGAACCTGAGGGATAGGAGCTCGGGGTACAATTGAAAAGAACCTTCGACGTCCTCACCGCCGATATGTACGTGTCTCGATTAGAGTCGCGATTTTCTGCTTGTGTCGGGATATACGCGAAAAGCACGAGGAGAATCGAATTGATAGGACGTTGATCGATGCTGTTGGCGTTGCCATCCCGTCTCCCCCGGTCCCGTACTTGGAGTTTACTGCCGTCTACAGCGTGGAGGTTCGAGGAGGTAGTAGTTCGATGCGAAAAATTACGAGGAATCTCTGTTTCGAATCGCTCTGTAGTTCTATTCGAATCGAATCACACGAAGAAGAGAGCAAGATATGTCATCGTACACGATTTATATGACGTACACGACGCACACGATGAATCGACTTTCCCGCAAATGTACCTTTATGCGCCTGATTTTCATTCTTCCATTTCTTATAGAAATATGATTTTATCGTATCTCACAGAGATATGCTTTTACAGGGAAATTGCTCTCTTCGTGGTTGCATAACCGATTCTAAAATATTCCTCGTATACATCCTGTAACAATATTGTTTGTATGATTTTCGCGTAGACGTTACTTAGACTTTCGCGTTCAATATATGGATATTTTGTCGAAATTCAACCACGTTTATTTCTTTTTTAATTTCGTAGAGCGTTGAATTTATTCATCGACATAATCGCGTCTCCTTTAACCATCGATAAGCTTGTAGCTTATTATTTTATAGCAAAATAATTCCTCTGTATACCGTTCGCTTTATTCGTCTCTGTTTCATCATTTGTAAATAGCAGCTATTTAGCGAACGGAAAAGATTTGAAAGAACGATAAAAGAGAGACACAGGAGAAAAAGTCGAAAGAGCTTGCTTTTGACCTATTCGGAGCGTCGCGTCGTATCTCCGCTCGAATCTTCTCGCGAAGAGATGCAGGATAGATTACGGAATAGAGAAATGAGTAAAGCAACGAACAGGGGAGAACAAATCGATGCACGTAGTTGAATCTAGGAGATACGGCAACTTTCTCAGAGATAAAGCATGGTGGCACGGTTGTTTCGCACCGATAAACGGCTCTTGCTTCCAATCGTACTCGCGCGATCTAGTATTTAGTTTCTTAATCGTATAATTTAAAATACATACACCAGGTCGTTTATCTATACACGATAATCAGATCGTCGGAATTGTTGGAAATCGGATGAAAATTTTTTCTTTTCTGTAAAAAGAAAATAGCTAAAGCTTCTGTAAACTTAAATAAAACGTATGTCGCCATGTATTTTAACGACAAGTTAAAGAACGTTGATCGATCAAATGTTGATCGAGCTTTGCCAAGCGTGCTGCAAAGAATTGTATTGTGTAGAGCTGCGCTCTAGAGCCACCATATTAAATAACAGAGATGCAATGGAATTCGTGTGCAGGAATAAAGATTAGGTTTCCGACTAGCATGGACCAAAGGAGAGTGGGCATTGTTTCCAAATAGAACCGAGTTCCACCAGCATCCATTTCGGAATGGCACGCTGAACAAATTGCTTTGATTTCTTTAAAAAGACAGAAAGAGAGAGAGAGAGAGAGAGAGAGAGAGACTCGCGCTTTTAGGAAACAAGATCTAACTTATCCGGCTGCAAAGAAGATGGTTGCAAACGAAAGAGACTCGAACGAAAGGAAGAGAGAGGGCAAATCTATTTTGCTTTGATATCGTATTTTTTGGATTTGATGAAAAAAAACACGTTTGCACATTTGCACCGAAAAACATGGACAGGAATTTGCAATTTGTTGTTTATGGATGTTTACACGATGGAGCGATACTCGACGATATTTGGCACGCGACGTTGTTGCACTTGCTTTCGTAAAATCACGAAAATCGATAACGGAATGTGTACAGAATGGTATTACTTTTTTCTACGATATTATCGATGAAAACGACGGTGCTCGAATTGAAATAAAAAATTCCATCGAAGCTAAGCTTTCGACTTGTGAAAAATTAGCGGAGATAGCATCGAACGATCAAAAGAATAGGTAAAGAAGAACAATTATTCTCAACTGTGAACTTTTATATTTAATTCGATATATCGCACAATGTGGATTAAGTAGCTGTTTGTTTCGACGGAGGACCTTTATTACGGCAACTCATCATCAAAATGTACGTTATGTTCTGTAACATATCTAATGAAATATTCAAGCGATGCGAATATTGTAGCACGTAATTTATTACGAGTTCCCTCGTTTCATTTTGACGTCTGAACTGCGTATTTCCTGGTTTGTTGTACACTTATAAAGAATTAATTACCGTGAGCTGTACATCGTGAATCTCTGATACATCTCTAGGTGCATACGCGCAACCAAGTTGGGACCGTTCATCGATTTTGCTTACGGCTCGACGACCAAGTAAATTTACCGTAAACTCGAAGAAAATAAAGAAAACATTTCGAATATTTTCACGCATAATTGAAATTATACGAAACGAACGTTAAACTACGTCGCTAAACGTAGGCATGTTACTAAACAGGCTTTTATCATTTCGATTTTAGAGAGGATAACGACGTTACGTCGAGGTCAGACCAGGCGTTTAATTTGAATTCACGAGAAACAAATTGACCAATAGCGAACGCGCAGCTGTCGAACAAACTTACAGGATTCCGGAGCACATTTATGCATTCGACCCGTTTGGGTACAAACGACCATGGAATTAAGTGTTAACGAACTGCAGCAAATTTTCATCGTAATTTTAACGAATCGAATAGCGAAACAGCACGGCCAAATCGGCTCTACTTGTTAGAGGAAATGGTAAACTACTAAAGCAGCGATTATTATCATCATCGGCAATTCGATCGTAGCTCGATGAATTGAATATTTTCGATCGGCTAAGTGGAACGAAAGTTTGAAAATTCGAAGCAAGACCGAAGGATCATCCTCGAATAGCTGGATTCTCTTCGCGTTAATCAACGATTTCAAGCCACGACTGAAAACGTACTAACCCCGATCGATGTTCAACTTCGCTCGGATTAACGCGCAAAGTTTGCGAAGAAGGATTTGTTCTCGGTTTCCTACTGCTCTGTATTCCGTTCGCTACGCAGCGAGGTTTCGACAAAATAACCGATAACTCGCTTTCCAATTCGATTTGAATTATAACGGCGTTTCTCCATTAACGCTTCAAAGATCGTCCGAGTTTGTTGTTTTGTCAGCCAGTCGAATTGATTTAATTTGCTTCTCCATTATCCCGTTATTAAACTTTCGTACTGCTCGTTCAACGGATTACATCGATTCGTAGAGATTGAAATTATATTTTATCTAGAGCTTAGAAGAGATCGATATCGTCGAACGTCGCGAAGATTCGATGCTCTGTTATTCGTATAGGATAAGAAAATAGGATGAAAAATTATTTTGCCATATTCGCGCGTATCTACCGTACAGCGGTTGATAAGACAACCGCGAGAAAGGTTAAATGACACGGAGCGGCGCAGTCTACGCTTATACAGTGGCTCGTAAGAAACCATCATATTTCACGTGTCACGTATAACGCCGCGCCAGCCGGCGTTTCTATATCTAGTAACGAAGACAAAGCAACGAGCATTCCCTAAGCTCTGAAACTTAGCGTTGACAGTAGCAATATGCACTGATGTATCGCGTCAACTTTGTCTTGATAATCCTATCAGGGCAAACACAATTATTCGATCTTCAATTACAAATTTACCTTTACCTATCGATGGGATAGACACGAAAATAGAAACGAAAAACAAGATCGCTGTTCTCTTAGATAACCCGGACAAAATTCAAGGGTGAAAAGTCCTGCGGGATCTCGATATAAACAAGAAATTTCGAATCCTCGTCGAGTTTGTAACGGCAAATTTCCGTTCAAGGAACACGCGATACAATTGACGTTTGTAGGTTACCGCACTGGAACCGAGTTCACCCTACGATTCTGTCACGTATCGACAAGGACAAGGTAATATCTCCGTCAGCCGGACATCCAAACCTCGTTCTTATCGTCGTTCGTTTCCTGATACGGTTTCATTTCAAATTATCCGATATCCTGTCTCGCCACTTATTTCGCCAATTACATGGCTCGAGTATGTTTCGGTCTGGAAATACGAGACGAAGAGAATGCAAAGACGGGAGAAGAAAAAGAACCGTGAGCCGGGCGGCGGATGGAGAGGCGGTAAAGGAAGGCGAACGAAGTCGGCTTTATCGACTAGTCCGGCATATCGAAGCCGTAGAGAGGTCACACCCTGTGAATCGTGGTCGTTTATGCCCGACTGTTCGTAATTCTTGCGGCGCGGTGGCAATTCGACGGCCTCGCCAGGGAAACGCGCATGGAAACCGATACCGAGAAAATTATGAAAGTTCCACGATTGCGAGAATCGTGTGCGACTAGAGGTTAGAGGGTTGAAATATCACGGAGCGTTCAGGGAGTTATGTTTGCAAGGATCTGGAGCTATGCTTACTTTATCCTCGCGAGGTGAAATAAGAATTGAAACCGTCTCTGCCTTTCTGTTTCTTGCAGCGTTATTTGCTCTTCGAGCGATATTTTTACGCAGGCGGTACGAGCCTCGAGTCTAATCTTCGGACGACGGTTTTATGCACGATAGCAGGCGATAGTTTATGTATTCTAATTGGAGCTAGGAAAATAATAAGATTTACAGTTTTACTCGGTGGCGTACGCGTCGATTCGTTTATACGCGTCGAATCAACGTAATCTTGGCAAATTGGTATTCGAGAAACGTGACGTTGATGGACGGTACTGAGGAATCGTTACACCTTTGAACAATTGCCTCGTTCCATTTAGAAATGAAATCTCTGCTCTGTATCTTATTAACACCAACCACGCATCTATCGAATATAACTATTCGAATAATCTCCCATTGACCCGACTATTACGAACGACTATAATTTCTGTTCTCCACTTTCCTTTCGTTCTAGTTTTCCCGACCTCTTCCCTCGATTTTCCATTTCTCCGTTCTAAACCCTTGAAAGTCGGGCGTTGCCGATTCACCACTTGGTGAAATCCCAGGGAACGAGCGCGTTACTGTCGATGCTCCGACCAATTCTTTTCGCGCCGAATTTCCGCGGTGGAGACTTTCAAAACGCGTCGACGTCGGAATTCTGTGGAAGAAACGGTGGCGGATAGAAGTCATAGAAGATGCTTGGTCGTTTGGAGAACGGGCCCGATCCAGTTGTATCCTCGTTGGAACATCGAATCGCTACCGCATTATTGGCCGTGTGCGCGCTACCGACGCGCGAGCTCCCGTTCGCAAGAGAGCGTCTCAGCCAGGATTACGCGAGCTTCCGGACTGCGAGCGAAAATATTTGCGACTTCTCTCGGGAAGCCTCTTTCGCACTCACCTGTCTATACTCTGTCGTGACTTTTCTTTCGTCCTACAACATCCACCCTCGCTTTTTTCCACGTTTCTCCTACAAGCGAAAAGTTATACGCCACTGGAAAATTTTTGCGAGAAACCACGTTTCAATGGACCGGCATATTTGTATTTTTCTTTCTCCGAAAAGTATGTCATCGCTTATTCTCCAACGATGTTCAACCTGTTTTAGGGGACGTAGGTTCGAGCGATTCCACAACTTGCATTACGAAAATAGCACGAGAGTCCTGTTTTCTGTATAAATATATTTGATTGAAAAGAAAGACTCTGTTGCTTTGATACATAGTCAAAGGCGCTTTTATGAAATTTCCGATTGCTTTTACGGAAATCGGTTTTATCGAAAGATTAAATCATTTTGGTTCTTCCTTTCGAAAACGTAACATCGATCGCACGAATAAACACGATAAACGTAAAACGAGTTATTTTCCAATTATTGTTCTTTTATTTATAACATTGGTTCTCAACGTTATCGAGGATATAAATAATAGCAAAGTAATTACAACATAATGGCAATAAATTTTCGTTGCAACCAAATTACTGTACGTGCGACCATTCGCGTTTGTCATTGTTTAAGTTCTGTATTTACCTTTACTCGGTGAAACGACTGTTTGGGGGAAAAGGAGACTAAAGAAAACAAAGGAGGTCATTGGAAAAGTCAGAGAAAATAAGGAAATACTGTTGGACAGGGAACGTTCCACGGACTGATCAGCAAATGTGCATCGAAGCCCCGGTTTACCAAGCCCCGGTGAATCCCTGAAAGATTTATCCTGATAGAAAAGTCAGGAAACGGCAAGAAATATCGAACAGAAGCGAAAATGCAAAAGTATGCAGGAAGGGGAGGAAGGAGGCGTGAGGCTTGTGTAAGGAAGTAGACACGGCGCGGCATCCAGCGTTGGCATTTGCCATGCGCCATCTCTGTTTCGTTCTCTAGAAACGCCAAACATTACGATATGAAAGTATACATTTTTAAGCAAGATTAAAGCTATACAAAAGCTCTGTTGTCCTATCGTTACTTTCACGTTGAAATATTCAGCCGTGCACGATGTCTCGTTCTCTCCTTCTGTTTCATCGGGACCTTTTTAAACCAAAGGTTACTTTTTTAAACCAAAAATATGGTATAAAACCTAGGATCGAGCGACCGATCTGCATATGGAAATGTAAAGCAACTCGTTTCCATCGTTTCCACGCTCATCAAGAGATAATAAATAAGAATTAAGCAGCCATGTGTTCGGAGTGCACGCGATATCGATCAGGGATAAATCGTGTATTTTTCTCTAAATTTTATGCGGAAAATTACAATTCCATCCGTGGAATGTCGGCGCTTACCGCGACAACAGTTTCCCGACCTGTTACACGCGCTAATTCATTCGAGAATATCTGCGAACAAGTTTCCTTATTCGAAAGATCTACCGTAAAATGTGTAATATCGTAATATCTTTTATACGATAAAAATAGAATTCATATATACAAACGGATTATAGAATTTTATCCTTGATACTGTCAAGAAATCAGAGTTACAGACGTCCAATCAGTTGATTCAAGTTCAAAAAATCTCCGCGGTGAAAACTCTTCTTTTACATATTTTATGCAAACGATCGTCAGTAGTAATTGGTCGATCTGTAGAACTTAATCGTCACAAATCGTTAAACGACCCACACAAACGACTAACGAGTAAACGTAGAACAACGAAATCCGTATTGTTTTTCAGATCTATTCTCTTCCGTTGAATTTTTCTGATTACCCGGAGGATGTCGCGACGTGCCCCGCAAAATGTTATAGCAGTCACCGGTCGTTTAGCCGCATTACGCGCGCGAATTTGGAGATCGTCGAGTGTGTGCGCGACCGCGTTAAACGATGGAACTGTGGCGCATCGTGGTGCATAGCGCCGACCCAATTTCCCATGCGAATTAAGACGCATCGAAGCCCGATCTCGATTATGCGAGACGCGACTGTACGATGACATCGTTCTCTACATTTACTTCCACTTTGTTTCACGTTGAATCGCGATCATCGTTTTTCTTCGATCGGCTGGCACGTTCCAAAAACTGCAATGTCGTCGATGCGAGGCGAGACGAGACGACGCGACGCGCCAGACAATGGCGAAGATTGCTGCATAGAAGATGAATCGGGGAGGAAGGTAGTCGTCGATCGAGACTGACCACGTTCTTCGGTTAGACGTTATCGATAACCAGGCCGGTGGTCGTACCGGTGATAATGTTCCCTGGACTGACGGATTAACGCGACGAAGAAGGAGAAACGATGCCGGATAGGGAGCATTGCGATGCTCTTGCCGTTGCGTGTTCGAAGATAGGCGAAGACGATAAGCGTTAACGCGTTTTCTGCTTGTCCGAATTCTTTTTGCTTTCTTTTATTCGAAGCAATACACTGGTATATCCAAATACAACGAATACACGTAAAATTACCAAATTCGAATAGATATAACCAGGGGTAGCTCGTTGTTCGTAATTCATTTCATCCGCTGTATTTACTCTGGCTCGATGTATGTTAATTCATTTGATCTATAAGTTACTCCAATACAGTAAACCACAATGATTCTTGTTTCGAACCTCGTTCATAGCCAGCCTACGTTTCATTTATAATTTCACTGAATATTTTCATAGACGTCTCGTCCAGCCGTGTTTCACGATTGATTATTCATAATCATATCCGACATGAAACGATAGGCGAACGCTCTGACGGGTCTGTTAATTTCGCACGGTCAAAGCCAATGATGTATTCGATAACAATTTGCTATGCCACGAGCCGCGCAGGCAACGAATATCGGCAATTATGCAGGTGGTCAAGTAAACAGCGTAAATCACAGATTTCGAGACGCGATCGTAATTCTCCTCGGGAACGATATCACCGTGTCAAAGTGCCGTAATCGTCGTGCCGAACGAAGCCTGCGATGAACGAACGGATTGATATATCCGATCCAACTTTGTCAGTTTATCGTTCTCGTTAGCCACGAATGTGTATAGCGGAAGCGAGATGTATGACACTAATTTTGACAACAGAAGAAACGAAAACTATAGAATAGAACCCTATAACCTCTGAAGCTCGGATCGATAAAATTAGTTTTGGTATAACGTCGATCGTGCAAAGTTAATTTTAACGTCGGAGAGTATTACGACGATAAAGTAAAATAAATTTATCGCAACGTTCGTAATATACATGCTACCAAGAAGAGGCTGTCTGCGGGAGTTACTCGCGAAGCTTCTCAGCCCGTTATCGATTTCGGTATATGCGATACGTAGATTCAACGTCTTTAGATTGAACATTACGCATCTAAAGTCTAAGATCTGGGCTTGTTACCTCTCTTGACTAATGACTTCGATAAAGTTCAGACCAAAGATTTTCGAACGATCCTCCGAGGCACATAATTTACCACAGTTATATCACACAGCTCTCTCCCGAGTTTCATCCATGTGCTTTCCAATAATACGAGCAACGAAATAATTATCCTCCGGTAAAAACGATATACTTTAGTCCTTGTATCTACTATCATACGCCTCAGGTTCTCGAAGCTATTTCTGAAGTTTTATTACCAAAGACGGAAACACGCCACCAGCTTGGTGGATCCGTTTAATCGATCTCTGACTTTGAATCATCTTGCACCGTCGCTTCCGATCCGACCGATCTCTTCGACGCAAAAGTACAAGCATTTCTTTCTTACGTTTCTTTCTTCCTCGGGTTTGATCTTTCATTAATTTCTGTAACCACGAAAATTTGTAGAGAACCAAAACGCAAAATAAGCCAAACTACGATGGATTCGCTGGCTTCGTGCCTTTAGCTGACCTTGTTTCGAGTCAGAATGACGTAATGTCAGCGGAAGTAATTTAGTCTTCCTGCTTTGTTTATTCGTCCGCACTGTTGACTGAATTAATCGACGATAAAGGCAGTGAAAAGTTCAACCGACTGAACTTTCGAATCGATACACTTTTTCTCCTTTCGAATTATCGAATTATCGATCATAGTCTGAAGTTAACGTTTAGAATTTTGTGGAATTGGCATATTTTAAAGATTGAAATGTCTCATTCGACTTCAATTGTATAAAATGAAAAAAAATCCACCGAATGTGTTACAGCACCTTTATCGTTTTTAGACTGAAACGTGAGTTCTATCGAGCTGGAATTCAGCGACTCTTCCAGTTTTATCGCCTTTCGGTGCCTCTAGCTCGCTAAAAAACAATGAGGAGACGGATTCGACTAAAATATCCTCATTTGTTCGTTCGGTCTGCTCTCTTGTTGAATTTATCATTCGCCGGTACGATTCGAAACGAAAGGACGAAGAAGTCTATCATTTGCATTGGCTCTTGGATGAACCTCTTGCGCCAGGATCGACGCACGAATTTCTCGTCAAGTTCGTTAGAGCCGGCTCTGTACGGAACGACGCTTCGCGCGATTTGCTGGACACCGAGTGCGCGATCGCTGGAAATTGCGAAGGAATGTCGCATCGTGCCGGCCGAAGCTCCGCGGTCGTTGCACGCCTGATGAATTTCGTTTGCTTCTGATGCGCCGGAACGACTGAAACAATTAACGAAAGCCACGTTTCACGAACTTCGCTAGTCATCGAACAGGACACGATTTCTGCGAGCCATCGTTAGTCGTTTTCGCGTTATTATCGGCTTCGGAAATGTTGGTACGTGGTTAGCATCAGACGATAATTCTTCGATATTTGAACTGGGAAGCACGGAACGGAACTCGTCAAATTAATTGTGATTTAAGTGTCGTTATTGGCTTTTAGAGATTACGATGGAGGAACACCGCATGTAATAAGTGCTAATATTTGGTCGGTCGAATTTAAATTTTTTAAAGAAGAATAGAAGCGCGATACTATTGACTCAGGTCAAAGAACGATTCTGTCGAGCGACAATAATATAAAATAATAAAGTGTGAACGCTGGAAAAAACGATGCGTCGTTGATGTACGAAAAATCACGTCGCATAGGAAAGAACGGAAGAAACGGATGATAACGTGAAAGACGCGGCAGGTCGCATCGTTGCGTTGTGATGGTCGGTGCAGTCCGCGAAATCAGTTTGGAGGGACGCGTCGGCCGGCTTTCAGGCGAAAAATCGTCCGGCTGGCGATCGATCGATTTCCCCTTGCAGCGAACTGACCTTCCGCATGACCCTGCTCGTTTGTCCGCACACGTTACAGCCTCGCCTATCCCGCGATTAATAAAGTGCGATAGGCCGATGCATTTTACAGGCGATATCCATCGGTATACGTGTCTTTAAACGGCCTTTCGATTTAACTTCTTTGCTTCGTTTGCGCTTCACGAAAGATGTTTTCTTTTCTTTAACGCTTAAAGCGGTATCCGCGTTATCACGCGATGGCAGACAATAACGCTATCGCGTCGAACATACGCGAAAACGTAAAAATTCGTAACGAACGCTTAATTACCGTAGCAATTGAATAGCGGTCGAACGTCCGTTTAGCTAACACGCTGGAAGCTCGTCTAATTTCGAGGTGGGTTCGCGCTCAAACTACCTTTACGGTTATTACACCGAATCTCGCTATTTTCCAAGAATATTACTGCTTTTAAATGACGCGTACGTGTTACGACGTTACGTGCAACCATGCAGTTTCCGTCCTTCAAACGTTCCGCTCGGCTTCAATTGTCCTTCTCTAGGTTTTCGTTCAACCTTTTGTTCGTGGCTCCATGAAATCCGACCAAGGTTTTTTAGTTTTCTCTCGTCGAAAATGAATAAAATTCACTTATGAAAAACATCGATATCGTAAAAATTATACTCCTTTCTTCGTTTATAACGAATGCAGCATATTCCCTTCGATTATATTCCACCATTTTATTCATCATCGACTGGCTATTAAAAATATACGGAGTGTGACAAGGATATGAGCCGCACGTTCTCGAAAAATGGGATTACTGCGACGTAGGAAATATTCGGTCACCACCTTCCTCCCTTTTTCCTTAGGTGAAACCGAGTGCTTCTTTCGGTATCGGGTTTAAGTAGCGTACACGACGTATCCTTTATGCACGACTCGGTGGTACTTGGAATTGCAAAAACCGTCAAGCGTTTGGCTTTTCACATTCGATCTTGATAACTAAATTTGTGTGCGATTTAAATACCGTCGATGTGTCGAGATTTCGCGGCATATATGTATATATGTACGTGTACGATAGTGGAGAAATCGATTCATATCACGGCACTTGGATTTTTTTCTTTGATTCCTTCTCCGCTCGAACCGAGCACCAAATATCCCTCGTTGACCGAACGAACACACATCTATGGTGTCTCATTTGCCAACAAAGTACTCGAAGACCGTTCCAAACGCTGTTCCAATTCCGTTCGAAGGTTCCGTTTCTCGCTTCATTTATCTTCCCGAGCAAACGCGTCGATAAGCAAGCAGCAAAAATAGAGAATCGCAGCAACTTCTCCTGTACCGAAAGAAAACGATGCGAGCTCCGATTCGAACGTTCGCGTGTAATTCCATTTGGGAAGCTGTTTCATTTAGCGATTTAGGTGGCAACTGCTGTTGGTTTCTCGGTGCACGGCTGGAGCCGGTACACGCGTTTTCTGGTTCACGAGCATTCATCGTCGTGGCTAGGTTGCTCGCCGCTATCTAAATCTTGGCGGCGACGGAACATCCCAGCCAGCATCGTTGCGAGCTAGCAACCGAGCGAGATCGTTACACGGCGTTTTATCGACTGAGCGACCACAACGATCGCGAACAAAGGGCAAAGAGGAGCGCGATGAATCGATTTCTCTCGAGTCAACGGTCTCTCCGAGCGATACTTCATTTTCCCCGGTAAAATTACGGACAGAGAGATATTTTGTTTATCGAATAATTTCGCGCGTGTTTCCCAGGCAATAAAATTTTACTTTAGAATAACGAATTAATTACTTCTTTCCTTTTTGATGCCAAAAAATTCTCGTAACATCTGCCCAAATGCAACGTTTAATCCTTATCCTCTTTAATTAAGGAAGAAATGAAATTTCCAGAATTTTCAGGGAAAAGGAAAATGAAAGGAATACAGCGAAATAAAAAAAAAAATTGTGATTTGGTTTTTATTTAAAGGTAGCGCGCCAGCTCGCCGCTAATAGAAGATGTTAGTTTGGCGAGATGCAGAAGGCTCGCGTAATTCGCTCGAAGGCGGTTCTCGCGACAGATACGAGAACTTCCTGAATATTATCGGAAATTCAGCCATCAGTCGCGTCGGCAAGTTATTGGCACGAACCATCGCCGCATCCTGACAATATAATTTTGATGGTAAAGGCCGCTGCAAAAATACACTTAAATGTACCTATGCACGATGTAAATAACGGTGTTTCGCGGTCGATCGAACGTAATTCTTATCGCAATTTAAAGGCGAATATCAGCATAGGAACGGTATTGTTTTCATAGTAATTTTGTCATGCAATATACGCTCGACCGGTCCGTCTAGTAATATTCGTATATTACGAGCTCTGAAAATCTCTCATCGAAGATATTGACGCTGATTACGTATTTCCTTTTCGTAGCATAAAATTTCCCCTCGTTTCCTATTTAATATATCAAAGCGATAATTTATTATAACGATAATCCAGTTTATTCGATGTTGGTTTGTTATACGTGTACTATTTGGTTGTATTTCCGATTTTTAATCAAATTTCAATGCAAATTGGCTTTCATCTGTGTAATTGAAAAGTCCAACATACGGATAGAGCCCATGCGAGCATCGATTTCAGGAGCGTTAAAAGCCTGGCTAAAGTCTCCCTTTAAGGGAAAGCGAGCGGTCTGCGATCAAAAATTGTTATCTGTTTAATTTGTCGATAGAAAATATGCTGTCGTATTTTTGAAACTTCTTATTTTGCTCGGATGTCACCGTATCGTTCTCGAAAGCACGCGAACACACGAGAACTTTGTTTCTTAGAACAAAATTATCCCGTTTTAGGGACGTATGCTGTAAAAAATTACAACTAACCCAACCTCTTTTATTAGATATTATCTTGTTTTAAAAACTGATTTCCCAGCGATTATCGTAAATTTTCGTACGGTAAAACAGTTTGTCTAGAAACACGAAAATCCTCTATCCCTCACGGTACAAAACAGAAATATCTCGGTATAATGCCCCTTATTAATCCCTTGATTAACTTCCGTTAGCCGATTTCCCTTATTTCGCAAGCCGTTCCACGTTCCGCCTGCCGAACGATGCACGATGCACCGAAATATTGCCAGGGTTCTGTTCTGTACGAGACCGAGCGCCCGATACGATAAATTGCGCGAGATTTCCTCGACCACGGTACACCGTACCCCGATTTAACCGCCGGTGTATCGTATATTACCCTTAATTGTGAGTCGGACGCGTGAAATAATCGCAAAACCGATCGGAATGGATCGTCTCTCTCCCAGTTATCTCATAACCGATTCGTGCACCCAAAAATCCATGAATTTTCACGCGAATTACAAGGACACTCGATATTTATTCGCTAGAAATTACTTATTAGTCTCCGTGGTTTTATGTTACGTATACTGGCACGGCGTGAATAAAGCGGGCGAGGCTTATCGGCAACCAAGACTGCAAGCTGATGACCCTCGCTCACCTTAGTTAAATTCTCCATCTATCCGATACGAAATCACAGTGACGAACGAGCTGCTGTCGCGATCCCGCGAATTTTACATGTATATACAGGTATCGCTAGCACGTATGGTCACGCGAAAGTTCACGATCGCTGCCGATACCTATGCTACAATGTATACCGTATGAGTTTCTTAGTGTAGAAATGGACGGAAAATTCTTTTATTTGTGAAAATTTGTCCATGCTGAACAAAATTCGTATTAAACTCGATTTCCATTTATTTCGATCTAATTCGCAGAAAATTTGGGTCGTGCAAACGTTCTCATCGCAGATCCCTTCGCAGATCTTTTTCGTTTTCTTTATCGAGGCAACCCGAACGATTCTTGGATACAGCATCCAAAGGAAATTTCACGATCGTCGGAGGTTTGTTACAACAACGGCAACGAGAGGCGATTCTTTTGATCCAATTGCCTCGTGGGGGAACGACTTGCAAGAAAAAGTATATCGCGATAGCGCGATATATAGATATCTACAGCGACTCGTTAACGAAAATTCAATTATGTATTAATTTTCGTGGTTCGAGAAAATTCAAATCGCAAACATTCTAAATTATACCTTGCTACTCCCTTTGCTGATCGAAAGAATTCGCGTCGCGTTCCTTCATCTTCTACGTTGTCTTGTTCGAAGTTTTGCAAGAAGCTGGAGTATAAGGAGTTTGCATGTAGTGTTATCGAACGTCCGCTCGTTGCACCCATTCTCAGAGAAGAGGTTAAGAGACGAGAGAGACGAAGAACGTGGCACGTCGCGTCGCGTCAGCGTACGTAAATAAAAAAAGGCCGAGGTATTCGGCAATTTGCGCGCGAGCATCGCGAACAAGCTCTTTCTTTTCAGATGTTTCTCCTCTGAACCGAGCTTTTTGTAGAGACACTCGATAAATTTTCAATGACATCAGCGCAAAACCGTCGCTGCTATTGTATCTGGAAATCAGGTCACGACGGCTGCATCCACTGACCGGACCAGGGGTTGAGATACGCGACAATCTGGTTTTTAAATTCGTAACCTCGCGAGCACGATGTTTCGCGGAAGGTCGAGAGCGATAAAGAACTTTGACATTCTCGATATGCGTATGACGTACGACCTGAAAAATATTTTTCTATTTAACGCGTCATTTGCAAAACGTCGTTGCTCCAATTTTTCGGTAAAATCGAACCGTTGCTCTCCAGGAACAATCGATTTTCTTTTATTCCAAAACAGGTCAAAAATAAACGAAAAAGCACTTTTGGTCGATTTGTAAGAAAGCTCGACTGCGATAAAGACCGATATATGTTTCTAAAACTACCTGCGCGTAGCCTATCTATGGTATACTTTTTACATATGTATTAATTAAAACGTTACGTACAAAGCCGATAAGTTGACCAATTTTTCGAAATCCAGTTCTACGTTCTACGTTCTTTCTGGTGAACGCGAAAGAAACCGCAATAAAGGAACATCGTTGCAATTACGGTTTAATAAAAACGAAAACGAATAGTGTACTGCAAACTGCCAACGCCAAGAGTTTTTGCGCGGAAGTTATTTCGAAACGACACGTCCGTGCGACTTTTCTTACAGAACAATGCGTGATTAAGCCAGATTACGTGGCGTAGGTAGAATTTCCGAAGAAACGGGGGTCTTCGTGACGTTTCCTCCACGCATTACAGGCGCCCGGAAATTCAAGTCCTCGTGATTTCCCTCTCATCCATGGTAAACTTCCGATGGAGGAAGATGCTCTCATCCGGTGAAACTCCTTGCTGCATTTCCTTTTAGCATCCGTGCGACGGTGGGATATTATTTTCCTCGCGTGACCATATTTTAACGACCTTCCTTCAAACCTATACCATCGCAACCTTTATATTTTCATTACTTGCAACCGTTTCTCGAACTTTTATACCAGAAATATAAGATTATTCCTTTTTCTTTCAACTCGGACAACTTAGAAATTTGAGGTTAAATATTTATCACCGAGAAATTTCGTGGTAGCGTCGAAAAGGCGAACAAGAATTTCTCAGCCGCGACGTCTGTGGATTTTGATGACCACTTAGAGTAACATCTCTCGTACGATGCAATGTCATGTTTTTTTTACAACACGAAGCATGCTTTTAATCGCTCACCATTGCCGAACTTCGACGTGTTTCTCTATTCTCGGCGTTGTTCTGCTTCCCGCGAACCGAACGTTAAAAAGGAATCGAAGATCCAGTCGCGCTACGATTGTTGGATCAAAAATACATATAGGTCGATAACTCTCTTCGGTTTCCTGTGCTTTTGTATTAATTTATATATGTACACACACAAATAAATATTTTTATAATTTAATTGTATTTCGCACGAGTTCTTTTTCACGCTCGTGAGTTTAATAATTCATTTCGATACAACGCAACCGAAGCTTCGCTTTTCTTCGAGAAAAGCTGTCTTCCGCGAGAGTGTTTTATCGCTTTTCTTTGGGTTCGTCTCACATTACTTATCACATTTCGATATTTTCTTCCCCTCTTCTGTTTCGTTAGATAGAAAATTGCGTAAACAATGGTGGAGAACTACCGGTTGGCCATTGAACGAACAAGCTTTTCGCGAAATAGGATTGCCAGTGTTCTTGCATGTTACTTTCGAATCATTCGAAACGCATCGAATGAAAAGCTATTTCATTCTCTGTATGGCGCACTTGGGAATATCAATATAGCAAAGTTCGATTTTGCAAATCCGCTGGAGATACGGGCAAATATAGTATATATCGCGAATATGGTAGTTGAGAAGTAATCACTTTGCAATATTACCTTTCTATCTATGGAGCGGAAAAATCGTTTCTAGAAAAGAAAAGAGAGGTATTTCTAGTGCCGGTTATTAGGATGCAAAGCAACTTGGCGTTAGCAAGTTCTCGTTCTTTGCTTCGTTCCTATGTAAAATAGAAAAGCAACGGAATCGATTTAACGAAGAACGAAGCCTTTGGAAAGTGATTGATTACTTTGCATCAGCTACGATACATAGTGCCGAGTTCTTACCTTCCACGCCGTTATGAATGTAACAGACGGGCAATTTTTCAATCCATGTAATCGTTACCTGTTACAGTTATGACTGTCCATTTGTGATTCTTTCAATTTGATGGAACGAGTTTGCATTTTACGTTACGATATAGAGGCGGATTTTCGACTTTGCGTTTTCGTTCGCGGAACACTCGCGGATTTCGTGTCGTTCTCGCGAAACTGATAGCAGTTTCTCCGAAAATTTTAAATGCACATAACGATTTAATGCCGTAACGAGATGGAACCCTCCGGTTGAATCGCGTTAATTATTCACACGTTTATAATACACCGATATCTCGATTCTTTTTCCAGACACTTTTTTATTACCTTTCAAAGCAAACGCGATTCTATTTCGATTGCTGGCCTAAAGGGTACGAAGAAACGATAGCGGCGTTTCTGCTCGGTTCTCGTCTATTCGAGGACGAGCCGGAGTTTCGTCGAGGAAAATGGAGCAGAGCCACCATTACGAATTAGCAGAGGGAAAAGAGCCCCGTGTAAACGCGGTACGAAACTGAACGGTACGGGAACGGGATCCCTTTTCCCCCTAATTGACGGGCCGGGTCGCGCAAAGTGCTGTTCAAAGACTCGCAGTCGATTCCGTATGCACTACCAGCAAGGGGCCGAAGTTGTTAACATGCGTCGAGACTCGAAAGAGAAACAGGAAAAAAGCACCGGCGAAAAGGAGTCGATAAAGGGAGCGGATACCGCTGAAAGGATTTACCAGTCGCTCCGCGTACATACTCGACTTGCGCGAAAGAACTCGCGAAACCTGAACACCCATTACCGAAAAGCTCTCGCATCCGAAAACTTTCAGTCGAGCAAACTGTCCCGAAAAAATTGTCGGCGACCGCGAACAACGTGTCTCCGTATACTTATCGTTTCGAACGCGCGCAGTTTTACGTTGTAACAGCGAATTATCTGATATGAAAGGTCGTTAATTCTGTTTAAAACGATAATTCACCCTTGAGACGTTAAGGAACGTTTCTATATGACCGATATTTTTTATTGTTTCAGGCTCGACCAGCCGGTGACCAGCTCGACGTCCGGAATGGACAGCAAAAAGGTTCGAACGATACAGCTTTTTGAAATTACGGAAAAACTTAATTTCACGTGCCTTTTTCTTTGATCGATCTAAGGATCGTAAGATACGATCTTTGATTCTCATCAATGACAGAAAACGGTGCGTACACGAGTTAGGAGAAAAGCGTTAAGAGTCCTATTAACTGCCGTTTCGAACAAACTGTCGGGAAAGATCAGAACGACCGGTGGAAGATGGTGCAAGTCGAGAGCGTCTCCGAGGGAGTTGCATACTTTCGCTGTAGTTGGAGAAATCGATACGTGTCATAGGGGTTTATGGTAGTTGTAAAGGTTTCTTCCTTCTTCGTGCTGTACGATACGATACTGAACTCCGTGGCAGAGTTAACGATGTCGTTTGAAGTTAACGCGATTAAATCGACGCGATAAGCGGCCGAGTCTAATGCAGAAATCTCACTGAATTAACCGGTAACTTTAAACGTTTCCAGTTACATCGTTTGCTCCTCTAATTACCATCTCGCGGTGCTCTTTGATAAACTACTAGTCGCTGCGATTTAATCAGCTCAATTATTCGTGTCCGCACAGTTCCGCGAGTTCTAATGCAACGATCAGATTAATCTTCGGATAAGAAATGGTAGGTTCAAAGACCTTGGTCTTGGAGGAGTCGTGATATCGCGAACTAGTCAACTAATAATTTGGGCTCGTTAATGACTGAAACGGGATCGAATATACGGGAGACAGCACCAATCCAGCCACTGAACACGGCAAGATCCTTCTACCACCGTAAATTCATCGTTACTTTATTTATTATTTTTCCATGTACTATCGTTTATTGGCTTCCACGAAAGTGGTGAACGGTGAACCAAATATACCTATCTTCTTTCCTCCATTTGTTCTGAAAGCTTCGTTAAAATGGTGCGTGACAGCTCGTTACGTTTCTCCACAGGATATTGCCACCTTGAGTCGTAGAAAAGCAGTGACGGACGAACGCAAAACCCGGTAGCAATTTTGACCCGCCATAAACCGCTTCAAGCGTCGTTCTCTCCTCATTTACGCTAGTCAGCCGCAGCGCAAGAAAGTCACATCGAACTGCTTTCTACCTTTCTTCGCGAAAAGAACTTCTCCGCCTCGATCCACTAGCGGTCCATGAAGTTTCAAACTCGCTTCTCGCTTCGAACCGCGTAGACGAACGATTCGTCGATTCGGCAGCCAGGTAGAAATTTAGCCGAGTAATTTTTCGAATTGTCATCTTTTTAAGCCTGTGATTCAACTCGGTCGAATTTCATGCTTGTCGTCGACGTTGCTTCCGTGAAAGAAAGTTTCTCGGTCGGTTTGTTCGGCCTACGAATCGCTTGGAGTCGCGCGATCCTGAAGTTGCCGGCGCGACAATCTCTTTCTCTCTCTCTCTCTCTCTCTCTCTCTTTCTTGGAAAAGAAGAATCACCCTTGTTTCCCCCGCGTTTGAGGCGCATCCCGGGAAACCGCGAAGCGCGA
This sequence comes from Bombus breviceps, assembly GCA_014825925.1. Taxonomy (NCBI): domain Eukaryota; kingdom Metazoa; phylum Arthropoda; class Insecta; order Hymenoptera; family Apidae; genus Bombus; species Bombus breviceps. The sequence continues at coordinate 16,090,884 of CM026184.1, forward strand.
AGACAACTAACTGTTTGTTTTGCTCGCAGAAGCTCTGAATTTTCAAATCTGGGATGGGATGCACAGCTAGACATAAGTTTGGAACTATTATGCCATCCGAGCACGTAGATGCATTTGAAAGAAAAGAAAAGAGGAAGCAAATATTCTGCGACTAGCGAGAAAGACTATTTTAATGTTTTACTGTGGTTTATTATTTTCTTAGAATTCTCTTCTTACAAAAAACCGGAATTTGAAAGAAGAACTTAAAAAGAACATTCCAATAATAACTGATTCTGGCTATCGAGTATGATGAAACGCGGGTTCCTGCAATTCAACGTATGCACGTCGATACGAACTATGAGAGTAGTCGCATACCTTCGTGCGCGAACCATTCTAATCTCACGATGAATATTCATTCTCGTTTAGTCGGCGTATAACAGCCATGGGTCATATACAAGACGATTCGATGACTGTTATTGTCTCGTTATCACCGAATTATGGATGCCAATCCAGCTTGTACAGTATACATGCGGTAGAAATGGCAGGATTCGGAAGAAAGCTGCTTCGATAACGATCGCTTGCCCAATGCAAACATTCACGACACGATGACGTTTCCGATTTCCTTTCTTTTTAACATAAATTAGTTAAATTAATTCGCGTACTCGTTGGAAACTCGACATTTCCTTGCGTTATTATTAGCATCAGGAGAAATTACGAGAACCAGGTTTTTTGTCGAATAAAATTGACACGTGTCGGTAGCAGCAGTTGTCAGCTATAGCGCCAAACGTTCGGCAATTAAATCGACTTCCGGCAAATCGATCAGTAAAATTATTTCGACGAAACCAGCTTTCTTGGCAAGTTGGTCGAGGAGATACGTTGTCGTTCCTTTAATCGAGCAAAACGATGAAAAAGCTTCCGTAAGGTTCAGCAACTAGGTAGACCGAAAAAAGCTCGAAGAGAATGTTCCGGGGGAAACAACTGTTTCTTGGAAAGCTGGTCCACGGCCTGGAAACATGGGAAATAATAAAAAGCGGAAAAGAGCGAAGAGAAGGGACGATTAGGTACGCGCCGAGTTCCGCCTTAACCTTAAGCTGGATGGCCAGTCCGGTTTTCCTATGAAAATCGAAAGGTCCAAACCCGTTGCTCGTTTGCTGACTTTTGCACGTTCGCTTACCGTCCGTCGTATTTGGCAAAAAATTTGGCACGATTCTATTTGAGTATTAATTGAATATAATTATTAAGTACTGTTAATTATCGAGTATTATTTCTTCGTATCTTGGTTGCTTCTCCTTGTATTTGGTCCTGGTCAGACTATTCGGCTAAAAAACGTACGTTCTCCGCACGTTTAAAATATTTATTCGATAAGTTGATGAACGTCTGTTACAAAATTTATTCCCTGCTTCCCGTTTCTTGCGTCGTCGAACGTAGTTTAAATAATATTACGATTTAGCTTTATTTCCGACGAACGTGAGATTTTGCGGCTAGTTAATAAATTTTCCATAGGATGGACGGAATTTTCGCGCTAACTCGATCAGACAGGAAGCGGAAAAACGGCTGCCGATCAGCTATCGAGAAATCTGTCGCTTAGGAAGCAACATGGCGCTGCACGACGTGCTACCTTGCCGACTGACCGACACAAACGAAGTTACTCTCTCAAAACTGACCGTTTCGATAGTTCTCCGCTTCTCCATCCACCGGTTTTAACAAATTTCATCGGTCAATCCATGACGAGAACGCTTCGTGGAAACATTTCTGCCGCGTAGTCGATTTTTCGTTTCTCTGTGTATTACGTAAACTGTTTGTTTTAGAGTATCTCATGAGAAATCAAAGTTGTTAAAATACTGAAATAGTCATCGTATATCGAAACGATAATAAAAGCCTCCTTTCAGTCAGGAAGATCGGGCACGAAAATCGATTTCCGTGGAGAGATTTCGAATAAAGGAGGTTTCGAAATATGACAGAAGAATCGAATTTAGAGATTAACCGCTATCTCGGGCACAATCGAACGAAAGGAGAGATTTGGGTACAAGCTACGTAAATATCAAAAAAGGAAGATTGGTCACTAACCGCTGTCGGTTTCCCGATGACCTGCGGCGTGTAAAGCTTAATCGACAATGACGCGGTTCCAGTTTAGAAAGCAGTTCCACTTAGTCGACCAATCGCGATCTTGGCTAGATATTTCGTGACGCCCGAAATGAACGAAAACGGAAAATCGCCTGCAATTATCCAAATTTCTGGTAGCTGGTGATTATGTAAATTAGATCGAAATTTATCACGCGGCATTAGCATGATAAATATTTCTATTATCCGCGGTGAGCTTGCCGCGACACGGGTTAAATTGCCGTGTCAGCTGCTACATGCTTTATCGTCGTGTAATGCGCGCGTGATTCCTAATTTGCAAAAATTTGACCGTCTGAAATTTTCAATTTTGTTGATCTAAATCATCGTGGCGATTTTCCACTCGCTGTAGAGTAAGACGCTTGGCACTGGTATTATAATTGGTACTGCGTAGTAAGATTACTCTTAAGCTCGTGTCACGTACCGATATTTGCATGGCAAACTCTTACATTCAACAACTTGCTTTCAACTTGGCCAATACGCGTCGAATCGATCGAAAACCATAGATTTGGTCGAAAAAACGACACGTACGTACGAACAGACTGTAGAAGCAGCGTGGACTCGACAGAGAGACAAGTAGCATAAACGAAACTAAAATGATTGCAGGTTGTCCAGGCGGCGCCGCTCCCCGTACCTGTCCAGGTACGTAGCAAGAACGACGGCTCGGGGGTGGCCGCATCCGTGTCGGGGGTTCGCAGACGAAGCGGCTCCCAAGGTTTACGATCGCCCGCTGCGAAGAGGCCACTCTCCGCTCCCGTCGCCCTTCAGGGATGGCTACACAAACAGGGCTCCGAGGGGCTGATGCTTTGGAAGAAACGGTGGTTCGTCCTCTCCGAGTACTGCCTCTTTTATTACAAAGGTCAGACCTCCCACGTTTTCCTCCCTCTGGAATTACGTGTCGCGTTCTTTCCACCGAAAAACCTTTCCCATCTTTTACCCTTTAGCCTTTTTCTTTCTTTTTCTTTTTCCCCTCGTTTTGTCTTTGGAACGAAGCAAGACACAATTCCCAACGCGATACACGCGACTCCTAATTCTAGTGGTTTCATTGAGAATACCTGCTGCTTTTTCCCTTTTGTTCCTGCTTTCTTTCTTTTCCGAGTTTTATTTAGTCGTAATAGTAAATATGAAGGAGGAAAAATCTCTCTTTTCGGAGGCAGAGTGTCTACGTTCTTCGTGTTCAGTTACTTTCCGTTGTAAATCTCCTCAACTATCTTTCGTTTGTTTCTGTTCATGGAGTTTTTTAAACAACACAGTTTTTTAAAATTTTTAAACAACACGTTCTTCCCCTGAAAAATTAAGCTATCCTTCTCCCAATTTTTAATCTCTTTTCTACGAACTTCAGTTTCAAAGTAGGAACACATGGTAAATCTACTATCTCCCGTTTATATGCGACGCGAGAAGTAGTGCGAGCCAGTCACTAGTCGGACAGCACCAGGTAAACGCATAATGCAAGTAGATTCGCGTCCGGACGTAATATCTTCTTCCTCTTGTTAAACTTTATCTCGTTCTTTCTTTTCTTCGTTTTCAACATCACCGCGGATATACGCGCAATTAACGTTTCGCCAAGGGGATCCATATGAGATTAACAATTTTCCTTTCCCTTTATGTGTCACGCGCAGGGGAGTTGGCACAGCTTCAACTTTCCAGCTTTCTCGTTGTTTTTCAGCCTTGTTTTCACTCGCACAGCGTTCGCTCCACCAATTTCCATTCATCCGATTGCTATTTCCTCTTCTCAATCTTACCTCTTTCCCTTCAGATTGTTTCCTCCGGAACGCTAATTGCACGGGTTTGCCAGTTTCGTACTTACTTATATACTTCCCCTAACCGTTCCTCCGCCTCTCGACGTTGCACAATATCTTCTATCCTTGCGAAATATAATTTTCGAAAGATCGGCAGATCGATGTGAGAATATTTTTGAAGAACTGTGCCTTACAGAACGTGAACAATATTTGTAGCAGAATTTTGAAAATTGTTCGACGTATCTGCGTATCGTCGAACTATGTCGTATCTAGATTCTTGCCGGCGATCGACGATAATTAAAATATTACTTTTATCTTTTTGAAAACACGAGAATTTTTCTTTAAAGTATAACCTAGAAAACATTGGGACAAAGAATTTTTATACGTTTCCTTCGATCTTCCTCTCACATTCAAAATCTTCGTTCGAATCTGCGATCATTAACGTATCACAGCTCCGGGAACAGTTGAAGCTTCGTTAAAGCTGCACGTTGTATTTTTTTCAGATCTTCCTGGACAGTAGAGATACATACATGAAATACAATAAAAAGCGGTAAAAAGGTTTTTGCCCGATAAAATCTTTTTTCTCTTTTGAATAAAGATATTTTTGAAAGTTTTTGTTATATAGATTTCTAGATATGCAACGTGACCGTAAAATGTCGTTATTAGCCCACTTTACGAACCTACGCTCTTCCATAATACGATAATTATCGATATTCCAAATGAATGAAATATTGACTGGAAATTTCAGCGATTCTGTTTCGATATTGTTACGCCATAGCAAGATGAAAAATTTGAGGACAAATCTCTGGTATCGGGTCAAATAGAAACGAAAATTTCATTGTGCATGGGAATATAGATTGCAATTAGTTTCGATATTTAGTGCTAGTTTCTCGTTTCTACCGTTCTGTTAATATTGTTTCGTAATTGAAATTCGCGTCGCACTTAAGCTTCGCTTGTGAAAACTCACATTCTCTGGTCTGTGTTTCAGCCGTAAATGATCGTAATTTTTCGTCGCGCGATTCCTTTCTTTCGTCGAATGAAATCAGCCCGGCATTCACGTTGCCCTGCACACCGTTCTTAATTAGGACGATATTCTGTGATGGACGCATAATGGAAACAATGCGCGTCTGGGTCATTATTCCACCGGTATAAATTAATTTACCATTGCGTTTTGCTTCACCTACATAGACGCGAACTCGTTTACTGCGGACTTAAATTCTTACACGCGGTTATCAGTGGTTCGTGTAATGGAAACTGTTAGTCTCGTTCCCTGTTATTACCTTCGTAGCCTGTCACTTTCGTTGACAACGTATAAGATATAACGAGCTTTATTATGCTTCTTATCATGTCGCTTTCATCCCGGCTAATATATTTATTTATTTGTTAAAACATCTCTTCCTTCTAGGCGGAAGACGATTCTTTCGAATCGAAACGACAGGCCTAAGAGTTTGAAAATAAGTTCCATACCGAGTTGTATACGCTCGGACGAACCTCGCGCCTGTCGATTTAACGACGCGACAGCTACAATTTTCCTTGGAAAATAAATCGCACGACACTCGACGATTACGGTTAACGATTCGCGTGCATTGTCGAAAATTCCTGGCTCGGACGATGGCCCTTTCTTCCTTTTCCAGACGTCCGTTATGATATTCGCGCCGAAATTTATAACACTTTTTATCTCGTTCCTTTTCCTCTGTCCGCGGTTCAGCGCGTGATTTATGTCGACACAGGCGGGAAGGGTGAGCGCAACCCCCGGCTGGGCTAACGCGTGTCAATAGCGCGTTAGGGCTTTCGGATGCATTCGAATCGAACATTTCGATTTGTCAGCCTGTAAAATGATTTCCTGTCGCATTTGTCCATGTCATCGGACATTACCGAGCGCTTGCCACGATTTTTCTAATCGATGTCAGATCGAGAGCTTTTTCATCGTTTGATGGAAATCATAGTGATTTTAACGTTTTCGGCTTTTTAACGATCGGTTTTGCTAGCCATTGACAATTTTTTAAACAAAGACTTACTTGCGTACGAAGTAGCTGTCAATTTTGATACAAGTATGTAGTTAAATACAGATTTAAATAATAACGACATATTATAGCTTTGCATACGCTGCATCTGCACTCACATTCGTAATCTTTTCTCAAAGTCGAACGGCACGCGAACCTCTCGCGTCCATCTCGACGCAAATGCGAAAGTCGTCTCGCGATTCGTTTCTAGGAGGGTTGTTCGCGGCACTCGTGCGACCCTTTCGCCCTCGAATCTCCTTTCACAGAACGCGGCTACGAGGAACTCGGATGAATATTTCTCGTTAATAAGCGAGAACGTGGTCGACCCCTTTGCCTCGACTTTTTCCTAGCTTTCGACGTAAATTTCTTTTCCCGCCTACCCCCTCGACTGGTTTGGCGCGCGAAGCGAATCGAGCCAGACGTCATCAACTTCTTCAGATCGTTTAATCCTGACGTTACAGAATACTTAGCTAAACTTCCAGAAGATTTTGTGCGTCCATTCAACGATGAAGTTTCATTTTTTGTTTCATTTCGCTAGGAATTATTAAATAAGCGTGACAGACACTATCGCAAAACGATTGCAGGGAGGAATAGAGAACAGAGCGATCGTGTTTTACGACGGTATAGGCTTTCCGTGTATTCTTCTATAAAAATATTATCCCTCTTGCATCAAGAAATGCTGAAAATTACTGCTATTCGAGAATTCACGGTTTTGACTATTGAATATACGGTTTTCGAAATTTTGTTGAAATTCAGAGAAGCTGGAAGACCGAATCGATTCTTATTCCCTATGCTGCAGTCTGGATTCCATTTGACTGCAAAATATGATGAAATCGAAACGTACTATCCTCTCTCGAATCAAAACTCCTTTCATATCGAAAAATGATCTATTCTTTACCAACGACGACAAATTAGACATTGATAACGAACAAATTTCAGGTCCGGAAGAGGAAAAATTGTTGGGCTCGATATTGTTGCCGTCGTACAGAGTTACCGTGTGCAAGCCCGAGGACAAAGTTAATAGAAAGTTTGCGTTCAAAGCCGAACACGCGAATATGAGGACTTATCACTTTGCAGCGGACAGTCGCGAAAGCATGAATCAGTGGGTGAACGCGTTAACCTTGGCGACTCTTCTTCAGGACCCAAGCCCGTGAGTATCTACTTTTTCCTCGTTTGCAGCGAATATAACTTTATTCGCTTCGTATCGAAGGAGAGAGAAGAAAATACAGGATACAAAATGCAAAAGCATAAAGAAATATTGAAAATCTACGGTCGTTAATTCTCCGGCTGGAAATTTCAGAGAACGAACTCGTAAAAAGGGCAATAAAAGGAGAATCGAACGAACTGTCGCTTCTGCCATGCAATAACTTTCATCGCGCGTAACCTTTTACCGGCCAATATAAACTACCACTTCGATATTCCAAACAATTTCAAACGATTGCAAATTTTCGAGCTGGCGCGTTATTTCGCGTCGCATGCTCGGCCGATAGGTTTGATACGTTGCATTGGCTCGATGGTTAGTTCGATGGCTGGTACCGATGCTAGTCGCAAATAATACCATCGAATTCGATCGGAATTTGATTAATCGCGAAAGGAATTGCCTTTTACAGCAGGAAGCATCATCGTTAGACTCGTTATTTCATGTAAAATCATTTATTTCGCATCGACATCGTTTTGTTACGGCCTTGTTTATTTCTTATTCCGCGTATTCCGCTTCTTCCAGTACAGCGAATCCTCGAAGTTATATCTACCGCGGTGAACGATCGCACGTTTTCTATCTCTCATTCGCCACTTTTATTCCCAATGTCTTCCACGCGGTTTTCATATTTATCGTTAGGGAACAAAAGGATTCTCTAACCCAATAATGGCAAATTTGGTTTCCAGCAAAACCTGCTCGTCGTTTTCAACACATCGTGCAACTTGTTCGCTAATCGATGTAAACGATCCTGTTACGTAATATTTTGAATTGTGTAACTAATTTACGCAGGCACGTACGAAAAGCCTAGCCCGTCCATCTCAAAACAAATACTCGATAGTTTAAACAGCGCGATCATTCACCGCCGCGATTATGAAACATTTCTGCGTTTGTTCCGTCATTTGCTCAGCAAACACGCGTCCCCGAGCAAAATAAGGAAACAAATTCTGCCGAATGGCGTAGCTTTTTGCACCCGGAATGCAATTCCAAAGAAAAATTTCTTTGACTGTAAGAATGCAACTCGTAATCGAGCCATCCGTTGTGCAATTAAAGAACACGAACGAAGATAAATAATCGAACGAATTGTCAAGGGGAAATTCGCTTTGTCTCTACCGAACCAGAGATTCCAACGAGCAGTTACCCGTGTTCACAGAACTGTTCGAAAGTATCGCGAACACTCGGACGCAACTTCTCGTTTCGATCGGGGCGTAACTCGTCCGTTCGTTTGCTTTTTCAAAGTTCAAAAAGACTACAGGACGGTCGTGTTTCTTTTACCGGCTGAGTACTAGGAATTTTCTGACGGACTGCGAATCCCGATGTAGCTTTCTGACGATGACGCTGGATTTCCGCGTTTTCAGACTCAACGACTCGACAAACGCGACGAAAATCTGCTCGAAATTAGGATCCACCGATCTTTGTTTCCACGCTGGTCTTTCGAATTAAACGTTTATCCGCGCATCACTTCGTGTCGCTCGCTTGTCGCGAGATTACGCGCGCTTCGTTGCTCAAACGTTTTCATGTATTGTACATGGTTGAGTTGGAACGCTGTGATTCGCCGTTCCTCGAACGAATTGAATTCTCTTTTGCGATTAGTTTTGCGAAATTATCGAAACTGCTCGTTGTTCGTCGATTCGTGGATGCAATGATCCCGTTGAATCTAGAAGGAACTATGTCGTATCCAGGCAATCGATTCAAGCACAACTGCGCGATATTCGGAACGATAATCGAACGAATGAAATATGCTTCAGTGGAGCCGGCGAAGCAGCGGTGGTAATCGAGATAGCTGGCCAGCCGGACGGGGAGCGGAGCGCACGGCCCAGCGTCTCCTCGATTTCCTCGATTCTGAATCAGAGTGCGGACGATAGCGACTCTGGATTTCACGGTTTCCAATCGCGGGACGATCCGAGCCACGCTTCCAACAACAACTCCAGCCCGAACAGCGTGAATACGGCCTCTTTTCCCAATCTCAGTGGCAGCAACAGCAACAGCAACACCAACAACGGAAACAACAACAGCAATAACAACAATAACATCATCACCAACACCGGTAACAACAACGCGAACGAAGTTCAGCCAATGGTAAACGGTTGGATTCAACAGCAAACTGCGTACGGTCAACCTAGCACGTCGCAGCACCAACATCAGCAACAGCAACAGTACGGTCAGCTGATACCCTCCTCTCAGCAACTGCAGCAGGTTCACTCCCACCAACATCAAGCGTTGCTTCATCAGCATTTGTCTCATCAGAGTACCAATCAAACTCATCAGCTCCATCATAACAAGCACGTCGTCCAGCAGCCGCAATCCCAGTCGCACTTGACAGCCAGCAACGTACAAACTGTGCAGCCCATGGCCCGAAAATTCGGTCAACCGATCTACGCGAACGCCCCGCCCAAACCTAGAAGACTGACCGACGGATCGACAGAGTATTCGACTCCGTCGCCGGATCCGGACTACCGGAAATCACCGGTGTCGCCGGACGTCACGGTGACCAGCAAGAGCCCGATGTCGGACTACGACAGAGGCAGCATGATCTACGGTACGAGGATGAATCAACCGTCGCAGCAGAGCCTCAGAACGGATAAATCGGGCTTGAATTACGGGTACGGGCAGGTGCAAACGGAAAGGCGCACGCCGGACACGTACGGTCGTAGCGCGGCTAAACCGAGATCCGCCAGAGGGAACGGTGACTACGAGGAAGTTTATGGGGCTCCTCAGCTATATCAGAGGCCAGCTGGACCTGTTGGCTATACCAAAGGATCCTCGCCAGCACCTATTCCGATTCCGCTGTACGCGCAACAACATCAGCAGTATCAACAGCAGATTCATTCTCCTGGCACGCCCTCCAACAGTAAGTATATATCTTCGTTCGAAATATGGTATCCGATAGACGAGACTAAAGTCGACCTGGTTTGACAAATGTAAATGGAATTAATAATATGAATTGTACGAATCGATCCTGTCCAATTAGAGACAATTAGAATCGTAGACGCACATTTTTTTCCTTTCACGTAACGTCGCCAAATGCTAGGACATTAGCACATTCTTGTTGGCAGACAACTTTCTAAACTCTCAAAGTTAACTAGCACAACGGTAATTAACACGAGAGAAACGCGTGGAAAATTGGACTGCAGTTGCTTTGTCCGCGATTGCTCTTTATCCTTATGACACATATGTATGTAAGAGGATCGTTGATCCAATTTGATTCAGTGCCAATAATGAGGCAACCGAGGACGCAGCCACCACCGCGACCGCATAGCGCGGACTTCTTGGAGTACGAAGCTACCAGGAAGCCTCATCAGCAGATGCCACCGCAGTGCGAAGAATCGCTGAATCAACAGAGACGTCCACAAAGGCCTAAATCGAGTTTAGACATAGTCACTCCGTCGGACGCTACCAACGACGGTTATTTTTATTCCGAGGAAAGGTAACCGATGATTTATTCCATTGTACGTAGGTTGAGCCAAGTAAGCAAGGCAAAATTGTACGGGGGAACGGCCTTGAACCGTTAAATTCTACGAAGTCTCGTTTCGGTCGTATCCGTTTAATTATGAAACGTTCGAATCGAAGAACAAGACATTTCGATGTTTCAAAGATGTCGCTTATGATACGTTCGTTACAGATACGCGGCACAGATGCGGCAGTCCTCGGTTTATCTCCATCAAACACCTCAGCATCATCAGCAACAAAGGAACCAATCGCTTTCCCGAGCAACAATGCCGTCGAAAGCATCGGGAATCCGCGACAGAAGCGACGAGAGTAGAATAGCAACGCTGCCGGAAGTTTCCTGCTCTGGCCTGAGGCGGACGCAACGCGAGCACGTTCATCAGCAACACGTGATACCTCACCAATCCCTTCAAAGGCACACCGAGTGAGTCACTGCTCGTCGATCTCTCTTCCAGCTTTCTACCGCCTCGACAAATGCTCCTCGATGTTTCTTTTTAATACGATTCTCGCAGTATCATTATCAAAGATGTTTTATCTATGATCTAGATGTTTGATTTACGATCGGAAACAGCCACTTGGAATTTCGCAAATTTCATTTTCTGTCTACGTATATTTATCTTTCGATCTGGTATTATTAAAAGTAAAGTACCAGTACCGATGCTTGCGAAAACGACGTGGAAATTGATAATGCGCGGTATGTACGCTGTTCGCATTTCAACATGGCCCTTGCAACAATGGCGTGGCATATCGAAATATCTTCTATACGTTATTTACTTTTCTGGTCTGGATGAGTATACCGTTGTTTTACGACACGAATGAATTTCCATTCTTTCTTAGTTCAATGATTCGCTGTATCGATAAGCCCTTTTCACGAATAGATGATACGTTTTTATTAAACTCCCTGGACAAACTAACAAACTAACTCCCTAACTAAACAAACTGAAACCGTCTCCTACGTTAACCAAAATTTCCCGAACCAAAGGCGTCGTTCGATATCCGTGGGTCGATGAAAATCAGAACCTGCTGTCGAAAAAACGACGCGCGACTAAAGGTATAAAACGTTCGAATCTTGTTGGTTGATCTAGGGTGAACAGCAACGAGGCGAAACTGAGGCGATCGTTGCGAGAGAAGAGTTACGAGTCGAGTAACCGAGAAATGTTGAGTCACATGGCCGAGGACGGAACGGTGCCGCGAAGAATTCCACGGGAGTACGAGTCGTCGATGGTGGCGGGGTGGGGCGGCAGACCGACGAGTCACACGGCCCAGGGGACTACTCACGTGGGCCAACCGTGTCACGCTCCTCACGCCGCTGCCAGACGATGGAACGAACAGCAACAGTTCTGCAGATCGGCGTCGGCGCGTCTCCCGAGGACCAGGCATCCGGCCGCCTTGGATCCCGACGACGACGACTACGACTACGGAGAACGATCTTCCGAGCAGGATTCGCGGGATGGTGAACGAAAGATACAGCAGGTTGGTTCTCTCGGACTTTCCTCCTCTTATTCAAACCATCATTGTGTTTTTCATGTTTTACAAAGTGCAGCGTAGCATCCGCGATTTATTAAAGTCAATGTGGAAAATTGTCAGTTTGGTTTTCGATAAGTTACGGTTAGTTCGAAAATTACTTCTTAGTCGGAGCAAAGTATAAAATGTGAGACTGACGATGGATCTGAGATTGAAGTTAAAAATACGATTGAAACGCGAGTGTTTTGTAATTACGTGGAACGCGAGTTTATTCTGGAGAGGAACGTAGAGAATAAAAGTGCTCACGTTTAGTTTTTAGCGTGTTCGAGTTGTGATACCGCTTACCATACAACCTTGGGCGATAGAAAGTAACGGAGTGGAAGTTGAAAACACCGAGTTATTGCTACGCTTTGTAGTATCCCCATTCGCTTCATTCAGTGGCATACAAAATTAATCGAAACTTTCCCTCCACTGATCCTTTTTCAAAAATTTCTGACCCTTCGAAATATTTACGAATGACAGCGAGAAGTCAGCAAAATAGCTTCGTTATACCTAAATATCTGCAAATTCGTAATATCGATTCGAGAAAAACGATATGAATCAATCGGCCTTGCAACAATCTATAGCAATGATCACTTGCTATAGGTACATTCTCGGACGCATCGAAGCAACGTTTTTGTGAATCGCGCGGTAAACTACCGCCGAGATTCCAGAGAATGACCGGATGTTTGAGGAACGCTTTAGAAATTCCCAAAGGCGCTCGTATAAAGATGACTCAAATCGTTGGTTCGCTTTCCTCGGTGTAAACGGAAACCGTGTACGGTCGATCGTTTGACGGACGGAATAATTCGTAGGCCGCACAGGCACGAAAAGATGATTCATACGAAGGTGCAACCTGCACGCCGAGTACCTGCATTTATGTCACGCCGCGTTTCGTGATTCTGCTTTCACTGCGATCCGTTCGATCTTCGTCATCGTTGCGAGCAGAGCTGTTAGCGCGGTTCCTCGATCGTCGGACGTTCCTCGCTGCAAACTGATTGCCCCTGTGCCCCTATTTTGTGCGTTCAACTCGAATCACTTTTATTTCCTCTTGGATCAGTCTTCCAGACTGTTGCTCGTTTTTTTCTTTTTCTTTTTTTTTGTCGTTTCCTTTTGATCGACCGTGTAACTTGTCGATACGTTTGACTTTTATCAACGTACCATGCTTTTAGAATGTTACGCAATCGATGGTCGTACGAGACGAGTTTCGGACGTTTCAAGAGTTTAGAGTGCATCGGTGTACAGTTAAAAAAGTTATATTTACAAATACAAAATTTAAATGGCACTGCTGACATTTATAGTTGTCTCGGGAAAACCTGAAAGATCGATCTTGTAAATATACGGATAGATTTAAAAGAAAGATTTTTAAAAAAATTCGAACGGCTAATATAGGCAAAGAAGTCCGATGGAGTGAATAAAAATGACGTTTTATTTCAGACCAAAGGATTACGATATTACGATAAGCTTCTTTGTATACGAGATAATGGAATTAAATCGCGTCGAGACGAAGATATCTTTGAGTTTATAATTACCGTTCGATGCCTTGACGGAATGATCTAGTATCGTATGGTTAACGATATCATTGACATCTTCTAAAAAAGAAAATGTCATCGTGTTTAATGCTCCGTAAGAGAACGGGTTCGTAAGACACTTTTCCACAAGATGCATGTGATTGCAGCGCGAGGAGTCAATGAAGCGACTGCTGGAATGGAAGCAGCGAATGCTGCAATCGCCGTTAACCCGGAAGCCATCGGCCTCGGTAAACAGAGGACGAGTGCAGAACGAGCTGTCGAACTATTACAAGCAGCAGGCGCTGCTCGAGCTCGCTGCTCACGAGGCCTCTGTCGCAGAGGGTCGTCACTCACGGCGAAGAGAGGACGGTCATCGGCCACATGTCCGCAGCAAGAGCAGCGACGGCCGCCGGACTGTCGCCAACGTTTCGCGATACAACAGCTACTCCAGCGACGACGAAGGTAGGGACACCTCGCCTGAACTTGTTATCTGAGTTGTGGCTTCTCCGACACGGGCCGTTCCTGGGACCATTTTCCTTTCAGTACACGAATAAGCTTCTTTAGAATGTTCGATTTTATTTTGTACGTTGACTTTGTATAATTCCGTGAATCACTTTCGGACCAAATTTCACGATTAACCGGAAAAATTGTTCGGCCTGTTTCGTTACCAAAATTAGATCGTGGTGTACCTGTTGAAAGATCGTTTTAACGCTTAGTTTAACGCTAATTGTATCGTAAAAAATATATCGAGTTAAGAATTTTTGGACGATTTATACAAAATTTTGCATAAATATGCCCACGAACGTGCCGCGTCTACTGACTGAAAGAATTCTAAGTAGATAGTTGGACTTTACCAAGTACGATAACAAACTCTAACCAGTATAACCGCCCTAACACGGTCGACGCACTTACGCGTGTGTTCTGCGAAATAAACCTTAAAACGAATAAAACGCTTCTGTATTATGTTGCACGAGTCGATAGTATCGTGTTAGAGATAGGTTAGCGAAGAACGAACGGAGACGCTGATTGCGCATGAAACCAACGATTTATACTTTTTCTACGTACCAGTTTTCGAATAAAGTGCCTTGAATCAATTTGAGAGTCGAATTAATCTGTGTGTATCACGAATCCTGTTACACTTTCATTAAAATTACTTTAATCATCTTCTTGAAACTAACACAAGTACGAACGCACGAACGAATCGAAATAAAACGAGAAAAAGAGGCGCATATGTTTTAGCGAGATTTCGCGATCGAGACCGAGCGGACATTGCTACTACAACGTTCGGAATTTCCTCGTCTGTGCTCTCTTATCTTTCTCTAGCTGTTCTTCTCTCTATCGCCAAGTTGCCCCTCGTCATGGGGTAGATCAAATTTGTAGATAGCAAGAAACTTTAAGAAAGGTGAAAGGAAACGGAAAAATAGACGCAAAAAAGATAGAAAAAAAGGCGTAAGAAAAGAGCGGAATCTGCAAACATTTTCTCCGTGGGGCTCCTTCTCTTTGCTGCTGTTGGGTCTGGGCTGACTGGTGAATGGGAACGATTAACATCTTTGGAATTTAACTAGCGAAACCGTCCGTTACGAATTAACGCTCGTACTACAGCCGTACTACTTTGCGAAATGTGGGTCAGCATGGCATGTCGAGGATTATATCACTAACACTATCGTAGAGGCGTTCGATTGTGGTCGCCGTCTAACTTCCAGCTCGTAATACGTGTTTTTGTCGTCGGGCGACCGAGAACACGTCGGATCGGTTCATGGATCGTTGCGAGATTGGTTTATTTTCCTCTAATGCGTAAAATCAACGATGCGATTACTCTTGCCTACAATTACAGTACGTAATGTTACTTTTCTCGATATTTAACACAAGGATCCTGAATCCCTGTTAAATTCCGAACGATTCTCATAACGATCAAGACCGATTCCAGCTTGCTACTTCAGCTTCAATTGTATCGACAGGGTTGGGTTGTCATTAATCACATTCGTGAGTAACGAACGTCCTCGTGTGTTTGTTTTGTAACGGACGAATCAGAGCTGGGAGATATCCGGAGGAAGCGCACGCGTAGACCCTCGCATGCAGGAAGGAGCCCCCGCCAGCACGGAGACAATCGTTCGTCGGGAAATCCGCTTCACGATGCCAACCCCGGAAGTGGCCGCCAGAGTCAGAACGCTATTCGAGTCTCGAACGACCGACAACCGAGCCCCACCGCTACCGTTCTACCTAATCTGGGCGGAATACCCCCGGATGCCGGGTACGAGGAGGTCAGCTTCCCTCCTATGCAGAGAACCGAACGTTCTCCGGAGTATGTTTCCTCCGGGCAGACGTCTACTACGAGAACCGATCGACAAGATCACGATACCTCTTCCATCGACGAAGATAAGCTCAAGAAGAAACCGTCCGGGATCCTCAAGACTTCTACGGTTTACGGTGTCGAGCAAGCCGGCAAGAGTTCGAATTGCTCAACCGGATACGCGACGGACACCTGGCCTGCCCAGAAGACGGTTCAGTGGACCACCAAGAAGGAACCCGACGATTGGGATTCCAATATCGATGAGAGCAAGGTCATCAAAGAATTTTCTTATCAGTATATCAAGGAAGAGCTGGAGTCGAAGAAGGAGGACAGGTCTGCGGCTAAGCCGGAAACCATGAATCTGGTGCAGTGTAGGATACGATCGTTCGAGCTAAACATGGATGGCTCGAGCCCGGTGAAGGAGGTATTCGCCATGCAGGAACCACTGAAAGTGTCTCCTCTTCAAGCGACGGAAGCCCACGTCTCTAAGCTGGACTGTTCGAAAAAGACGTCGTCGATAATCCGCAACTTCGCTTTGGGTGATTCGGATTCTCAAGATTGCAAGTACAAAAACGTCAAAGACGGCCATACCAAACAAGCGTCCACGGATAGCAACAAATCCGTGAAGGATCTGCTGGCGGATTTCGAGAGGAAGTCGCGACAGGTTCAAAGACAGGAATACGGTAGGCACCAGGAAGTGAAACACCGTGGAGTGTTTAGCGACTCGGAGGCTTTGCTGTACGATACGGGCAGCGATCTGGATCAGCGCGAGAAAAACGAAGACGCGCAGGACGAGAGGACCCTACAGATCGATCAAGTTGTACCTGAGCCTATCAACGACCATAGAATGTACACCGACACGACGAAGAAGAAGGGGGACGTCTCGTTCAGACGCAAGAAAAGATCATCCTCCAAGGAGAGCGAGAGCGATCAAACTATACCTACGGAGGATCTAGACATCCTATCGAATCCCAGTTGCGCTAGGTTAAGCGTCACGGAATCTCTGTTGACTCACGGCGATCGTTTCTCCGGAGAAAGCGGTACCACGAGTCCCACCGTGAAACAAGAGGATATCAGTCCCGAAGAGCACTATCTGCCCATGACCCCTAGGAAAGCTATATTGGATCCGAACGACGACAGACCGAATCCAAAGATGATGGAGAGCCTGTTTGCAAATTTGGACCACGAGGAAAGTTCGTACGTGGAGATGGCGCAGAACGGTATGACCCATTCCCTTTTGGCGCCCACCGACGAAAGTAGGAAACACGATTCCGGCGATTATTCTACCTTGGACACGCCTCACTACGA
Source organism: Bombus breviceps (assembly GCA_014825925.1). Classification (NCBI taxonomy): domain Eukaryota; kingdom Metazoa; phylum Arthropoda; class Insecta; order Hymenoptera; family Apidae; genus Bombus; species Bombus breviceps. The sequence goes on from CM026184.1 coordinate 16,107,977, forward strand.
GTTTGTTTGTGTGTCTGACAACAAAATGGAGCCAGTGTACATGGAGGTGAGTCAGTTGTCGGGAAAGGAGGATCAAGACGATGGGAAGGTGTCCCTTTCAAAGAGGAACGACGATTCGACATATTCGAGGACGACCGATCTCCCCGATATTTTAACAGCCCTCAAGTCCGATAGTTCGGACGCCGATGACGAATCCTCAAAGGATCTCGATTCGATCGACGCTCCACGGCATCCTAGGTTCAGTCTGTCGGATACTTTCAGACCCGCCTCCTATTACTTAGGCGCTAGTCGAACCATGATCGCGGAACTGCACGATTCTTCCGACAGTGAGCTGGTATCACCTCCGCCTATTCCAACTTCCCCGCCTCCGTTGGACGATTTGGACTCTTTGGACATGCAAGAATCTTTAGAAATCAAAAAGGTGTCTCCGCAAGTAGCGGTGACGAAGGACAACACCTCGGGCAGAGACTCTCCGAAGTCGTGGAACAAACCGATGGGTCAGATCGAGACCCATAGGCCTCCGTCGAGATTTTCGGACGCTACCATCAGCTCCACTTTTAGAGACAGCAGAATATCTTTGGAGAGCGCGTCCGGAAGCGACTCGGTGGAATTGAGAATGCCCGAGGAGGAAGCGAGACACAGACAATTGAAAACCAGACCAGTTAGCGAAGTTTGCGAAGTTCTCGACAGCTTAGACGAATTGGAGTCCCTCGGAAGCCGCTTCGACGGAGCTAGTATCGACTTGGATCAGTATCTGGAGGAATTGCAGGCTCGCGACGCCTTCAATGTCGACTTGTATGCGAAAGATCTCAGTTACAATAGCATTTACGGATTCAACGAGAACATGATGGTAGTGGACAAGCTGCAGAAGACCACCTGCCGCGATCTGTCAAGGCAAGCGAACTTGGGCTTCGATAATCTTGACCAATCTCTAAGGTACGGCGCGGCGAACAAAATGGGATCGGCGAGTAGCTTGCCTTCGATGAGAGTTTGCGACGCTCCTCCTTCTCATCAGCACTCGCAATCCTTCACCGGGGATGCTCATTACGAAAATATTTCGAGCTTTTCTCCACTGAGGAATTCACCGGCGATTCGATCGGACAATCAATCGCGGGACAATTCGCACGGACTTCAGAGAGGTTCTCAAAATAATCTGCTTACGGCTTCTCATAGCAGAGACTCTAGTTACTCTCTGGCCTCTGGAGCCGCTTCGATCTCGACTTCTATGGCTTGTCAGAGACCTGCTAGCGCCCAGTCCTCCATGCACTCTCCTACGGGCTCGATGTCCTTAGGAAACCACGGGAATAGTTTGGTCGGCAACATGCTGCAAAACGCGATTCCCTACTCCGATCTACGGTTTCAAAGTCATTCGAGGACGGCCAGTCAGGATTCCGCTAGATACTCCATGATATCGAATCACAGGTCGTCGTCCAGTCAAGATTCCAGTCACTACCAAACTTCGACGTCTACGGTTAAGGCAAATCCCGCGCCTCAATCGTATCTGCCAGGTGAGCCACATCTACAGAGCGAGCAGTCAGGCGCTCCTTACTACTACTCCGATCTCCAAGGTAGCGTAAACGCCGTAGACACCGCCGAGTCGATGAAGCCGATCGGTCATTCTTCCAGATTACCTCAACTAAACAATCAAAGAGACGACGCTTCCGCGTTAAACAAGAGGAACGATATAGGACGTATCGTGAATCCAATTTCCAGGCAAATGCCCAGACAGATTCAAGTGGATGACATAGACGAGGCTAGGCGAATAGCAGCCGAACTCAGGAAAACGACTTGTCAACTGTTGGGCGACAACAAAGTCGATCTCGTGGACAAGAAGAACTTTTACGAAGCCGATACTCTGAGGAGGGTAAAATCTACCGATCCTCTGCCTGATATCTCGTCGGCAGAGATTAGCACGAGGAATCTGTATCCGCATGGCCTTCGCGATAAGTCGAACACTCAGTCGAACAGCCGAGACACCTTCGAGTTGGCGCTTGGAACGCAGACGTCCCATCGAAGGTCTAGGTCTTTGGAGGGCCTTTTGGACGACGTCGGGCTTCAGAATCTGGTGGAACAGAGGAACAGAAACAACCGAGTAGCAACGGTTCCGCCCACTCAGGTTGAGGAAGAAGCGCCGGAGAACATGGGTGGCATCGGTGGCGGTTCTACGTCGAACAGCTTCAACGTCGATGACCCCTGGGAGCAGGACTCCTTGTGGAGAGAAAGTCTCCGGCGAGTGAGCCTAAGAAATGCCAGGTCCCTGGACAATTTGGGCAGCCCACCAAGACCGATCATATCTAGCTCGGACTCGAAGGGACGGAACAAAATCACTCGTGGTGCCACCTACGTGAACGACAGCGTGATCTTGCGACGAGAGAATTGCTCGGAGGATTCTTCGGACAGGCCACGGGTGAAACGTCGAGCCAGCAAGGAACAGGAGAGGGACGAGATGGTCGACGATCTGACGTACGAGAGTCTGTCGATGGAGCGGATTCACGCGAGCGGGTACGTGTGGGACGCGCAAAACGAGGCTTACCGGAAAGCCACCGCCGAGGATATGGATCATTTTTTAGAGGAAGGCAACCTTCCCCCGGTTCGCTCGATCTCGGAGACAACGCGGCAGATGTCCGGGCCTGCGGCGACGTCCGCGGCGTTCGAGCTCGATCGAGAGAAGCTACGGCAATGGGACTTGCTGTCGAGCGCCTGCTTGCTCCAGGAACAGCAGCGCAGCTCAATGGCGGACTCGGGGCGAGGGTTGCCAATTGCGGAACGACCTGGAGACGTTCTCGATGTATCGAGGAACGGTGCACCGGTGCAGAACAACGGCGCCGGCACCGGGCCGATCACGAGCACGACAGCCGCGACCAATCGCGATCGGGACGTCGTTTTGGAGGTGCTCGAGAAGGGCGTACAGCAGAGTACCTCGACGACGACGACGACGACGACAACGACGACGACGACGACGACGACGGCGGCGGCGGAATATCTCGGGCCGAGCAACAGGCAGGAATTGAACCAGGAGACTAAGGAAGCTTGTAATAGGGCTGCAGGTGAGTGGCTCCTCAAGACACCCGGTGGTGTGTTCAGGAAGTGACTGACTGGCCGTGTTCCAAAGCCTCGTCCGGCTCTCGTGCGGATTCGACCGGCCGAAGTTCTTCTCGCTCTGCTATCTCGTCGATCGGTCGAAATGCTCGATGGATTTGTTCATTGCCAAATGTACCTGCGTTTTACGGTGGACTGTATAGCGTTCGTTGCCACGCTAAATTTTCCTATTCTTTTGGAACCTGAACCAAGTGCCGCGCTGGACGAATTCGTTTCTATTTCACGACGTTCGATCGCGCCAACGATAAGACCGTCTCAGTGACGCTCATCGAATTTTACCTGCCTTGAAAAGAATGTAAAGCGATTTTGACCGTATCGCGATTATTGTCGTATCGTAATTGTAAAATAAGGGATGAAATACTTGTATTTGTTTTTGTATACCACACCGTTCGATAATTAGTTCCAATGAAATTTGTATATGAAAATGGTTCGAAATAGAGAGGTATAGCGGCCGTAGCTAAACGACCTCTACAAATTAAATATATTTCCAGACCGGCAAACATTCAAACGAACGAAACCGATCCTACTCGTTCGGTCCAACGACCGATTCAAATTTCAAAAGAATATCACTTTTGTATTATTTACGATTAGTTGCCAAACAAGACCGCGTTCCAACTTGCATCCCACTGGTGTTCTCGAAAACAAATTACACGTTGTATCGCTTGTTCGGTCGAAGTAAGGAAAAGATCACGTTGATTTGATTTGCAGATACAAACTTGGCCGATGATCGTGCGACGAATGACGTTCAAAGTAGTGCGAGTTGGAACACGGCCTGACAGATGAGTGTGCCTGAACTGATACGTGTGTGAGTGCCTTTTGCTAGCAGTCATTGTACGTCAAGGCAGGAATTACAATCCTGAGATTACTCGAATCGTTCGATCGCTTTCTTTCTCGCCGCGGTAAAAGTAGTAATTCGCCATAGAGAGATAATTGCGAACGGACCAAATGGATTTTACCTTCGATTCTAAAGCGTTTTAACGCAAGACTCTGCTAATCTGCTGTGCGTTTTCTCGAATAGAAAGTAACGCGCTGTTTATCGCGTAAAAGAAAAGTTTCGTGGCAAGAAAAGTATCGAACGAACGATCGATAGCTTGATGTGCCTTTTTCTCAATAGACGAAAGAATTAGAAGGAATATACAGGGTGGTTGGTAACTGGTGATAGAAGCGGAAAGGGGGCGATTCTACGCGAAAAAAGAAGTCGAAAATATAGAATAAAAATTTTTCGTTCGAGGCTTTGTTTTCGATAAAATCGACTTTGAATTTTCGCTCGGTACGCGTGCACTTTATCGCGTCTCGTTATAAAGTGGATATTATCGCAGTTTAAGTTTGTTTTTGCCGTAACGGAAAATTAGGAATACATAATGAAATAATATGAAGTAATCATAAAGTTTATTATTACAAAAATTGCTGGAAAAAAAAGAAACGAAAAATTTTTATTCTATACTTTCGACTTTTTTTTCGCGTAGAATCACCCCCTTTTCGCTTGTACCACCAGTTACCAACCACCCTGTATATCAGGGTACGAACTAAGAGAATAAGATTTTAACGGCGATGTGCGATAAATATGTTATGACTCGATAGTCGTTATCGATTTCGGTACCATAATCGCAGGGATCGTGTTCACAGACATTTTTACTAACGTTAAGTTTCACTGGTGTGTATGTATATACGCGTTGAATACTCGATTTTGTTCTTTTTCTTTTTTAATACGTAGTATTAATAACAGTTTTAGCATGTAAGCGTGACTGAAAAAGGATAGAGTTCAAGTTTCTTCTTCGTCGTTACTTCGTTTTAATGTATTTTATATATTTATCTTTGTGATGTCGAATCACTGCAGTAAATGTCTTTTTTTTCACAAAATTTGTCGTAAATCGAGTCTTTGATAAATTTAAATTTCAAGAATCAAATATATCCGAGCATCGTATTCGACCAGGTTGGAAATATTATGTAAAGAAAAGTCGAAACAAACTTTTTCTCGTCGTCGGTAATGAACCGAGATATTACAGCCCTAACAATGTGAATAAAAACCGAAAAATAGAAATTATACGGAGGCAATGATTTTATCGGCATCATCCATTGAAATTGTTGCAGCTTTATATAAACGGAGTGACGCAGCATCCCGGAATTCCTGTGAGTAATTTTCTCTAGAATTTAAGGCGAATCTCACCGTTTAACGAACTTCCTAGAAAGCTGGACGATTGAAATTATTCCGCGCGGAAATTTACAAACTACGTGTCTCGATTCCATCTTATCTCTATTACGAAGAAAAGGCGAAATTTTCGATAAATTGAGCGAAAGGATTGAAACGAAGTTATCGAGTCGTTTAAAAATCTGGTCAAAACCAATTCTACGCTCGAATTTAAATAATACTTAAATAGCTTCAGTCTTAATCTGAATTTTAAGGTTCTAATAGTACTGCATTCTGTCATACGCGTTTGTCATTTGGTACAAAATACGCGCGTGTGTATATAGAACGCGTCTATAAGTCATCGAAAACGCACGAAAATTAAGAAAGAAGGAGAGAAAGCGAAGGAGGAAAAATAAGAAAGAGAAACGAGCGAACGAAATAACCGTAAAATATCGGAGACCATGAAAGGGTCCAGCGATCCGTGTCGAAGATTTAAATCAGACAGAACGGAACGCACACGAAGGCGTGAGCGTACCAAGTCGCGCAAGAAGTTTGGATAACGGTCGGTAGAAGCTTGAGGAGAGGTCGAACGGTTGCCTTGGTATTCGGCGAGTTCTTAATAAGTACGTTCACCTTCGGTGGCTGGGTGAACACCCAAAACACGATGGTTTAAAGCGGCGAACCGGCTGCATTCTGGGCACCGGAGAAAAAGAAGAAAGAAGAGTCGCTCCTCGACTCGGTTGTTCGCCGCTATCGAAACGGGTTCAAGCGTGCTCCGGGCAAGCGAAGGTCGCGAGAGAAGGGGCAACAGATGGAAAGAATACCTATAGCGTCAGAGTCAGAGACCGCTTCTGTTTCGACTGCCGGATAATCCGTGCGGATTCGATCGAATTCGCCGCTCTCAACGCGAAATAATTGCGCTGGGTCGGAGGGTTCGCCTGGTGGGTACCACACCGGCTAGAAATCATCGAAAAGCACGACCACCCGCGAACGTTGAACGGTGACTGATTTCGCGCGTTTGCTGCGCCGATAGCGACGACGCTGATGTAAAGCGTTCATTTCGTGCACGTGACAATGCTATTGTATCGCGTGCGATGCTGCACTGCAGATTAAAGAGGTTAAATCGTACGGAATTTTAGGCTACTCGCGCGTTAAACAGCGGTTGGTTCTAGTTTTTCTCCAAGTTTTCTAGTTCGTTGATGCATGAGAAAACGATGCATTCGAATCGTCATATTTGCATCGGCAATTCGGACAAACTGAATAGTAGTTACCTCGAACGTATAAAGTTCGAACTTCTAATAAACTCTATGTTTCTTACGTAAAAAGCGATATATATATATATATATATATATCGCTATATATATATATATATAATATAAGATAATATATATATATATATATATATATATATATATATATATTTTTTTTTTTTTATATATATATATATATATATATATATATATATATATATATATATATATATATATTATCTTCTTTGTCCATCGTAATGTTTTTACGTATAAAGTAATTTGAGGGAAAACGAGTATGTTATTTCTTCTGACAAAGGAGTCGATAGAGAAATCTCACTTTAATATACCGCCCGAGAAAACCTCTATCGTTATTTTCCTACCTTCTCTATACTACGAGCGCCAATGTTTTACGTCCAATGCACGAACCTGATAAGCTGGCTCGATAGAGATAAAAATGGAAAGCTTCGTACAAAAGTATAATTACTTGGTAGCTTTTATAAATATATTTTTTACGTTACTGATTAATCGTTGGAAATATATGCCACAACGTATCTGTCCTTAGCGAGAAAATCAGTGGCAAATTAGGCCATTTTCGTGCAGGTTGTTCTCGTTCCGAAGGTTTTCACTCCTATTTCACGCGACGCAAAGTCATATCCGTTTCGGAGTGTTGAACAGGCGATAACAAGGACAGATTACTCGACGATATCGTAATCGTTGGACGACCGGTCGGCTCGGGAGACCTTTCCGAATCGCGTTTACAATCTCTGCGCAACGGAGCTGACATTTCGCAGGCATCAGCAGAGATGACCGCGACCGCAACGATGCCATAAACGTGGTCGCTCGGCGCACCAAGAGTACAACGCTAATGCTAAGCGCGTTAAACGCGTTGTCGTTGTCGTTGTCGTTGTCGTTGTCGTTGTCGTTGTCGTTGTCGTTGTCGTTGTCGTTGTCGTTGTCGTTGTCGTTGTCGTTGTCGTTGTCGTTGTCGTTGTCGTTGTCGTTGTCGTTGTCGTTGTCGTTGTCGTTGTCGTTGTCGTTGTCGTTGTACGTTGCACTTTGTCGCGAGTTCAATAGCACGAACAATCGATGAACGTAATAACCAAATATCTTTCTCCCGACCGAACCGTACTTTCTATTCCGACGAAGAACGACTATCGCGTATCGGCCAAATTTAAAATACTCGCTTTCTTAATGCTTGATGAATTTTTCCGCGCGACGAACGTATCTTGCTAAATCAATTAAATCGACGTTGACGCAAATTCGATCGTAGCACTTCGGATATCATCGATGGCTAGAAACGTCTTGAAATATCGACAAGTGCCTGGGCTGAGCCTTTTTAATCCATCAACCTGCGGGATTCACGTCGGTTTTTAACGGATCCATTCTTCTAGCTGTCCATTCGCGGCAAAATGTTTCAGTTTCGCCTACTTTGGCGTATTAAGCCGCCTATTTCGAGCGAGGCTACTTCTCGATATGGTACAAAATACTCTATTAGCGTCTCCGTCAACGTCAGTTTCTCCGTATTTGTAACGAGATATGAGACGGTTTAATCCTTGGTTTTCTTCTATATTACGCAATGAATTTATTTTTCATTGCTTTTTATTGTTTCTTTCGATCGAACAATCGACTTAATTACGACCAGCGACGGTCGATGTTGGCCGCGTTTCTGTTTCTTCTTATCGACAGAACTCTTTCAAACGTGCTTCTTCCGTTAGGAGAAACTATGAAATTACCGTAGTATCCAGGCCATCCGTTACGTAATAAATCTTTCGATGACTATTTCGGATCGCATACGACTTTTGATCTTGTTTCATGGTTTCTCGGTTATTTTCTGAATTACCGTTCGCCGCGACGGATGTTTTTCGTCGAAGCAATTTCTGTTCTGTCAAAGAAGAAACAAAGAATGGCGTACATGAACCATAATCGGTAAATGACAAACAGATACGAAGGATCGAAACGAGAACAAAAATGAACGAGGCGTGGTTGGAAACGTTCCCTCGGTTCGCGTCGCTACGTGAACATTCCGGATGTATCGTCGTGCGACGAATTTAGTCGGCTTACGAGCGTTCCGCTCTTGATCGTAATAACGAGCGGGACGAGTTTTCGGACAACCAATCGATGGTAAATATTGCTCGGTTTACGCGCTGATTAAGAGTGTATTTAACGAAAACTTTTTTCAATTAGTATCCTGATTTCAGAGGAAAGCTTGCTTTATTCGATACGATCATACGGTACTCGAATTTAGACTACGTTCAGACATCTTGAATAACATGGAAAAATTCTAATATGATATAAACCAGCATTAACAACGAAGATCGATATATCAAACGCATAGATCGAATTAATCAACGCGCTTCAAAAAACTAACAGAAGCAAAATATTATTATCCGAATGGGACAACAGCATCGGATGTGTCGATCCAGCCGAATGCCTCCCCTTACGCACAGCCAACGACAACAAAAACCAACAATCGTCGGCTAGTCCCACAGTTCCTCTCTTCCAGACCAGGCACTACCCCATCGTCTAGTTATTCCAAGCACAATCGAATCCACGCACGACGCACAATTATCAAGCGGACAGCCAACAGCAGCAGCGACGGCGAAACGGCGACGGCGACGGTGACGGTGATGATGACAGCGACGGCGATGGCAGTGGCAACGGCAGCAGCAGACCGGTAAACAATCGAAATATCGGGACTTTTATTCGCTGTGAAAAGCTGCCGCCCTTCCCAGCCATTGAAACCCAGTTGGAATACCTAGTGTGAGGTAAACAAAAGAGAGGCTGCCGGAGAATGCCTAGCACACAGACTCTCCGCCTGCGATTAGGTATTGGGAATTGGAGCGGTCCTTGAATCGACGCCGAGGACGGGACGGAATGCACGCGAGCACATACACGGGCAGATCGGACCAGAGGCCGCACACGACACGACACGACACTCGCCACTCAGTCAGTCAGCCGATGCCGTTCCGGACGGCACCACGCGCCATTCTCTCGCCTCGCTACTCCAATCGACTCTCCATGTCGATCGAGATCTCCCGCGAGCTTCACCGCATTCTACGAAGTTCAGTTTCGCGTAATTCTTTCTTTACTCTTTCTTTATTCTTCTTCTTTCGCAGGATTTTTCGTTTTCGAAGAGTTTATAGATAGTTTTGTGAATTCCGAGAACGTTGCCTTTTGGCAATCTGTGAACGTTGGCAGATATTCCAACAGGTATATACAGTTTAGTTACAGAACAGTTTTGGAATTTTCCTGATTCTTTTTTGAGAACAGTAAGAGATTGTCTTTCTCTTTAAAGTTTCATTTTCTTGCGTGCTATGATTATCGAAAGGCTGCATCCAAGTAGACGTAAATAATTTCTGTGGTAAATTTGCTATCTAAACATCGATCTAAATCTAGACCTTCGTAAAAATGTCATCTTTCCGCTTTGATGCGATCAGAGCGACACTTTGTCGGTTAAAAGCGACGTAATTATTGAAGTCATTGAAATACGCGTATGATGGAAATGTTGGGCCCGAGGAATGTTACGTTTCGTTTAGAAATTCGGTAAAACAGATTGGAAAGCGCTGAAAATCCAACTGAATCTGGATTATTTACAGAGTATCGATGAAACGCCTTCGAACAACGTCGGCAACGTTTACGAGCTATGAACGATGCATGTGAACGACGAACGTTAAATCGCCTGAATTCCGCTGTTTAAAAACAATACTAGCGACATCGCAAATTTTATTCCGATCACCACCGATTTTAATCGCGATTTGATTAAAGTTTAGATGAAATATAAGAAAATGGAAATTAATTTCAACGATCGGAGAGTGAAATTCTCTTTTCTCATACATTGACCATCTTTTAAGGATATTTTATTCGCTGCAGAGTTTTAATATATTCCGAACTTGGGTCTCTCAAGATACCAGCGCGGTTAATTTGCCAAAATTCCTTTCTTTCTTTTCTTCGAGTTACCTGGCATCGTCCGTTGTGATCATTAGGCAGCGACCTACAGTTTTGCTGGATTGCAGTTTTAAATCTTAGAGCTGCTAGCACAGGTGAACGTTAGTGTTTAAACAAGTGTCTGCTTGTTCCTTTTAAGTTCGACGAATGGAATCTTTATATATCTTTATATATCCCTACGGAATGAAACAACCAAAACGAACGATGTTCTTCTATCATCTAAAATGTTATAATTATTAAGTTCAAAGTTCTTGTATGAAAACTTTAACGTTGAACTGAAAGAAGTGCACGATATTAGCTGCTAACTTTAATAGAACCTTAAACTTTAAACGTTCGAGGAATTCCTAAGAGTAAAGAATTTAAAAAGATAAAAAAAGTTTGAGTATTAAACATTTTCTAATACGAGAAATTAACTAAAAAGAGAAACATCCTTTCGACAAAAGATACAGCACGATTGTTATATTTGAAAAGAGGAAACCAAACAACGTGAAGTTTTGGAAGAGTTCAATAACAACGGGATACAAAGAGAAAATTGGACGAAGATTAGACGTGTCAACGAGGAAGGACGAATTTCGTGCAATAAACCCGTCGTGGCTAAGAGATCGCAGCGTAATAAAACGAGGAAGGAAGTTAAAAAGTTCTTCCGCGAAATTATATTGAATCTCTGGGAGAGAGGTCAGCGAACTCCGGCACGCGTAACAACGTAACAAGCGTTGTAGGCGCACGCACGACTTTGATCGATGAGTCGATTAAGATTTGCGACCCATTATACACGGAGATGCTTAATTTCGATTCGGCGCGCGCGTGCTCTTGTACAGTATGAACGAGTGGAGCGTTATTAGAAAACGTTCTTGTCATAAAGCGAATTATACTGGCATCGATTCTCTGTTTTTCCCTTGTTGCTCCTTAGATATTTAGGTATTTTTTGTTAGCGGAGCGAATCTGATGTCCGTTTAGTAATCTTGACAGATTTTTCGATTTTAGCGTGTATTGGGATTTGAAACAACAGACTTCGGAGTTTCGATCCATTACGAAGTAAAATTTCCGGGTTGAAATTATTTACGGAATAACGGAACGGCTTGGGAACTAAGATTAGAAATCTGTTTCAAACTGCAATGCTCGCGCATTCGCTTTTAAAATATTCAAATAAAGGAAAATGTCCATTTTCATTACCTCTTTGATATTTCAAAGCAGATATCGATAAATATGCAATTAATAAATGTTGTTCTTAGTCTTACTTCCGTTGAGGTTTATTTTAGCAAATTTATTGAAGATTTTACTAACTGCGATACGGGGAGTTTGTGAAAACATCGGATATGGGCAAATTATTTGCGTTGTTAAGCGATATAAAAAGTGATACTGATATAACTCCACGTTAATTTAACTTTTTAAATCATCGTGCGATATATTTTCTATTCATAGCCTAAGAACGAAGATGTCGAATTTAGTAAAAGTCGATTATTTCGCGTTGTTCGTGTTGTTCGTATTTAAAGATATCAAAATATCACGACGTGACGTAGAAGAGAATGTAAATTAGTAAGCTACGACTCTTAAGAAGGTTCGAATATATTTTTAACGCCTGGCTGGTATCGGTTACGCGCGTGATACACAAAGTTCAGCGACAACGAGCAAACAACGCGTAAACGTCCAATGATTAACTATCAGGCAACAAACGAAACCAACCTAGAGTACATAATCTCGATTAGAAGATCGATTTACAACCACAACGCATTCCGACGTGCAAACGGCCAATAGCGGATTCGCGTTAGTCCACCACGATGCAGCAGCAAAACGGATAAAAAGGTTCTCTAACGTAGAAAACGTCGGATAGACGACGTTCCGTTCGGAAAGATCGTAACACGGATGCGAGTCGGGGCAGGAGCTTTCACGCGGTATCGTTAAACGGTCTAATTTATTGGACCAATATCTTAGCCCAATATTTGAGCAGCGTTTTCTCGCTTTTGGACGTTACGATTCATGGGGCACATGCACACGCACAGCGTACAAGATCGTTCGATGTATCGTTATTCCGGTCGACTGGTTCCAAGTATTTCGAACACGTTCGCTGAAAGTCAGCTTTCGCGCCAAACCTCGCCAAGAATGCGACGAATACGGTTTCGAGACCATGAGAAAAGTCGGGTTGTCGATAACAAGGATTAGGTGCACCCGACATTCGCGCGATATCGCGCTGGCGTATCGTGTAAATTATCCGCGAAACACGTAAACAATGGAGTTTACAACCAACGAGCGTTCTATCCGAACGCGAGGAACTGGCGCTTTTTTCACGGTACCGCAATGATCGCTAGCGAGATCGTAAAATTTACGATCGTCTGTACTTTCGGTGGATTTTATTGGGAGGCACCTTCGATTAATTTTACGGTCGATGCTGGGTGCTAGCTGCCGAGTGGTCGATTACCACTGGCCTGATTGTGTCTTTTGGCTTATATTCGTATAAATCGTTAAGAATCGGAATTGAAAGTCGATCCTTGGTTTCAGGATTTGCACGCTGGTTTATCTTGGTCAACCGAGATCGACATGTCATATTTTCTAGGTGAATTTATCCACTTTATAATCTTGTTACAATAATACGTAATACAAGCTATCACGCGGAATTTCGTATTTCTTCGCATTGGGACCATCGCGAAGAGATTGGGGCCATCTTAACGGAAACAAGAAATTAGTTGAGCGTTAGTTGAGAAGAAACGGGTAAACCACACGTTTCTTAGTTTTGATCTTTACATGTATGTCAATAACGTGATGTTGATACATTTACTGTTCCCGACAGGCTGGCGATTAGCGGTGACATGACCCATATTGCACCTAAATTGATCTACATCCTTTGTAATTACTAGCGAAACTCTACTATATAGGTTTTCTACAGTCGCGTTACGATGGCCTTGTCAGTTCATATTTAACAATCCATGCAGTCACTGAAAATAGTATATATTAGATCAATAAGAATTATTTGATGAAAGTTATTACGGATATAAACGGCCGACGTTTGACCCGTATCTTACAAATATCGTACTTACAGGAAAGTTTAGCGAAGAATTAGCCTTGTTGCGATTACGAAATTGTATAAGGAGCGTACAGTTGGCGAAGAAAAGGCCACGCAGATCGATGGTACAAATACTTTTGGAAAGGGAACGGAAAACTTGAACATTCGGACGATTTATTCGCCTTCGCGAGTTTCCTTACTTCCTGCAGCGATACCTCGCTGGTTACGCGAATATTTTACAAGCGGGAAATTATCGAGATACTCTCGCGAACGAAATTTCTTTCGAGAATATATCGTTGTTCTTCTTTCGAAAGTTGTTCGAGATATCTTCGGCCCGGCTAAAATTTACCTATCGTTTCTTCCTCGAATCTTCTATCCCCCTTTGTCGTTGGGAGATTAGTGGCTCGCCACCGGTTTTACCACAAAATCGAGTTACAACGGCGAAACTCAATCGAGAGATTTTCTTTTTAGCTAGCTGCACGCTGTGATCTTTCGAGTGTTGTTCCTCGCGTCGTTCTTCCAAACGGAAATAACGTAAATCGACCGGAAATTAGTATCAAGCGGATTCGCAATATGCGTGTATCTTCTAACGTCTAAAGAAACGTCACGTTCCTTTACCAACATTTCAAACAAAAAATTACCAGGTAGTATTTTCCATTTTCGAGTTAGATACTGTATTGATACGATCACGTACTTGCCCAAGACCTCGATAATCAATCATCTAAAACTGAAAACGAACGACGATCGATCTCATCGATCGACATCTACGATAGAACGAGCGGTGTGGATCGCGAGAAGTGAAACAAAGGAAAGGACGAATTTCCCAGGCTTCTCCGATCGAAGCTCGTTAAGACCGTTTGACGGTAGATGGACCGTGTTTTCTCGTGCAAACAAACCCATGTGCTTGGCCGACAAGAAAGAACGAGGAAGACGGAACGAAGAACATCGCGGAGAAATCGCGTGACGAACTCATGACACGCGCGTGGCCGCGTATCGCGTACTTGGCGTACTGTGCACTGGAATCCGTGACGACGCGATCGAACGCGACCTTCTTCGTCTTGAATGCGTGCCGGAGTGTCGCCAACCAAGCTTGGACTCGAAGGAAAATGGGTGGAAAAGTCGGTCTGATTTGCGGTAGCTGCTGGTCCGGAAAGTACAGTATGTATACTACGGTTTTACACATGTCTAACGATATGCGTTGTGTATATATACATGGTTTATCTTATTGGTGCGCAACTTCTCGAAGGATACGAAGATGAAGCGTCGGAAAATTAATTCTCGTGAATCGTTACACACTCGTGACACACTTCCTTCCCTTTTATCCCGTTTCCTCGTTATCTCCGTTCACGCTCGATACGAAAACAAATTAACTTGAAAGAACTCGTACAACAAGATAGGTATACATATGGTGACGCATCGCGGCAAGGGATTACGACCCAGTCGTAAATTCGATTACATGTTTCGAATCGCAGAATAATAACTTGGAAAGCAGGTTAACGGATAACATTTCGAACCTCCTTCACGCGTGCAGGAAGCATCGGAATTCCAAATTCATTTGCATTAGTCTTATCGCAAGATACGTTTTCGAAGATCAGGTTCAAAGTCCTCTTCTATCTACTGGTTTCGATACTCGAAACTTGTTCATGTTTCACAGATGAATTTTAAATTCACTCGCTTCGTATCTCTTCTAGGGGTGTTATTCAAAGATCACGGTACTGCTTGGCATATGAAACTACGTAGGTGTAAAAATTCAAGAGAAAATACGTCTTGAAACGAACACTGAATGTTAATTCCAGCTTCGTATCGCAAGTGCTTCCTCGACAATCTTCTATTAGAACGTACCTACTAAAATCACCTTTTCTATATAAGTTACTTGAGCCCACGTCACAGTGACGTGGCGGAAAATTTTCCGAGCAAACTTCAATACCCGTAGAAGACTAATATTCCCCGGAGTTGAAAACGATCTGTTCGAGAAGACTCCCCGTTATGCGAAAAGGAAGCGCATCTCACGCAAGATGCAAAAAAGAAAGGCCGATTCACAGCCCGAAGCAACGGATTAATGGATCGCGAAAAAACAGAACGACTCGCATGGTCGTCGCAGTTGGACTATTTTCGATTGATCAGGCCGGGAAGGATTGGTCGTACGCGGGCATACCGCCAAAATGACTGTTGCTCGGAGCCGGTCTCGCTGGGACGAGCAACGATCCAAGTCAGACTGGCGATCCATACGTTCCGGATATCACCCGAGGCCATGGCGCGATGCTCGTTTATCGGATTTCCAGCACCGTCCCGTGAATGATGCACGACCGTTTCTCTGTCTCTTTATTTTGAGTACCGTTATTTTCGTCGTAGCACTTTCGATGATTTTGTTCATCGTCGACGTTCTGTGCCGCGAATGTCGAGTCGGATAGAAACATACGGGCGAATATCTTTTATATCGTTCGGCAACGACGCAACGCTAAACGTTGTACGAAAATTGAGACTAATCGCACGTATATGTACGTAGGTCGAGCATAACGGATTAGCATCTACGTTCTAACGACCGTTAGCCATGAAACTTTCATAATCCTCTATTTCTTTTTTTTTTCTTTTTATCAACAGCTGACCGTGGCGCGATCTTTTACTGCCTCGTTGGTCGCTGATAAATTTGGTAGGTTCTTCTCGTAATTTAGTCGCAATTAAGTTAACTGTTCGATGTGTAAATTATTATAAACTAGCTTTAAAACTACAAAGTTGATTATTATCGATAATCTCGTTGTTTCGAATCAAATAGCTCGTAAAGTGTAATTATATTTGATCGCTACCTGCTTATCAATTGCTGCTTGTCAAACGCTTGAAATGTAATATCTCCGTATCATCGTTGCTGCAAATGTTCCATATTAATTCAGTTAAATGGAATTATTTTCCTATTTTCGATAGAACTTCTTTTCTACAAGAGAAAACCAACCTTAAATTCAGATTAAAAGCAACGAGACAAAAAAACCTTTGCAGCAGTTTTGCGTGGTATCAAGTTCGCGGTTAAATTAATTTTCATAGAAAACAAAGGCGCACGATTCGTTCGTTCTTGTACGATTAATCGAAGAAACGAGCTGCTTCCCGCGCCGATAATTATGTCAGGTAGAAAACAATCTCGATTTCTCGTATTCGTCGAAACGAATAATTTTCACGAGCGACGAATTCGTACCAAAAGCTCGAAGAAAACCAGTCGTCGCGACGGTTAAAACACTGGAGAACACGAATTCGGCTTATGAACCGTTAAGAAACGTGATTTTACATGCTCGTAAGCTGCATGATGTAGAACCATGCTGCCCTGTGAGTACCGTTATTCGGCTCGTGGTACTCGCTCGCTTGCCCACCACCGTTCATTACATAATCCTTACGGATCGTAACGTCGTTTCTGATTTTTCGACACCGTAGCCTGGATCCTGAATCGCGTCCTGGATTCTAACGCACTTCGCGCCGCTGTTCTTTAAAAACGCGATGCTCTAGTAGTATCTTCGAATTGTCAGACACGTCGAATCGTAATTGATTTTATCGATCGTGACAAATATTCTCGATAGTTCTCGTCGGCCGTCGTGACGATCGCTTAGCGTGGAAAGCTAAAAACGTAGAAAGCTTGTAGTTGCGATTGTTTCCAACGAATTTCGAATTCCAGGAATGACTATCTTTTCGGTAAACAAAGTGTCGTATACAGAATACGCGTAAAACGAGGAACAACTGGTTAACACTTTCCCAATGTTGAGACAAAACTTTCTCGCAGTGATTTATGATCCCACGACGACTAATAGGCCTGTTGTCCTGGAGATCATCGTATATCGAAAGCCACGAACACCTCGGGATAAGAGAGATCTTCTTTATTATTATTATTATTATTATTATTATTATTATTATATATCGATATAGCCGTTCGTGACACAGATTAGTGTACGGAAGGTGAAGAGCGTGAAGTTAGCTAGTAAGACCGATACGATTTACAAAAGATTGAGTACGGAAACCTTTAAAGTATTTGCAAATCCGGTAGAAAAATCTAACAATGTAGAAAACTGTTAGCCCTGACACAGATCCGGTTAACGGGGTCGGAGGCAGCATGCTTGTAAATTACACCTAAGAAAGCTCGCACAAACCTACCTAAACGATCTTAAATGCGTAAGAGTTAATGAACGCCAAGAATTGTCGGTAATGTACGAAACCATTAATCATTTTAAAGAAAAAGATGCTGTCCTACGAGAGTCAAAAGATTTAAGATTCAAGCTACACAAGATCGGCGTGTAGCTGTGGTCCGTAATATCCATTCCGCGTTCCTACTTGGAAGCGGTAAATTTGAGCGGCAAACTTGTGTTGCACTGTCTCCAGTAACTGTCTGTACGTCGCCTGATCCAGTGACCGCATTACCGTACGGAAGAACGTATCAGAACGTACGGAAGATCATTGATAAAAGGTATAAACAATGAATATAAGCGTTGAATACAGATCGTCGATTCGAATATGTTGTTCGTCACCGACAAGATAGCCCGCTATCCGCGATAACGACGAATCTCCGGAGCCCATCGAAGACAATTTCTTAATGGGTACGGAATGCGCCCAAACTGCAAACGCGAAATACTTTCCGAAACTCGATGTGTACAGTATCGACTTGATTATGCCGTTCGAAGGTGTCAAATGCAAAATGGCAATAAACCACGAGATCGGTAACCATGGATAACGATAATATCACGATTGAAACCTTGTTACCGGCATCCGATCGCAATGTGTAAGTGAAGAAAGGATCGACTTAATCGGTAAATAATATCAACTTTCGTTTCCATAGAACGAGGTGTTTGTTGCGTGTCTGAGTCGGTGGATGGTGAGGGGAAAAGATCAGTCGAGAGGTATTAAAAACGAGCTGGTTCTTGCCCGATGAACGGAGCACCTGTCGTTTGCAGAAAGACGAGGAGAACGGTGAAACGAACGAGGAATCGGTGACAGGGGAAAAAGAGAGCGGGCGATCGAGTCCTGCGAGTCGTCCTCGCAAAAACGAGACGAACGCCATCACCGGCCGAGTGTGGATTTCGACTCGCTGCTCGCCGGTGGAATTGCTTTTCTCCGACGACAACTGGATCTGTAACGGGTGCATTGGCGTTTACAGAGATGTACAGGCCGATCATCTTGATTCCGCGTAGAGGCATTGGTTCAAGCGTTCATCTATTGGATCGTCCGTTCGCTAGAATAGTTCAAATCGTTTAATCATCCGTTGATTCGGGTCATCGCCAATTTCTTTTTTTACTAAACGAGTACCCAATGACAATCGACTGCTCTCCGTTCCATCATCTTCAGTCGCATATACGGACAAATTAATTTATAAAAAATGAACTTCTATATTTTTTTCGATAGCTTAATCTAAATTTACGTCGCTTCGCTATATCGATAATGCCAAATATCGTTACGATCTGAAATCTCCGCGCGATCAATTTGATCGCGTTACGCGTTACCGCTTGAAGCCATGATACGATTTTTATTACGACACGATCGGTAAAGGCTGAAATACTTCCGTGCGTATTCGTAGTGCGGAGGATCAGCGTGACCGCAAACGCACGTAATCGTCGTATCAATTAGTTTCAACGAGCAGTTACGACGATACGGCCGCAGAAACCACGATCGTGTATTAAAGATGAAATCGTAGCGTGAATACACTACGCGAAGAAGCATAAACCAGCTGGCAAAATGCTATTCGCGGTAGCTACAAATTTTAATAGTTACGAATAACGATTAAATTATGTGACATGTCTTCGTGATATATAAATATAATATAATAATGTATAATATAACATCATTTTTTCCATAAAATACATTATACGTCACAGTTGCTTTTTGTTGAGAATTATAATTAACCAGAGTGACAAAACTTCTCATCGCATATTCTTCAGCTTCTCGGACAGGTCAGAGTTACATGCAAGTACACAAGGCTACATACACAGGGTTGACAGGTTGATTCAGTCAGACGAAGATGGAGCAAATTGAGTAAATTTTCAGGCGAAGACAAGGTTTCCCTCTTACGCTCGTTTGCCGTTCGAGCACATTGAACGGGCTTCTGTAGCCATTTCTTACCGCGGTCTTGTTTCCGTAGCGTAAACGTCGAGAGTGTGCGAGAATGTACGCTCATAAAGTTGCTATTGATTCACGGTAAATCGAAACCACGCGACACTTGGTCGATGGAGCTTTCATCTTCCGATTCTTTTGCAGTGTTCGACAAAATTTCTAGCCACGTTTCTACGAACCTGAACAGGTTTTCTTAAGTATGAAGCTTACTCTGACCCAAACTTACATCTACAGATCTATAGATCTATAGATCAACTTCGCAACTACCTATCTTGCCAATCACCTATCACGACCGTTTCAAAACCTAACCCTCGTCAAAGCGAATTTCCAATTCACCCATGCGTCAATTCTCAGGAATCTACGTGGTAAATAAAACCTGAAAAATGAAATATCGAAAAAGGATAGAAGAAGAAAGAAAGGGTTGTTCCATACCACGTTATTGCCAATATAATTTCCGTTGACGTTCGTGGAATATTACAACAACCAAATAATCTGTTAGCTTAAAAATCCGCGCGGAGGAAAGAAGCGTTTCGAACGCTCTGACGCGATAACTAATCGACGGGACAAAGAGACAGTATCGACTCGTGTGACCCACTTGATCACTACAGATCCCGTTAGTTGGCATCGAGTCGATAGTCTTGCCGCAGGCATGCTCGTTGCTCGCTACCGCGATCACGCGGAGACGGGAATCGGCGCGAACAGTCGCCAGAGAAAATGTCCGCGCGACAAATAAAATACTCTCGGATCGGACAACT
This sequence comes from Bombus breviceps, assembly GCA_014825925.1. Classification (NCBI taxonomy): domain Eukaryota; kingdom Metazoa; phylum Arthropoda; class Insecta; order Hymenoptera; family Apidae; genus Bombus; species Bombus breviceps. The sequence goes on from CM026184.1 coordinate 16,128,227, forward strand.
TGTTCGAAGGATAACAGCTATTGTTGAGCCATGCTCGATTTATTAGCGAGATCTCCAGCTACTGGATACCGCGATACGCTTTGTATCAAGCGCGTATGATCAATTTATGGCGGACGATGAATCAGGATATTCCAGGATATTGCCAGATTTTATTTCTATTGCGGAGATTCTCCGCACGTATGTTGGTCTTTTTCCGTTTGTCCTTTTATTCTGATTCGATAGTTCGAGGTACGAATTGAAAAATTTGGGAATTTTCGCTACTTGTTCTAATCGTTAAATCACCATCCGTAATTGCTCTACTGTACGCATTTTATGTCTGTACGGAGAAGGTATTATACCATATTATTCCATGGTGGTGGAAATATATTTTTCGCGTCTGAAATCGCGCAATATATTTGTTACGTGTATATTCTAAATATATTTACAACGTTAAAATGCATCCACGCTGAGGCACGTTGTCAATGCGATATACGATATTTTATTTTGCCGAACCCATAGCGTCTGGTCTCCTTGAAGTTCCAAGGAATTTTACTACTCAACCGAATCCGCTAACGATCGACTTAACGAGCCGACTACTATGCACGTAACGGTCGAGTTTCTAGGGATCAGAAAAGCCTGAATCGCGTGATTTGTCGCGATACGGTAATACCAGGGCCTGTTACGAAATTCCGATCTGCTGATCGAGGCATTCCCAAGTGACGACATCAGCGTCTCTTAAAGAGGAATTAGATTCTTCATAGTCCTTCGTTTCAAGCCATATATTTATCATTATCTTCGTGCGTGACGTACAAGACGACGTTAACCCGTACGTTGCGGATAATTTTCAGGATTTACGGAGACTAGCAATTGCAAAGGACAGAGATGGTTATTTACGTCTGCGAAAACCTGAATTCTGAATTTAAATCTTAGCAAAAAGTAACGTGATACTGCGTGACACGCATTTTGCGATTGTTCACGCCACATCGTAGTTCGCTATATACGATGTAACTTGCAAAAATGCGTCAACCAGAAAGTTCAATGTTCTAGAAGTCGCGTATATTTCTAACGTTAGAAAATTAAAGACTAAAACCGAAGCTTTCGTCCGATCGAATCTTTCTTCGTCGAGATGGAATAAACAGCATGTAAAATTTGGCCACTAAAAGAAAAGAAACGAACGCGCATGAAACCAAGAGCGAGAGTATTATTATCTAGTATTACTCGAGCGAACAAAACGAGGCACGAAAGAAAAAGATCGATCGAAACGATCAACGATTATACGCGTCCATTCTTCGGAAGGCGGTCTGCGTCGCACGGCAAAAGCTAGAAGTTCGAAATCCCGGGTGGTATGCCGCATTCAGGATATCCCGACGCAGTAAAACCCGGGCGAGGACGTAAAATATTTATTACGGGTGGCCGCAACCGCGGCCTCGATCTTTTTGCAATCCACTAGCGATAAAAAGTTCGCGTACAAGGTAGATAGCGGGCAAAAGAACGGTATAGAGCATAGAGTGTAGAGTATAGCAGGGTCGCAGAAAAAGAAAAATCAACAGCTTGGTCGGTCGTTGCGCAGCAACAGGTCGAGCAACGATACAAATGATCGTGGAAGTGCGTTTCTGCTCCCCGGTCTGTTCGAACTACCTCGATCAATTTCTGTTTTTCCCTTCCTCCCCCTCGCAACCCCTCCCGCTCTTTTCGCTAGCCGGTCCTTCCACGACGATTTATCTTTCTGATCTTTCCGACTCGACCGTTGCGCTATAAATTGTTTCGCATTTTCTAGAGAACGGACACTTGAAACTACGTGCTTGCGGTACGTTCGATAGCCAGGACAGAGGGATTATTCGTGAGCCTGTTTTCGTCCTGCGAAACGAAAAAAATTATTAGAAATTCCCTGATGCAGTTGTACGCGGTTTTATGCAACTTTTAAAAATTTGCGCGCTAACAGGTTGTTCTCACGTAGCTAAAATATAGCAAAAGTTGCGCGAAATTAACGGATGACGATCGAGAACTGGAGAACTTTCGTGGATGAACTACGTTTATTAGTGAATGGTTGGCTGTGAGAATCGATATCTAACAGCGTCTAAGTTATCCGAGCTAGTTTCACGATAAAGAAACAGATCTCTGCCGATACTCTCTACCTGACTATCGTAGCAGATCTGCGTACTCGCAAGGTTCTCTAAATTAATACAAATTTCTAACTACCGTAACATCGAGATATTACACATCGTAAAGCAAAGTTAAGGAGAGTGGCGATGGCCTCGGAAACGCGAAAAATATCTCAGAAGATGGAATTTTGATGGCAAGAGGGGCAAATCCCCGTGATGGTTTTCCCAGTAACGATTCTGATTCCCCCTTGACGTGTCTGCTCGGCGTCACTTCCGGCATCGTGACAACCACCGTAAGCCCTAGCACGTCTGACGGCCCGAATCGTGGGGTGAACAACCCTTATATCCTCCTTTACATCGTATATGCCCTTCTCGCTGTTGGTGAAAATCCTATTTGTGAAATTAGACGTTTGCTCGCTTTGAGACAAAGTAAACCGCGTTTCTCCCTGGCGTTCGGGAGATGGCGATGGTGCGATATAGCGCAACAAAGTGAAATTTTGCGCGCGTGAATCTAGCAGGATTATAACGTAACAGGAGCACGACAAAGTGGAAACTTCTAATGAAAAAAGAAAGAATATATTGCCAAAGAAACTTTTTTGCTCCATTTTCCTTTGTACAATTATATTTCATTCGCGAGTATTATAGCATGTCTGCCTTTGATACAAAGATCATAAAAGATTTGCGTATCTGCAGGTATATTTACGCTGTATGAACGACACTCGAGTATTACGCGCATGCATTATCGGCAAATAGATCCACGTTCGAGATAAGAGTTCCTCGTTGATTCTTTCTCGTGGTATAAATAACGAGAAATTGTCAGGAAGTATGCAATAACGTTACAGCGAAACTACTCGTACTTCGTTACTTTTACTCGCATGTATAACACCTACAACGATATTCTTCGTTGAATCAATAGATAAAAGGGTTCCCCAGCGAAGGTACAAGACTAGATCTTAAAATATAAAAATCGACGTGATCTACCAGTGGCTTACGACTCGCATATTTCTAATCCAGACGTGTTCGTAAATCACGCAGATAGGTGACAGGTATCTGCACCATCGAGTTTCCACGTCGGTGAATTACACTGTCACGAGTATCGTATAGTAGGAAAATATACTTTTAAAAAGATGGTGCCGAGTGAAAAAAGACTAGGAAAGGAAATGAAAATAATTCGCCGAAACGGCAAAAAGAGAATGCGTGACACAAAAATAGCGATACGGTAAATCGGCGTCCCGTTTTAATTTTCATCGATCAGTCGTCCAGCAAGCAATATGTCAAGCAGCGACGGCGACAAGGTAGCAGAGACGAAATATTATCGAGTTAACGCGCGCGAAGTGGTCGTAGGAATGGCTGACGGGTGCGAGAGTGTAATGCACTTACGTCACGCGAATTTCAGACAAAACAACCGGTGGTGTAACGAAAATTTAGCGTCGCGACCGGACGTTCTAAATATAAAATGGATGGCTGTTGACCGAGAGAAAAATGCTCGACGATACGGTGCCGCCACATCCGCCGTTTCTTTTCTTACAAGATTGAACGTCCACGGTCGACCCATTTACCAGATCCTCCTCGTGCCACGAAGAGACGAAATGCGCCGGTGCTATTTAATCCGATGGTTTATTTAATCCGCCAACATTGTCCATTACCGCGTAGCAATAGCGCGCGCGTGCTCGCGTGCCAGATAAATATAGACGTTCCACTTGGCACCGACGCAGAAAAGATCAAGGTGTCGTAGAAACGACGTCGCGCCGTTACTTCATTCTAGTTCCGTCTCGGGAATATTTGACGGTTTCCGATGGCCTGATTGCAGATCGATAGACGAACCTATAATAAAGTTCGCAATCTCGCATCGAGGTTTATCGAAAGCATCGGCTAGTACGAACAACAAGACGTTTCGATATCGATTGTAAAAATACTGGAAAAATTGTAAAAAAATATCGAAACGTTTTTAAATAACATTTTATTTCCAACTGTTGACATTTCGATGCGTTTAATCGAATGTATCTTGTCGAATGATGAATCAGAGATGGTACAAGTGAGGACAGTCGAAACTCTTTGCAGGCGTAACACGCTTTATAGCTTGACGAACATTATCCATCCCAATAATTTTCATTCTATCTCCATGTATGACTCGCGTTACTCGCGTTACTCGCGTTAAATCATCGGATGCTCATAGTATAATATATATATATAATAACGCCCGATTTATTTATATAAAAAGGACATTGCTGTAAAATATCTGCAATTCGCTTCTTCTCAGAGATATTTTCACTCGCTGAAATACTTGGTGACGTTGTTAAAAATATCTCTGTCGCGAATGACTAGATTTGCGAAAATATTTCACGTCATGATCGGGCAAAAATAAAATTGAATTTAACGTATGGCAACATCGACGAAGGTTTCATATAGAATCGCAAGGGGATTAATCGATCCTTTCTCAATTAATATTCAGCACCAAACGTAATTGGACGGGAAACTGGCGCGCGGACGTTTCACCAAGCTGCATATTTATGCCTCGGTCGGAGGAATTCATCCGATCAGTATGAAGAGCGAAATCCGGATCTGTCGTTGCATTCGGTTTTATAAGAGTGCGGTAATTAGCCGAAGTCGCGTACGATGAAATTGTCCGAATCGATGCATTGATTTCTTGTTACGATGTGCGATATGCAAAGCAGTTACACGTCTGCTTTGAAAAGGAGAGGAGATTTTATAAGTACTACGTAGCGTATAAGAAAGATAGTACATATTCGTAAAAATAAGTTAAACACAGAGCGTAATATTAAAAAGAGTTGACAAAACGGAAGAATCGCTTTTATCGAGTACCCGATATTCTTTGATTAAATCGCCGGAACATTAAAAAATAAACGAATAACGAGTTACGACGTTACGAAAACGTTCGAGTAACTGCGCGATCATCGAAATCAGGTAATTTGGAGCAAACGTTCGCGATTTGCATTTACGAACGTAGAAACGATAGAAAAGATCTGTGTTTTTTTTTTTTATATCCGTGAATAACCACCTTGGATAAATCCATGCAAATCGCGGATATCCACGATGCAATGTCACTGTTTCGATATTTCGACCAAATTCCAGACGCGACAGCTGCGATCGACGTAAATCTTTGATGCAATTGGTTCTTCCTGCTCGTAAATGCACCGCACATATTTTTTCAACCGTCTTGAGCTCCGTCGTGCTACACACGTGCAATTTGCGAGAAGTATAATCCGTGAACCGTCAAACTTTTTGTTATACCACCGCGATTATTGCTTCCTCGTTTCCTCAGAACTACGACTCTTATTTCAGATCTTGATATTGATTTCTCGGTGGAGTTCTACTTAACTCATTTAGCTTACTTAGGATCAAAATGATCTTAGGAGATACGAAGATGTAATTTTAACGGTAACTAATATATATAAATCTAACAGTGACGGTATATAAAAGTGTATATTATGTATATAACGTTTTGCCGAACAACAGATATAGTTCATAAATTACACAAAGTGTATTTAGCATTTCCTACTCGATCGAAGTCTGGAATATTCGTTACGAACGTTCCCCTATACGTAGAAATGGGAATTTACAGATAAGGCGGTCAACTATATTAACGAAGGAGGATGTATTGCGTTAATGAAGCGTGGTACGGAACGACGAAAATTGAACGTGAAGCAATCTAGGAATATCATAGCGGAATAGCGATGCGGAAGTATGCGCTGAGTAAATCGAAAAATACAGGTGCCGTTTAATCAATAGCGAGCCAATATAAAAAGTAATCCAGACGAAGATTACATTTTATCCGGGTTTATTTTATTTTTCCCATCGAGCCGTTTGTTTGTTATAGGTATACGTTCCACAGAGACGTTTCACCCGTTTAATTGAAAAAAGTGCGGATGGAATGGTTGTGTCCATGTTCACACCGTTCTTAACACGTTCGTGTTTAATTAAACGTTTTAATTTCTCTAATTTTCTTGTAACTTTATTTTAAGTTTACTCCAAAAACAGCTTTTAACGTTTTAGTGCGAGCCTCTTTTAGGAAACAAAAAAATATACGTACAGAATGAAATGTTTTAAAAAGTAACTTTCCCCGATTAATTATTCTAATCTTGTTATCATTCTTGAAAATGAAATTTAATTTGCTCGCACGCTTCGAAAGCGCTAATATCGCTGTCGCGTTTTCTCACCTCTCTCAACTTTCTTTACCTTGAAACGTACACAACGGTCTTCTGAAGGCAAAATACTTTCCCAGATATAATACGTAATCAGAAACGGGAGACGCTTTCAAAGTCAAACCTGATCAATCGGCCAATCAACGTTCGGTAGCTTACTGAAAAAATCGAGACGAAGAATCAGCGTGTGTCGAAGCTACCAATGGGCACGAGGAATGCGTCGAAACTGAAAAAAGAAAAAAAAAAGAAAAACAGGGGAATCGTTTGGAGCAGGGAGCATGGTAAATCGTAGTCGCCGCTAATGCATCGTCACGCATTCCGTCGCGAACAAACGTCGAGGAATCGTTCCCTAGTAGCTCTGCTATTTAATGTATTCCGTTTCGATGCATCTGGTCCTGCGGCGCGGACAATTTCCTTTTAGTGGCGCTTACGGAAAATAGAAAATGTCACGGCGCATCGACGCCGTTTCAGGTGCGCCGATGATTTAACAACTTTGTCGCCAAAACTCTATTTGTGTACATTTCTCGACTTACGTTGTTCGTCTTTTGTTCGATCGTCGTTGTTCGATCCCTTTTCTTGTTGCTTACAAAACAGAAGAAAAGTTTCCCCTTCCAGCGCCGACTGAAGTGGATTAATACGATTTCTTAGCAGGAATTAAAAAAATTGAATTTTTGAAGTGCATCTTCGACGTAGTCATAGGGAAGTTGTCGATTCGTCTGCGTCCTCCTTTTTCCTGCTGAAAATTTATCTCTGTTTCTTGTTTGTCCCGCCTCCTATCTCTAAATAAGTTGCGCGGAGTACGATAGAACCTTTTTAGAATATGATAATTTCACGTTTCCAGAAATACAGCCAAAGAAACGAGGAAGAAGAGGGGGAGAGAGAAACTTTGATTTAATTGAATCTCGAACATAAAGAGCCTTCTCTCTGGATGCTCTTTCGCTTTCTGGGTGGTCTTACTCATTGGCTTCGATGAACTTGTGCGTCACAAATGTTCGTAGAAAAAATAGGATATACTTCTCGAATCGATCGTATCGTAGCAGCTATAGTTCAAGGCTAGATCAGCTTATTCAAATAAGGTATCATTTTACATCAAGAAACGAAATCTAGAATGAAACGAAATGTAGAATGCTACACCAGCTACTTCTTTATCTGGTTTTTAGAGCGTGTACGGTTCTTAAACCGAAGTTACTTATCCTCGTCCCTTGGACATATTCTGAGCCTGAATGATATCAAGGAACGCAAACGCGAGTTTCGCGATGCATGTTTCTCGATTAGTCAACGCGGCTGACCCATTGTGGTCGCGCAGATGCGCCTCGCCGTACCCATTCACGATGAATCGTTTGCTTCACAAAATCGGCCAAAACAGAGATCGACACGATCCTCTCTCGATCGTCCGCCTCTCCAATTATTAGAACTGTGTAATTGAAACTGCAAACCGAAGCCAGGTCCAAAATTCGCGATGCGTGCAACTGTTCCAAGCACGTATGAAAGCTGATCGAGCTTCTCGAAACGATTAGACTTTGCCAAATTGCATTTAGCCAGTACGCTCGGTCTATTGCTTTACCGTTAATTACTCGATGTTGTTTTCGCATTAAAGTCGTTGAAGAACTCGAAATTTAATAAAGTCGTAACTTTAAGCTTGGACTAACAGAGAAAGTAACGCTTTCAAGTGTTGAGCAAAGTGATTGTAAAATTACAGTATCTCTTAGTTGTGAATCGATATTCCTGACAACCTACAAATATCCGTGCTGCGACTCTATAGAGTTATTGAATATAGACGAACGTTCACGACGAAGCGTGGCTTGACGAATAAACGCGCGATGAGCGTAAAGCGAGGACAGGAAATTCTTACAGTGAAAGTTTCGCGATTACGTCGCTTTTTCCAAGGAATAAAGAAGATCGGCTGCTGCGAACGCAGCGTGCCATTCCGATCGTAAATATCGAAAGCGTGATTGTACGTGGTTACGTAGTTCCTTGCTCGTAGCTATCGTTACGAAGAAAGCGTTGCTATTGTATATTGACCATTGTACTCTGCTCGACCGTTTATTTCCTTTGACGACGAATATCGCGTATAGGTTGCCTTAAAATTATCAAAAACCATACGATTTGTTCTATCGTATCGTTCGTCTAAACAAGATTATTCGAGAAAAATCTTTTCAAAACGTTTCGACTGCGATTTTAGTTATATATATATATATATATATATAACTAAAATTATATATATTATATATATAATAATATATTATATTATATTATATATATTATATATATATATATATATATATATATATATATATATAATACGTTTATATTTACGCGAGTTTACCAATATTTCCTCATTTTCGTTATATAGCGTTAGTTTAATTTTCAATAAAGTGGCTTTCGACTCGTGCTGCATCGAAATTCACAAATACGAGTACATATCTATACTTGTTGGATAAAATGAAATTTGCCATATAGTTTCGCGCGAAATATCCAGAAGAAGAGGTCGACGTTTTATCACGAGCAATATTTTATTCGCAGCTTCCGGCTCTGGATCGGTGATAGGAAGGGATCCACTTCCGCCGAGAGCTGTCAGCACTTCGCAACTAGCTCAAAGAACGCAAACGCAACCACCGGCGACCGTCTCTACTCTTCCGCTGCCGAGGAGTAACGCCACGCACAGACAACCCTTGCCGCTTCATCAATCCACTCCTCAATCGATCAGACAATCGGAAAACGATACGACTAACTCGCAATTATTGCGAGCCGCCAGCAGCGGCGACATCGGAACCGGGTCTGCCATGTGAGTACGATGTTTCGATATTCCGATATATTTGTCGAAACGTTCGAATCGAAAGACCGGATAGAAGAAAAGCGAAAAGAAAAATTACACGGGCATTCAAAGGCATAAACAAAGGTTAAAAAACAAAAAAATAGATAAATTTGATGTTAATACGATATGACGTAAACTTGGAAAGATGAGAACCGACATGCGCTGTTGCGTTGTCTTCGCATTGTAGAAGAATTTTTCAGACATTCCGCGAACGCGAAGATCCTGGCGTGAATACTGCTCACGATCAACGAGGTCGAGATTCTTGGCGAAAAGCACAAAGTCGGTATGGGAATTTCCTCGGTGACACATTTTTCTCGACTGTAACACGCCGCGCCTTAAGAAGTATGCGCGTGCAACTAGCGTATGCTTTCGAACGATGCGCGCAGTCAATTCTCCTCTGGCTGCGTTCGCTCTTAAAGCTATCCCGACCGATTCGTCCGGCAAATCTTTTTCGATGGCTCGAGAATTGACGATGTGAACCAATTTTTTATTTACCGTAATGTTTACAAGTAAAAGGATCGTGTAATTTAATCGAGAATAAGATTCGCTTCTGTCGCATTCCTGATATTTCGTCTACGTTATTATCTTTGTTGTATTATGCTCTCGTATATTCGGTTGTCAATCATTACGCAGTTACGACACCGAATACAATGTATACGACGTTAAAGTGAATCGTACGCGGAGTACGAGTAGATTAATCAGAAATAAAGAAAGAGGAGCTTTAATAATCAGAGAAATATAGCGGTAATGGAAGATTACGAGTAAGACAAAACGATAAACTTAATGTTCAATTTTCAATTTCAAAATTGCAGATTGAATAACAACGAGGGAAAGGACGCAAGATTAACATCTCCCAGCGGCCATGCTACTCAACGATTGATGAGTCCGGCTTTGAGGGTTGTTTCATTGAACGACCATCGAGTTTCCAGCCCTAGCGACAGCGATATACGAGTTCATAGTCCAAGTAAGAATATGCGTTTTTACGTTAAGCGTGCGCCATTCTATTCGTTCGATTTTCAGATTACTTTCATTCGTTCAATTTTTCCGATTCTCCGATTACTCGATATCTTGCAATTTTCCAAGCGCCTTCGACTGAATTCTTCAACCTTCGAGTGCTAATTCCCCTTTAAACTATCGTATACGTTTCTACCACTGTCTCGGCACATTTCTCCAACTCGTTTAAACACGAGTACTCGTTGAATCTGCTCCAAATCGTCTCGAACACTTGTCACGCCCAGCGAAACTTTCGCCAACTTCGTTCACGCTTTTCGATAAATTTGCCCTACTCCGTTCGTTTCGCTTCGCGAATATCGTTAAATTCAATTCATTCAAATCCTGTTGAAAGGGCGCAATCGTCGTTCGATTCCAAACGGGGAATGAACCGATCTGGAACTCCGAAAGAAGCAGCAAGCGCACGAACGGATCGCGGTTTCGAAGAATTCATATCGGAAAGCGAGCAAGAAGCTTGCAAGCTCTCCGAAAAGGACGCGGTTTTGGTGATGGAGGTTTACCGTGCTGTTAAGATTAATTATTCAGAGGTACGCTGGGTCGGCCGGCTAGACACTAACTTTCTTCCATGCTTACCAGCTGCGAGACATTCGACCGGAGAATCGAAGAGACTGCCGTTGTAAGCGACCCGCGAGAAACAAGCTTAACCTTTCGTCCCGCTTCTCTATATTTTCCTCTATTCGCAGATATGACGGGCAAAGAATTTTGTTTGTTCTTCTACGTGGAAGATCCAGAAAGCATAAAGACGGAATTAAAAACGACAAATGTACGATACGAATCATTCGTCGTGCTCTTTTGCGAAAGCGAAGATAACCACCGCGCTAGATAGAAATTTGCGGAAAACGATTTTCACGTGTGCACGTGCGTAGCAAGTCGGATACGTTGTAATACCTAGCGTAATATCGTGGTTAACATCCAGGCAAATACATTATCGAACAGACATTAGCGAGAATGGCCGATGCTCGAGTCCGAACAGTGGTTAAAAGCGATATCGAGTCAATATTTAGCTCGTACCAAATTCTTGCCTGGGTCAGTATCGCGAATATTAAGCTTGGGAAGCGTATGAAACGATGCTTTTTCTCGTACGATTAAAGGGAAAGCCAGCCTCTCTTATCGTCGATATTCCCACGAGCACTTGTTCGACCGTATATTTTCCTTGTTGGAAAATTACTAGCTACGATATAGAAGACTTCTAGATTTAAATCCAAGCGGAGTAAAAATAAGCTCGCAAACTCCTTTCATTTGCTCACAGTCGAGAGGAAAATGGTGAGTCCGATCGGCCGAGAGGTGGACCGCGGCGGGGGCACGGCTGGTAGGCAGAATCAACGCGTATGGGAGTGCAACGAGTTGCTGCACAAAAGGGTGAGTGAAAGACAGTTTGGCGCAAGCGAAACCTTCGAGTTGATTGGCATGGCGAAGCATGGAAAGAGAAAGGAATCTAACGTAACGACACGGCTTCGACTGATTAGCCGCTTTTTTCACACTCTCCTTCCTCTTCTTTCCTGTTTACCGCTCCCCTCTTCCCACTGCGTAATTGCAACTCTGTTTCTTTATATTTCACGCGTACGTACACACCATTAGTGTCACGCGACAAGCAAGCAAGCACGTATACGGTTTGTTCGAGCTCTGTCCCGCGAGCGTGCAATAGTCCGCATTATCGTCCTAGCATGCAAATTCCACTAGTTGGATTAATTAAAACGTTGCCTAGGGCGAGCCGACGATTTCGCAGCGCCTACGCCGCGCCGATACAATTAATCGCGAACGCGTTTCGGTTCTCAGGGTTGTCGCATCTGGCGGGAACGCTCGAGACGATCGGCGCTCAGCCAGTTGCAAGTGCAATTCGTTCTTGCTTAGAAACTCGATGATTTCAATTCGTTTAACATTTGTCGTGCTAATAAATTCCGGTAGATTCTGGCGCGCTAATCGTAGATCGTTTAGGAACCATCACCTACGCTGGTCACCCGCTAAGCCGTAAAATGTGAGAACGTAGAGCCGCGGTTTACAACGAAACGCTTGTTATCAAGCGGTACGATACGCTGGTCGTGTTAAAGTTTCGCTTTACGCGTGGCCCTGGGCTGTCACGTTATCGCCTTTGGTCGGTCGACTAAGTCGTTAAGACACGTGAATCGATGATCCTTGGGCTACTAGACACTGTAGCTGATACCTGCTCGATTCGGTAGGCACGCTATCTCTCCAAGATCATGAACAATTAGTTAATTAGATTCCATCGATTACAGGTTGGACGATAATATCTTAATTGTTTCTAGGTTTTCACTTTCAAGATTTGGTAGATTTAGCAGCGCTGTTTTGTCTTTGAACCCATACTCGGTAGCTCAGGAAAATTGAATGGACACTCTGTTACATTTCCTATACTTTTCTGACGTTTACACGTTCCATTCGCTTCGACGCTTAGTGATACGCAAGTACCCGAAAATCACTCGTCGCAATTAGAGCAATTGGAAACTTACAAAGGTCTGGTAGAACGTACTACCACCTAGACTCGTGGTAAACTCGCATGTCCAAATCGGTTTCGAAAAAACCGATTCGAAGCTAATGCCTCCGATCGAGGGCCATAGTGACTCAACATATCGAAAAAGTTAGCGACGATACCGGTGCCACGAGAAGAGATACCTCCCGTGAAAGGCAGCGGATCAAAGTTTTCTTTCGATATCTCGTGTGAGGAATTGGATCGGTGGCTGAAAAACATCCGATCGAGCAGATCAGGGGAGTCGAGAGCGCAAGTTCGACGTGTAGAGAGTGCTCGGAACGGAACAGTCCAGAGGGAGCGATATCCATTATGGAAAAGGACAACCGGCGCGCCCGAAGGAACCGCTGAAAACCGTTGAAACTCGCGAATGTACGCGTACGCTTCCCTTTGGGCTAGAAATCCAACTACTGGTTCTACACGGTGTAAACGGGCCGGTATCCAACCACCACGAGGGGAGAACGATCGAACCCCGCGTCCGTTTGATGCCGAGTTTACAAGCATTTTCATTAGCGTAGCCTGCTTGTCCCAGAAATTCATTAGCATTACGCGAGCGGCAGCAGCAGAAACGCTGGGTCGTTTTATCGCGTACGTGTCGCTGGCATTCCTGCTGACTACGCGGCGTTCGCTCCTAGAAATTTCATCGGCTGCAATTAATACTTTGATACTATCGCCAAATTCCCATCGCAGACTCCGCGGTAAAATATTACAAATCTTTTCTACGCTAGAATCGTTATAGACTTCGTCGAACTTTCCCAACTGTACGTTTTCTCGATCGATTGCCTTCACGAGAGATTACTTTAATCGGCGCAATTCGAGCGACATCTCCGTCGTACGATCGAGAGGTAATTTCACTGATTACAGTTCCCGGGTCTATCGCAAGGTTTCCGCTAATCCGTGGTTACCATAGATCTTTGTATCCCGTACCAGAAGTTGCTTCTTTGAAATCCTGCTATGATAATAACGATTATGAATAGCGTTGCAAGACATAAGGTAACGCAACCCGTTTGAAGAAAGCACACCTTCGAGATCTTCCTCCAGCAAGAAGCAACCGTTCGCGTTCGTTCGATCTACGAAATGATCTTTTATCCTCGATTCCGCTTCCATTCTATCGGAAATTTGCCGTTTTGCGATTCTGCAATCTTCCGCTTAGCACATACGTATTACGCAAGTCGTTGTCGTTTTGTCGAGCTTTCTTTCCCGACCGACGTTAATATTCCAAACAATCGGCATTGCCTGACCTTTTGTCGCATATATCTTGCGTAACGAAGATATGCTTTAACTTGTTATTGTCTCGCTTTGCTTCGCACTCTTTAACTGTTCACACATACCGAACGCCTCAATTTTGAAACTTGGAAGCGAAATATGGCAAGCGTGAATTTGAAATCCTATCGAAATTAATTACATCTATCGTACCGTGAAATTTATGCGAAACTTCGTAGGTAGAGAATCAGAAACTTCGCACGTCTATCTAGCCTTCTCGTCTTTCTTTCCAATCGAGAAAAAATAATACCGTATCTGTAGCTTGCTCCGCGTGAAAACGCATATTTCTTACTAATATACGTTACACGAGACTTTGAACATGAAGCTGTTTCGCGTGTGTCGAAGGAATTCTAGAATATTCTGTCGCGTTTGAAAATACGAATCGAAGCGTACAGAAAATCGAGTGCCAGCTCTTTCGAATCGCCTCTTTATTTGGAGACTGCAGGACACAGACTAGCGAGAAAGCAGCGACGCGAGTGTCGTTCTCTCGCCGTCGTTACTTCCATGCAAAGGAACAGAGTGATTGAAACGGTGGTACACTAGTCTCCGGCGAAGAGAAAAGGATGAAAAATATTCAAGGAGAAGAAGAAGAAGAAGAAGAAGAAGGAAAAGGAGAAGGAAAAGAAGAAGAAGAAGACGGCAACGACGACGGCGAAGAGGAGGAGGAACGGCGGGAGCAGACTGAAAGGGATGAGAAGAAAAGAGGATTAAGAAAACCGAGGGCCAGGGTCGATCCTGCATACGGTCAGCGGTGGTCAGCAAGGGCACCGTGCCAGGGGACTGCGGACGGGCTTTAAGCTGCCTCCACAATCGGGACAACTTGAATAGAGTGTTGGGACAAGCATTATATCGTTGGTTACATATATCGCGGAGTTTCCTTGTTTCGATCTTCCTCTTGAGCGATACGATGGAGAGGACTCGAGGAGGTTCAAGCTTAATTAAGTCCGCTACTTTGAAGATTCCAGGCTTTCTTTGCTTTCGATTCGCTATTAACGCGATTTCGAGAATATTTGGCACGAATCCGGAATAGCGAGCGTATTAATATTCGCTTTACTTTTGAAACTCCGTTCAGTGCTATTTCGTTAAAAGGCTATGTAAATTCTGGCAACTTTATACGGAGGATAGGAGAAATATACAGAAAGAGAATACAAAGATATAAACAATTTCGGTAAACGCGATTATCAACGTTGTATTTAAACAGTTTTATCCATAAGGGTGAAAGGAAGCGGGGATCGCGTTTCTTAAAATGGAAGTTTCCGCGAGTTTCCCGGCAAAAGTAGCCGTTACGTCGAAATAAGATCGTTCCGAAAGCGAGGACACTAGAAAACGGCGATATCAGCCAAAGAAGAAGATTCTCTGAACCGTTAAAAGCTCGCACAACTCTGGAAACTTAAAAGTCTCGGGTCTCTAGAAGGTCTTAATCTCGATGGCTCCGAAGGTTTGAAAGTCGAGGAATTTTCGAGTTTCTTAGGGGAAATCGAAAATCTCGGTTGCCTTTGGAACGGTTTGCAGTACACCGCGTGTGTGTAATCGCGGAAAGAAGTTCTAAAAGGATCTTTGCGCATCCGGGGACTTGGAGATAGTTGGGAAAAATGCGAATACTCTGCGCGAGTAACAATGGTGGCTGAAATAATTGCAGTAGGTATCAGAAAATATACGTTAAGCGTGATAGGACGTACAGTCTTTTAAAAGATTTTACTAACGCGAACTTGAACATTCACCGTCTTCAAATTTCTAAGTACAGATACGGATACGGTAGTTTATTTTGTCCGCGTATCTAGGCTTGGTTCGCGAAACCTTAACGACCTTGGAACACACCTCCATCGTTGTGATAGCTATCCGCACCTTTAAATCGAACAAACGAATTCGGAGAATATCTTGCAACAAGATTTCCATCAGTTCCATCGAATTACTTTCAACCATACTCTGTTGCTTCTATTATCGTATTTCGGTAGAATTGTTTCAAGAGGTTCGGTAACACTATCTTGCAATTATTTCGAGCGATACACGACGTTCGATCATTTCCCTTGCATCGTCCAGCAACGAGATAAACGAAACGATTCGAAAACAGCAACAACAAAGGGGAAAAGATTGCTCAGAAACGGTCGGCAGGATCGCGCAAAGAGCCGGCATTTAAGCGGAACATTATAATCAGATCTCGGTTATAAAGGCTGCCTTAACCGAGGGACACGGGCTCGCGTGGTCGAGGCGAAGCCAGCCAGATCTCAGGCAAAACATACAAAACGATAGCTCGACAAGCCGAGCAAGGAACCACGGTGCATGCCGGGTACTGTAGGAGTCGGTGAACAGGCGAGTCGATCAGACCGGGCATGACGCCAGTCTTCCAAAGTCTTCCTTCTACCTTCGCCACGCTCTCGCTACTCTCCATTGTGCTGGTTTCGTGTGTTCGCGATGTACGTCCGTCGATACGAAGCTTCCCCGACAACGTAGTTACTTTCCGCGTTCCTAAGCTTCTCGTTCCACCACGGTTTCCATAGGAAATAGACACGATTTTGCGATGGAACCTGCGACCAGGACCTCTTGAAACAGGGACGAGAATCGTTCGTGGAATCGGCGAAACGCTGGTCTTCCACTGGTTCTACGCAGATCGATTTAGATGGAGATGAGACAGGTCAAAGATTGAGGATCTACGTCTGCCGAGGGAGTTTGCGTAAGTGACGTAAGCTTTGTCGTGATGCGATTCGCATTAGATGATTTCGAACAGGGTCGCGGCACTTTCGACGACCGAAATTTTGGCTCTCCGTCGCATTTTCTTTACAATTTGATCGAATAGGTCTTTAAGTGATTAGTTTTCTGTAGGAATATCGTTGTTCTCGCGATTTCGGGCACAAGGAACATCGCTTTCGTGCAAAGATAGAGGTTGGATATCGTTGTGGACTATTCAAGCCTGTGATATCGATACTGCGAGAAGCGCCGGCGATCGATAAATTATGGCAACTCGTTAATTATGGAAACTGTAATAACGTAATCGATTATTTATCATTGGTATCTGTAGTTCGTAAATATTGGTGCAACTAATTTACATATACACAGCCATCCCGTTTTAGTTGGTAGATATCGACAGATTCGTAGAATAAATTCGTAGATTTTAGTAACACGCGTGGATTTTTGAAGCTTAGGTTCTCCGATGTCGTTCTTCGTTTCAATATCAACCGAGTACCGTTTAGTTTATGATTTATGATATCAAACAATTTTTGTATAATTTTATTTCTTGCACGCAGCATTCGATCGACGGAACGGCCTTGTTCAACGTCTGATATTTTATACCTTTCTTTTTTATTCTTTTTCATTCTTTCCATGCCAATCATACCAAAACGCTTCTTAATCACGCATCGTAAACGTAAAGGCCAAACGATTCTTTCGATTTGGCGTTTATACGTTTCGATTTTACACGGTGAAATAATTCGGTGTCAAATTCAGCGGAGAAACATCGTGCCGCGCGCAAATACACGCGAGCACGATGGTATTCGGTAAAACTTTGTTCGAATGCACTAATAACGATGTTTGTTTCGAATAATCCGTTGTAACACGCGTACACATCTTTTGCCTTCGATCTTCATCTGAAAATCCTACTTTCGATCGTCTCGCCAATTTACAGAGGTGTGTAAATTCTTATTAGGCTTGATTTACCGCTTCTGCAGTTTTGTTCATTTTCAGCACAAGTATGTTATTTACTAACTTCGCGATCCCCGTGTTCACGACGCGAGAAACGCAGGAGTATCGTTTATCAAATTCACATATCGATTAATTATTTTCAACGTAGACGTTTCCTATTTCGTTGTAAAGCTAAACGATATTCTTCGTACTCGAACGCTTTCTCGTTATAGGTTATTTCTGTGCTCGTCGGTTGAAATTGTAATAGAAGCGGCGTTAAACGAAATAAGCTTTCCAATAAAAACTCGCTAAGCCTAATAACCTGCTCGCCTCTGTACAAGCAAACTTTCAAGTTTCCATCACCTTGTCACAACACACGCGACAAGTTAGTCGGCATAGATTTCCATCGGATCACCGTAAACTGCAGATTGCACGTAGAGCGTAGCGTTTTCAGAGCTCGATCGATCTTCTTGGTCGAGACGGGCCGCCGAGGGAACGGCGGTAACAACGCTAGATTCAAGGTTCTCGCGTTCACACCGAATTGTTCGCCAACGAACCAAGTTCGCCGCGAGGGGAGGACGGAGGCCGGTGTTTGCGTACGCGCGATCGCTAACGAAAGATTGCATGACTCGACAGAGCAACGTCAGCTCCCAGCGAGCAGAGGGCGGCCGCAAGCTGCCGCAAGCCGCAACCCAGGGACTGGTTCGCGTGTCCGCCGGCGAACTCCTCGGCAGGACCCACGAGGAGTTGGTGCTCCTGCTGATCCAGCTACGCCGGCAGAACGCCACCATCTACAAAGCGATGGAGAATTGTCACATGGAGATCGAGGCACAGGTCCGAAGACATTTTCAGAAACAGAATCGTTGGCCCAACGGTAGCAGCTGCGACTGGGAACGACGGAGCCTGCGTCAACCCGGTGGCGTCGTGGCGTCGTGGCTGGTGTCATTTTTCTCTTTCCGACGTCGCGATAGGCTTCCTTCCGTAGCCAAGAACCGCTTTCGAGAAAAATTGTTCTCACAGAGGGAGATTTTAGTCGTTACGCGATAAAATCAGAATTCGGTAATATAATAAGAAGAATAAACCGACGGAACAAGCTCCTGCGATTTGAACAACATTCTCGCAAACGATTCTCGTTATTTTTAACAATTTTTCACGCATCGTACTCGTCGAGTTTCGATTTTACCAAGGATTTTTTTACAAGAATTTAGAAGCATTCGGGAGAATCTTGCTGAAAAGTTTTTGGACATTCTCGACGATTTAAACCGGAGACGGATGTTTTCACGAGGACCGTCCGATAGATGGCCGCGATCGAGAATCCTGTTGTACGCGCGAAAAATGCTCGGAGCATGGCGAAGAACCGGTTTCAAGGACACGTTTCGAGAGAACGTCATTAGGATTGGAACTTTCTTCGAGAAAAAATTCCGACGAGGCTTTGTTCTCTGATGTGGCGTGTGTGCCTCGTCTTTTGGCCTTGCCTTCTCAACGCGGATAATCGATGTCTAGAACGTCGTACGAAATTTTGCCATCTCGCGCGTTCTCCCGCGTTCTCGTCTACTTGCACGCATGTAAAAATGGTCCCATTCCGCGTAGATCGCGTTTTCGGACGCAGAAAGTCCGCCAACCTCTCCTCTCTGACGTTCGCCGTTCACCTCGCATCGAGAACGTTGTTGGTGTATTGGTTGCCCGCCAGAAACCGCATTACGTTTCCGCGCTGACCCTGACGAACGACTCGACCGTTTCCTTTTTCGCGATTCGCACGCCCTTGGGGCGTATTAAAAGTTCGAACGCGCTCAAACTCTCGTGTCGTCCCGTTTTTTTCGCTGTTGCCTCTTTGTTGGCGATGCTACGCGTTGCGAATGTTAGGTAAATTTGAAGAGACGCGCAGTGAAGCTGAAACGTGTTTCCGATCTCCACGTCGCGTCGTGCTAGTTTACGTTCAAGTTTAGCATACGCTGTAGCATAGTCCGCGTTTCGTGGATTCAGTATGGCTCACTCGGTGAAAGTAAATTTATCCATGTGTTGCGCACAGTGTGCGAACATACGTTTCGCTGGTTCTGTTTTAAACGTCTCCTTTGATCGTCTACAGTTTACGCGAGCTTGTGTATCGTTCTGTAAAAATACCGATATTTTCCGTGGTTTTTTTTTTCTCTCGTGACTTTTCGGTTTTGATTTTGCAAGCCCTTGCACATTTTTAATGCGTTTACGTTCCTTCTTTGATTTTCAAACCTTTCTTCTCGGATCACAAGAAAACAGGATCAAAGTTTTTCGTGAAATAACGAAAACATGCGAACGTTTTTTCGAGTAAAATACTAATTACACGAGTGATCGCAAACGGAGTGTCGGCCTTCCTCGCATTGTTGATCAAATATCGCGACTGCGTCAGCAAAACAGAATGCGTTGTCCGCAAGACACGAGCGTGCACCATTAGGCGAAAAGATCCATAGACACTGTGAAGCGTGGAAATTTGCCAGGTGTCACATTTAAAGTGGCATTCTTCTGTGACCCGCAGGCTAGATTGGCAGAGCTCGATACTCCGCGACGATTGGAGAACCTTCAGAAACTCGAGGAACTAAAGAAGCATCTGATGGATCTCGAAAAGCAGGTAAAACTCGCTTCCCACTTTCTTTCCCCCCCCCAACCCCCTCCCCACGATACCTCTATTGGCCAAGCGAAACCTCGTGAATTTTTATCATCGGTAACGAGCCGATCCGACTAAGGTTCGCTGAAAATTTCTATTCGAAAGACGCAAGTTGCGCGATAAATTAACAAAACGAAATTCATTCTCCGCCCGGTTCCCCGGTGCTTGATTATTCCGTTCGAGTCGTCGTGGGCCGAGTTTTTCGAGCGTAACCTGAGCTAATTGAGAAACTTGGAAGCAAAGCGATCGAAGCTCGTAAATTCAATGGATCTGGTATATTTTGTCACAAAGTACGAGAAGGGCAAGCCGCTGGTGAACCTCGTGGACAACATGGTGAAGTTGGGCTCCCTCTACAATCGCAACACTGCCAATGGGACCAACATCTTCTCGGGTTCTCGACACGACCTAGCGCACGACAATTCGAGGGATCATCGTCTGGAATTCAATCAGAAGATGCAGGAGCAACGTTTGCTCGCCGAGGAACGTAGAGATTGGGACCGATTAAGTCCCGATCACGGACAATTACAGGTATCGATTTCCCTCTATTGTTTAGATGACACGACGGTACGCGTGTAACAGTCGTTTAATTTAGTTAGCCAAAGTATCGGTGAAACGAGAATCTGTTCACGCGAAATACTGTTCGCGCTTAATTTAATAATCGAGGCATGAAAAGTAACGCTCTAAACTTGAATATACAAGTTCCATAAAGCGTCACGAGGATCTTCGCGTGCAAAAATACTCGAGTCGACGCCTCGTGTTTATCGCAACCCTAGCTTACGCTCGGTGAAGAAGAACGCAATCATCCGACGACGAGAACCCGCGTTTTCTTGGCCCAGCTCGCATCGCTAACCGTGTTTCCTGCTTCGTAACAAATAGCGAACGAAAGAAACGACGTCTCGGTGTTGTGGGAAAATTTGCTCTCCGGAGAAAATAGCATAAACGTCGAAAGGAACGGTTGAGTTTAGCGGACAGAGGAGAGCAATGGAAGATCGACGGAAACAGGAGATTTCGTTAGAAGTATATCAAGAATTATTTGCCCCTTTGTATCCGCATGGCGTAATAAATACTCGCTTTCCAAGCATTCCGCAACGGACGCGAGCGTGCATTTCGCTCAAATTGCGTTACGAGAGAAAACGTCGCGATAAATACGAATTACACGCCGCAAAGTCCCATAACGGTGCATAATACCAACGTGAAAATCAGAGAGGTAAAGTAGGAGACGACGTGGGTTGAAAAAGCGCGCGGGAAAATTACGAACCCGACATCGAATACAGTTAACGTTTGTTGTACGCGGTTGGCTGCGTGTGATGAGACGTTACATTAAAAATCGCGGTTATACGTGGGTACGCAGGCGCGCGTTTTTCCTGTATCTTTCCTTTTCGACGATCCGCGATTACGACACGATGGCCATAGCTCGTTGTAGCGGAATCGTAATTCCGGTTGAAACGCGACTCCTTGGTCGCTCGACTGGAAAGCAAAACTTCAAGGTTAACTCACCACGTCGCTTCTGTGTCGTAGGCCAAGGTGCAGCAGCTCTACAAACTGGATCGCCTGCTTCAGGAGGAATCCGGAACGCTTCACAGTCTTCAGCAAGACAAGGCGAGTAACGCGATCTCCGATCTGCTACCGTGAAAACGCGTCCGACCTTCTCCGCTTTCCTTTCTTCCATTCGTTCTCAAACTTTTCTTTGACGGATCGTTCTTTCGCGTTTTCGAATCGTCGCGGACGGAACGCCGCGTCACACCGCCGAACTTTTTATAGTACCCGACGAGCGTTGTGTACATCGGACGTGATATACCGTTCGAATTGAAGCCATAGCGCGCATCGTGCGACGGCGAACGTACAAGCGTACGGTGAAACGCGTGTTGCGTTTAACAGCGGAATCGCGGGAAGGGATTAATCCGACGCGGAATCGTAAGAAAATCGTAAGTTATCCGCCGTGTCTAGATCCGAGAAAGATTCGATCGTGGAGTGAGAAGAGGAGCAGCGCTACGTACGTAGAAATGTTGATATAAAAATATTTAGATACGTCTGTCAACGCGGCGATCTGTGCAAGATGAAAGAGTCATTTCTTCTGGGAAACGAAGAAATTGAAAATTTATATTTTGAAAAATTGACCAATTTTACCAAATATTTCGTAAAATCGAATTCCATCGATGAATTGTTTTTATCCTGCTGTCTGGTGGTTTTCCAGCAGTTATTATCTTCGAGTCGGTCGGGCCAAATCAGTTTTCCAGCGTATTGAACCTTCTCGATTTCGATTACAGGAGATTCTGGAAAAAGCTTTAGGTGGTCTCCGACATAAACTGCAGGGCAGCAGGAGCAATTTGGTGGAAGCGGAGAGATACAGGAAGCAGCAGCTCCTTCTGGAAAAAGAACTGAGCAGAGTGAGAGTGTTGCTGGCACACAACTCCAAGGTACGAACCTTAAAGCGTTCTGTAGGGTCTTGGAATCGCGGTTTGTCCTCGATCAGCGACGATCAATTTGGAAGGAAAGAAAATTAACGGAGAAAAAGTTTAACGTAAAACAGACGCCGTCGACCCGACTCGTCCGTTCGGGAAACAAAAAAACGTTGCTATCGGGCACAATTTTTAAGTTTCAACGACGGACGCTACTAGATCGCCGAATAGTTTCGACAGATTCCCACGCACGGTGAAACTTTAATCGATTTTATGCGAATTTCCATTCGACGACAGAGGTAGCGAATTCAATCGGGAAGTTTTCTTTCGCCGGAATAAATTCCGGCGATCTATTCTTCGGAGAACGGGAAGTTGCTCGTGGTTTCCGCCCCGTGAAAAGTAATCAGCGGTTTCTCCGTTTCGCATTTTCGAAGAAAGTCCGACGAATTGGACGCTGGTCTTTTACTATGTAGAAGTAGAGGAATAGCGAGCACGCGTCGCGCGCTTCGTTCTCCAAGGAACTGATCTGCCTGATTTAATCGTCGATTCGTTGTTTCCAGGTAAAGCCGGTATTCTTCCAGGTAAATCGATCAAAACACAGAAATAGATAAATTTCCGTTTCGTTGACCGTTCTGTTCGCATTTTCGTTCTCGACGAAACTTTTAGCTTCTTAACCCGGTTCGTGCAAAGGCAACGAATAATCTTCCCGTATCTTTGCCTTTCAGAAACTCGAGGAAACGGTCGCGGAAAATGCGAGATTGGAACAAGACCTGGTGGTGCTGCGACAGAAGCTCCAAGCATCGAGGAGGTATGCAGGAAATATGACTAGAGACACCTCGGCCACGACTGGCCCTCTCGAAGCGGAGTTGAGAAGAGTTCAACAATTGGTCGGAGATCTACAGAGACAACGAAAGGAATTGAGCATTCAAGTTAGACAGTTAACGGAGAAGTCTCACAGTCTGGTGCAACAGATTCGACCGCAACCTACTTCTGGTAGGCCAAATCGTTGTCTTTTGCAAAGTACGAAGATTGTTTGAAACGTTGAATTTAGAAAAAACGTTGAAAGCGTGACATAGCCATAGACGCGTTTGAAAATAATAAGAACCAAAGTATATCGCGAAATGAGGTAAATGAAATTTCGTTCTTACGTTACTAACGCAGCTCCTCAAGTGCACCAACCGAAGAAGCGAACGCAAAACTCTTGGTTGGAGACCGATCTTGATTCTGGGATAACTTTGGACCACGGTTTGGATTCGCCATCGAGCCCTGCGCTGTCCTCGTCGCCTCGTGGCAAGCAGAACGGTGGACCGTATCCGCACTTCAGTTCACCGACACAGATCAAAGACTCGTCCCCCACGAATCGTCAGCAGACAAGCCTACAATCGTACCCTCAGTCGCCGCAGAATCATATTTCCTCGCTTTCCCCTCAGTTACGAGAACAGATTCAACAACATCAGTTGAAGCAACAGCTTCTAAAGGATCAAATGCAGGGAAAAGGAAGCCTGATGCAAGCGAACGTTTCACCGTTATACGTCAACACGGAGTCTAGAATTCACGGTAAGCAGAAGATATACGTATATAATCTTAACCTAACGGCAATTGTCTTTTGGCAAAAGTTTCTCTCATCGTCCATCAATCGCATAATACATTCAACCGATTCAGAGAACAACAGACAAGATGAAAATTTGACCAATGGTACGGTTCCTCCGCCGGAGTACGTTCCACCTCCTCCGCCGCCGCCCTTGGCCGAAGAAACGTTACTAAACGATAATTACAGACAAAACGAGGACAACAAGTTCGCCGGTAAGTGAAGCAATATAGCAAAACTAACAGACCTTAACACAAAAGCGATCGGTGTTTCGCGATAATAACGTTTTCAAGGCTTAATCCACAACCGTGAGAAACAAGAGATTAAGACCGTGCGAATCGTGAAACGGGAATCGGAAAGACGGCAAAGAGATCGAGGAGACAGAACTGGAAACATTGGAATTCCATTAACGAACGGGCTTCAGGCGCCTGGAGGTGCCAAGAGATTGTGCGACGATGATTTAGAAGGTTCTCAGAAGTTCGAGGTAATTTCTTCGAGTTTTCTACGATTCTGTTTACTGCGTTCGATTGATATAATTTATATTCGCCCTAGTAAAATATCTCTGTATCTTATCATGGTGTAAGTAACGATTAAAGAAAGACTTTCCGTCAATTTATTTCGAGCCTGAGCGGCGGGCAACTTTGACAAACGATCGACGATGTCGCAGCTTTCATTTTATTTTCCTCTATTTCCGATCGATTTATTCTTAGAAGGCTCAATTGGGAAAGGTGGTAGAAGAGTCGCCGATGATTCACGCTCAAAGCACAGTCCAGCTGACGGATTTGGACGACGTGCAGTTCCAAAGAAGCATGTCCTTACCGAGAGGTTTCGGCGGACAGCGGCAACAGCAGCCCGAGATTCATCAGGTTCCGGTAGTGCCTCCTCCCAGAAGCGACAGCATGCACGCTTTGAGAACCATGCTAGCTAGACGAAACAAAGTCAGGGTAAGTTAACGACGCGTTACCGACTTCCTCCTATTCGCGTTTATCGATACGGATATGTCAATTAACCGACGAACTAATAACATTTATTCCTCGTTGCCTTTCCTCGACGAATCTTTCGTTGTGCTAATAATACATTCTTTGTTTTCGTACGATGTAATCTATGTATACTAAACCTTTTTTTTTTTTGCATGCCACTTGCAATTTTTCGATGTTTTTGACATACAAAATCCAAAACGCGAGTCACCAAATTTTTACTTGTTTCGTCGTAATATTTCTGCATTCGGATTTTGGGATAGAGACGAAGGTCTAGTAAAATTTGCTACAAGATTTACGATCTTTCGCATTCGGCGCATCGGCGCACGTAACGCCGGAACACAGTATCACCAGAGTACCAGCATCAACTACGTATCGGATACATATGATTTCATACATTTTCGTCATTTTTTCTGTTTTCGTTGGTTTCGCCTTTCACCCCTCCGTGATGCCTTATTTTGTTCGGCCCTCGCTTCGTCACCCTCCGTTATTCTGCTTGCCGATCAACGCAGTTCGAAACTCAAGACGGAAGCTCGGACAGTACTCTGTCGCCGTATACGGAGAGCCTCGCTTCGAGTTCGCACGTGCCCATGAGCTCGCCGAATTACTCGACCAGTCCGTCCTATAGCCCCAGCCAGCAGAGTTATCCGATTAAACCGAACCATCATCAGCCGCCGTACTACCCACCGTACAGACACTACGAGAATCCATTGAGAAACGAAAGCATCCCGGAGCCGGTGAGTCCGGAATTGTTGTCACCGACGAACCTCGAAGGCCAGGACAGAATGTTCGGTTCGTCGTTGAACGTGAACGCGTCGAACTCGCCACAATTGTCGCCCATTTTCAAGAGCGAGGCGGCGAAACAGATCATCAAGGAGATGACGGAGAAAAAGATCGAGGGGCCGAGGCGCAGGCAAATTCCCCGCGAGAAAAGACGACACTATACCGTGTCCAGTAGCAAACCCATTCTCGATCTAGAAGACACCTTCTCGAAGATGGTATCGTTTCTTTTTGTATTTTATGTTTTCATATCTCTCCTCGTTGCCTTCCTCCTTCACGTGCATTCGTTTAATTTCCTTTTTCTCTTCCTTTGTTGATTCCGTTTTTGTCACACCATCGTTTTGTCATTTCTTTGGCGTCGTTTTGTCGTGTTGCGTGTGTCGTTGAGGTAAAGCGCGCGGTCGATATAGAAGCGTTTTTGATGTTCCCCAGGGAATGGGAAGAGCCAGAGATGATCTTGATATGGAACGAGCGCTCAGGCCGAGGATCAACGCGCCGGATGTCGTAAGATCGACTTTGAGTCACAAAGAGCTGAAGTATAACGAGAGTACCATCGATCAGCTGCTAGGAACGCCCAACAAGATCGTAATCCCTGAAAGATATATCCCCGAACAGGTGACAAATTTGCGACGTAAATACAGTTTGTACGCTATTGTATCGATGCTTTGCTATAACGTTGAAACAATCGCGTTCCAGACGCCAGAATTAACCGCGGAGGAACAAGAGCAACGATTGAAGAAAGCCGAAGCGATAAGGAAGATGCTGTCGGAAACAACCGTGACTGCGCCAGATGGAAGCGGTATGCATCTTCGTTTTAACGATAAATTAGTTTTTAAGTTACTGAAAATATCGCAAATATCAAATGGTCATGCGAGTCGTTATCTCGTTATCTCGTTATCTCTTTCAGACGATAATATCAATATCGAACAATCAGACAGCTTGAAGAGAAAAGTAGTGGAAGAGAAACGGCAAAGAGAGCACATTTTGCAACTGAATCAAATTTTGGCCAAGCAAGTTATGGAAAAGAGCAAGATGGTGGCGGGTACGTCGCGGTTTGCTATAAATAAATAGTTTATTGGTTTGATTTATTCTGCTTGTATCTAATATATAGCGACTAGTGGTGTGACAGCATGACCAATGTTTAGATAGACTTTCGTGCCTTCTGCTATTTCCTAGTGCGGAAGGCTTACGCTTACTCAATTCGTTCGTTGTATATTTTATAACGGAACCGGACGAATGCCGTCACCTATCGATCGAAATGAATTGCTTATTTTTATCGGCAACTAGCGATAGTATTTACACTCGGGATACTTAATTGTTTAAGAATTTGACAGTTCCGTACATAAGATGTTGGAAAGGTTTTTCATTGGCATGCGCCGTCATGAATATTTTTATTTCGACTATACGATTAGTTTCCTCGTTGAAAGCCTTATCGGCGTGAGATATACGTACATCGTTGTGTCATATGTAGTGAGCGTTGTTTGGATTGTTTGTGCTGTGTATAGGTAACCAGGCACACTGACTGACATGCTTCCTCCATCTTCCCATATAGGACACGCACATCATATTATCGTTTCTCAGGTTTGTTTATATTTTTCTTTCATCTTCTTCTTCATATTTTTTGTTTTTTCTTCTACATTACTACCCCTCATACATCCTTTCCTCGATTAATTTCCATTTTCCTCAGTAATCTTACTTGATATGGAACGTTCGTTGAAAAAGTAAATTAATCGTTCGAAAATCTTGAAGAAATTTCTGTATACAAATACAAATACATAAACCTCGAGTTTAAAAAATCCTCCTGCGAGTTTTTCACATTGATTTTGACATTAACTTCTCCACTTTAACAGTGAAAGCACTGGCCACTCTTCCTTTGAAGACCGAATCGAGCTTAGAAGACGAGGATCTCTCGCCCGTAACGCCATTACCGCTCTATCAACAAAGAGAGAATTATTACTCGTAAGGTGATCAAGGTCGTTATTGTCCATCGGACATAGCTGTCAAATGCAGTCCTTTTAGCACAAAAGAGAAAACTCTACTGCCAGCCCGGAACAACAGAGAAACAAACATCTTTCCTCGTGTAACGTTTTATCAAATTTCGTAACAGACGACTGACTCGTCTGATACTTGCTATTACGATTATATAAAAGGTAAAGAAAACGATGTTTTTCTTTTTTTTATTTGCGTGAATATTGTACATAATCATGGATTAAATAAACTGATAATAAATAGCTGTTCTCTGGATCGTCGATAAGGACTAACAGTATAATGGGTGTCGAACAGAATTAGGTGAATGATATTTGTAGAAGAAAATAGTAAATATTCGAATGATTATTTCAATTCTTTATCTAATATTTTATTACATGTTCTTTTTTTTTTTAATGGAATATTTGTTTGATTTTGTTTGTAACGAGTATCGTTTGATTTAATCGACTAGCGAAAAATAATTTGTATTTGCTATTTTCTACTTGAAGCGTTTTATCGTTTAATCGTGACATCGAGACAGGATGGTTTCAAGTTTCGATGCGCCTAAGACTTTAATCGTCGTCCATTCTTCGATTACCGAATCTCCATTAAAGAATATATACTTCTGTTCCACGATTTCGCGAGATATTTGTACTTAAGGATGCTTCTATTCGTATTTATACATTTTTCAACGATAAATACACGAAACATATAAAATTCCGTCGTCGTAAAATTAAAGACTAATTACGAAGCCTATATTCTATAATCGTAAATGTCGCCCCAACGTAAAACGTTCTAGTAATAAATACTCTGATGTCATCTTGCTTGACGCCATTCTGGCTCGATGTTCACTCTTCTACCCGAAGAGAATGCTTCCACGAGTTTCTATCACTAGCAATAATAATAAATTAAGAAACGATCGCACAATGCGACTCATTTAACGAATGACTGTAATCGAATTCCTTTAATTCGTGCGAATGCCATTAGTTAGAGAAAGAGAATCGAGTATAGGGATAAAACGAATACCCGCTCAGAGGTATAGTTAATCAGAGAGTTCGGCTAATTATAAACAGCTGAAAGAATCAAGTACGCTTTATATCTCGCCTTTATTTCTCGTGCTATACTACGAAAAATTTATGCAATTTTGTCAGACTATAAATTCCTCCAGGTATTGCCATTCTTACGTAATTTCTCTTTCTTCTTTTATCAAATCTATCCTTTTACAAGTTTTTCGTTAATACGGATGAAAATGAAATAGGCTTTATACACGTATGTGGGCCGAATTCAGCGAAATCAATTTGTCTGTTACGCAAAGTCGTGCTTCGCAAACTCGTCCTTTCACAAATACTTCTTCGAGTTTACATTTACGTTACAGTAACGTTAATCGACAACAAGTAATTTATTGTATCTGTACATGTTGCAACGAGTTCGGGAATCATCGGTTTAAGTCATCCGCGAATTTACGTAAGAGAAACGAGCATATTAGCGATAAGGTAAAAAGAATAAGGTAAAATTTAAGGTTGAATTTACGGTAGATGCTACGAGCGGCGCAACATAGTTAAACATTAATAAAGATCGCTATAAGTAACGATCGCATTGAACTGACTGAGACTAGAGTGGATTTATAGTGTGAAACACCGATCGAGGGTATATGAAATCTTAAATAAGTTGTTCGAACATCTCTCTGTGTGCTTTGCGCTTTGTTATTAACGCGCGAGACACGATCGAGTCATTGCTGTGAAACGTTTATTATCAACGTTATCGTCACGTAACGATGTACAGCAATTGTATAAGTAGTTAAATTGACGCTTGTTTCAATCAAAAATAATGTAAGACGTTACCAATTAAGCAACATATTTCTTAATAACAGAGTGATCTATAAATAACTGATTGATTTTCGTTGTCAATAACATTTAAACAAAATAAAAACAATTTTAATACAAGTCGTTAATACCTGGAAATTCTGTACAGAGGATGATTCTATTATCCAGACGTCGTACAAAGAAACAATCGGAATGTCCATTTTCCGTCAGGTTTAAGAAAGTCTCGAAGTTTAAGGAAACCTTAAAGCAATCACGAAAGATTAATTTAATAATCTTTTTTTAGTAACCTAGTAAAAAATGAAATAAAATATCTAATGACTCGTTTTAACAGACCATTAATTCCTTTAATCGTACCGTTCTAAACGTATATTATATGTCGCGTTTTTGACAAATAAGAGAACGATGCTTGATGCAACATCGTGATTATGTCTCTGCAAGTTCGATCGGTATTTTCATTCGTAGATCTGCTCCAACTTCGACGAGATCAAACGCATGGATTTATACGACACACGAATCACTCGAACACTCGCCATTCTATTCGATACTTTTCTTACCAACTTCTTCATACGGATGCATACGTTTGACCGACGTTGAATCGTCTGTAATTTAAGGAACATGTAACATATACATCTGTACGTTTTAGAGGCGTCCTGTAACGTCGTTCTTCGTTCTACGTTCTACGTGAATCGTTTACGCCGCTTTTGACGTTTCCAAGCAGCGTGTGTTATATTTTTCTGAGGTCGATTCTCGTGTTTGTCACCCGAGATTGTCCAACGTATTGTCCAACAATATGAGAAAAAAGGACGACCTCGAAAGTGCGACTAGATAAGTTCCATAAAAGTGTCTAGCATCGTATCCATTCAATGGACATCGATTGTCAACGTGCATTTCGATGGAAATTTAATCGAAACTTAATTCTTTGAAGCGGGAATTGGATTCGTTGATATTATTTTAATTTAAAGACTAAACGGGTTTATCGATCTCTCTTTTTATTTAGATCGTTTAGATTAGATATTATCGAACAGTGAACAACATAAATAACAAAGTCTTTGTAACACAGCAGAAGATGCTAAACAACGCTTCAAAGGACTAAGAAGGAAGGCAGCGTTGTGACGCGAAGCGTCGCAAAAGCGTGCTAGTTGCAATCTGTTAAAATGCTTAGACAATTCGGAACGACGAGAGCGTTCGAGCGAAATCGAAGAGTGCCAAATTACACTCGCAAAAGCAGATCGATCGCGAAACGCGGCAACTGCTCGTCAATTAAACGAGGGAGAATAAAAGAAGCGGAAACCAGCGAGACTAACGCGCAGCACAAACGATTAAATCTAAGGATCTCTCCCCTCGACGACTGTCAACCCCGAGAATGGTATCTCGCTAATCACGCCAATTAATGGTAGAAATGCGTTTACTGTTATCGAGAACTTGTTCGGTCCACAGGCATCGACATTAGGAATAGTTTTTTACGATACGACGATCCGTGTACGATGTAGAATATACGGTGAAAACCAACGATCGAATCGCGATCGCTCCTTCGGGAAGCGAATAGGTCGAGAAAAAGAGCTTAGCTCGTAAAGAGTAGCCGTTTCAGGCAATCGGTACCATCGTGCCCTTTTTAAGAACGTTCCTCTGTGGATGGAGTACAATTCCAGAGCGAATCATCGCGGACGTTGAAGGCGAAAGTTCGGGGAAAAAAAGGACGATACGTTCGTTCATCGCTGCAAACTCCTCGTTCGACATCCGATTGGTCCGTGGTACCCGAGAAATCAGCGACGGGCTGGTTTCTGCGGTTGCCACTGCGCCAGGCGGATTGCTAGAGCGATGTAAACACCGAAACGCTATTGTAAAAGGAAACTACTGTGGAAACAGGAACTGTTATTGTTACACGAATAAAATAAAATCCATATTACATGAGCTGAGATTCTTCTTCTACCTTCTACGTACAATTCGCTCGGAACCTTGACTCGAGCGTTCGTTGTATCTTGTTTCAGGAACCTTTGAAAGAAATATCCTAAAACTACGAGTACTTGCGTCTCTTAACTCAACGACGATATCCTACAACGTTACAGGCGCGAGTTTATTTTGAAGAAAAGATCTAATTTGTTTTCGATTGCATTCAACTTCGTCGTCGGCTTATTTTCTTAAGATAATGAGATGGAATTAATAAAATTGCTACGCGTTGATATATCGCGGACATGTAAAACACGTTTAGATACAAAATGCTGCAACTTTCGATTGGTTAACGTGACGCGTATAAAAACCTAACGAATTAATGTGCAAATGATAATGAATATTTCAATTTTCAGACAAGTATCTCTCGATGAATTATCGTGTAATTACGATATCATATAAGTAACAGAAAGCTTGAACGGTAAATGAGACGAAAAACAAGATGAATGTGCAGGTAACCCTAGTGTCTGACCGACTGTCTTCCTCTCAGAAAATACTCTCGATCTTGTACACGCGATACAATGAAAATTCGAATATACCGAGAATTTTGAGAAAGAGCGTGTAAAAGATACGATCAATCTGTATCGCGACTTGCGACTTACGAGTTAACAAGGTATATGTAAATGAAGAAGAACGAAAGCGAAGAGTGTGAGAGTAGGACAGAACGGAAACAAAGGGATCGATGATGAATCGGAGAAGTGGAAGAGTCGGTTGATCCGAGAAGCGAGACATCAGCTGTGACGAATCGTGATCGTCGCGCGATTGTTCCCCTCGTGGTTGACGGGAGGCAGAGGGTCGACGAACCAACCAATCGTGCCAGGCCTTTGTAGGTCTTGCACCTGAATTCTAATGAGGTCCACCTGGGTATATATGAGAGCTTAACACTCGGCCGAAGCCACGATTTTTCTGAGTTACCCGCTTGTCGCGAAGGTGAGTCCTCCTCTCTTTAATTCTCTGTCTACCTCGCTTTAACCGGCTCCCCTTTGTTTCTCCTTTAACATCGATTTTAACTCTCCTTCTTACGTTTATTTTTTGACAATTAACACTTTGTATCGCGATCTCGATAAATATTATCCTCTGCATTTTTATCGCACCGCGTAATATTCGTTTTAATACTTGACGATCCGATCAATGTCCTGAGTATTAAAACTTTGCAACTAGAAAACGACAAAGCGTTGATCCTTTGTCACGATTAACAAGATCATCCTATCAGCCGTTACAACGCATTTCTACAACTACTATTAAAGTTTGATACATAGTTTCGTTCAGATACTTAAATACTCTACTGTACTGTAAAAATAGGCCGTTGATAACTTTTATTGTCAATTATGCTCGTCCAATAACATCGTCGAGTCGAAACTAAACGATCTCTCGATATTTATACCAAGTGGCTGGAATTTCGTCGCGATCGTTGACACGTTACGTGGCCTGCGGTTCTCTCGCTTTGTTTCCATTTTCTTTTTTCTCTTTCGTCGATCTGCAACTCGAAGGTCAGTCTGCATAGGATTTGAACGAGTCAACGGAGTTCCAACAGTCTCATTTTCGAAAAACTTAACGATAAAACCCGAAGATTTAATCGCCATCGTTTCTTCATTATTCGATATCGATACTTGTTAGATAGATGAAATGTACATAACAAAGATGAATAAGACAGAATTAGTCTCGTCGATCGATTCGATATCGCTGACAATGCCGATGTGGAAGATAATAGATTTTTCATACATAAATTTTTTACGCTCGCGATGGATTCAACGAAACGCAATAAACTGATAGCACGGCGGATCGATTGTCTAACTCGCAAATAGCTACGTCGCGTCGCTGCGTACTTATAAAGTAGGAAGAACCTCGAAAACGTGCACGACTAACGAGGAATACGTATGAAAATGGAACTAGTAGCCGTTCTTCTTCGATCCATTCCTTGAATACTAATTCGAAATCATGCGCATGAATGAAAGCATTCCGTTTAAGAACGAATTTGCAAATTTCAAACTCTCTCTCCTTTGAAAGCTAAATCTGTCTTGGCTGCATCGTGCGAAAGTTTCAGAACGAGAACAGATCGAGGAAGGAAACGTTACTTCAAAACTTTTATCAAAGAGTTACAAAGAACCCCAAAGTATTCGACCAAAAAAGGGAAAAATTCTGCGATTCCCGAATTTCTTCGAAAAAGACCTTCGTAGTATAAGTTATCGGCGAACTGATTAAGCTGTTCCAAGAGGGAGATAATAAAAAGATAAGCGGCAGGTCGTTAATAGTAGGAATTATTGTGTCGGTTAAAACGAAGATCTCTTCTGGGTATGGGTATGGATTCGCGGCGTTTGTATTCGCAGTGCAACCCGCGGAATAGTAGTCGAAGGATAATCCGATGCAGCCGGCATTTTAATTCGCGCAACGAAAAAGCCGCGGTCTTGCCTCGGTATCTTTTTCTATTTTCGCAGCCCAGGACCATTATCTAGCTCTTTTACTCAACGCTGAACTCGTCCAAACCCAAGGACCATCTTCGATCCCTCTTCATCGTCGTTCCTCGTTCATCTCGCTACTTTCCTACTTTTATTTTCCCAATCGATATTCGATTGATATTCGCGCTCCATCGAAGCGAGGCAATGATCCGAAACGAAATTGATCGTGAATCAACGTAACGATATAAACAATCCTCCCGAAATAACGTCAAAGGATCTTTTTATCGATGGTGAGAGTCAGAGAAACGCGTCAGCAATGAAGGCATTATATGTTCTCTTGCCTCTTTGAATTCTCATTCGCTTTCCTTTCGCGCTATTTTTCCACTCTTTCGTTTTGAACGTTTTTCACGTCTACCGCGATTTCTATGAAAATAATTCCGAAAGCGTTAATTGCGCTGAGAGGTAAACGTTCTCCCGACGCTGCTCCTAATCGAGATTTTATCGAAATTTTCCATCGAACTGCCTTTACAACAGGAATTACTTTATCTTTGTTTACGTTTAATGGAATAGAACGTATCTTCGATACCGCTTAGTCCTAATTTTTATACGAATAATCGTCCCGTATGTTGTAATTTTCTCGGTGCAGGCCTGCAAAGCGCAATACGACGAACCACGATTTTTTACCTGCTGGCACCATCTCGCAGCTTGATTTTGCGACGATTTTTATCGACGAGAAACGCTTAAAAAATATACCTGACTTTTATCGTGCGGACCATTCTATGCGTGGGTATCGTATAATGTCGCCTCGATTTTGGCTTCTCGCGTTTGAACTCCCGTTAAAAAGGTGCTTGAACTTTTAATGTTCTATGCCACTTCTTTCGCTGGACGCAAACTCGTTTTCGTCTCGATGCGAGCAGACGTCTGGCTCGATTCGGTACAATTGCAAAAAATTATCTCGACGATTTGAACGTTCTTCCAAAGAAAATGGCTTTTTCTCTGGAGATCTAAATATCCGTTAATTATTTATCTATTGAAATTATTTATCTGTATTAAGATCTTCGATTCTTTTTAACCGCCGTCTCCTTTCTGCGGCAACTTTTCTAGGTTTCGAAAACATAAATATCTGATATAACGTCAAAAGTAATTGCGTTGGTAAAAGTTAAACAGAAATTAATACAAAGAATGCATAACAAAGAAACGCGGAGAAAAGAAAGGGAGAAGAAAACGGTACATGGTATCGCAAGAGTATTAAATCAACGGAGAGCGAACGAATCGAATTTAGCAAGCAAGACGCGATCCATTCAATTTCAAAATGAAATTCCTTCCGCCAACGCAAAAGAGAAGTCCAAGATCAAGATTAAGATCGACGAAACGGGCACGAATGGATCGCGACGTGGTCATTTGTTCGACGCTCGTGCGACAACAAGAATAACATGAGACTGTTCGGGATAAAATTCACGGAGTTATCGCGGTATTTACTTTACTGAAAACCGGTCGGCTTGGATCGTTTTCTGTTTGAAGAACGACTACGTTCGATAAAACGATCACTCTGGCCGCGGTAGATCGCTCGTCTTCCAGAGACGCCTCGATACTCGACCAAAGCAGACCTTGATACTGCCAAGCGTCGATCGGCATGTCGGAATTACTTCGGACGTGAACTGTAATCACCAGATATCGATTGAATCGTCAAACGTGAATAACGTGTTGCTTAAAAGAAAGTTCAATTTAACCTGCATTATTTTATTTAGGTAATATTTATAATCTTTTATTATCGATATACAGTACCGTAGAGCATAGTAAGTGAAACATCGAGACCTCTTAAACGATACCGATCGTGTGTCGACAAAGTGTCAGCTAATTCGGAAAATTTATGTCTCGACGAATTTATTATCCGAAATATCGTTAGAAACTTTTGAAATAAGATTAACTACGTTTAATCGTTTACAGGTACGAGAATGTCATCGGGAAATAATTTTCTAACGCTTTCCTTGTTACTTGTGGTTCTCGTTTACACGACAGGTAAACACACTATTTGTTTTAAATAACAAATCGATGATAACAATCGATAATACTGAGAATAGATCTCCAACGTTCGACCACTTAAACGGAACGTAAAGTAGATAACACGATTTGGAAAAGTTTCAGCGAATCAGCCTGCCAGAATAACGTGTTACTTCAGTAACTGGGCCATTTATCGACCGGATGTCGGTAGTTACGGAGTAGATGATATTCCGGGTGATCTCTGCACCCATATCATTTACTCGTTTATCGGTGTGAGCAATGTCACTTGGGAGATACTTATCTTGGATCCAGAACTGGATCAAGATAAAGGCAATTTCATAGCCTTCAACAACCTTAGATCTAAGTATCCTCATCTGAAAACCTCCGTGGCTGTTGGTGGTTGGGGAGAGGGTGGCAGAAAGTACAGTGCCCTGGTCAGCGTGAAGGAAAGACGCGACAGCTTCATCAAGAGCGTAGTTGGTGAGTAAACTTGCAAATGCTTATCTTTTATTTTAGCGTGCTGATTGATTCTTTGTCCTTTTCGTCGTACATTTCTAATACAGACTAGGTTGAGTGAAAATAAAATCCGATGTTCCATACGATTATATAAACAATAATTAATATCAGCTTTTTCGTACAAACTCCTATATTACTGCTATTTTTCGCCAGAATTTATGCGCAAATACGATTTCGATGGTTTCGATCTCGATTGGGAATACCCTGGCGCCTCTGACAGAGGTGGCAGATTTTCCGACAAGGACAAGTTCTTCTACTTTGTCGAAGAATTAAGACGTGCTTTTGACAAGGAAAACAAGGGATGGGAGCTGACGATGGCGGTACCAATGGCGAAATTCCGCCTAGACGAAGGATATCACGTGCCAGAATTATGCAAGTAAGTGAATTAATCAAATTCATATCGTCGTGGTAAATAAGGAAAATATTTCCATAGAAATATGGACGCCATCCATGTAATGGCTTACGATCTTCGTGGTAACTGGGCTGGATTTGCTGATGTACACAGTCCACTTTATCGTCGTCCACACGATCAATGGGCATACGAAAAATTAAATGTGGTAAGAACTTGGCAAAATGTAGGTGTATCTTTACTCTCGAAATTTACACCTAACTTATATCTTTGATAACGTATGTAAATTTGTTTCTGATTTATCACGTAAATTTATTTAAAATTTATTTGTGAAATTAATAAAAAAGGTCTTGCTTGAAAACTAAATTTAGCGTAAACATATGCCGTACAAGGTGATAGCATAATTTGTTTATAAGATTCCACTTTTTCTTATTAGCACGATGGCCTTCTGCTTTGGGAAGAAAAAGGCTGTCCCGCTAAGAAACTGGTTGTCGGCATTCCGTTATACGGACGTACGTTCACCCTCAGTCAAAGTAACAACAATTACGAGCCAGGCACCTACATTAACAAAGAGGCTGGAGGTGGTAAACCTGGAAAATACACACAAGCTAAGGGATTCCTTTCTTATTACGAAGTACGATCAATCAAATATTACGTTTCTTCTAACTTTACGCTTCGACACTAATCGAAAATATCTATCTGAAGATCTGTACCAATTTACAAGCTCCAGGCAGTAACTGGACTCAAAAATTTGACGATATTGGCAAAGTTCCATACATGTATCAAGGTATGCATATACGTAAGTAAATAATTTTGATAATCCTTATCGTCAAGCTAATAATCACAGGTACACAATGGGTTGGTTATGAAAACGTGGAGAGCGTGAAATACAAGATCGATTTCATCAAGGAATCTCGATACGCCGGTGCCATGGTTTGGGCCATCGACATGGACGATTTTCAAGGACTTTGCGGTGACCGCAACCCTCTGATGAATGTCATTTATCAAGGTTTAGAAGGATATATCGTGCCAGATAAAGATTTTCATACCACTCCTACGGTAAAGAATATTATTTTACTTTATTGAAATTGTAGTTTTTTGAGCTTGTCTAGTTTAACAGATTAATTAATACATCTTTGCGAATAATTAAAACAATATCGGAATATGAAATTGTCTTTTAAAAATACTACATCGTAGCTTGCTGGTTATAGTTATTGTTTGCTTCTTAGCCTGACTGGGCAAAGCCACCAAGTACCACGTCGTCAGATAATATTCAAACTACTCAAAGTACACAAATTACACAATCTGCTCGACCGCCTACAACTCACGAACCTACGAAAAGACCTACTCAGAAGCCAGAGATAACTTCTTCCGCTACGGAGGAAACAAATAAATCCGAATCTACGCAACAACCGATAGACAATGACGAAGCACATAAAATCAATTGTGAAAACGTTAATAAATTCGTTCCATCTAAAGAATGTCACTCTGTAAGTAAATATCCTAAAAAAAAGTATGGCTAAAAAACTTGTATAAGAATTTATTAATCTTGTCGTCTAGTAAATTATAAACAATTTTATCATTTTGATAGCCTCTATACATGATTATATACTATATACAAATATATACATATGTATATATTTCTTATTACAGTACTATGAGTGTGTTCACGGAATACCACTGAAGTTCACGTGTCCCAACAAGTTAATTTGGAACGGGAGGAATAATATTTGCGATTGGCCTCAAAATGCTGATCGAGAAGAGTGTAGAATTCAATAAAATCCTAACATTCCTTAAACTCGTCGAAAAAAAAAGGACTGACAAATCCCATCGTGATATTTCAATGTGGACCAAATAATCACCTCATCTTGCTAACGAATATATGATACGCAGCAAGTTCCGACTATTATCTTATTCGTTCATTTATCATAATCATATGTTGTAAGACTTGCCTAATGAAGAAAATTCAATAAACATCATATCATTTATAACAAAATTTTTATAATCCAATACAGCATTTATTTACTTCATTATATATATACATATGTTTTTACTTTAAAACTATAAAGTATAACTATCTTTAATCGTATGATTTACGGTAATAAATAATTTGTTGTTTCAGAAACATAATTATAAATAGCTTAAAGCGCCCTACATGTTCCTAATAACTTAAAAGTTAAAAGATTTTCTAAAAACAAAAGTTAACAACTATTTGGGATACTCAACGCGTTATTTATATACTTACAAAATAAAGAATTTTACAAATAGTATCTTTTTTATTTATGTCTTCGATCTTTATCCTGTATAAAGATTATTTAATTTCACCTTTATACATATACACCGTTTAAACAAATTTCATATTGAAACAAGATATGCATAAGATTTTACAATGTATTAATGGATTAATATAATTTAATGATGGATTATTCAACCTACATACTGGATATTCATGATCATCTCTATTAATTTTATTAAGTAGTGCAATTATATAAGCGACCACGTGTACAATGACCATATCTTTTGCGTTACTCGCGTTATAATCCAATAAGCGTGATATTTAAATTAAAACATATAATATTTGTGTACTAGGTGAAAAAGATATAAAATCTTTCTATAAAAAAAGAAAAAAATCAGATAAAGGATACATACTTATAGTTACTTAGCAAAAGGTGAAAGTGGATATATTACTGACAAACATTAAATGGGTAACGTCCCCCTCCAATGAATTCTTTAACAGACAGATTCTCATTGTGAAGGTCGAAAGCTGCCTGTATAAAGCAATCTCCGTGTGTGTATATACGCGTACATAGACAACTCTTAGATTAATTGCTTCGTATCAAATATGGCGCAAATGATGATACCTAGAATTGCACTTTTATCCATTAAGAATAGTAATCGGCTAATACCTCGAATATTTGTGCCGTTAAAATATCAACGATTATGTTTCCATACAAGTTGGGTTCTCGATGGTATGCAATTTATTCAGAAATACTTTATTAATACTCTTATTCGTGATGAAATTGAGGTTAACCTACGGTCATATATCTCGAATAACATTTATTTCAAATAACTCTAATTACTACCATACAAATCATAATATTGAGGATATTAAACGAAATCATTTCTCCTATTTTTTATTAACTTCAACGTGTAATCATGTAATCGTTATATTATTTAGATTGATTATGCAATCAACTATCATAGTAATTTAAAAGCCATGTTGGTTTTTATGCTGTAGGTATATAATTTTTTACAGTATCACAATTTTTAATTAATTTCTAGTCACAGGAAAGGAAGTCTTAATGCCTTCCTTGTCACCTACTATGGAAAGTGGTACTATTGTCAAATGGCTCAAAAAGGAAGGTGACAAAATTGAACCAGGGGATGCGCTCGCTGATATTCAAACTGATAAGGCAGTCGTTACTATGGAAGTTGACGACGAGAGTGTTCTTGCAAAAATAATTGTAGGAATCATGTACCCAAGTTTCAGTTTAATTAATTCTATATATTTATATTTTACTTAGAAATTCTTTATAAGAATGAACTTAATATAATATTTTATTAGGTGCAAGAAGGAACCAAGGATATCAAAGTAGGAACATTAATAGCACTTACTGTTGATGTGGACGAAGATTGGAAATCCGTGGAAATGCCAGATAGCATTTCAACTACACCTGCAGCTCCATCACCAACACCTTCTGCACCAGCAGCGGCAACAGCAGCACCTACTGCGAGCACATCGGCCCCACCACCTCCTGGCCAGTACGTATTCATTGAAGTAATTAATAATGCACATGCTAAAAATTTGTTTAATTATTATTTCTAGAACAAATGTCAGTATGCCAGCACTATCACCAACTATGACTACAGGTACAATTGTAAAATGGCTTAAAAAGGAAGGAGAGGAGATAGAACCAGGAGATGCACTGGCAGAAATTCAAACAGACAAAGCTGTTATGACTTTTGAAATTGAGGATGAGGGCGTATTTGCAAAAATCCTTGTACATAATTTTTATTATAGATTCAGTCGTGTTTTATTTAAAATTGGAAATATCTTTCTAAAGATTCGCCTATTAGGTTCCTGAAGGAAGTCAAGTGGAAGTAGGACAATTAATTGCCATTATGGTAGAAAAGGGAATGGATTGGAAAAATGTTGTTATCCCGACAACTACAAAACCATCTGCAGCTACTGCACCATCTGCAGAAGCTGCTCCAGCTTCAGTGACTGCGGATAAAACACCTGTACCAAGTGGACAGTATGTATAATATTGTTCCTATGATCGTGCAAAAATATTTGCGCACAATAGTGCTGTCTGTTATTATATTCCTTTTTTTAGAGTTTATGGTTTAGCAGTAAAGCGATTGTTGGAGGAATATGGGTTAAGTGCACAATCGGTCAAAGGTACTGGACGACCTAATCGATTACTAAAAAGTGATGTTTTAGCGTATATTCAAGCAAATAATTTAAAGAAAGTTGCACCAAAAACAGGTATGCAAATGCTGACAACGAAAATATTAAAATACAATATGCATTAATATGTATGTTCCTACATATTCAAATAGCAGCTGCACCTAAACTTGAAAAAGGTAGGAAAGAACCAGGTGATGTACCTTCAAAAGCACATGTACCTAGTGGCCGTCCTTCCACATATGAAGATATCCCAGTTTCTAATATACGTGGCGTTATTGCTAAGAGACTCGGAGAATCAAAAGTAATTATAAGTGGTTTTGTACATTCACGCAACGAAATTTCATATTTATATTTTATAAGTAACATAATAATACAGTCTTAACAATTTTGTAGAGTAATATTCCACATTCTTATGCTTTCGTCGATATTAAGATTGATAAACTAAATGAAATACGTAGCGAAC
Organism: Bombus breviceps; assembly: GCA_014825925.1. Taxonomy (NCBI): domain Eukaryota; kingdom Metazoa; phylum Arthropoda; class Insecta; order Hymenoptera; family Apidae; genus Bombus; species Bombus breviceps. Next base: position 16,169,910 of record CM026184.1, read on the forward strand.
TAAAGGCTGACGGTATTAAAGTCTCGATAAACGATTTCGTTACGAAAGCAACCGCACATGCACTAATCGAATGCCCATTTATTAATACGTTGTATCAAAACGATCAAGTTAGTATACGATTTGGCACAATGGTTGAAATTTATTACGTAAATAATTATCAAAGAATAAAGTATTTCATCTTTTAACAGATAATCCGTATGCCAAGGGTGGATATTTCTGTCGCTGTTGCTACAGAAACAGGTCTTATTACACCAATTATTTTTGATACTTCAGCTAAAAGTGTAGCAGATATTTCGCAAAATATTAAAGAACTAGCCGAGAAAGCTAGAAACGGTCGATTAAAACCCGAAGAATTCCAAGGAGGAACATTCACGTAAATAAATGAATTTATATGAAATATAAGACTGCAAATTTTATATTTCCAATATTTTTTAGAATATCCAATTTGGGAATGTTTGGTATTAAACAATTCAGTGCAATCATAAATCCTCCTCAAACAGCAATACTTGCAGTTGGAAGTGGTCGTGAGGAACTAGGTAAAAGTATTAAAGAAATTTATATTTTTATTATCTTAGAATATGTATTGTATGTATTTTATATTCGTAAAAGTGCAGGAAATATAACGTATCATTTTACAGATGCCGCGCTACAAAAAATAACAAAAATGTCAACGACTTTATCGTATGATAGGCGTGCAATTGATGAAGACCAAGCAGCCGACTTTTTGGCTGTTTTAAAAGCTATGTTAGAAGATCCAAGTTTTCTCGTCGCTGGAAGATTACGAGCGCTAAGATATGCACAGAACTGACCTTTAATTAAACATTAATTCTGGGGAGTTTATTGAAAAAATGGGTGTATTGAAGAATTTAGGTTTCAATGTAAATTTTAGTTTTATCTACAACATGAATTAAAACTATTGGTTTAAAAATAGATCTGAAATATTTATAATTTGATTTAGGAAGTTGTAAACACAAAGAATTATATTTAAAATCATTTATAGTAGATTCAAGTAATAGTTGATCAGTGTCATCAATATTGAATATCATTATATCAAATGAATTCATATATGATAATTTTGTTTATTATATGAATTCGTTTTTCTATTGCTGTATTCTACATTTCCTTCGAATTTTATAATTAGTGAAAACCCTTGTTGAAAAATTTTGTGCAATGTATCCACAAAAGATATGTTATCTCTTTTATGGCAAAACCATGAATTATTAAATTTTCACTTTTTTTATTAAAGAAATGGGTTGAGTATCTTCTTATTCTCAGCCATATAAATTTAAAAAATGATTGTTATAACAAACAAAGTATAATAACGTATGATTATACTCGTATTAACTTTATTCATTATCCTCGGCAGTATCATGTAATAATTTTACATTCAATTGTAAATTTCTATAATCTATCGAATCGTACATTCATGATGATGGCATAAGACGGATAACATATGGTCAATATAAAAAATTATAGGATGGTGCAAAAATATTGGAAAAAGATAAAAAAATTGGTATATAGATAGAAAATGAGAGATCTTTCCATCTCAAAACTAGTAAATAATATAAATTCTTATGAATTTATTTAAATTAATTACAAATATAATCTCTCGAATACACGTAATTTACTTTTGCATAAGTAAATGGATAACTTCTATATGTATATTTATTCTAATAAAACATGGGCCACACTGTTGTTACTTCTTTCGTATAAAGTAATAAATATACATATTTATTCTGTGTAATAAAAATTACATTATTTTATGTATATTAATATGTAAACATTTATATAAATATAATGTAAATATATTTATGTGTATAATGAATTTTATTTTGATATTAGGAATATTATGTATAATTGAGAACTTCAGTGTGGTCTAAGGAATTCTTGGGGACAGTAGTATGTACAAAATTATAACTATGTCTTGTAAATAAACCATTTATTGTTAAAACGATGTGATGTTTCCTTATATATATTTAAAAATAATACATAGATATGGAATATTCAAAAACAATTGAAAATTTTGCAAATATTTTGTGCAATTATCAGTTATCTTATTATTCTTTTTATGCTGCATTATCACTGATAAAAGTATCTATAAGGCAATTGGCATAGAACCATATGTATTGATTTGATAAGGCACAAATGTTACGACTGTGTCTAGATTAATTAATTTTACATTAATGCTTTTTTAACAAATTTTTTAATTTATCATCTTAATATAAATATAGTCAAGCATAAAATTTATTTTACATTTGATTCGATTGATCATTTTGCATACTAAATAATTGACTTAGTGATCGTACATGTTGAATTCTTACATATGATTTTATATTAGTGTTTATTACTAAGCTAAAGTCAGATTAAATCATATTTAAATTGAACATGCAATACTTAATTACACAAAAGATAAAAAATAATATGACAATATTAAATATAGAAATACAATACAACAGGACTCAGTTTTTGTTATCACAGTAGTGATATTACTGCTCAGATCTTAAACTAAGTAATTATGGACGATATTTGATTGTAGTATAGTTACAAATATTTTTCATGAAGAATATTCAGAAAATACTATATACACAATTCATAGTATTCGTATGATAGAACAGCACTTTCTAAAATTTGGCATCTGCTTTGAACAGCATTAGATTTTAAACTATAAGTAGAACATTTTTTCAAATGTTGCACATTATTAAATTTGGTGAAACCTTATAAAACTAGTTGAAACTTGTAAAAGTTTTAAAAAATACATTTTAAAATGTGTGTACGTCACATTATTTAAAATACTCGGTTATTAATACACGTGCTTGCGACACTGAATCACAAGGTACAACTTTTCATTACTGCGATACAAATTTTTTTCAAAAACGTGGACTACAAAATTTTTAATACAAAGGCAGTCTTTCTTGTGTAATTAGATAGATCAAATACAAAAAATAATATTTGCTATAATACCCACTTTGTATGTGAATTGTTTGATTAAAAATGTATGGCATAACTTGATTTATTAAATTTTAAACAATGGAGGAATGCAATTCAGAAAATATAAACGGTAAATATAATAAACGAAATGTATGATGTACATTTGAAACATCAATTGGTAAAATTATTAAATTAAGATTATAAATTAAATTTGTACTATAACTAAATAATTATTATCTATAGTATTTTGACAACTGTCAAGTATAAAATAAATTGTTATACCCTTGACAGATACTAAGTCCACATACCCAGCGATTTCAGTCCTTGAATAAACTAAGTACAATATTTTATATAATAAAAGTATTACACAAGTCATATTTTACTATATAAAAAATGTAAACAATTGTAAAATGGAGTCTTAAGCTTATACAAAACACGAAATATATTTTTAGCACAATGACATTGACTTGTATTCTTCCTGCACCTACTGTGTTTTAAAATTAATGGCAGACTGCACCTTTTTTTTTTATAAGAAAAAAGAAAATATAAACAAAAAAACATTGAGCTTCCACGATAGGTATTGCACATGAAATGATCATTAATAATTTACATTAATGATAACTTTTTCAATGACTGAAGCAATAGAAATTAACCTATCACATATATATATTGTGTTATAAAAGTTACTACAATAAATGAATAACTAATTTTTAAAAATTAAATTTTAAATCTTCTAGTAATTTTTTCATTGCTATAACTTATATTATTTCTATTACAAATTTGGTAACATTGATATAAATATAGTAGGTGGTCATATATAAAATACATAAAATCACTGTACTACATATATCTAAATTATGTGCAGTATATAGGATGCTTTTGCATTGTATAGATAATATAAATGCAATGCTACACATATATTCAAGAAACTAAATACATGTATTTGAAAATAAAAATAGATGTTTGATTTCTACTTAAAAAAGAAAAATTACTTAGTGGAACACTTTATGAAGAATTCTTTGCGCTGTTCTTATTAGGGGTATCAGACTTGTTAATTCTGCGCAATTTTCTAAAAATGGATGAGACAATAATTCATCAGCAGTTGCCCTTTCATCGACTTCAACTGCCAAACATCTCTCTAAGAAGTTTTGAAATGTCGGACTTAGATTATCCCACCTAGGAATAGAAGGTTTACCAATGGCAGCAATTAAATATAAAGCTCTTAAAGGTGTTTCTTTCATATAAGGTGGTTCACCCTCTATCATTTCAATAGCCATAATACCTAAAGACCAAATATCTACTTTTTTACCATATTGTTTTCTGGTTACTACTTCTGGTGCCATCCAGTATGGAGTACCAACCATAGTTTGACGTTTCTCGTCACCATCGATATTAGCACAAAAACCAAAATCTGTAACTTTCACAGCACCGTTCATACCAAGAAGTACATTATCTGATTTGATATCTCTATGAATAATTCCTCTTGTATGTAAAAAACTAATTGCGTTTAGAACTTCTCTACAAACTGCTGCGATTTGTGCTTCTTTCATTATAGTTTCAGTAACAACATCTGTAAGTGGCCCACCTTCTAATAATTCCATAATAACCCATAGATGTTCATTTAAAAGGTATGCATCCAAAAAATTAACTAGGTTTGGATGTTGAAATTCTTTGAGAACTTTAATTTCAGTCAATATAAGCTCTTTTTTAGGCTGCTTTGATAAATCTATGTCTTTTATAGCAACTTTTTGATCAGTTTGTACATCGCTAGCTATGAATACAGTACCTGAAGCACCAGCTCCAACTTCTTTAGTTTTTTCAAAGCGAAGATTTGGATCCCCATCGTGGCAGATAGCTCGAAGTTCTTCAAAAATCTCTTCATCATTAAGCTTTACTGTTGAACATTCTGTCTTCCTTCGCAAAATGGGACTCTCTTCTGCTTTATTTTGTTCACTTTCATTCTCAGGCAACTGATCATCTTCAATTTGATATGTATTTAAATCTTCAAGAATCTCAGTAAGAGTTTTCTCAACCCTATCAGGATATATTCGTGGTGTGGGTTTTGGAATCTTATTCACTTTTGGTGGAAGTTCGGGTAACCTTTGCACTTGACTATCCGTAGAACTTGCAGAGCTCGATCCATCAGAATCTTCAGAGTGACGTTTCTTCGACAAAATTTTATCAATTTCTTGAGACTCTTCCTCGATCAAATCTTCCGTAACAAAAGGTTTAAATACTTTTTCCTCTGGCTTACGTTTCATAGAATAGTTATAATATTTAATGGCTTGTAAAGCTGCAGCAGGGTTCTCATCCTGTTCTGATTTTGATATTTGCGTATTCAATAGACGAATCCAAGATTCGGGAAGACCTTCCAATTGTCCAGTCTCGGCATTTTTACTCACATGAAATTTATGAGAAACGTTAGTAGGTAAACCAATCTCAGCGACTGTATCAACCGGACCAGTTTTCTTCCTTGAAAACAATTTTGTTATATTAAGACTCATTTTAGCGCGCAGTTTCGCGCACTTAACGCGTTCCCTTCTACGACGTATTGCGACCTTTTTAAAAAAGATAAAAGGAGAAGAAGAAACGGTCACTTTTAAATCGCAATTCTCATCATAATATGACTCGTCTATCTATCGACAAGGCATCAAATGCGATTAAAGGCGTGTTTGGTGTGACGTACATACGTCATTCGACGAGTGGCGGTACAATTCGAAGAAGAGACACTTTAAACGGAAACAATTTAAAATTGACAATCTTAGTTTACTACGGCGACTTGATATATTAAATATCAAATAATTATAGTACACACCTGTACATATAATAATTCTGTATAAATTCAAGTAGATGACTCTTTTTATTCGCATCTCTCGTTGCACCTCTATACAGATCTGTGAATATAGAATTGCTAGACGATGCATCGCTTTAAGAAATGCAATATACATTCAGGAGGCAAATTTAAATTAAATGAACAGACGTTTGTAGGTGTATAGGTATGTGTATATACATACATACACAAAATGTTTGTAAAGTGAAACAAGAATATTTAAATACTTTTGGAATTTCAACTTTAATCTGTTATTAAAATTAATTAACTCAATGATAAAATCTTACTCTGTACAGAGCGTCCCGTGCAGCTGGAATAGGTTGTAGTGTTAAAATGGTGGAAAATAGAAAAGAAATTTCGTTAGATAAAATTAAATGGTTTCGTGTGATGCATTATTTAGTGCACTTGTCTTCTTCGAAAGTGAGGCATTTGAAAAATTTCAAAATTTCACCTTTATTTTCTTTAACGGAACTATACATGTTTTATAAATCATTCGATGCATTGTTTAATTCTCTACAAAAAAGTATCAAAATATTATTAAATAAGCACGTTTTAAACGAAATTAAAATTTCATTGGTTAATTTAAGGAATACATTTTTAATTTGTTGGTATAAAGTAGATGACTATCTTGTTTTCAAGTTCAATAATTTACAAATTATCAAAAAAATATTAGCATTGCAAAGATGTTGGTTTTATCTGCTGTCTATTGAAGTACATAATTATTTAAATATATATATATATAAGATAAATAGTTACACAAGTTGTCCCATGTAAACGTTCCGCTTACTTGTATTACTATTTATCATATATATATATATATATTTAAATAATTATATACTTCAGTAGACAGCAGGTTAAACCAATATCTTTGCAATGCTAATATTTCTTTGATAATTTGTAAATTATTGAACTTGAAAACAAGATAGTCATTTACTTTATACCAATAAGTTAAAGATGTATTCCTTAAATTAACCAATTTGAATTTCGTTTAAAATGCACTTATTTAATAATATTTTAATAATTAAAATTATTATCCAAATGAGGAATTGTTGATCAAGAGCACAATGCTCAATGAAACATGTACATATTTCGATCACATGCTTTTAACGAAACTTATAAGAGAATCCACAAGAATCAACAAAATCTACTAACTTCTTGAAGCAAATCTTATTCACGATAAAGAAACGGAACGGGCAAGATCAATGAACGTTCAACGTAAATATGAATCTAATTGTAAGTTTATTATTACTATCGCTATTTCTTATTAATTTCTTTCCGTAAACTTGGTCCATTGTTCAATCTAATCTTGTTAATAATGGTTTCCTTACAAATACATCAACAACGATTTAATTAGAAAACGCGTCGTAATCAAAGTACGTGTAATCGTCGAACAGCTACTGTGGTGATGGTGAAAAGGATTTCTCAGTATGACAGACTTATTCTAATATTCTATGCAATTGTTATAACTTATTAAAGGATTGACCATATGCCAAGAATCTAATCTCATAAACTACTAACCATGAAATGTAACTTGTACTTCATAATTGTTGGGGTTGACTGACAGAAGAACGAGTGGATGAATTTGTAATAGAAAAATATATTGAAATAAATAAAGGTATAAGTATAAGTATAAGTTTATGCTGATCCAGATCCTTACTCTCTTAGTGTTACAATACAATGGAAAAATAGAGAGTACATACATATATACATAGCAAAAGGACATTACCAAAAAAGTTAACCTTATAGCTTTAGCCAAAGGTTACAAGGAACATTTTTTTTATTGTTTTTATTTGGAAGAATTTTACGATCAATTCTCATTGAGAATTATAAGTAAATTATTATGGTACTATGTCGTGTTTAATAAGTGTTTATCGTTACACATCCTTACTGCGTACCCTCAATAGTCTTAAGGACCATCCATAAATCTCAGGAATTTTCTAGTTAAGGTCCTTCAGACCGAACAAATATCTTCTTACTGAATTGTTTTTTAAAGTTTATTGTCCACTACGAGTTGACACGGCAAAGTTGGTTTTTCTCACGTATGATGATTTTTCTCGGGGGCGGTTAGCACCTTTCCTCACCCACCAACCTGGCAAATAACCAATTAACAGCGAAGTCTATTTCCCTCACTTTCCTAGCGAAAACTTGTTCTTAACGAATCAGCTCATTTCGTGTCCTTAGACCTACCCATCACAAGTTTTCCTCCGCAGCATCATCTTCATCGTAGATAAATCCAAACAACTTAAATCAAAATTTAAAAAATTCTACTGGCTCATTGGCAGACGTTCCAACTTAAGCGCGCAGAGTAAAATAAACGAAACAATACATCGCGACCTGAAGATACCCACAGTCAAGGAAGAAATATCCAAATTCATTGATGGATATAACATAAGAGTTAACAACCACAAAATCCCACTAGTTACTCAATTACTTGACACGACGGATCAGATTCGCAGGCTAAAAAGACATTACCCTCTAGTTTTAAACATTAGATTCAGCTAGAATCAAACAGACGATAATCACGATATAGTACCACGTCAGAATAACTTACTTATAATTCTCGATGAGAATTGATTGTAAAATTTTCCCAAATAAAATAGAAAAACATTATCCGTAGCTTTGATCGTAACTTTGTCTGCAGCAACTCGAAGGTCACTCATATCTAAGGCTTCACTGATTCAAGTTTTCAAATTCTGTTCAAAACGAAATGAGCGAAGATTATTTTTCCTTTTTTTCTTACCCTTATATATTCTATGTAAAGACTATTTATAAAGAGAGATAATAACAAGAATTTCCAATATATCAAGCCAGTGTTTTCTATTATTTCGTCACTTTCAATTCGATACTTCCTCCGCAAGTGTCGGACGAGCCTACAATTTGTTGTCAAAGACACTCGAGATCTACTGTGTCTTGTTTGTAGATATGTGCACATACGTATTTGGAAATATTTAATACGTTTCGTGTTCTTGCACAATATCTGAAACAGTAAACGTAATGGACACAGGATTGTACGTATATGTACATAGACGTAAATGCGATGAAATGTTTATTTTCATTACCAGTTTCATTATCGTGGTATGATGCAGAAGGTATTGATTGCAAAAGTAAAAGATGTAAAAGCATACAAGAAGCCACGACGTGGAGATACTATTACTTTTCACAGCTAATTCCAGAGTTGCGTTGAAACGATGTGTCTTTTTAATCTGCAGTTAACCTAATCTCTCGAATCCTTCATGATTTTTAACGCATTTTTGTATTGATTGCAAAGAAACGATTGCTTTCAATAGACTAATATCTGAAAATCGAATCTAAAGAATGGATAATAATTGAAGAATGTTCGTCTGATGAAATAAAAGTCCAGATTCGTTCATTTCTAGAATAACTGAATGGATAAATATAATAAAAAGGCGATAGATATATGGCTAAACCATTTGAAAATGTAGATGCAAGATAGAGATTAGGTTAATCGTAAAGTGTAAACTAAACTGGAAACGATAAAGGGGGAATAGTATTAGAAAAGATAATTCTAAAAATTAAACGATATCACCCGATTTATGTGAAATTACCAGATTATCTTATAGAATATTGTACTTACAACTATCTACCTCGTGTTTACACTTATTCACTATAATATAAAACAGTTCCCAGTGTTGTCACGTGCTTGATATGATATATGTTACTTACTACATTTACACGCTATTAATATCAAAAAGAAGACACGAATTAAAATGGAAGATCTCGTCCTGAGTATTTACCAAATTGCCGTTGACATTGTGCATTTCTCTTGCACAAAAATCGTAAATGTAAGAAAATACTTTTGTAATTAAAGGGATAGTGACAAGTCAGAATTATTACTGTAATCCTCATCCTGTGTACTAATAGTAAATACTGTGAATACAGTAAATACAGTAAATATAATAAATATAGTAAATATGGTAAATAATTACTATTAGTACACGGGATGAGGATACTAATAATTTGCTACAATAATAATAAATGGTAAATATTTATACTTCTTCTATATATTTGAGAATCGAGAAGCGTTCGATATTCTTAACAACGTGCTTGCTGTCCTTTCTTATCGCTCGAACAAACCATATTATCAACTTGTTTTTAATTCCCTGCCCCCACTCGTTGTGAATTCCGTTAGAATTTTTCCTCCCCTTTCCCGATCATACAATACAGGGTGTTCTTGTCACCAATACTTTTATTGCTGTTGCAAATTAACTCCCCCCTTCACGCCTTTGAACTGAACTTTACATATATTTTACATTCTGATTAAAGTTTACTGCAAAATTTATATAATTACGGTTTCTATTACTGGAGATATTCAAACCCTAATAAATAAAAGTTAATTAATAAGGTCTACCTTCAATTGCACTTGATCACAATCAACATGAATATTGACTACAATGAACTTATCAACAAAATTAAGCAATTCGAGAAAATTAAAAAATCAATTATATTACACTAGTTAAATAGAATTAAATATACGTTTCCTGAACACTGTATATATCACAATGTGTATACATACATATTATACCGAATCGGCAAATTCCCCACTCTTTTATTTTCGGACGTAAAGAGGGGGTTCTTTGCCTCTTTCTGTCTCTCACGCCTCTTGACCGCTAATAAGTAAAATATTAACCGTTGGTTGATGCAAAGAAATTCTTCGAGTATGCGCAGAGAAGTGAATACAAGTGTATAATAACGGACTCATTATATAGCAGTTATAATACTAACACTTTTAATAGTGAATATTTTAAATCACCTGCGCCCCTGTTCGATTTCACATTCTTTTTTCCGTTCTTTCTTCTCTAATTTCCTTTTTCTTAGCTTCCTTTTTTCTTCAAAAGCAATAATAAATGCAATTACCTTAGACCCATTTTACGAAGTGTTTATTTACGTAATTGTATTCGTAATATACGGCATAAGGAATCTAGTGCACTAAGGGTTCTTCTGAAGGATTAAACATTTTGTGATTATTCGTCGCTATTCAATTACTATGGTTCAATTGCGACGTCAGGTAAATTATATTTTTAACGATCGTTTCGAAAATCTAATGTTAAAAACACTGATATATTGCAAACTTATAAATACTAATATTAATTAAAATGTAGAATACGAAATTCTGATGTAAAAGTTACTATATCTCGTATAAGATTTGGTTGTTTACTCGGTCTAAATTTTTCATGAAATCTTTATAATTATCTCTCAGTTTCCGTGATGATGCAAGATTCTCATACGCGTACAGAAATTGTCTAGGAACAAGATCTAGAAGCTTTCCAAATGTTATCAACAATTTTTGTCATTTTTATTTTTTTATTGTCAAAGTTAAAAGTAATAATGAAAATTTCAAGCAAAAATTAAAATATATAATTTATACAATGTACAAATGATGAGTTATTTGTAAGAAGTAAAAGTTAAAGATTTTAAATTAATATAGTAATTTTATTGCAAACGATTATGTAGTAATAACTTATTTAGAATAGAATATTAAAATAATGCTAGATATCATTAGCGAGTCTAATCTTATTTTAATAAGCTTCAAGCTTTACACGCAGTGTTATCTTTGTAAATTATGTTTCTCATTTTTTAAACATTGTAGATTATGCAATTTTAATGCAGTAGCTTTACACGATAATGTTGACAACTGCAAAAAATTTTAATGAAATAAAATTTTATAAACTTGTGATATTGACGGGCGTCTTGCAAGTTCAATGTTCAATATGACATTCAGCGCGTGTAATAACACGTGTTCAAGAATACATTTTTATTAAGAATGACTTTCGAGAAAAAAAGAAAGAAGAAAAAGAAATTATACTGAGATAAAACGATTAATTCGGTAAACCCTAACTCTTATATATAATTTTCGAACTTGTAACCAGAAATATAAAAATTAATTAACTTAGGTAGTACCGATGTATTTTGCTAATCTATCTATCTAACTCTATCATTACTTCCGTAAGCAATTTGTAATAAAAGAATTAAGGTAAGCATCACCGTAATGGGTATACTGATAGAGTCTTCGCGAATTTTACTACTTTATCATATTAGTTTGTTTTATTTTGTCATGTCAGTCGCTGAACATAACCAGATATTTTATAATACCGATATGAATCAAAATTTCTGTATAACTTCTAACACATATTCGAAATGATTGTATTTTCATATTAGGTTAATACAAAATTTAAGCACTATATTCAAGAAAGTTACTTTGTTTCACATAAACATAGACTATACTTATATAATATTGTAACCACATATTTATTTCTATTTTCTGTTTATGTTGATTCTGTAATAAGCGTATTAGTGAAAGATGTATTATATATTATATATTAGAATTATTAAAACACCACAATCTTTTATACAGATTTTATCTTGTGGGGGCATCCTAAATCAATTTCAATTTAATATCAGACGGAATTCATCATCTTTACAAATTAGAGATAAAAAAGTAATACAACCAGAACGATCTTTTAAGGTATGCTTTATTAAAAGATATTTCAATAATTTCTTGAAATAATTATTTTAACTGAAATTTATGTATATTAATATTTTGTAGTATGCAGATCTAACAGTCCGTCTTGCAGGACCAGACCAATTACAACCAAAGCCCAATGTCAGTGCTTTAGCATTTGGTAAATATTTTACAGATCACATGTTAAAGATATTTTATCATGAAACATTAGGAGGATGGCAAATACCAGAAATTACACCTTTTGAAAAGTTAGTTCTCCACCCAGCATCAAAAGTTCTTCACTATGCTGTAGAGGTAAATACAATTTATATTTCATAAAGTTTCCTATTCATTTCTATTATTTAACAGCATTTACTGATGTATGCGCTGTATGCATTATCTCAGTTGTTTGAAGGTCTGAAAGCTTATAGAGGAGTAGATGGGAAGATAAGAATATTTCGACCAGAACTAAATATGGAACGGATGAACAATTCAGCAACAAGAACTGGCCTACCTACATTCATAGGAGAAGAATTAATTAAATGTTGCTGTAGATTAATTAGTATTGATCAAGAATGGGTACCTCATTCTACTGCTTCTAGTCTATATATACGTCCAACGCTTATAGGAATAGATGTAAGTATGTATATCTTAAAAGAAAAATTCTAATATTACACCTTATCTTAAAGATAAAGAATGTTAATCAATTGAACGATATGAATAATAATCATGTCATTGATGTCACAGACGTCATAAAAACAGATACATATAGAGTAAGCAATATATTTCACAATACTTAATGATAATACATGATAAAGTAGTGTTTAATGCTCTTTTGTTGGAGTAGGATTATAAGATATAGTTAGACATTGTATTGTAAAGCAAAACAAGAACTAGTGATTAAAAGTTAAGAAGATAAAAATTAATATACAAAGCCTTAAATGTTCAATGAAGTATATATCATATCTTTATGCCATTAGCTCTATATTTAATATGAATGAATAGAAGCGTATCTTTTTCCAAACATGAATAATATTAGCATATAATAGTACTTCTAATTACATTGATGTAAAATTTCGAATAAAAATGTATTTATGTCATATATTTTTTATAAATTGTACTTTGAAAGGTATGTATGCATCGTTATTTACAGACGATTGATGCAACATTTTTATTAGAAGAAGTCATCTCAATGAAGAAATAATCATAAGTTAATATTTTTATATAAAAGATATTTAATGTAAATATCAATGAGAATATTCAACCGTCAACCAAGAATATATATATATATAAAGTTCTTTTATTATGATGATATATGATGATATATGATATATAATGATGATGATATATCATATATATCACTTTTACATTTTTATATCTTTATCTAGCCCACACTCGGCGTTGCATCTTCAGAATCTGCTTTACTCTATATTATTTTGTCACCTGTTGGCTCTTATTTTAACAAAACAAAAGAAAATATTGGCATATCTTTACTGGCTGATCCCCAATATACAAGAGCATGGCCAGGTGGTTGTGGTAACTACAAAGTAGGTAGCAATTATGGGCCTACTATATATGTACAAAAGGAAGCTATAGAAAAAGGTTTGCAACAAGTATTATGGCTTTATGGAAAAGATAATGAAGTAACTGAGGCTGGGACTATGAACATTTTCATGTTCTTTATAAATGATGATGGTGGTGAGCATCATTTTACATTTTTCGTTTAATTGCTTGTTCCACATCTATATAGTTTCACTAATATAATTTCATATTACTTTTATAAATATGTTATAATTTCAGAAAAAGAATTAATAACACCACCTTTAACAAGTGATTTAATTCTTCCTGGAGTTACAAGAAATTCTATTTTGGCATTAGCCAGAGAATGGAATCAATTTAAAGTCAGTGAAAGGAAATTTTGTATGAACGAAGTTTGTCAGCTACTTTCAGAAAACAGAGTAAGATATCTTATCTTAATTATTTTTTATTTAAAATTCGTTTTAACTTCATAGAAATTACAATTTTATTTTAGTTGTTGGAAATATTTGGAGCAGGAACAGCTTGCATAATTAGTCCTGTATCTTACATAGAATATGTTGGACAACCATTGCAGATACCAACGATGGAGCACTCTAATCCTGTTTACAAGATGTTTTTGAAACATCTATCTGATATACAATATGGTATTATACCGGATCACCCTTGGGTGATACCTATCGAATGAATATAGAATAATCCATTTAATTATTTATCACATAATTATAACCAGAAGTTCCAAAGACTCCATGCAATTTTTAACATCGGTTGTATCATATTTAAAAGAATAGTTAAATTCTTATTTATTTACACATGGAACTGATTTTGTCAAAGCATGTAAGAAGTGAGCATGTATTGGAGATGAAACTCAGGGATTAATTGTTTCTTACAGAAGCAGAGCAATTTTTTAATAGTGAACTATAAAGACTAATGTGTTGATTTGTATGCGTGTTATACGTTGAATGACAGTTCGTACTTATGAATATATGTGTGTTTCTATATAGAAATATAGATGTATTGTATATATTTTCTACATTACTTATTTACTATCTTATGTAATTTTAATAATGTTTCTATGGTACAAATTATTTATTCAATGTTCTACCTCACCGGTCAAGAAGGACAACAAGGAAAGAATATGCTATAAAAAGCTTTTTTTTTACTTGGTAGATAGTCTGTATGTCTGAAAAAGGCTTTTGTTCATATGTGTATCATTTCAATAAAACTGTAAGTTGTTAATGAAAAATAGATATTTATTTTCTGGGGAATGTAATTAATAAATTGATGCGAAGACGATTATCTAAAATTGTATAAACTACCTAACATACAATTTTTCATTACATCGTTTGAAAGTTTAATTATTATTTTCATGTCAAAGTGGAATGAGATTATATTACTAGTCGTTGTAACTGAAATTAAGTATAACTGTAAAATTACAAACAAAGCTTCATTAACTTTGCATGTGTACAGAAAGTTTGATCCTTGTTGTTTTGTAACAATAATTGTACTGATATTTATAAGATGGAACAGACTTCATAAATATATAAATAACTAAAATTATTCAGAAAAATCATTGTTCAAGTACATTCCTTGACTCAAAAGCGACACTGTCTCGCTGAACAGAAAATTTGTTATCATGCATGTTGATTTTTCAGGATTGAATTTTCGGACGATTTTCCCCAACAAGTGCCGAGACCTGATCATATGACCGTACCCAAAACGTGCCCCAGGCATAATTACAGAAGAAGAAAAATCCAAGAAATATCAAGTCCACAGAAACTTCTTATTATAACAGTACGGTGTAACGTTTTACCGCTCATTTTCAATTCGCCACTAAGCATCAGCATATTCCGGTTAACTCCGGTACGAACGTATTTACATTCCCCCTCTCGTTTCTTTCGCTGAAGGTACCGGAGGAAGTAAATGCGCGTGTAGTTGGGTCGTTTGACCGCTAGAGGCGGTAACTCATGAAGCGTGCAGTTCGCTGAATTTGCTCATCGATGACCTTCTTATTCATTATTCGCCTCTGCTTCGCACAGCGAGTAAGTTCTTTCTGAAGATTAAATTTTGTGAAAAGAAAAGACATGTACGCGATTCAAAACGCAGTTACGAAAGTACCGAGATTACTAAATGTATGTCAAAATCAGCGTAGAACACTTCTTGTTACACCACCAAGGGTTAGAATACCTTTTCCTGTAAGTACTATTTTTTATTAAACGTACTTACATAAGAAGCTGACGGCAGCAATTAAATATTTATTCTGAATCAAGAAATTTGTTTGCTATAAAGACAGTTTTCTGTTTGCAGTTCGAAAAACATTTTTGTGAGCATTTATATCGGTAATTCATATAATAAGGTTATGTTACGTAATAGGTCAATTGATTTTTGGGGCGTTTTTATTAAATTTTGCAAATATTAATAATCTCTTAAAATTGTATGATTTTTTAAAAATAAAATCAATATATTAATTTAATTTGAGGTAGATGAAAGTATTTATTAGTCTGTTCAGTAAATTTATTTAAGATATAGATAAACCTCATACATTATTATCGTGAAAAAAGCTTAAATTTCAAATGCAAAGAATTAATTAGGTTTCATGTTTGGATGATATAGGATATTATATATTTAACTTTAGTTATATATGATACATTGTTAGAATAAAATTTATGTGAATATAAAAGTATAAAAGGTTAATAAATAACTTAAAATTAATTACAATGACAATTACTTACGCGTTTCTATTAAAATGACATTCTTGATGTATTTTACATATATGTAGTATCGTTACAATGATAATATCTGTAAGATTATAGACCATTTAAACTATGTAATTCGCAATAATATTATTTTTATTGCAGGAAAAAGTGGCATTTGGTATAGCTATATGGCTCGGAATAATGGGGGTTCCACTGTACATTGCGTGTAATGTAAATAACTATAACACTCGTAAAAAGGAATAGACGATCCTTTGTAGCCGTATTCTCAAATTTATAAAGTAAATAACTATTACAAGAAATAGTAGAATGTGTATCATATACTTGAAATAAATATGAAATTAGATCAAGTACTTTGTAATCGATATTAGACATTTTCTACCTGGATTTTAGAAATTTGTAGATTAGAGATTAAACCCTTGACATACCAACGGCGTTTGGGATATGTAATTTGTTTATTGTATGCAATGTACACAATGAACGTATCGAGTTTCATTTTATTTACATATTAAGAGGTTAATCCGTTATAAGGAATAAATTTGTCTTTTATTCTACGCTTTTTTGTGTAAATGAGCTGCACGAACAGTTGAAGAGTCGCAGTCTTACATATCGTATATAATTGTACAAAAGTTTAGTACCATTAAAGTATAAAGTATATCACCTTGCTAATAAAATATATGTATAAATAGTAATAAGATATGTAGAATTTACATTTTAGCGGAAAAGAGCTTTGTTATATTTTATGTGAAAAAGGATTTTAATCTAATGATATTATAATGAAATAAAGAATATACCAGTTTGTTTATTTTAGCACAAATTTATGTTATTGATTTATCACATAGAATCATCGATTGTAGGATCAGATAGTTACTCAGCAATGTCCCACTTGTGGGAAATACCGTAAATTAAAAAATATATCGAGTGTTTATATATGTGTTACATATTTTGTATATATATACAGGAATTCGATATATTTTCACATTTTGTGTATATTTGTACATTTTGGAAATGTCATTAACTTTTATATGTATTTGCACCGTTGTATCGCTAGAGCTACAAGGTACCAATATTCATCTTAAATTTACGTACGACGTTGTTAATTTGTTTATTCGGAAACTTTATGACGCTGTCCAAAATTTATATTTCATTACAATGTCATTTATATCGGAATGTTAGGTACACTTTGAATTTTCGTCACTTTTTTTTTTTATTGTTACTTAACTTAACTGTATTGCATCGAAATTCGATGTTTAACTCGGCCGTATTAGGCATATATAACGCGGTTTTCCGACAGAAAATCTTCGAAGCAAGTACAGACATAGGACGGATCCTGTTTTAGGTTGGATCTAGAAGCGTTGTTCAAAAGTGAAAGTTGATCGATTCGGCTGCTGTATTTTCGACTCGTCAATGATCGGGAATGTGTCTTCTGTCGCGACGACTGTGTCTTCGTTTTTTGAAACATGTGGCACAGCATTTATCCTGCACGATCAATGACACATCGCACATGCGCCTATATGACGCGCACATTGAGGCTGGTACAATAGTATCCTTACACTCTGAAACAGTTTTATTTGTTTTTACGTTACATCTACGTTATATCTAAAGGAACCTAATCATAATTAGTCGATAGATTACATCGAAATCTTTCTCTTTTTATTAGTTCTGTCTAGTGCAAAACCGATAAGAAGGAATATATCAAAATGTAAGAATTAGCAAGAATTAGCATCAGTGCTAGCTTGTATTATTGCAAGTCGTTAAACGAAGCTCTTACACACACACACACACACACACATACAAGCGTGCGCGCGCGTAACTATGATAATTAATATCATAGAAGAAACGAAGGAAGAAGATACTTGCAGAGAAGTGTATCGTATAAACCGTTCTCTTGAAGACGTTAATTCCCGGTATACGTACATTGTGGTTAATGATCCGTGAAAACTGTTGCTTTCTAGACACGCATTAAAGGGGCGAAAGAAAAGAAAAGGAATAACGAGTTTCCATGCATACGTTCAGGTAGTTACGGATATCCTTTAATGACCGATTCCCTCTGGCGTGTGCAATTACCAGATTTATCGTTCGCGCATTGCCGCCTATGATAACAACGCCTCGTATCGACCGGCTTTCTCTCGGGGTTGCAATCGTCGGACAGTAATTCTGTTATACGATCACGACACTCGACTTCCCTTCGCTTAACGCCGACTCTCACGAGGCAGCTCGCGTTGCAGGATTCCCATTTTCCTGTAAGCATGCCCATAAAGATGGTGGTTTTATACGCTTGATTGTCTCCCTGTTGTTATCTTTGGCAACGGGCCAGGCTTCAAAAAGACATTATTAGCAGCACGGATAAACTCGATTACTGTTTTAGCGTGACATAAACGAGTAACCGTGAAAATAATTATGCTGAAAATAATTAATCCGACTCGATTTATCGGCCTTTTTTAATTGTTACGTGACTCTTTGGATATACGCAAGTTGTCCTAGTTATAGATAGAAAATAAGAAGGATAACAGTATATTTTATGTCATGATAATAAATAACTCACCAGTGATCCATCTCCCACCTTGGCATAGTTCGATTGTGGCCGGCTTGTTTTCTGGATTACAATCTCCTTGCATCGAGCAGGTCACCTTCCTAGTTCTCTTACCATTCGTGCAATGACTCCATTTCGAGACGATCCACTTTGACTTGGTATTATACATGGAATTATCTGGATTTTCATCAACTACATTGTCGAATTCGAGGATCTCAGGCTCCTCGGTGGTAAGACTATCAACGATCGTGATTCCATTTTGATCGTTCGAGCTCACGTTGTAGAAAGAGGCATCCTTGTTGTCCGCGTAGACGATCAATGGTGGTTCGGTCGAGCTGCAAGGGGGTAAGTTTAGACACGGGCTGACCTCTTCGGGTCTCACGTCCCGGTTACAGTCTCGATCGGGCAGAGCCAAATCCGATCTATCGGGGCCCACTCCCGAAGAGACACACATCACCGATCGTTTTCGAAGAGCGCCCTCTCCGCATGATACCGGGCACATTTGCCATGGACCGATCCACCATCTAATTTTGGCAAAACGAAACGATCGATTATCGTTCGAGTACATTATTATTTGAATTCATTATCGTTACATTCATTCGAGTTAATTAAAATGAAAAGGGGAGAAAAAGTTATTGTATATCTTTTTAATAAAGCTGAAAGTCAACGAATCAAGTTGCATTCGATATCGCGTTCGAGCGGTCGGAATGTCGAGTTGAACGGTAAATAAAATTTGCCTGTGGCCAGATTCAATGTACCCCCATATTATCGCGATCGAGGAGCTTTAATCCGATTTTTTCTATACCATCGAGGCTGGGCTTTCGTTTTACCTGGCTGGGCATGGATTCAGATTGCATTCTCGCAAAATCGATTCCGGCTTTTCGATGCCCTCGCAAAAGTGGTCCTCGACGACCCCGCTCTTCTTCTCGTTGCAGAGTGCTTTGGAGGTTTGCGTGCCACCGCCGCAAGTGGCCGTGCACAGTGACCAGTCGGAAAATACCCACGAGTATTCCGGTGCCCGGTCAGGCTCCTTTTTCGGCACCGTGTACTCGTATCGCAGCCCGAAATTCCGATAATGTCCTCTGGAAATCAACTGAAGTGATGGGACAAAATTATTGAGAATGGGAAGAAAGTAGCTAAAGAATTCGTAGCGAATATACGTGCCCACGCTCGAAGAATCGACGAAAAGCAGCGAATGAGACAGATAAGCAATTTGTCAAGAGGAAGCATGCGTGGAATAAAACGAAAGGAGAAGAGTCAATTAGTTACTATTACGTACATAGACTGCGATGTCCTCTTTGATCGGGCCAGGAATTCTGACCTTTTCTCTGTCGCGATCGCGCTCGTACAGAGCTGGAGTTCCGGCCACTTGGTATTCCCCTGCTAAAGTGATCTGCCTGTTCAATTGGAATGAAGATCATAGTACTAGATCGTAATATCTCTCCAACGTCTTTTACTTTTCATTCGGATTTCGTTATTTCGTTAGCCGATACAAAGAGATACACAATCAATTAGATTATCCATATTAACGTAATCGATATAATGTACTACATGTAACCGACGACGAACACATCTTGGATTATTACTTACCGTTTTCCATTAAGGAAATACTTGTCGGAATTTGGCACACCTATTCCAATATAATTTTTGCTGTTTCCAATTTCTTCGATTTTTATGTTTCTCGATCCATTGGGGACAACGACGACTTCCTTGTATCCTGGACCGTCGTTTTTGTCGTAAATTCCGCCTGTTGTTTCGCATTGAGTTCCATCGCCATGGCAGATCCCACAACGATCTTCCGTGGCATCTGAATCGACCGTCCAATCACAGCCAACTTTCTACACCGTTAATTACAATCGAAAAATAGAGAATAGAATAGAGAACGAAAGATACGGATATTGTTGAAAATATCGTCTAGAAAAATAGACTGACTCGACAGATTCCAGCAATGCACATGTCTCTGGTACCAACGTTACAGGGTGTGCCATCGAGAGCGGCTTCACCCCATGGAACGATCACGCTTTCCTCTGTGTCGGTGCAATATAGCTCGCAGGGTTCCGCTTCAATTAAGCACGTTATTGATTAGTATTGTACGGATTCGAGTCGAATGGAATATCGAACGATCGTACATTACTTGGCAAAAAATTTCAAACTTTCAACTGTTTGTTAAATTCGATAATTTTTTACTGTCAAATAGCAAGGAACCGTTTAGCGTTATTTACAGCATTGTTTATTGCGAAAAGTACTTGTCCGTAGTGTCTTCGATGAAAGAGTCCAAAAACTAGTGGCTTACTCTGATCGAAATATGGCAGCCAAGTGTAATTCTTCCCTTTGTATTCTTTGCCGTCGTAATGGCTGCACTGAACTGCTCTGAAACTGGCCGTTTCTTCCGGGCACGGATCGGTGTTACAGATTTTGTATCGACGTCTTTCCCCGATGCAGAATTTTCCACCGTGCGCTGGTTCCGGATGGTCGCATTTCCGCTCGACGATCGAAACGCCCGCACCACAGGTTCTCGAACACTCGCTCCAAGAACCCCACTCGCCCCATCCGCCGTCGATTTGACGCGGTTTGTCCACAATTGGCACGCATTCCTGGTTCTGACACCACTACGACAAAATTCGCGCACGTTATCGAAAATCAGTTTAATGGCTGGTCGACTTGTTTATCCGTCAATGACGCCGTATTTATCCATATCTTTAGAGCGTTATGAATATCCAGAGGACCAATGAACATCGATTGCCAACAAAAGAGAGAATGTCGCTTTATTTTTTTTTTTTTTTTATTTTTCTTTATTATATTTTTGACTGTTACAACATAATATCTTACGATATTATTTTCTATTGTTTCTTCTTCGAATACGAAATGACACGACGACGCGGTGAAAGATTAATTTAATCATATAAATTCGTGGGTGACTGTTATTCATTGGGAACTACAATTAGCATAACGCTATATGTATAATTACGCATCTAGTATTCTTACCATGTGTTTGCCACAGTGTGTCCCCGGGGCGGCCGGATGAAGCATGGTGGTGCAAGTGCCATCGACGATGCACCACAATTTAGAACAGATCTGTGAACAAAATCACCGATCTCTATTCACCGGTCTAAAATTGCCCCGTACTCGATTTACTTTTGTTCATCACCTCTTGCAAGGGGGAGCAAACGGAAGCTTCCCTGACGCCGAACTGAAGCCTGCATTGGTGCTCCGCGTTATACATCGCGCCGGGTGGTAACTCTGGATACGAGTAATCATTGTCTGCCGGTTCGTCTTCTAAACATTCGCCCTTCCCTTGACTGTAGAAGTTTTAAAGCTTTCTTTAAAGGCTTTCTTTCTCTTAAAGTTTTTAATGCTTCGAACACATGCTATCTAGCAAAACAATTGAACTCGTTGTTCGGACTCTTCGAACCGACACATCTAAAACGATAGTCGATGTTGTCGAAAGAGATTTTTAAATTTCTTACTCCAAAAAATTGGTAATGTCCCTTCTAGAGCATCTGGACCAGGCGACGCCAATGGTGTCCACCTCGAAAGTCGGCGTCATCACGTGCAGGGTGTCACCGTCTCGTTTGCTGCAGCCGATTTTTTCCGTATCGTGGTACATGCCGAAGCTGCAGCGAAAATCGTGTCGCTGTCGCGAATCATTTCGATTTCGAACGAATCGCGATTTCGCATGTGTCCGGCCGCGATACGATTCCAGCCAAATAAGCGGCAAACGCGATAACGAGGTCGCGTTATCGGTTATTATATTAATAAAAGCAAATTGCGCTTAATAACGAGCACGGGGAATTGGATTCTCCATTAGCTGACCAAACAAGTTACGCATCGATTCGGCCAATTCTTTCCTTATTACGGATTCGACGATTTTTTTTACGCGCGTAAAATCGACACGCGCGTCGAGCGAATGATAATATTAGTTAGTTTCGTGCGCGTGCGTTTTGATGATATTTTATAATATTCTGGCACTTTGATACGCAGATAATCGTAATAGAAGGGGCAGATATTTAACAGTAAATTTTCATTAGAGGCAAAGTGGAACTCTGCGGCAAGGAGAATTTGGTGAGAAATGGCGAAAATAAAATGGCGAGGGTACTTTGAATACCTTTCAAGTTAACAGGAAACAGCAGCCAGTATGATAATTTATGTTTAATACGGCTTTAAATTTCAGAGGTTAAGACGAATTGAGATTGAAGTTGAACTCCGTTACGAGTCCAGTTTGTCACATTTAGAGTTAACGCCAGCAGACAAAGAGAATACAAGTCATCCAGTCAGAATATAAATTCAAATATACCATCAAAACGTACTACCGGTCGATAAAAAGTTAGCCAAATCGGGGATTCTTGATCACCCGAGAAATATGAAATATGTTCGGGGTAATCGCTGCGAGGCAAAGAAGCTTGGCCAGACTAAGTGCGCTTCTAAGGATCTAATAAAAAAGAGGTAATAAATTTCTCTGGATTACACGGAGGTAATACTCGAGTCTCGCGAAGATAATTCACTTGCGACGAGTCGCTACTTTTTCTCGGAAAATTCAGCGGAAATTTAGAGGCGAGTTTGCCAGCGACGTTCGACCGATGGAATCGTTGTCTATTTCTTGTTTCTCTTTTCTCTTTTCTTTTTTTTTTCTTTTTTTTTTCTCAAGTTAAAGATCGATCGAACGTTTCCACTCACTTGTGTCCCAATTCGTGGGTGATGGTGTGCGCGAGCGTGATTCCATTGTCTTCGTTGACGCTGCAGCTGCGGTCCGGCTGGCACATGCCGGCTACGTGAGCCACTCCCAGAGTACTACACGGCGTGTTCGCTCTCGAGCAGATGTCCTCCCTCGTCACCAGAATCGCCACATCGTGGTGATTCGGATGCGAGTCGTCCGCCGGATTCAGTTTCTGTTGCCATTTGCAGAAATTGTACAGCGTCCTGTCCGCGTTCACCGTGATGTCCAGTCCTTGCTGAAAACAGACGTTAGTCGGGCCGTTTCGCGGCCAGTTGAATAGAAATGCGCGCATTTTCTCCCGCCGTGGAATTCGTTTCCGATCGTTCAGCGGCTACGGTTTACGAGCGCGTCAACCGATCCGAACGTTCGACATTGCCCTAGCATTCGAACGTTTTCCCCGTGATTCGTTCAACCAACGAAACGATCCAATATTTTATGGTGAACGCGCGCGATGTCGAATCGTTTCGACGCTTTGTTAAGCGGTTCTGGGAGTACCGGTACAATCATCGTTGGTTAACAGAATGTTAGTCAGTTCGAAAGCATTAATACGATTAATTAATGCAACGGCGTTTCGACCGGTTGACCGCAGTGTCGCCTCTTTAGGAGAAAGCAAGTCGACTTTACCGAATCTTATATCCGATTGTTAAATAGTAAACTAGATAAAACACGGTATCGTGTAAACTATGCCGTGCATCTAGTTGTTGAACGTAACGCACATCACCGGCGTAATTCGCACGTACTTCCGCGTCGTCCTCCTCGACAAGGATAATCCTGACCACGACGACGTTAATGAAATTCCCTATGGTAGGGTCGAGGTAGAGGGAGGACACCATGTTCATGATGGTCAGCAGATACGTCTCAACGTCGCCGTCCTGATGAAAAGCCATCATCGTCGTGTCAGCGACGACGAGAGCCTCGACGTGACGCGGTCGGCTGATCGATCTCTTGGCACGTTGCCATCGTTTCGCCTGATGATGTTTTCTTCGGCCTCGTCCTTGAACCTGTACCAGTCCTGGTTGCGTTTGCCATTCGAGCCGTGTTTCCGTCAGCCGCCTTGGCTCTGTGCAACAACAACGCAACCCCCGGTCTTTGATTAGCATCCCGCTCGATATGAAATTCCTATCCGGTTCAATGGAATTCCCCTTTACGCGGTCGCGTTTGATTTTCGTGAAAAGGAATTCCATTTTCTCGACGCGGTGGCATCGATGAACCGATGCCGACCGGAATAATTAATGGCTCGAGTCGGATCGTTCGTCGGATTTCGGCTACCTGACGCGATGCAATGCGATACGGCTGATCCGATATACCCGCTGATCTATGATCTATCCAGAGTGTCGATTTACGGGAAAATCGACTTGTCGTTTTCCACGCGGCATTGGCAAAATCGAGCGATTCGAGAACGCGATCGAACGCGAGTCCGCGCGTGCCAGCGTTAAAATATGGTAAAAGCGCTATTTAGATTCATTTCGAATCGACTGATCGAACACGATAAATTACATATGGAGGAAAGAGGGAAAAATGCGAAACGGATGTTTAATTTTCACGCGGACCCATCGATCTTGCTCGGTAATTCAACGTTTGAAATTACCGGAGCTATCTGCGAATCTAACCTGTACGTTCTATCTCGAAAAAGACGTACACACCGCGAGCACGTAAGACGGTCTCTTAATTTATGCAGATTGCTCGATCGCAGAGGCGTGCAATTAAGATTTCATTCGAGCCATCCGATAGATCGGCCCGCTTGCCGAAATGGATATTCATTGTACTTAATTACGGGTTTGCGGCGAATTGGATTATCCCCCGTCGACCACGCTGCCGCCTATCAGCCCGCTCGGATCTTACCTTCGTATCGGTTTCTCCGTAAAGTCGTTTAATCTGCTGAAACGCGGTCTCGTCACTCGGTTAATAGGTTGCACGCGGGAATCGCGGCAAACACGTCGGCCGGCCATGGATTAACACTTTCGAAATTCGTGACCAAAATAGCCGAATTAATCGCGCTACTTTGAACACTTTGCCCGAATTTCAACTACCGATTTCGGTTCGCGCGAATTTAAGCGTCCGTGTAGTCAGTTTCATAGAGTTTCGTCGTTAACGTTCGCAACAAGAGGGGAACGTAAAGCACCATACTTTCATACCTGTCGGCCTTCGTTTCTTCTCCCATCGAACTAGCTACTTTTTTCATCAACGAAAAATATGAAATCGGAAGGTCTCGACTCTATCCAATATCGATCGGAACGTAACAGCGAGATCGCGAAAGAAACGCTATATGATTCACAGATTTTATGAACACGGTTTGTGTTGACACACCTATTCTGTCGTTAAGAAATCCGCGCTCCATATATCGGTATATCTAATT
Organism: Bombus breviceps; assembly: GCA_014825925.1. Taxonomy (NCBI): domain Eukaryota; kingdom Metazoa; phylum Arthropoda; class Insecta; order Hymenoptera; family Apidae; genus Bombus; species Bombus breviceps. The sequence goes on from CM026184.1 coordinate 16,195,981, forward strand.
TCGAGATAATTAGTGGCCGAACGAAGACGGATCATCGGTGAGATTTTATCGAAACGTTTGCCGACAAGCTCGTAAATATCGAAGATGTTGGTGCCGGCGAAAGAACGGGCAGAAAAACGCCCACGTTCCGTATCGAGACGCGCCCAATTACATTATACGTAAACGGCATAAATACTCGTAATACGCGCCGCTAGCGAACGAACGGGCCACCGTGCGAAGTCATGGGAGGGAAACGGGGATAGGAATGGTAATGGTAATGGGAATGGGTAGCGGGAACACAAAGATGGAGAGAAAAAAGATATCGGTCTCGCTGTTCTCGCTGTAGGTGTAGCTACCCATTCGTTTTCCATTTGCTTCTCGTATCTTTGCCCTCTCTATGCCCCTTCTTCTGTTCGTTATTTGTTGGTTGGTTGGTTCGTTATTAATTAGAAGCTCGTTGACGCGGAGTTAGATTCCAGACGGTTTCTTTTTATGTCGGACACGCATCGTTTGTTCTTCGCATCGGTGTAATCAGCGGAAGTGCCGTTTCAGGCGACGACAACGACGGCTGCGATGGCGCTCGAGAAGCACGAACAGGAGGAAACAAGGCGTGGCTTTAGCATTTGTTAAAATTGATTTACGGTCAGCATCGAGAACTAGTCTTCTAGTTGACTGACAGAGATATATCGCGCCATGGTCGATTTGTCCCTATTACAGATTTTGGTATCATCGAGCGAAATAAAGTACGAGTTTCGAGTGTCGTAATTAAAAACTCATACCTACTCGTGTATATAAAAACGTATGTCATTAAACTTACAATTAGCGAAAGGATCGTAAAAAAAAGGAAAATCCTAATCTCCCGTGATTTAATAACAATAAAAGTAGCTTTATTTAATAACGTTATAAGATTATAGATAATATCTTTCTTGCTGTCGAGCTTGCTAACAAGTTATTCTACCTGTATATTAGTAGGCAGTAAGCTATATCTCGATCTTTTACGTTCTATCTGTTACGTATGCACATATATCGTAGAAACCCGTCACGTATTAACATTGGGATAAAGATCTAGGATGGCAAAAAGTTGACGGTAATCCGTTAAACGAGTTACGCCTATACCCTACGGATGATCTACGTTGAAGTTGTTACGTAACGCAACTAGAACGATAAAATTCATTATACGTAATAACAGAACGTAGTAACAGAATCCATTTAAAGATACAGCGCGTGCGAATAGAACGGGAAACACGAGCATAAAACTGTCAAAAATAGCGTCATCTAATTAGAAACAGTCGTAACCGCGTTGGCTGCGTACTGAAATAATCTCTAATTACACGAGTCGGTAATTAACGGGAGAAAAATTTTCGTGCGGTAACGTTTGTCGTATCCCGAAGCAATTTCATCGATAAGGAGATAACGTTTGGCGTCGACACGCCCACGCTTTGCAGCTCGTGTATCCAATTACCCCGTAGCCTCAGACGGCATAAATGTTCCCAGCGAGAGAAATCGAAAAAAGAACGGACCGAGAGGGGAAGAGAACGAGCTGGCAGGGTGAAACTGGAGATTCGACCTAGTATCTAAATTATAGGTCACGGCAAGTTAGTTCCTGCCATAAAAATGTGGCCCGTAATTATTTCACGAGTAAAAATAAGAATACGAAGGTGCGAATTGTTACGTTGGTATCGACGAACTTTTCAGAATCTCGGTTAATTTCCTTTTACCCCTAGCCGATAATAAATTTCATCGTTGTAACGAAAGTTCTTCTCTTTCGCGTTAAAGTTTCGAAGAATTTTATCGGCGTACGATCGAACGGTTCAGCAAGTAGAACAAGAAAAAAAAGAGTCAGACAGACGCGCGCGGCTAATAGTCGCCTTTCGTCCCGGTCCTTGCCGGAACAAAAAGAAATCGAGAATCGAAAGTAGTCGGGCGAAGAAATCAAGGGATGGAAGGATCGACGAAAGAGGAAAAAAGGAATGGGAAGAGAGAGGAGGAGAAGGAATCTCGGGAGACAAGAAGAAGAGAGGCAATGAAAGGCTGCGCGGAAGAAGTAGAAGGGGAGAACGGTGTCGGTGGATTCTCACCGCGAGTGCCACAGTTTCTCTCGAGTTTTCTCTTCTTTTTTCGTCGGCGTCTGGTGCGGCCGGCGGCGCCGATTTCGAGCTGCGGCTGCTCCACGGACCTACGAAACACGAGATGCGGCCTGCCGAGCACCGAGTTCCGGTAGAGTCCGGCCGTGGTACGGCCCTCGGCGCCGGCGTCTTCCAGCCGAACCTCCAGCCGAACTTGTTCTTCTTCCGGGGACACAGCGACTGGTTCCAACCAGAACTCCCCGTCATCGCCACGCAGCATGCCCGCCTGAAACACGAAACCAACTATCGTCTTACACGGACTCTTTGTTCCGATTCTATCCAGAGACAACTACCGAGATTGTGTCATAGCGAGACCGTCTACACGGGATTTTCTCTCGGTCAAACGTGTTCGCGATAGTTTCTGTCTACCGAATTCGTCGCTTCCGTTTCGCTAATGCGCATTCTCTCGGTACGATGCCGTCCGCCGTATCCTCTTCCCCATGGTCCGTTCTTGCCGTTTGAAATGTCGCGTTATTCCGAGACTTTGATATTTAAACTCGGTTCTCTTACGTTGACTTTGTTAGCGACTCTGTTAGTCGTCAAAGTCCTTCGACGTTCGATAATTATCGGATTATTCTTTACCAAAGTCTGTCTTAAAAACTAACGCCGAGCCTTACGTTTCGTTACTACAACGATTACATTTTCTTTTACGTCCAAAATTTAGCGAACCTGACTATATAAGAGAAATCTCACCTATAAAGACTTTTCGTGTTAAAGCGACGGTTATTACACTCGAGTAGTAATCTGTGCTTCTATCTCAATTGTGGAACTTGCAACTATTATGAATGTAGTTAAGTACTTTACCGCGAAACTTTATGCAGTGTAATAGAATTTTATGCACGTTGCATAAACATTACCTCTCTCTTCATCTCTCGTTTTAGACACTAAATCTCGGAAGAAACATTTTGACAAAGATCTGAATAATTTAACGCGTTGAAGCAACCTATAGAATAACTTTTCTAAACGGACAAAGTGTTGCTCTTCTTACGAAATCATTCCTTCTATGTTCATTTTGATTTGTTACTTCGAGAATAACCCTGTCCTGCCCCGTTTCGCCGTGTCCAGCCATTTGCTAGTCGGAGATCGAAGAATAGCCGTTTCGAAAGGCGTACGTAGAGGTGGGCCTCGTGGGTTACACCTTGGAAACGAAAAACGGTATAATGAAAATCGGTTTCGTTCGATGCTGGTACAGATTACCGCGTTTATAGCTGTGCCGCGTCATTAATCATTCCCGATCGTCGATAGTGTTCACCATTCTCCGTCTAATAGCAATTGATCGGCGGAACACCCATCGTCTGATTTCGATTTACAAATTCTCATTTTACGCCCACTCTTTCTGTTCGCTTCTTCCGCTATCGCTCTCTTTATCTGCCTCCCCTTTATCGCTGCCGTCACAATCGAGTGCAACATCCACAACCGTACAAGATCCACTCGATACGAATTTCGAATTCGCGCCTCATTTTTCACGCGTCCTTCCGTTCTTTCATTAAAAATCTCCCGATCGTGTCGACCGTTTATCGTCGTGTCCAATTCGCACCGTTCAATCCTAACGATGTTAAATCGTCAGCCGACATGTCAAAATTTAAAAACGATCTCTCTCTCTCTCCCTCTCTCTTTATTTCCTTGCTCGGTAGAAGAGAGCGACTCGGAATAAAAAGATGTTTATCGGTTGGCGAGCAACTTTGGTCGAATAGCTGTTCCAGCGAGCATATAATTTATACGAAGAATCTTAGGAACGAAATCGAGATTCACACGAGAATCCTATAAACCGAGAATTCCGTGTAAAAATATGTAGTGGGAAATAATCGATTGGAGGTGGAGATGCAGCTAGGTTGGCGCGGTAGAAATAGGAAAGACGGCCAGGCGAAGGGCCTGAAATACAAGTCGAGCGAGCCAGGGTTGGCCGTGTTTCAACGATTCTCCGACGCCGACCGTGAAAAATCACGGCGCCAGCCTTACAAAGAGGTGAGCCCAACTCCAACAGAGGCACCGCACCGTTGAAGGACCGCAAAGTGAAAAAGGACCGAGCGTGATTCAGCGCCGCATGGGGCCTCACGGCTCGATCCTTCTTCTCTCCTTTCCTCTTTTCTCTTCGTCGCCGTTCCCTTTCCTTTCCTTTCCTTCCTTCATCTTCATCTTTTTCTCCCCCTTCCGCGGCTACCTTTTATTTTTTGCACCGTTTCTTCTCATCTTAAGCGCGCAGAAACGCCGATCGACTATATAAGGAGTGATTTGTTGCCGCGGTGGCTTCGACGCTTCAACCACGCCACGAACATTGTCGTTCGTTCGGTTAACGATGCGCTCGATTTTTCTCTTCTCTTTTCAATCGGCACTCTTTATTCCCGATATGAGATCGGCTTCGTTCACCGAATGTGTCACGACACCGATTCCAGAACGATTTCAGAGGATCTTACGAAAAAAGCTGTCGAGCCGTGACCAAGTCTGGAGGAGCGCGAACGCGTTTGCCTATCGAACTTTACATCTTTTAAAATCTTGCTACGATAGGATTCGTATCGTAGATATTAGAAACTGAATCTCTTGATTCTTACAGGTCGAGCTTTATCGAGGAAATAACTCTGACATTCCGTAGAATGTTTCAAAGGACGGTAACGCGGGGTACCGCGAAGTACCATTGTAGTCAAAACGTGAATTCGAGCGACAAAGTGACAGGTTTACAACGGCCTAGGGTCTGCGTACTTCGAAGAAAATTCAATTTTCTACGTCATGTATTTCTTCCTTTCTTTAACCGTCCGTCACCCGGAAACCGCGAATATTTAAGTCGAACGGAGAGCAAGGTGGAACGTTATTTACAGGAAACGTTCGGTGGGTCGACGCGACGTTGGAGCTTTCAAGCGACAACGTTTATAGTTTATAGCGAGATACTTTGCGGCGTATCGCTAATGGATGTTGAATTTAGAAGTTGAATGGACGTTAAATTTATTTGTAAACTCGATACGTTTATTAGCTAGCCGGTCGGATCTACATAAAGTGCCATCCATATAAATTCCCTATCCCTTTTGCCGTTTACGAGTGTGCGTGGAACCGGTTAACTGCAAAGCGTTATATGTATTTATCTGTAACCTTATCCCCTTAAGATTCAGCAGCGCGTCGCTTCCGACTGCCTCATCGGACTAATCCGGATTTATCTCGAGGCGAAGGTGAACCTCGGTCTCTCGTCGACGGAATCGATTGCTCCGTTTCGACGTTCGTTTCTGCGTCTTCGATTCGCGCGACGTTAATCAAGTCCCATTGTTACGCTCGCGTCTCCAATCGAATTCTTCGATGGATACGTCCGGATTACGATCGAGCAGGCTTCGCAGCCAGAATGTTTCCGGCCGAAGTATGTAAATAGAATAGATTATGCGAGTAGATAATTGTCGACACTGGCGATTCTCGGGCGACAGTCTCGTCCGGTTTGAACTTTCCGTTGGTGCACCGTTGCGCAGTCGTGGTTGATCGGACGTTCGCTTTTTGCTCCGTTTCGTTGATGGAACGAAGCGATAGTTTCAACGAGTTAGCGATTGCGCGCGGTTAGCGCGAGGTCGGCAAAGACGATCTGAAACAGTCGTAGATTATTCGCTGTTCCCCGATAACGTACGATCGGAATCCCGACAAAAGAGCCGAGAAGGGGAGAAGCCGAAGCGCAAATTAAGTAATTTCGTCGTGGCGAGCTGTTACTGGAACCGGTGAATGAAAATGGATGATGACATTATCGATCGAACGATCTACCGGCCGTTCGTTATTTCGAGTCCGGCGCATGCGTGCCCTGCCGCGGGAATTCAATGCATCCAATCGCAAGTAAATATATTTCTATAAAGGTCAACCGTCCAATTTAGATGTCTGTTTGTTCGTTTAATTGGTCGGATGGCTGACCAGCCGTTCTACGGCCCCGGCCGACTCCTTTTCGCGATGTATGCGCGCCGCCCCGTCTTCCCCTCCGTTTCTAGGATCCGATTAATTCAGTGCACCGGCCGATAATTTATGGCCGGCCATGCGTTACGCTCTGCACCTTCCTCTCTGCCCGTTTCGCGGCAAAACCTCTTCGTATCTGTCACACCTTCCTCTAATTGCCGCGAACACGCGAGATATCAGGGAGCAGGAGGACTGACTAGTCGCCTCTCGTGACGCCACTCCGTTTCGAGCAATCCGATTCTGGGGGGAAACTAGCTCGCTGACTGGTTCCGTTATTCCGTTGCAAAATACCTAGCTTTTCATCGGAACTTTCAAAGTTTCCCATGATTTCCTATATTATTCCTAATAACGTTCAGTGTGTCAAATAACGTCAAACTGGCAGCTACGAAGTTTGTCCGAACTCTGATATATCTATCGTCTCTGATCTGAACTAAGGAATTCAATTTTATCAGTTCCATAGATATTTCGAATTCGAGGGCGGTTCTCCTCAAATATGTTAAACAACGACGTCCTCGGGGACGGGGAGGAGAGTCTGCCTTTGCCTCGAGGAGCGATACCAAGGGACAATCTCGATCGTTGTTACGCTCGTGCACCAGCTATGACGAGTTTTACCTGTCAAAATTTCAGTAAAGAAAAAGAAAAAAAAAGAAAGGAGAGACGGAAGCGATAAAGAAAGAAAAGGGCGAAGAGGAGGAGCAGAGTAATCGAAGGATCGTCGATATCCTGAAGCATCGGGTAAAATCCGGAAGCACGGGTAAAACCTTTGTTTCCTCTCGGTAAATGCGAGGTAAATCGAAAGATACGATAAACGGTAACCACGCGCCGTAACAAATGAAATTATTTGATCGATTCGTTACCAACAATTGGAACGATACAAGAGGCGAAGTTTTCCAAAGGGAAAGGCTCGAACGGTTGGCGCGAACAGGGAAAGTTCAGCACCTGAAACGAGATTTTCGCGTAAACTATCGAGTTAATTAACGCGCTGTCGACACAGAAAGAAGGCACGGAGACGGGGCGTGAGGCGGGACGAAGGAGAGAGGGAGAGCCACGGTAGGTGGGATTAGCATAATGTGTCGGGAACCGGCGATCGGACTTGGTTCGACTCGATTGTAGTTAGTTAATGGTCGCCGAACAGTCGTTATTCTCGCGCGTGGCAATACGCCGCGATCATTAAGGCTACCTCAGCGTACAATCTAGCATATATAAATTATTGTTGTCCGACCAACGAGGTGTATCGATGGGCGGTCGCAATGCTGTCACCCGTCGACGCCCATGCTCGCAGTTGGGACCAGAGAACGCTCCGCGACGCTTACGCCTTTGAGTCTTTTCTCCTTTCCACCGCTTCGTGTCGCAAGTGTAAATCCACGTCCAAACCGACTGCAGCCTCTGTACCATCCGCGATTCTCGATAGTGGCTAAAGCTTGTCGATAAGCGTCCGCGTAACGTTCGTGACAATGTTGTCGATGCGGCTGACCGACCAGCGACCGACCAGCGACCGACACTGAATTTGTCTCGCGACTACTCGCCTCGATTACATCTCTCGATATCGAATACAACGGGGAATAGATCGTCGATGCGCTTTTCACGCTGCACGTGTTGCGACCGAGATAAACACTTGTACGGCTTATTGAAATTGAATATCGGTACGCGTACATTCAAGTAGTACTAAACATACCCGTACGTTCAACGCCGGGTATGTAACTTCTAGTCGACGTGTCCACTGGATCCGCTGTCGTGTCTTGTACGTTCCTTGTTATCCTATCCACTTGCTTCGATAGCTAACACTTTGTCCGTTACGTCGCTTTCGTTTAAACGAACATCGATTCTAACAAAGATTTTATTATTGACGTAGAGCAACGAGCGTTCTATAATTTATACAGTATCGCGACAGCTTGGAAATTCAGAATTTGAAAAATCGATCATGGAGACGAATTGAATTTACGAGCGAGTTAAAGTTAAAAAAGTTTCATCAGCGGTATCTCTCTACGTTGCCTGGTGGAAGTATCGATCGATTCGCGAAAGTCTCCTTTGTTGTATCACGATTCAAGTGTTTCTGTAATGCAATTCTGTAAATTACAATTATGCCAACAGGCGTTGCTAATAAGCGACGATTTTTACGGTTAATAAGTTTTTATTATGCCATAAAACACCTTGAAATGGACGAATCAATACCAATTTCCTACCACAATAGCGTGAAAATCACGTTTTTCAGAAGTAAATCGCTTGGCATATGGCAACTCTTAAAGCAGTTGCGTAATCAAAATTTCAAAGAAATTTATCGCGTTACTCTCACGGAGTTGAGGTGATTAACCGTACGATAAATATCAGCAATTTATATCCCGTGAAGAATCAACAATTGGTATTTCGTTTCTGTATACGTTGCAGCGTATTCACGAGACCGTTCCTCCGTAAACTTTCCTCGGTATCGTTCATCGATCGCGCAGGTATGTTCTGCCGATTTGTCATCGACGCGAACAGTCGCTAACGAATGTCAAAGCTAATTGAATTTGATTGGCTCGACGGTTTGTAAAGTGTTAAAGTTACACCGAGGAGACAATGCCCGTGATTTGTCACCTTTCCGATTCTTCGTCTTACTCCTTTGCTTTACACCCATTTTCGTAATTGTCCGAGGTCACCGCTTCTATACCCGTCCCCGTTGCATCGGCCTGATAATTGCATCTGCGTCGTTTGCCAGCTCGATCCTCCTGTTTCTTCGTTTCTATTTCTTTCGCGTGACTCATCCGTCGCGGAAAAAATGTGCTCTGGATCAGTCCGGATGCCGATAACGACTAGAGATAAATTCATTAACGGCTATTTGTTCGCCAACCGAGCGCGCCTTCCTGAATTTCTTGCTTCAGCTCGACTCGATTCAGCTTTATACTGTTACGCGAGATATGTACCCGATAATTGGAAAATTACAGAGTAACAGAAATTCCTTCGGAGTAGAGATTAAGAAAACGCAGGAGTGGAGTGGCAGCTGTGAACCTCGTTCTTATTCTATAGAATTTTTATACCCACGTGCCGTTTGTGCTCTAAACTATCGATTCTGTTCAAGATGGAACGTGTTTGCAACATACGCGAAGAAACTCTCCCATTTTTTGCCCTTTTTGTCACGAAGATCGATGTGTTTTAAAAATAATTCATAATATTCGCGATCCAATAAAATCTCCGACGAACGTGCAAAGTTAGTTTAGCGCCTTTCTAAGAAGGCGCTAAACTCCATATCCATAAATCGTGGGATTTGATCAACGATCGAGCTTTAGAATTTTAAGAGTCGATTCTAGTCAAATTACAGGATATCGATTTGATGAAATTTGTTCTCTTCCCTTCGACTAGCTTCTAATTCGTTGCTGGACTTTAACTCTCTCTCCGATCTCGACCATCTCTATGGAAACTCGATTTGAAAATGCTCGATTCGCCAAAATGTCTTTTACGGTTCGCGTTATCCCATTCCAGACAGCGACGTTGGTTTCACACTCGTTCCAATCGATAGATTCTTTCGGCACGAATTATTTTCGGTAATCGGAAGCAGGCGTCCGACGACCTTCTTAGTTCGACATTCGTTCGAATTATCTGTTCGTCGCATGTAATACCGTATGGAGGTGTGCGGATTTCGCGCGACGAACGCTTTTTCTGAGAAAGTTGTTTCGATATGGCTAATAAGTAAGCGGCAACGTCTTTTTCCAAGCGTTGGCACCTGAATGGTGGTATCGTGTTTGCGTCGACGTGTACTGGAAAAAGGGGTTAATTGCGTGACGGAGCCGAAGAAGCGGTTGCAAGACGATGTATCGATGCCAGTACCGGGATTACGCCCTTCTGCCCCGCTAGGATGTATTTTAACGAGACGATAAATTATTCGAAATGTCAATCGCGCGATATCGTTCGCGCGGCGCAGCCGTTCGTCGACTAATCGCGCGAAGGATCGAGAATGACGTCAGGCTGCGCGACCGATCGCTTGTTCCTCTTACGCTTGTTTCCTCGCAGAATACAAGACGCATTAACCGCGAGCATGGGTGTGTACACTTGTCGCAACGCTGTAACAGCACGAGAGAACCGAGGTTACGTCCCTGATCCCCCATTTGAAAAACCCTTTTGCTCGCGACCGACCGGTGCGTTGCTCGTTAATTGTCTAGTTCTCGCCGTTCAATTACACCCGGAGTCGTTGGTGCGATTGCTCGTTAGGTATTATCGATCAACGCGCTGCCATCGCACGGCTCATTTTCTTCTTTCGATCAAGTCGTTAGACGTTTTGACGGGACTCGATTTTTAAGAAACTCGCGTTTAAGCGTTAACAAATATTTGCTAATCGATCGAATATCGTTTCCGCGATTTGCCAACAAAGATCTCGACATCGTACGTCGTACATCGTACAACGTACATCGTACATCGTACATCGTACATCGTTGGTGTGGTGTCAATTTTATAGGAATCGACAACGTATAGAAATTTTTTCACCGTTAGCCTCGGTAAGGTATAAATTCTCCGCGCCTTTCTTTCGTTACACGCGTTTCCTGTCAAGTAGCGAAACAGATACAACAGCGAGATCGCAACCGGTGAGTAACGACTCCTTTTATTTCGTCCGCGATAGTAATCGGTTCATTCAGCGTAGAAGAACGTAACGCCTTGATCACGAGAGTTCGAGGAATCCGTTCCAAGGTGGATGGAGTACGAGTAACGAGATCAAGGAATGCACCGCTCTCTCGCACGACCATCGATAGCTGATCACGAACGTTTCCGCGTTAAACCGAGAAAATCGTGCCTTGGAAACATTATGATTCGGTAGGTCGATTTATTATACATTAAAAGGTATCGCAAAAGGTGGTCGAGCGGTAGGTGTATAAAGTATCGTTGCGACAATCGTGCGATAATTCATTGATTTGGCGGATATTTATGTTTTACAGGCAAGTACCGCGTCCGTAAGAAAGTAAAACTTAGCGTCGCGCTGAAGAAGAAATTGAAACATCGGCAATGTCGATCTGCGACGAATATGTATATAAAGAGCAGCCCTCTGGGGATGTGATATTTTTCGGGCTGATGCGAAACTACCGAGAGCTACACAGTCATTACCGTAATTAATTACGTCATCGATCAATCACGGTGACATTAAAAACAACGCACAACAGCGACGATTAAGAGTGATCGATACCGAGCCCATCGTCATTAAACTAATCTTTAATGAACACGCGGACGAGAGGCGTTCCAACGAAACGAGAAATTCTCGCATCTTCGCTGTCTGCCAGTCCCTGTACTTTCGAGCGCGTCAACGCGAAAAAGGAAGAAGAAAGTTGACGTTCCCTCGAGTAGCGGAACTTGATTTCTTGATAAAAGGCATGCGAGACTTCGTATTCCTCGGGGTGGTTTTTAGAAGGTGGATGCGACTATTCAAGCTGCGTAGAATAGCTTGCATAAGGAGGAGAGTAAACCGGGGGAAATAGTGGACGGAAAGATCGATAGCGAACGAAGGAAAGGAAAGGAAAGGAAAGGAAAGGAAAGGAAGAAGGAGAAGAGGGAGGAGCGAGGATCTCGATGATGATAAATGCTTCCTGCGGAGAAACGTGATTTATGCCGTCATTAGAATAGTTGCCACGAACCTCCCGTGTAGGTGGTGCATAATGATCGCTACCACGGACCACTATGTACATGCAAACGCTCTCCACGGCTATCCGAGAAGTTGGCTTTTACAAAAAAGGCTCCCGTTGCTCGATGATTGCGACGCCCATAAACACAGTTCGCGACGGTACATTGGTTACTTACTATCCCCGTATCCGCGTGTTCGAGGCCTACTGCGTGTTTCGAATCTTCCAGCGACTAACCACTCCGGGGGACGTTTCGTTCGAGTTTTCCAGGATGATCGTTCGATCGAGCCTCTCTCCAAACCCTTCACCGCACCGAGCCAATTGCGCTCTCGTCGATCGATGCCGGAACCTCGGAATCGCTCGTAGATCCTATGCAAACCTTGCAATACTCTTAGCAGCATTTTCATCCTGATTTTTACGGTTTTAAACGTTTCGAAGGTCTGATCGGAATCTACGGAATCCACGAAATAAGCTATGCGTAGCGAAGCTTCTCACGATTCTCAGAGTCTTCGGGAGAAAGCGAGTGGAAGGTAGCGCACGGTACGGCTAACCTTTCATCAACGTTTTTTCCCACTGGTGGAGATGAGTTAGGCGTTCGATTAAAAGCTTAATTACCGAATGTAACGTAAGGACCACCCATCGTTCATTTAGATCCATCAAAATAGATACGCATTAATTGGACGAGGGGCAGCTCTCCTCTGATTACCTACTACCGATAATTATATGTTAACCACGTATTCAGATCCGGCTCGGCACGTACTCCAGAGAACCTGTTCCCCTACAGCGGCGAACATTGAATCAAATTGCGTGCGCGTGCAAGTGTGTATACCAACTGTATTCACGCCTCCTAACCTTTCGCTGGTGGCTAGATCTACGCGTAAATAATTAATTGCCGTTGGTTCCTACTAGATCGAAGCCATTGCAGCCACCGATGGTTGGCTTTCGTTTCCTTTACCACTGTCCATCGTAATTCTATCTCTTTCCTTCGCTACGGATTTCGACGATGGTTCACGCTTCGTTCGGAGTGTATGATACACCGATCGCGAGAAACTTGTAACTTATTCTCTGAAATTCTGTTGGCTTCGGTAACTCTCGCTAGATCGTGCTACGACGTTTAAAAAAAAAAAAAAAAAAAATTGCTCGTTCGTTCTAACCTGGCTTGATATTATGTCTGTTAGATTAGGTAAGATCGAGTAAATTGATCGAATAATCGAGACACGTTTCGATCAAGTATCGTTAGTCTGTACTCGAAACATACTTGTTTGCCACTAATTATATATATGGTAGGGACAAAAAGAATACAGTAAAATGGCTCAATTCTCGAAAAAACCGGTATCGGGATCAGAAAATTAGACCGAGACGCTGAAATCGATCGGTACGCGTAAACTTTTGAAAGGCGAGCGGTAAATCGCTACTCCTTATCCCTTCCTATGGTTATTTCCGATTTTTCCGTATGCACGCCACATTATACACGCCAAATTACAAATTCTGATCGGAATATAATCTTTCACTGCCGTCCTTCGCGTTAAGTAGAGCAGAGGGTTCTATAAATGGACATGGATAATTTAACCGACAAAGAGAACACGCCGAACGATACACAAACGATCCAAAAAGTTCGAATACACGTTCGAATTAAAAAATCAATCGACGAATGACTTGGTATACACCCTGAAATCGATAACTCGAATAAAAAAAGATATCTTGTTTTCTTTGTAACGTATCACCGTCACCAGGGTATCGTTCGGCTGAAAATTCTATGAAACTAAATCAACGCGTGATTCTCAAGCCCATTTAGTCGCTCGACGTCTCTCATTACCGCGAGACAGAGTCATAAATAATAATCGAAGCGGTTTATTAGGGGCTTATAAGCAGCTTATAAGCAGTTTATAAGCGCGACGCGTCGTCTCTTCTTTTTCCGCGATTCTTCTCATTCAATTGGTAGCTCGACAGCCACAATAACAACCTATAACGGGATGCCGCTTCTAGCTCCGGGATAACCGTTCGATATTTCTTCCACGAGATATTTCATCCTTTTACATCAACGATATTTGCGAAATAAGTAGATTCCTCGAAGCGATTGCGTTCTACGTTCGCTTCGCTTAAACGTATTCATTCGAATTATCCTAATTTCCGTTGATACTCTTTGATCTGGACAACATTTAGATTTCGTCAGGAAGTTAAAGACTCGGAAACAGGGATCGATAAACTTGACGTCTCGCGAGAGCAACGAAGGCGTAAATTCGAGCAAGCGGCATTTTCGACGACACGGCGGTTTTCCGGCAAATCGAAGATTCGGATCGTTGACGACGATCCCTGTCTCTTCGCGAACAGTTCTTTCGACGTTAACGACGCAATCACGTCTTGCGGGTATATAAACGCGATTTGTTAAAGGAGGAGACGTACCTCACGCGAGAAGATGCATGTCCATGGCGCATTTTGCAGCCGGCGTGACCGAGCCTATCGTACCTCGCGATCATTCCTGGAAATTTAATAGACGCGTTCCGCCGTTTCTTGATTCTTCGACGACGATATCCGCTAGCGACGAGAACTTCGTGCAGTTCGAGATAACGAATAGAGAAACCACGCTTTTCGGTAGCGTCCAAACGATACCAACAAACCCCCCCACCCCCCGCCGGTTTCTCTTGTTCTCCTATTCTCGTCAGCGACGAATCGCGGTTCCTGTTTCTTCGCGAAGAAAACCATGGCAAGATTCGTATACCGAGTTCGTCGATTCTGAACGATAGTGCTCGTGTTAGGCCTTGCTGCGCTTGTTAGAGATACGTAGACCGATATTTGGAATTTGTTAACGTTTCACGAACATAGAGCAAGTTGATAGTTGGAAGTATCATGCGTGGTCTTTTTGGATAACGCGAGCATATTTCGCTTCGCGTATAGTGGCAGTGAATCGATCGTAAAAATTCCGCAAGATGAAAAATTGCTTCGCGACATCCTCTCTTTTCGTTTCTAAGACGCATTTCGATTAAACATGGTACAATTTCTTTCTTCCAAAGAAAAACTCGCTGTTTCGAGCGATTCGAGCAATCGATCTTTCGTCGTTCGATTCAACGAATGGGATTTATCGAAACAAATGTAAGCGACCTGATCGACTGCCGTTTCACATTTGGTGACCTCTGAGAGAGATTTGGCCAGGACATTGTTCGAAGAAGGTTCCGCCGCTTCGATCCTAATATCATCGAGCTATCCAATAAACGTAATGCCGGGCTTTGAAATGTCCTGTGCCCGTAAGCCACTCAAGATAACAAAGGGATCACGGTACAGCATCTTGCGGGGACAGCAGCAAAAGGGTGGATCGGCGTGTCAAATTCAATTCTAACTCACGTTAAGCGGTCGCTATCGAGGGCGTACCGGCGAATTAACCCACCAGATAATACCATTACCGTGGAAGCCTGAAATTACTGAACATTACGTATCGATGCCAATTACACTTGGTCCGTTGGTGTGTGCGCGTAACTGCGGCCGCGTAACTGCAGACGCACCAACCCGAAACGATTACTTCATTTACATGTCGCGTAAATACGCGTGGTTCTGCCACGTGGTCAGATCGGGTCCTCGTCGATTACGAACCATCGATTCCATCGAAAATTACTTCCCAGAAGGGCATACACCAGAATCGACCAACGGATTTGACGGCCTGAAGCTTGTTATCGGCCGTTAAACGCCACGACGAATTAATATCGCGCGCTATGCGCTATGCCGTGCTATCTCAATTTTATGACCGCGCTGCTGGTTTCCACAATCTCTATCGGAACTCGAACTCGGAAATCGAACGTCCATATTTTCTATTTCGATCCTTGTAACGACCGTCGTCGAAATAATATTTTTCAATAAGTTGCTAGACATGTACGACGTTCGAGAAGCTAACGCGTCTCCATAGTTCGCTCGAGACTTTGAATCGATTAATTTCGACGAAGAGAATGTCGCGATACAGTCGGAGAAAGATGAAGTACCGCCATTAGCGACATTTGTACTTGTAATTAATTAATTACTCTTAATTTTGAACGCGGAGTCTCTTAAAAATTGAGTTCGTGCTTTATGTTCAATGGCATAGAGAACGCTTGCAACAGCCTAATATTTCAACGCGAATTCATCCGGAGAAACTGCGTAGTAGAGGCGAACAATTTTTCCGTTTCTAAAGATGCAATAAATATCTGGTATAGCGAAACAGTTTATTTGCACGGCTGAACGTCTAACGGGGATAATTTATATTCATACTTTACCTGCGAGATATCAATCCTTCTAACACAATAAGCTTTTATACACTTTATTAAACCGAGAATTTATAACGCGGAGAACCCGTTGCATGGACATTGATTTGTTGTAACTTTAACTTTACCTATTCGTTGTGCCACGCTTATTATTTGCGACGAATAATTAAACGAGTTCACGAGTTCATAACGTTTACGCTGGGAACGCATCCTGCAATTCCGCTATTAAAGGTTACCATATAACGGAACGTATCATAACGGATCATAAGTCGAAATCGAAGGTTTATCAAATCGTAAGCCGTGAGTACAAGCGGTTCGCGATTTGAAATTTTACGATGGTTCCTTGCGAGAGCTTTGCGCGCAATCGAGCATTCTGTTCCATCAATTTTATGGTGCAATAAAATGGGATATCGCATGCGTAATAGCGAGAGGATCGTAGTTCGGCGCAATAAAACGCTCACACGTGGGTAAAAACGGTTTCAAGGAGAAATTAACAACAAAGTATGCGGCTACTGTACTGCAAGGATCTATGCTAATTTTCGCCTCCCGCACCTGCTGCCTTCGACGGATTATAATCGACGACATATCCTGAATCTGATTTCCGGTGATTATACCTACACGGTACACCGATAAACGCATCGTCGAACGTGAAAAGAAGAATCATCTCGCGATTCGAATTGCCTCGACGATCCTTAACCGAATTTGATCTCTTTCCTCTTTTTCAACTTGGACGATCAACGTGGGCGATTTTGATATTTGTCACCGATTCCATAGTCACTGGTTAAAAGACCATATCACAGACGAATCAGAGGCGGACAGTACCAATGTATCAAAGTCAAATTCGATGAATTCATGGTAGCACGAACGCGCGTAATTTCGTCGAACTTCGCTCATGATTTAATTCGACAAGTCACAATTCGACCGATGCGCGCATACGGTCGAATCGAAATGAATCGTACCGATTAATTAACCATAGCGATGCGGGCTTGCCATTATCGAACGATAGAAACGAACGTCACGGCAGGTTACAGTTTCCGCGTAGCTGCACCTGCGAGACGAGTTCGCAAAATTTCGTGTCTCTGTATAACACCGGGAAGGTGGATCGCCGCGAGCGGTAAGCGGTCGCAACCGATTTCCTCTAGAAAATTGAGCAGACAAAATTGCTGTTGCGTGAGAATCCGCCCCCCTTACAAAGGGAAGTTTACGCTCCTCCACGTTCAACAGAACGGACGTTCGAACGTCCTCCGCTCGGACCACCTATGCGATCTAATCTGATTTTGCCTCTCACGATTCAACCTCCTCCCATTCGTACATGTATTTATTTCTCCACGGAAATCTCGCTTTGACTGATTTATTAATGTATATATCATCTTTTATTTTTATTCATATACTACAATTTTATTCGTGATACTTCGAGTTAGATACAATGCAAGCGAAACGCTTGTGCTTTCTCCGAATTACCTGGTTTATAGATTCGACGAGTTAAACGTTGATTTGCAATAATATTCACTGGCAAACACTGCGGCACACACGTGTACCTACCGCGTACGCAGCTGAAACGAAATTGCAAATCTATCTAAATTACGATATTTACCGATTTTCAATTGTTGCTTCGTACAAAGGTAAAATCGAAGAAAATTAACATTCTGCGGTTGCGATCTGCATCGACTCGTTAGCGTGCAAGGCAGGATGCGGCACGGTGCGGTAATCGGCTAATGAGCAGCGCTAACAGCCTTCTTTCAGCTATTCCGTGGATTTCAAGAGTCCGCCGCGATGGGAAGCGGGATACTCGAAAGAACGCGATACTCGAAAGGTTACCTGTACTCGAATTCGCCTGGAAGCTGATTGCGCTCGCGTGGATTGCAGACACTCGAGAGAATAGGTGTGCGCGTTTACAGGTGGACGCATCGGCGAGGTGCGCCGTCATAAATCTGCCAAGCCATGGCAAATTAAATCATTATCTGGAAGCTGCGAGCAAATTGCGTCGATGCATGCTTCGTGACTCCTCCCTCTTTCGCATCCGCTCTCCCCTTTATCCCTTCTCCCCCTCTTACCGCGTCTTATCCACTTGCACGACCTTCGGCTTCTTCCATTGTTCTCGCGCTTCTCTTTTTCGCGAGATCGCGCGCTTCGTTACCACCTCCGCGCGTTCTCTCTTTCTTCCCTCTTTTGCGCCGTTACCGCGTTACCTTTTACGCTCTACGCTCTACGCTCTACGTCCTTCCTCCCTGCGGCGAACTTCCGTGCGAGTTTCTCTCGCGATACCGCACCCGTCGGATGTCGAGGATATACGTTCATATTCGTAAATTTCGCCTTTCGGTTTTGCGGCGCTGGCGAGACTGTTCTCCGCGAGCCGTGCCCAACTTGGAAATGTAATTTCGCCGAACCGAATCCGCCGGATACGGATGCCGCTTTAAACGCGGATGCGACTGCCACCAATTGAGGCGGTTTTATAAGCGTCAGACGCGGCACAGCGCGGCGGCGGTGCGGTGGTCGAGAAATTGGTAGGAGATCGCTGCGAGAGTTCCCCATTTTAGCAAATATTTTGCACGAGCAGGAGAGAAACTACGGAGGAACGTTATCGATCCTCTGTGCTACTCGAAAGTGCTCGATCGTATACTGTGCACGAGGGTGCATCGTATTGCAAGTCGATCAAACTAGATCGTTTCTCTTATTAGCGAATCCATTCAAATTTCTTTTGTCTCGGAAATTGTCAACCAGACTCGATATATATTACTCGTTAAAAGCGAGATAGTCCGACTTATTATACAGTCTTTCTGAAAGACGTTGCTCGAGAAGGAAAAGAATTTGAACTCACGTTTGATCTATATTTTCGTAGATAACTGAGGATCGTTTCGTTTCACGACCGCGAAAAACTAAACCTCGCTAACCCGCGTTATCCTGTGTTATACCCGCGTATATACCGGCTCGCGTGTATTTTCTTTACTGCCAACGCTACTACGTTATCAAGTATACGCAAGCTGTAAAAGGTAAGCTGAGATAGCACATGGACGAGAATCCAGCGGAAGAACAGATATTATTTCTTAATGAAAAAATATACAGCGACGTCCATAAACATGCTTCGTTAATTTTCCGCTCTTGTTTAACATCCATCTACAAATATTCGTACGTGTTAAATATTTTTCGCTAATAATCTGATTACTATCATTCGCAGTATTCATTTCTATAATTCCGTATAACGGATGAGAATCGAGAACATTTTCGATATCGGCAATTTAAATCGTACAAATATTTTGCATTTCCACGAAAGAGATAGTAACGGTAAATAGTAATAATTAAATGAACGAAGGACGATGAAACACAATCGTCGTAAGGTAAGTTCGACTGTTTGCTTTCGATATCGAGGAATCGAAGGTAGAGCTGTGTACCGTAACTCTCGTAATCGATATGAAAATTCAAGTAGAGCACCCGTACGATATATCAGACGCGGCGAGCGTATTTTCCTATTCCACTTAATTCTACCTAAATCTACTTTATTCACCGATGATTCGTAAACTCGAAATTACACAAATTTCAGCAATTTTTTAATTTCCGCAACGAATCCACTTCGTCTGATCTTGCCTAATCTATTTCGCTGCTGTCGAAACGCAGAATAACTAAAGAGTGGAAAGAAAGAAATGGAAAGAATCAACGAAGACGGTAGGATGGAAGCGTGAAACTCACCAGACCGTCACAGGCGGATAAGGCAACCTGGGAATTAGGATGTCCCTGAATGAAACCTCGATAATGGCACTTGCTCGAGCGATTTTTTGACCGGCTGCGCACATGTACGTCTCGTTTCCGTCTTTCAACGACCATCCCTGGTCCGATGAAGTTGTCCACGGCCGTCAGTTCGATGTGGTACTCGTTACCGGCCACGGACAATCGATAGTGTACCACTGGTCCGTCCTCGTGATGGTGGTGGGTCACGTTGTGCGAGATAAGCTCCCCTCGGTAGGTCACTTTTCGGGGTATCACTATCTCGTGCTCCTGGACGTGCTCCTCCGTGGTGTATATGCCTGAAATGGGAATGATTCTGATAAATTCGTGTCACTAGACGGGTAAGTACTCCTGTGCACGGTAGAGGAGCACGCTACTCGTTATCGCGATATAGCGAGATGGTGTTTGATCAAAGCATCAAGTTGCGCCACTGATCGATACGTGACCAATAGGGTTGCACGCAACGTTCCGCGTTTTTCGATAGCATCGAATAAGCAACGTAAAGATACGTTAAACGCGGTTCACGGTCACGATATATCAATCGCTTGAAACGAGTTACACTCAGCAGTCACATCGGTCGACAGGGATTTGCTTGTAAAATTTCGTCCCGCGCGATGTACATAATCCGTTTTACGAATGGGCGTACGCTTTCTTAGGCGTAGGAAATTTATTCGTAACGCGTGATATATTCTGCGCGAATATTACGCGAAGAGGTAGCGATCGCGTGAAACAACGTTATATATTAATCGAGTGTTTACCGGCGGCGGTTTCACCGGGGTAATGCAAGATAACGCGATCTGTGGTAGAAGCGAGTGGGCAGAGACTCGTAAACGCCGACAGAGACGGCAGAATTCAACCCGAGGGAGGATGTGATTGATTACGGACAGCCAGCGCTGCATCGAGCAATATTTCAAATAAATAATTGCATCAACGTTGCCCGGTGTTTCATTAAGACAGCTATCGCGACGTGATTGTAAACCGGCCTGGCGGAATAATACTCGGATATTATTCATATTCTCGAACGTCGTCTTAAGTAATTGCTCGGAGTACTGTAACGATCGAATTTTGCACCCTGGTCGCTCGTATCCGCGGTTTACGGGGATTTTGTTCGTTAGTTGATAACGTTTAATGCTCTCTGACGTTCTCACCGGCATCTTAAATTCTGCTGTGGCCCTCGAGCTTGGCGCGATAATAAAACTTCATTTTTCTTCATAAATGAAGCTTTTCCAAGGAAATAACTGGCTCCTACCGGGTAGCAGAAAATTCGAAAGAAATTACGTCGAAGCAAAATTCGTCTTCCGAGTATCGCGGAACGTTTTTATCGATTTTTACCGATTTCCGTCTTACACGGTCCGAGTTGGAACGAAGAAACTTGAAATTTCATAAACATCTGCATCCTTTGCGACGTTGCTGGGACTTCAAACTAGCGACCGCTCGGCATGCTCTGTCGTTGAAACATTACAGACGCATTCAATAGCGTTAACTTCTTTTCTAAAAAACGTCGAATAATGCTTACCGTTACCCGTAATCACGATATCTCGTTAGTTTTCACGTTCTAGTTAGACAAGCGAGACACTGTGTAATTCGTTTTTTATCCCAATTTTTTTTTACCAGCTCATGGAACTCATTATGCCGTAAAGTCAACGGCGAATAGAGCATAGAGGCTGCGAAGCGGTATTTGTAGCGGATTGGATACTTTTCAACCTTCCTTTCCAACTTTTATTCACTTAGCACAGCGTTGCCACCGTTGAAAATTGCATTACATTCATTTCCACCTCGCTCCCTTTCCTTCCTCCATTTTTTACCTTAGCATTTTTATCTATTTTTCATTCACGCAGTACTTCGTTACACCGCATAATCACGGAGCTTGTCACGTGAGTTTTATAAGCGAGCCCGACGGATTATCCAATGAAAGAATCGTCTCTAAGCACAGATCTACCGAGAAAGTAAGCAGTCGGTATCGATCGTTTCGTTTTTCCGATATTTGCTGTTCTACGTTTCCAAACTCACGTGTCCGTCAAGTTTCTTTCAAATTTGGCATCATCGATGCGAGATATTACCCGAAGACGACGATCTTCTGTCTCTCGCGTTTACACAACGTTTGGTCAACAAATTTTGACGTGAGTTTTGGTTCGTCGAAGCAACGCGAATACCGGAATACGTTTAAAAGCGCGAAGAGAATGAAACGAACCGCAGAACTCGTGTGCACGAGCGAACAATTATCCGCAATATCGCTTCGCGGCTGGCAAAAATAATTCGGCACAACGATCGGTCAAACATCGGCGACCGCAATATGATAAGCGGTTGGCCGATCGGGTGACAACGCGTAACCGAACGAACGACAGTTATGCGCCGTAAAATTGATGTAATAATTTCCGACCGATTTAACGGGTCGACGCACAAGGTCGACCGCTTAGAAAAGACCCGTCGTGGATTCGATTATTCGCTGCTCATCGATCTCGAAGTCTGCGCGCCAACACCTCTGATTTTTCTTCGTCCCCCGACCAACGATAGAATGTCACAATGGCAATTTGTCATCTTGGCGCACACTTGCTGATACGTCTCGATCGCAAACACGAAGACCATAAAGATTCGTAAAGGGAATCACGTGCGTATATCGTGCTTTGTCGATCCTGATGTCGCAAATTAGTTTCACGCATTGATCGCGCTAATTCGTATCCGACTATCCAGAGTGTATTATTCTATCGTAAAGAGGGATCGTTGTGGGTATTCTTTATCGTCTCGACTAGTTTGTCGAGTACGCGTTGGCCAATGCTAACTTAGTTTTCTGTTCTTTTTCTGTTACAGACAGGTAGTCATATCATCAACTATGTATAAACGCTTTCGATAAGTATTCGAAAATTGTTTAGAGATTCTCTTACAAACGTTTATGCGAGTCGAGTAACTCGGGCGATAGGTAAGCTGTCGGTTAGTTCAGCCGCACCAAAGACGATCGAATAAAATCTTCGATCGAATCGAAGATCTTGCAAAATACTTTCGTTCCTCGTGAAAAGCGCAAATACGAGGCTACGTTCTTTCTAAGAAAGAAAAGAAAAATAATCAATTTTATCCATTACTCTCGAGAGAGGCAGCTCGAAACTAGATATCAAAGAAAATAAGGACGAGACGCGCGTCTTTGTTAAACCGGTCGATTGCATTCGTGGAGGAAAAATCTGGAACGGCCCCGTCCGTTTCATTGAAGACGATATCCGATCTCGGTATGCAGATTGGATCTCAACGATGTTAACTGTCAGTCCGCTCTTACATGAAGACATATTACGGCAGCTGAACCGTGGCTGCATTCCCGACGTCTTTTTCTCTCTGTCCTCCTCGGCCAGAGGCTAACCACAATTATTCTATTAGACGTTAGATCACCGTCGACAATAGTAAATTGTAGTTCGATCGATCGATCGATTCACGCTCGACGAACCGTCGATGTCTTTGATATATGACGCTATTTATGATCGCATTTATACTTGCGTACACGGAGGGCGAACCGCGATTTCAAGCCTCGTGAAATCGATAACGGGCGTTCGTTTAACGAAGGTTTATCGCCGTGACTTTTTATCGGCGTTAGTATTTCGGAAAAATACTAGATCCACGTTTAGTACTTTGGTATTTCTCCGTCAATTTAATACCGATATAGAAACTCTAGGAAATAAAAATATGGAAAGCCGAAGGATTAAGCCGTTTCCAACGAAAGTTCTTCCAACGTTATTCCTGTCAAAATGATAGCTTTGAGCGAATATCAATATGTCAGTTTCAACGTGAAATACAGATGGAGGGCGAATAAAACGTTTTATTCGAGTCGCGAGTAGTTTTAAGAATCGATAGAGTTAAATTATAGAGAAGTTGCGCTCGTTTACCAGCTTCTGTCCCGGCACCGAAACACCCAAGGCTAAGGAAACAAGGATGCGGTACGCTAACGTTCCTTCTTGATTCTTATCATCGATTCTTATCATCGAGCTACGAAATCGAGCCACTTCTCCGATGGATCGCTTTCGAGGATGAATAGTGGCAATATTGTTGAGACGGAATAAAGCAGCCTGTTAAAATCAAACGAGATGGCGAAGAAACAGAACTCTATTTAAAATTGTTTTATTGTCAACGGAACTTGGACGGGTCAAATTTTTTTAATAAAACGAGATCGATAAAAAATTGAAAGATTTGATTTGAACATGGTTGTAGCGTTAAAAGGATATTTTATTGAATACGAGCAAATTCGATTATTTTCATGGATATGGAAAAAGTTAAAGTCATCGATGGACGGTTATCGGGAAAGGGCGACGTAAAATCGTCGAAGGTAACGTTCGATACGATGCTTCGTAAGGGAGTAACGATAGTGCGTATCGGTCGATTCACACTGTTTATCGGATAATTTCATCTCTACGTTAATATCGAAGGCTAATCAGCTTGTTGGTAACGAGTCGCAGCGACATCGATCCGCCGCACGTTGTCGCGAGGAGAATTATTCGCGCGACACGGCTTATTACGAATAGGCCGGAAACCGGACCTAAAATATACCTGAAATTCCGGTGGCTCTTCGCGCGGTATAAATTTTGGAAAATATACGGCCGTCGACGAATGATAAATGTAAACGGCCGTAATTAATGATGCGTGGCGCAAGGACCGGGAATTATGCGCGTGAATGGGATTATCGCCGAACAAACGCACCTCTCGCGTCCAATCTGCCCCCGTTGAAAGAATTCACGTGGATATCGATAATTTTCATGCAATTCGTTTTACACGAATTCGTTTTCTACGTACGATGCGTTTCGCCTGCGTATGTATCTGCAAATATATAACTAAAATGTTCAAGAATTTGAATTCCGTTCCCATACCGTTCAAGCATCTCCTATAGCGAACAGATTTACACCTATCCGATAGTTTGGACGAAATATTTCCCGATTATTTGTAAAAAAAAAAAAGAAAAAAAAAGGAAGGAAAATATTAGAATTGGAAATTCGATGAAATTGCTTAACATTTTGTACGCTTGTATATCTTTCGATCGTTTAACAGATAGATATCTGCGAGCACAATGAATTTTCATTATTTTTAGGAAGGAAAACAGTAGCATCCGTTACGATTTATTATCGTTTATAGTAATATATTATGATTGTTAGTTACCGCGTATACATTGTTGAGAGGATAAACTCGTTGCCCGTTAACTAACTGGAGGCAACGTTGCAGTTAAGTTTATCTTTGAACCTCTCGAGCTGTACGAACTCTTGACAAGTAAAGAACGACTGGTCTCGTGCCTCGATTACTTCACAATGTACCATCCGGACGGTTTAACCATGGGATGACTAACGAGTATATCGGTCATAATTGTCGTCATTATCGGCGAACGGTTCCATCGATCTCACGGCGCGCGGCATAATCTCAGTTCGGCAAAAACATTTCTACCCTGTAAAAGTCGTGTGCCTTGCGGCGCTCAAATGGCAACCTTGAACGACTTCACGGTTAATCGAGATATCGATCCTGGCTGTAAAAACGATGGTTCGATTTCTATGGCGATTGTCGGGAAGGTGGGTGTCGCGGGTGGCTGGGTTCTCGATACTATCGGCCGCGGGATACATCGTGGCGGTAGCTCGCTAGGAAAAAACGTCGATCGTTGGAACGATCGCCGGAGTAGGGTCGATCGAGCTGCGGCGGCAGCTCGCAGCTTTCCACGCTCGATACAGGTTTCTGCGATGCGGATAAATAGCTGGACGACGAGACAGAGAGGGAATGAGGAGGAGGAGGAGGAGGAGGAGGAGGAGGAGGAGGAGGAGGAGAGAGGTAACATCTAGTGCGTTCGGTGAACGGTATAATCATCATTATCCTATTATCATTAAAGTCGGAAAAATGGCGGGCGGACCAATCAGCGTGTGCCTGGAGCGAGTCGGGGTTAAATGCAGGTGGGGACTCGGATGAATACTCGGACCTCCCATACAGTCTCTACCTACTGCATCGATACTCTATACGCGATTCTTCGCACATATGGTCACCGATCCTTCCCACACTCGATCGGCCAAGTCGCGTACGCCACTTGTTCAATTACGCAAAATAGATGAGTAATTACGCGACGCTTATGAGCGTTTCGTTATTCGTTAATCTATCGTACAGTAGTCGGCGATGGTTGCGCGTCGATCGATCATCTCGCGGGACTAATATCGTATCTCGGAACGAATCTCCTTCGTTTAAGACAACGAACGAAGGATATCCTGTATGTTTGCGAAGGAAGAACGCCGAGTCTGCGATCTCGATTTTTCGTGAACGATATTTAGAGTTGCTGATCTTTCCAGTTTTTCCCATCTACCATATGGTAAACTAAAAGGTCCAGTGCCAGTGAAGGGAAAAGATAAGACTCCGCGTTAAAAATGGGGCTGCCATGGTTTAGCTCGAGCGCTCCACTTCAAATTTTTTGTTCGACCGACTCTCGGTGCTCTTGTATAAAATAGAGGAAAAGAATTTGGATCGTTCTGGATATCTCGAGAGAATGTACGGCCAAAGGGATTGGAATACGAAATTAGTCGAACGAACGGGCATTATCTTCTCAGACGCAATAAGAGAAGCGAATCTTTGCGACTCCTCTCTAGATTCCATATTACGTAAATTCCGACTAGATTCCATAATTCGAACGCTAAACGTATCCGATCTAAGCTAACGTATCGATCAAAGGAACACCGATGAGCATTTCCGAGTAGATATCTGCGAGATCGGTGAACTTGAAAGGCGTAACGGTCATGGCCATCGTGCAAGCAAGAGACCGTCTCGAGGCACGAAAAATAAATTCAGGCCACGTCGCGCGACGCGTCATGGACCCGTGAGGATTCACGCAACGTTAGATTCCGGTTCCACGGGTCGACGATGATCCGAGTTCCAGAAGTCAAAGTTATTAGGCGTCGGGACAATATATTATCGTCGATGACCGGCATTACGGTATAAAACCAGTTCCTTCTTTGGTATGACTCACTGCGACGAGGCTCGTGCCTGTCCTGTCCATCGGCGCGGCCCCGCAAAAATTCTCACCCATTAGCATATGCCTACTTATCGAATTCATTAAGGTTGCCACGATAGTCGTGGAAACGCGGCGCAGCTTCGATACTTTGCGGTACGGGGTCTCCTCTTTTTAATAAACGGCTTCCGTCGACCGGCAAGGATCATTCTCCGACGCTAATTGAACTTTTATAGTTATCTCATTAGCCACGATTTCTCGGCCAGACGGCTGCTCGTTCGAGCATGCCCGCAATTTTGCACGATGTGCTTGTTATCGAGAGGCGTGCGGCTCAACCGAGGTTAAGGTGTTTTTCGATCGGGCTTAAACACGACCATGCGATCGACTCACGTATATCCACAGTTGGTTTACTCGACTGGTTACAGGACGTTTCAAGAGTAACGTTCCGACGTTTTGCCACAATGTTTCCTCACGCCGAGTCGCTTCGAGCTTTCGCTCGACGTTCTTGCTCTCGACTCTTTCGGATATATTCAAACGGTCCTCCTTCTAGATCGGAGACACTGCTCTAAATTCGTCGTCTTCGGTTCTACCGTGCGATGCTTAAAAACGCGTTGCCGAATTACAAGTTTCGTAACTCTGGCCTTTTCGTTCCTCGCGGTAACTCGCATGCACGAGTTTTATACAAAAGGAACAAAGAATAGCGATCGAACGAATGGGAGAAACTACGTTGGCGGCTTTCCAACAGTTTTCAACTCAATGATCGAGATTTAAACTTGGACGCTTAAAATTGTATACGTTCATCGTACAAGTACAAGTCGGTTTGTAAGTCGACGTAGACCGAATGTTAAGGAACTTCGCCGACGAGTCTACCTGACCTTACTTCGACGAAACATTCGCTATAAACGTGGACGCTTTCTATTTTTGGCGTTTCTAAATCTAGAAAATCCAGGAAGAGTATGAAACCAGGTTTTCGCTCGTGTACCTTTGATAAATTGTGTTTAGCATACGAGTACGAGCAACAAAAGCACGATATACGTATCGCGTAAAGTGACGCGTAATGCTCGAAAGAAAGTATTCTGCGCGAGAAGTTTCTACGTGGGCTTGCACTTTTTCAACCATATTTTCGAAATACTGTAACAATGTACGAAAGCAAAATAATAGATACGATCTACGGGTAAAAAATTACTCTAAGTAATTGGAAACACGTAGTTCGCAGCGGTTCGGAGATTGGCAAACGTATCTTTGTCAGTTTCGAAGCGTAGAATCGGTAAATTTCGCGACACATTTCGGAATCAAGCTGTATATCGAATTCGGAGCACGACGCGGCGCGGCGGTTTGATTACTTTGGCCACGTATTGGAATTAGACTAGTCGGAGGTTTGCGATTCCGAACGAAGTTTACATTGTGATGGTTACGGAAACGTGTATCGTAGCTGCAGTTTCCGTTCTTCCTTGGGATCTATCTGTATGTGGAAGGGAGGCGCAGAGGGGCCGTATTCGTTTTAGAATATTCCCGGTTATTTGAGAGTATATCGAAATTAGAAGCCGTTAAAGCTCGTAATTTTATACGTCATTTACGTTGCAATAATCGGTGATACACACGCTTCAATACGTGAAATTGCACAGCTAGAACGTAGCAAACCGAATTTCCCTCGGTCGATTCGACGCGTTACTGCGTTAACGTTAACGCAGTAACGCGCGTTCAATAGTCCAATAAATAACACTGACATACACTCGATCGCGTATCTACCATTCGATTAATGATTTTTCCATCGATTCGGCATTTTCACGAAGAAAACGTATTTTTCTAAATTTATTGCCAGAATCGATCGATTCACAGCGGAGACCGAAATTAACGGAAGTTTGAAAGCACGTTTCAATAAGTTTTCTCTCGAAAAGACGGTCGACTGGTTTACGATACCAAAATTTGACATCGTTTTCGACTTGCGACGTGACTTTTGCCTGCGAGCTGCTGAATTATTCCCCGTGCAATGTTCTCCGATTTTCATAAATTCTCCGAACAACGTACTCTCGCGTGCTTCATATACCGAGCTTTGCAATCATTTATGGAATAGTAAATAACTATTCGTTGCGCCTCTTATTCAGGCCACGTTTATACTTCCACGGGGAACATAATTTACAGGAAATGATGTTCCACGCGGACTCCAAAGGTCATCGATTCGTAAACTTTACGCTACCGTCTGTCTGATTTATCTTCTTCCGGTGGGAAGCGACGTTGCAGAAATCGAAGAAAGCTCGTTTCTTGAGAATTTTCCTATTACCGCTGTAACGATTAAGTAGAACGGTCAAGTTTGCGAAGCACATGCCGAATCTGCCTTGCCTTAAAGCTGCATAGAACGCATTAACAAGTTTACTAAACCAGGTTTGTAAACTTAAGAACACCTTGATTTCCTTTACGAGAGTAAATTCTGGATCGTCTAATTGCAAAAGATACTCGAGAAGATATTTCGTTCTTTAAAATAAACAAACTCTTTGTTTCGATCTGTTCAATTACGAGAATTAGCTCGTACGCCAACGCAACAAACACGTTTACTACTGTGTAAGCTTTCGAAGGTTGTACTTGGCATGATAAAAGACTTCTTTGAAGTCCGGTGTTTTGCATTCGCGTAAAGGAAACCGCGGCTGGTTTCTCCGGCGCAACAGATGGCTTGGCTTTCACGGTGAACTAAGCGATTTCGATTAAACGAATCGTGGCTCAAGGTTCCGTCGCGTCCCGTCGCGTCGCGTCGCGTCGCGTCGCGCCGGGGTCGTTACGAGTCAAGCTCGCGTTTCATCCATGCAATCGAGGCTGCAATCACGCTGCACGTTCGTACGTACATACAGTTTTACATATCGGAATAAGAGAAATGAAAATCGTTAATTGTGTTTCCACGAGAAGGATCGACCGTCGGATGAAATGGAGCGCGGCAGCGAACATTCGGTAGCCGACAGTAGTAAAAGGATTAATTTCAGCCGGCATGGTGCGGCGCAGCGCGCGCAGAACAAAACGTAGTCTGCCGAGCAATTTTCTGGGTATTCATCGCAACATCGGCCGAAACAAGGCTAGGTCAACCACGAATAACGATTAATCATGCCGATACAACTTAATTATCGTGCGCGTGTGCTTCAACGCGAGGTCAGGTTTTGCGCAAAGCTGCTTCTAGGCTTGTTCGCTCGTGCTGTTTTTGCCAATGCGATCAAAGTATAAGAGTCGGCGCATCGGAAACCGAGAATTCAATCGCGTCCTTTCATACCTTTGATTCCTCGAACGCGTTCCGTTTTGAATTTACACTTTGAATTTACGCGTTCTTGCGAGAACTCGGAGAATTTCAAAAGCCAGCGAAAAGTCGAAGGATGAATTCCTCGAAAGCGGTGCTAAGAACGTTCAAAGTCTTAGACAATCCTCGAGCCTCGAGAGTTGCGCGATAATTATTTTCAGGCCGCGCCTTTAACGGGTCAGCGCTATCGAAACACTTAAAACGGTTGAATATTAAAATGCAGCTATGAATTTCAAAATATCTCGTCCGGCCGAGATAATAAAAAGAATTCATTGAAAGATCGAGGCATAATTTAAATAACACACCGGTC
The DNA here is from genome assembly GCA_014825925.1 of Bombus breviceps. Classification (NCBI taxonomy): domain Eukaryota; kingdom Metazoa; phylum Arthropoda; class Insecta; order Hymenoptera; family Apidae; genus Bombus; species Bombus breviceps. Next base: position 16,226,047 of record CM026184.1, read on the forward strand.
GTCACGCACGTTAATCAATCGAATATGATTTTCGCTCGAACGTCCAAGCAAACGATTCCGGAATGATTTTTTCCAGGCAAGTTTAAACCAATTACACGTAGGTGGCTATCAACCGAGCACAATCTCCGACTGTCTTGGCTCGTTCGTTTTTCATTAATTATCTTAGGCATATACGCAGATAGGATAGCGCCAATCCGAGTGGCTTTGACACGTGAAAAACTAGCGACTTTCGGCTTGATGGATTTATGGGAATGCGCGGAAATTCCGATGGTTTTGAAACTTAAGCGAAGAAAATTTATTTATATAAAAATATGTTTACGTACTTTGATACAAAAGCGAAACGCGATAGAAGCAAGGTGGTCCGGATATGTTGCGAAATACGCTATATACGATAATTTTGTAAATACATCGGTGCGCAATACGAGTTTGTTACGTTAAGATTCTGGTTTCGTCGAGTCTGTGAAGCACGAGACAAAGAACGCGGATTGGCGTTAACACGTTTCGAGAGCGTTAAAGTTGTCTCTATTTAGTATCTGGATCGAAATTTCCTCTTCCGAAATGCGCCAACAAATACACGAATATTTTATCTCTGATAATATCTTGCCTCTGAAAGCAAAACAACGCTTCCTCGTCGCCTAAGTACCCTCTCCTACGGTGTTATCGTGAATCTTGGTTATCAGCGGGCGGTGATAAATTATGATGACCGGTTGACGAATTGTTATCGCGAGGGCGGCGCGCAAGTGGCGCGTTGTCTTTGCTACAAAATGCATCTATCTTTCGCCGGGCCAATAAATTGCAGATACAACCAGCTATTTAAGCGGGCGTACCAACGTGCTCGTGCTGCATCGTGTCGGCACAGGACGCGCGCGTCTTATCTCGCTAACCATTTTCACGGAACAAGAACTCTCGAGATATTCTTCACGAGCTCCGCTAACGTCCGCTTGCAACAGCACGAAGTCCACCCGTTAGCTAAATCTTGCGTATTTGCCATATTTTATCTAAATCCTGTTCGTTACGATATTATCGCGATAAGCAGATTTCTCTTTTCCCTTTACTCCGGACTACTCCAAATTTCCCCTTAATATCGCGAGAGGGTAGTAAAAGAACCGAGAAGGGAGCAATAAGTTGACTTTTATGGTTGTACGACGTCGGTGCTGATCGTTCGTCCTTCTACGGAACGCCGCTTCTGCGAAAGCTGTACGCTTGTGCAAAGCCCTCGTGCTTCCGAGACGAGGCACGAATGAATTTAAAGGTAAGACTTTATATACCTATTCCTTTCGGTAGGTCTAAAACCATGGTACAAAGTAGAAATAAATTTTTACCGAATTGCGAATCCCCGTATTAAATCCGACACTCGAGGTAGCGTGAAACGAAAGATAGGAGGCGGAGTATGGTTCGCATTAATTTCGCGGCTGATCGCGTGAGTAGGGAAGTTGGACGTCCCGAAGGAGTGCGAGGTTGCGAGCTCGGGAGAAATTTCCCCGCATTCCGGTGCAGTCACTTATCGAACGTGTAAACTAGCTGCCACCGTGTGTCTTCTCCTGGAGACAGCGCAATAACGGATTTTGCGATTTCCCTCGGGTCGTCTGGTTACGATATCCGGCGTCGAACAGTCGATAAACTTGTCTCCTACCGGAACAAAGGGGGGCGACGTTAATTTTCTCATCGGAGATCAAAACGTCTCTCTCGATGTACAACAGGTAAGCAAATGCGATTGCACCGTGCTCGCCTTTCTTTCGCCGCTTCTTTCGCCGCTTCTTTCTCTGTTTGACGAACGTCGTTGCAGATTGCGCGGGGAACGCGCGACGACACGCGATAAACCGACACGGCAGATTTATGTCGGGTAAAAGTAGCAAATGCCTGGGAGGAAGTGGACTCGCTGAAACGTTGTTGATCTTTTCGTGTAACGCGATTGTTTCGTCTTGTTACGTGTTGAAACTGTTGAAAGCGTTCCGAGAAATACGCGATACGCTCGGATACCGATAAATCTGAAATACAGCGGGAAAATAACTTTCTAAAACGGCGTGTTTTACGTACAGGCGGAATAAAAAAGGCGGAAGTTGAAGTGACTATCTGCCGAATGCAGTGATACTATTCAATTATATTTGGAATATTTTCAACGCTCGATCCAGTGAACTAGCGATTCCCCTTCGATATAGATCATTTACGTGTATTTCAAAAACTTAGTTACCGTGATATAAATTTTATCTGACATAGATGAAATGGAAACGACGAGAAACGCGTGCGTGGCAGGAAGCTTCCGCGGTTAAAGACGGACCGACTCTGTCCAAAAATAGAAGGGATGGCGCTTCATCGGATGGTAACATACGCAAAAACGTGCATTCGTGGGTGAGAGCCGTAGTATCTCTCGAAAAGGATCACTTCTCCTCCGCTCTTGAGACACGCTGGCGTGGGTTTTATTCGTTATAGCCGCTCGAGCGAGAGCGTCGGCCTACGCTTCGCGCCGTCTTCGTCCTGACTGCCCCCGCAGGTGCAAATCGCTCGTTCTTCCATTCGTTCCAATCAAATCGCGCGAAGAACGATGCTCTAGCGAGCCGATCTTGGATCAATCTCCCTCGATTATCGCCTAATGCTATCCAGAGGAACTAACGAAGGAGTGTAGCGAACTGGTAAGCGCATTTTTCCCTATGATCCTGCCGAGCAAGAACAACGATCTTTGGAAACTTTTACGTAGAAATGCGAGCACGCTGTTTAAAACGGTATAACAAGAGATTATTTCGACCAGCGTTTTGCGTTGTTTCTCTCGCCGATTCGTTGTCTCAGTCTGGATCAGTTATTCCATTTAGTTCTACGCTTATTTCAACAAACGGGATGAATTACAAATCTTACTACGTATTTCGTTTAAAAAGCTAAACCGCTAACGAGACTTTAATAAGATCGCGGACACAATGACTATTCCCGTTATCGTGGTATAACCGAACATTCGCACGTGTTACGAGCAAACACAGAGGGCTAATATTTGCTCTAATATTCTCACAATCCCTGGATAACGTTTATGTTGCATATGGATACGGAAGTAGAAGTCTGACAGCTGTGATCCGAATATAACTCTAGCGCCCGACTCTTTAATTGTTATTCTTGCGCGTTGAAACGTATCTCCGACTTCGTTGTTCCAACGAAAATCGATATTTTTAATTCCTGAATTTACGGAAGAGATTTATACGGCCGTGGGTCGTTTATTTCGATGCTTAATGTACCGCTACATTTTGCAGAGATCATCTTTCGCCAGGCACGTTGTATCGAATAAAATAACAAGAAGGAGTGAAATTTGTTGGATGCGACGTAAGTTCGTAGGATCCGTCGGTCCATCGTTCGAAGGATAGTCGAAAGTTTGATCGACCGAGCGGATAGCCGCTGGTGGAGGCGCGTAACGTGTATCGCATAAACGGTCCTGATCCAGAACGAGAGAAGCTGGAGCGTGGCGATTCGATGGTTCGGTCGGCGCGGCGCGACGGTTCTGAATGAAAATAAGGATAATGCTTCGTCATCGGGTGCCTACGCTTACGGACAAGCGGCGTGGCATGACAGCCGCGTTTCAGCATTTTCGGATTTGCACGGTGCGAGGCGCGCGACCCACGCCAGTCTTGCCTTTTATTTCCTGCCGCTTTCGCATCGGGCCGAACCTCGGCCCTGGCGAAAAGACAAGGAGAGACAAAAAGCAAGCGTGTACCGTCTATTGACGGCACGGCCCACGCCTGTCCGCCCCCGTTCTTGCATTCATCGAACATCGTGCGTGCAACAGTACAGGTGCGCCAACTGCCGCTACCGATGCCACGGTTATTTTGCCTTCGTTTCCTCCACCGTCCCGTTCTTCGCTACTCGACCTTCTCGATGCTTCCTCATCTTCAAAGCGCGCCCCCCCCCCCCTCTTTTCAATGCAACCGTCCTGAAAAAGCCGATATTTTGCGACGAGGCAGAATAGAAGCGGAGAATCTGCTGGTACGAAGTTGAAACGCTTTGGTTCCTTTCCGAGGGGACTTTTCGTCGACTCTCTCTGCGTGTTCCTTCGTGATATTTTATTTGCTTCTTAAGCGATGAATTCAGAATTTGCAGTTTTACAACGATCTTTTAACGGCTTTTTAACGGTTTTATAACTGGCGTATTGTTTTAATCAATCGTTAATATTTTTGCTCCTCCGAAAGGACAATTTTTTAAATTTCACAGGCTTTATTTGTTTATAAATTATTTTTCTGCAGAGATATTCCTGCAATTATACAAATTGCTTTTATACCGTATCTTTGAAGCTACATTTTCACGAAATTAAAACTTTTTGCCGTACATTTTTTGTTCATTTTTTTATGCAGTTGGTTTCATCTTCCAAATGCGTTATCCATTAGAGGATACTCGCATTAATCATTTGGTTATCAGTTGATGCTCCAGACTTTGATGGACAAGCGGCTCGCGCCATTGCGTGAGCTTTAATTGTTTTCGTGCATCGTAAAAGAACGTAAATATATCAACACGTTCCAATTTGTGAATTTAGCTGAAAAATTGGATAAATTTTGTGGCAGAGTATAAAATTTTAGTCACTGCTCGATTGCTCGAGCTTGTGAGCATTTTCACGAGCGAATTTTGAAGTTTCACGAGCCACTTCGATTCGCGAAGCTTCGCATAGAAAATCTCAAATCTTTCTTCGCAAACCTCGAACCGCGCAGCTGTGTAATTCATGGACTTAAGATTTTATATCGGCTTAAGAACTTCATAGTTCTCGCGAATCCTAAGATCTTCCAACCTTCCGGACGAGTCCCGAAGAGTTTGAAAATTGAAGGTTTGTAATCCCTGGGACACGTTTGAAACTTGGAACGACTCGTTCGTCTCGAAGTAGGTGACGACAGCCTGATAAACTCGAGCAACCAGAATTGCAAGTACCAATTGCCCAGAAGATCCATTAATCTTCCTGCTAATTTAAAAAAATTGTCGAAATTTGGAAATACTTTTATCCCGGTCTAAATTCTCCATCGAGGAGGTAGGCGCATAATATTTGAACGCGATTGCGGTTCGAGCGGCATTCCCATCGCTACGCGAGAAACACGCACGCTCGCTCACGCTGCTGTTCGAGCAGTTACATATTCAGCGTACGATCGACCGATTTTTCAACGGGTTCGAGCCATGAATGGACGGCCGGTCTTGTTGCTCCTACGAACGGGTCACGAGCCTGCTTTTTTTCATCGCTTTCATAGATGTTTGGCGCCATCTCAGGGACGTTGGTTTTTTTCTTCGTTCTTAAGATTCGGTTTAGTACTAGTTTATCGGGTTTTGCGTGGTTTTCAGACGACCAAAGGTATTTAAATAACTGTATCAGGTTGACAAGAGCGTAGACGTTGCCACAACCTCGTATCTCTTTAGCCTCTAAAACAACAAAATACAATAGCAAATAGCAAAGACGTAGCAAGTGCAAACATACGTGTCGTTAAGCGCAAAACGATCTGGGATAATCTCGATGCTCGGAAACGTCGACGACTTCTTGTTGTACCATTGGAAATTGGATTATTGGAAAGAAACGCGTATCAAATATAATCGTCTGATAATTTGCGCGCGAGCGAGCAGGTAATTACTAGGAAAGTTATCTCCGGCCGCCGATGATTTTAAACTCGAGTCTAACTTCTGTCAGGACTTTGAAACAATCCGAAGTTTGCAGGGTTGGCCGTAGTTCGAATTCCCAGCGTTAAGTTTCAAATTAGAGCGAAGCGGCGACGAGGTGCAAACCCCTGCTAATGCCTCGTCATTAGGATACTCACGGCAGGAAGAGAGGTTGAGTGCCGCAGAGGGTTAATAATTTCGTAATAACTGAAGGGACGATCGACAGAGCGGTCAGATTACGCGTGTCAGCTAACCGGTCTTTCCACACCGAGCCACGCCACACGCTGCGTCGCGTAAACGCGCCTCCACCGTTCGCTATAATTTTCTTGGATCGGGATAATTGCTTCCTAATAACAGGACAATTTCAACACGCGGTTTCGCTTCGCGTCGCTAATTCTACCCGGTTCGCATTGTCTTCCTCGCCCACAAGGCGAATAAATATTTACAAGCGCGGCTCGAGTCATCTACATTGAAAAGGTGGCCGTCGTGTCGCGATTGTCTCGAACCTCCTTTTCCGACGCGGAAAAAATGGTGACCATGCGCGGGCGATCTCATCCACAACGGCAACCAATTCGTTCCGGGGTTAGATTTTTTAATTCTGCTCGAAAATATCCGCGTGGTTGTCGCGTTTCGAATTGCGTACACATACGTACAGCGAGTAGACGAATTTACGACGCGCGTAGCAGTATGGCAATCGAAACTTTATCGTTTTCACGATTCCATGGGAGGCTAACTTGTTCGCGTCGGATTTGTGGCGTATGTTGGATCGAATTAGGCTCGGATTACGATCTAGGATTTTTTGAACGGTGTTTTAACAGTAGCCTGAAGCTAATAATTTACAGCATCGTTCGTAAATCAAAACGTCTATGAATAAATGTCTAAATCGTTCGATATCGTTTTGTTGAAGCTTTGAATTCAAGAAATCTTCGGATCAATTACCATCTTTGTATTTTTTCCATTACCGAAGAGATGATATTTTGAAAGATTTCCTCTAGTTCTCGCGATCTTTCGAATCTCACGAGAACACGATCTTCTCTCGAAGAATCGACTATCCGTTATTCTGTAACTGTAAATCGGATAAAAATGATATCCGTCGGCGCGTCGGGGACGAGTGAAAAATGACAAAAGCATAAAGATAGGCGAGAGAGAGAGAGAGAGGGAGAGAAGAAACATAGCCGATTCTACTATAGCTTCTTGCCCGCTTTCTCGAGTTACTTTTGTTCGCGACTTGTCACGCTCAGCTCAGTCGTCGACGTGCACGAAATCTCGCCTTCGCTGGAGGTGGTTCTGTTAAGTGTACAAATAGTGTCGAGTTACGATCTAAAGACGAAAACGAAGACAGATATTAACACTAGGTTTACGGGACCCATCAATTTGACGGATTTCGAACTTCGAAATGAGATATCTCAAAAACCATAGCATTAATTTCAACCATTTTGCATCGTAAATTAATCATTTCGTCTAAAGAATTTATGCACAAAATTATTTTTTCCTAGGCTTTCTAATTTTTGAAATCTGTATGTAGTATACCTATCTGTACTTAGCTGATTTCAGAAATAAACCTTATATGTTTGCTTCGTTCGTAAAGTCATTCCACCAATAATAAATATAACAATGAAAGAAAAGCCTTTACTAAGATGCCTCCAATTCGGCATCTCTCTCAATTGCGATTCATGTCGATCTCGATAATGTAACCTAAAGCGGATGTATTGTATGGTCTGAGTGTTTATTTTCGTCTTCAACGAAATCGTTTATGCCTATGTCGACGAAATCCCCAAAACAAGAGACATTCTTCAGTATGATTGCTGCAGCGATAGTGTAAGGACGTTTTTCAAAGATAGTGTGCAAAAGTTTCAGTTATCGCAGATAGCCTCCGCTTATTCCGTCTCGAAATCCGTCAAATTGACCTAAACCTAGTGTCAATGTTATTGTTACTTTTTTAGCGATAATTCGAAACAAAGACTTTTTATTTATTAGTAATTTATTTAAACGTGAAGCCTAATGTTGTTCATTTCAGACTTAATTCGAATAAATCGATTTTTTAAAGAAAAATGCGTATTTTCGTCTACCCGTCAATTTGACGGGAGCTCGTTGAGATAGGTATATACGAAACGCCAGTAAACCTAGTGTTAAACGAAGACCTCGGAGTACTAGGAGAAAGGTGGAAGTGTTGCGCCAACCATTGAAATGATACGCTAATAATGCTAATTATCGCCTTATTTATGCTCGTTGTGATAACATTTTTAGAGACACCGCGTGTTCCTTAATTATGTCAATAAATATTTCGGATGCCACCGCTAGACGTACGATCGATTGTAATTTCAGCACGCCTAGTTATCAAAAACACCGATATTATCGAGATATCGACACGATGCGAATTTCCGGCACGGCGAACGACCAATCCACGTGATCGTTCGTTCAAACTTTTGTCACCGTTAATTTCCTAAAAATCTACTAGCTCCTGTATTGCTAAAACGCGACGCGAGTATAAAAAGCAGTGTTTAATTCTGTGGCTCTTACCTTTGACATTTAAAGATGAAATCCGATGAATTTTGACACAGTAATATATTTACATCGGAAATATGATGGAATCGATAGCACGATATACATGCTACGCGAAATCATAACTGTTTCGTAACTACGTATAAATTATTTATGTGTATATATATATATATAGGTATGGTGCATTTTAAACGTTATACGTAGACGTAATTAAAGCTATAAACCTAAGCGTTCGTTTAATTATTCCCGAGAGTATACCAGTTAATATACCCAATATTATACATATATTTAAAATTCGACTAGCATACGAAATGAATCATAGAATGTACGGGTACTGTATACGAGTCTATTTCGTTTAAAACGGTAGAATAATTCTTGCACAGTCGATAAAAGGAATAATATCGTGCGTAATTCACTCGTCATCGCTGTTTTATCGTCCCGATACAGGATCGAGCGTGACTTTCAAACTCACCCCTGACATTCGGTCGATGGAGAAGGACCTCGGGCACGATATGCACGATAACGATAAACGTCTGAAGCATCAGTGAGTAGTGCATGATTGCGATCAGACCGGCAGCGCACCTTCAAACAAGTACACGACTGCCAATACGTGGTCAAGCTTCCACTCTTAATGTCGCGTCGTCGTTCTTTGACCTGCAATAAATATAAAGAGATCGTTTTACGAAATGTTTCCTGAGCCATCATGTCGTGTTTATCAAGCAACGATTAGCAGTGTGAGAAGAACCAAGTAATACTTTTAACGCGTGGCAAACCTTATTTGCGCGATCTTATCCTCGAGTCGTAATTTGATAAACTTACCGGTTCCTTCGATTTCGAGGTTGATAGCTAGCGAGCCGAGCCAACGACCGAGATTTTCGAGAGGATTGAGAGAATGTCGGACGATAAAACGTGTAAGGGTTCGTGTTTAATCCTTGTAAGAGCGTTTTGCATAAAGATATTTGCGCGAGTGGTTCGGTATTGGAAGGACTGTAACCGGAAAACTCGGTCGATTTCTGAATAAACGTTCTGGCGAACTTTTTCTATTATTTCGTCGACGACGCGACGGCGGTTCGTTCGCGTTTTACGAAACGTCTCGTGAAATAACAAGAAAGGTAATCTCGGGCTGCGACGCGAAAACATGCACGAATCGAGGAATTAAAGCTGAACTTCGCAGTCCCGGTACACCCAAGGAAAAGCCTGCGGGATGCTTTTGCAGCAGCTTTGACCTAAGGTATGAACCTTGTTACGCGAGATTTTCATGGTCCGACAAGTAACGCTGGGTAATTATGGTAATCGGATTTCGACGAACCATGGCCAACCTCATGATTGCACTCGGCAGCTATACTGACCCTTTCTTACAGTCCCACGCTGAATAGTCGGCTTTGCCTTACATTCCGACTTACGTGTCTCTTCGAACGCAATTATCGTTGGAAGTTTTCCTTCGATTCGGTTACACGGATAGCACGGATCGAACGACGATTGTTAGATGCTGACCGTAAGACGACTCGAGCTACGTTTATTTGTCGAATCGACGCAATAAGTAAAGCCGGAAATATGAAACAAACTACAGGAAGAACAATCCGAGATTGTTCTGCAAGTTGGTCAGTGAATGAACAGGGTGTGAAGAAATAAATGTTGTTAATTGCCATGCAAATACATCGGAAGTTCGTTCGTGTTGAAAGGTATTCCCGAGAGGCTAATTTACTGATTTCGTAGACAGAGACAGAGGATTAATCAACCGACTTTGATTTCCCCAAACCCTTTCGGTATTCCACGGCATTTCTCGGCAAGCGGTGACTACGATCCTTCTGTGAGAGTTGCTAATTAGAACAAGAGTTGATCATATGCACGTACGAATCTCGCTGGTGTTTCACGTCGCATACCACACCAGCCTCTTTATTAAGGTCTATAATTTTGTCGCTTTGAGTACGCGAGTCAAAGGAAAAATTTCAACCGATTGACAATTCGCGGGTTATTCAAATCATACGACTAATTACTTTCGTCCGCCGAAATTTCTCCATCCGAAGCCTTAGATAGAAGTCGTAACAGTGTTTCTGTAACATTTATATGTGATGTGAAACGGCATATTTTTTTAGTTCAAACCTACGTGAATTCGATTTAAACGTACGCGATAATTCCTTGAATTTCGTTAAATCGTTACAACGCTTCGTTCCCTCTAATCGAAAATGGAGTATAATTATTCACCTTATTAATCCGTACACGATTCATTGGTTTCTGGAAGCGACGATAATTCTCATAACTATAACATGTTCCTCTCGTTATGGGAATCCGTAGCCAGATCGATCGACGACTTTACGCGGTTCTTCGTTCGATCGAAATTTGATCAATAAGCTGTATTGTTTCACCCCGATGGAAATTTTCCTCCGAAACTCATTAAACGCGAGGGTTTAAACAAGCGTTTTGTTCGCATCGATCGCGACCGTGGAATATTTATAAGATAGGCGCGGGTTTAAAGCGTCTCTTGCCGTCCGAATTGAGTTGTCACGCGTACGATATGACGCACACATCGGAAATTAACGATGCGGCGTCGCTGGAACTCGATGAGAAATTGTCTCACATGTGCCAGTACAATGAGACTTCTATCTGATAGAGGGCGATCTTTTTTCTATCTCTCGTGTTTCTCTACTTGTATCGTCTACCAGCAATAGACGTGACTTTTATAGTCACGTACGTTTCAAAATCTTTTTCGCTCGATACGAAATTTTGTTTTCATTTTCATCGCGAGAGTTTCAAGTCCTTTCGTCCAATTATCGATACATCGTCGGTTTCCCTTGTGGCAAAATCTTATCGATTCTTCACATAGTTGAACAATTGCCAAATAAACGCGTTCTATCGGCGTAATCTGCGAATACAGGTACATAACGGAGACGTTCGGACGATTTGATCGACTCTCGAGGTTTATTACGTTCCATTGTCGCTATTAAAAGTATACCTTGGGGATCCACCGATCTATAAGATCTATTTTTCAATCTGCGATCAAATTATTTTTGAACGAACTACATAACAAAAATGTAAGCGATCTTTGATGAGTCAAGAATAAGCATATGAGCAGTTAACGTGAATCACAGCGACGATAACAACGATGACGATGACGACAACGCAAGGAAACGGTTCACGAAGTGAGAGGTACCGGAAATGCATTCGAGTAAATGTTAAAGCGCGTGGGTAAGCGCGTGTGAAAATGCGTACGCTCCGGCAAGAGGTGCGAGAGAAAAGGCGAGAAGGAAGGACAGAGAAAGGGAATAAGCGGAATAACCAACGCACTCGTTCGAACGGGATTTACTCCTACGAATATATATCGACGCTCGCCTCCGACTAATTCACCAATGTTAATGATAGTTAATTGACAGTCTGTTGAGAGCCGAGTTATTCCGGTCGGAAAGAGTGCAACTATCACGATCGTTGTGCAAGCCGATCGTACATGCTGGAAATTGTTTATGCTCGCATTATGCACGCCATTGTTTCTGTATACGGTGTTGAAAGTGTACGTGACAAAAAATTGACGGCATACGGACAAGTAAAGAACGGCGATCCTATACCGTTGTTACAGCAGGACGCGTCGCATACTTTTCACCTATGATTGTAATACGTCGTTTCTAATTTACAAGAAAGCCACGGAAAAATGTTCTCTTTCTTCTTTTTACGAGTTTCTTTGAAAATGTATTTCTCAGTTGATTTGCGTTCGCGGAGATCAGACGTTTCGCGTCATTTCTGCGGGCATAATAAGGATGGCCGGGGAACGTGAATGCAGAAGTTTAATTAATATCGATGAAACGTAAGAAGAGGATGCACGAGTCACAGGGACGTAGTGCTCCGGGCAATGATAATGAAGCCACTCCGTGTCAGACTACAATTGCGGTGCCGTACTTTACAATCCCCCTTTCAACGAAGCCTGATCAACTTATCCGTCCTTCTCCTCTTTTTACTTGAATTCCCCTCGTAAAAGCTCGTTTCTCATTCCCGCATTTTTATCCTTTACATTCGCCCTTCTCGACTTTGCTCGTCTCGTCGCCGATGTCGTCGTTGCCGGCAGCTTGCAGCCACAACGAGAAGAATCCTACCTCACCTTCCCTTTGGTAAAATTCTTAAATTAATTTACGCCCGACCAATTTATATAACCTTCGAGTAATAAAATATCCGACAGTTTCAACGTAATTTATGCCAGAGATACGAAACGACAACACCGAAATTCTTCTTCGATTCGGCGACGCGTATTCGTATGTTGCCAACCGAAAAAAAACCGAGATCCCTCGACGATAAACATCGCGGTATACGTAAGATTATTAAAATTCTCGAAGAAAAACGCGGATGGAAACTATTGGTGGAGATGAAACGAAATGGAAATCAGGAAAGTACGGAAACTACTATACGAACCATGCGTCGATTAATACAACTGCGATGTACATTTTTTTTTTCCAAATTTCAACGAGTATCGCGTTCAAACGTAAGCTTCGAAGAAAGAATGAATAGACGAAACGTGAGTCGACTTCAAGCGTGCGTCTGTCTATCGCGAGGATCAGTGGCGACCAGGTTGTCGACTAAATATTCATGCGTGATTTATAGGAGGTATGCGAGTACAAAGCGCATGCATCGGTCGAGGCGCCGCTACCATGCCAGGATTCATTGTTTTCCGAGTGATGGATCGGAGTAGAACAGAAAGGTTATTTACGTTTTCAAATTAATCACGACTGCTCGATGGTGTGCCGTAACGCCCCCCTCCTTCGGGACGCGCCTTTCCAAGAGCTTTCTCGAAGTCTGTCAGAGACTCAACGAATTTGTATAAAAAGTTACAGACATCGATTCCATCGATCGCGACGATGCAAGATCGACAAGCTTTAACATTTTTTTGCCGTAACGTCCGCGATGCAGTACAGAAGTGTCTCGAATAGGAATTTTATTTCGACGAATTTACGTCGACGCGTAGCACGGTTGTTCATCGATAAAGATATAACACGCGAATTTCACACGCGTAATATATGCGATGTTTATTGCGCGCACGTAAACAATTATTTCAACCTGTAGACACGTTAACACGAATCAAATCCGCATGTCGTTTGTTCTTTACGCTGTATGAACGAAATCTGGGATCCGTTTGTGTATTACAACGAAATAAAGCTCAAACGCGATGAACGAGTTCCACTCCTTTTTCGTGACGTATCAACGAGATATCGTGCGAGTTCCGAGATTATAATTTCAATGATATCGGACTCTTTGATTTACCGATTTAACCGAAGAAATGAGAATTTCGTAAAGGCGGAAATGTCGGCGTTGATGTTTAACCGTGTTTTCTTACAGAGAGATCGGTACAGTTACCTAGAATTTTGCCGCATTAAAGAAAATAAAAGCCCCCAATTAGTAGAAGAAAATACGTTGGAAATTAAGTTGTTACGAATCCCTTGGAAGGAAGTTAATTTAAAGGGCGATCGATAAAAATGTTATACGAAGGTACTTTACACTTTGCCACGAAACTCCGTAGATTAGAGTCTAGTTTGTTTGTTCCTTTGCTCCATTAACCACTGCGCACCTTGTTACCAGATTTATAGATTACACTAAACGAGTAGGTTACTTTAAAGGTAAAAACGCTTACGTTCCTGGCACATGTTCATACACGCGAAAGAACTAATTATTTCAGCCGGTAGTTTCTCATTGCGCATCGAGCGCACGTACACGAACCAGGCAGCGTTTTATTTGTCGAGTAGAGTGGAAAATTGTCGGTGCGATCGGCCACAGAGGGTAGAAATTACGTTACATGTTAACGATAATTTAAGAACAAGTGGAAACCCGGTGGTATTATAGGATGTCCGTAGCCCGTTCGTGTAGGTACGGTTCGCCTTAACGATTTAATAATTGCGCGGTTCCCTTCGTTCTCCAAACAACACGATCATTAACTGCGATATATAATAATTCGTTGCCCCCGGATTCGATATGCAACCTTCTTGACGAGGACCTCCACTGTCTGCTTTTACGTTATTATTACCGCGTAACAACGTAACAACGCGAGGAAAGCGTCTGCCCCGTAACGATTAGTCCGACAGGTATGCGATAATCACGGGTTTTACTCGAAACCAGACATTAACCTATTTCGTAAAAAGGTTGCCTTGCGGGGCTTTCGCAAAAAATTCTGCCACGTCGCGCCATTAATTGCCGGAAAAGTTGGCGGAAACGCCACCGAGAAAACTCTAAGACGTCTCGCTAGCGCCGTCTTTGGAGCGCGAATAGCCACAAGAAACTTTCCGCGGAAGCTTCTGTACTCCAATTAATGGCAAAGATTCGCGTTAAAGAGCGGCGGTGCGGTGCGGCGCGGCGCGGCGCGGTGTAGCGTTGCGACGCGTACAACGTATCCGAGTTAAGGCGGCATTTCCTATATGCGCGCGTCTGCGCCAGAAGCAGTCTTAAATACTCTTAATTGTCTTAAATCCGAATCACACGAAACAGTTGCGAAAACAAAAGCAAGTTTCTCCATTGCAACGATACAAAGGCGTGCAAAACGCGGACGAGTTGGACGTACATAGGAAGTTCCTCCTGCAACGCGTTGTCAAACGAACAAAACGTCAGCCCGACCGCTGTAATTTTCTTCCGATCGTTACGAAAATCGTCCCCGTGTCATAGGTGGATCCGTTTACTGAGGTCGCGCTTTCCGTTCCCAGTGAAATTGTTTTTCTCTCCTATAGAAAAAAAAAAAAAAAAATTGACGTATCATCGCGATTCACTTACCAGCAATATTATTAACCGAGACTAGTTTGGCGTGATAAACGCGTTGATAAACGTACGAGATCCGCGAACGATTTAAATCCGTTCAAAAAAGTGGAAAGGATCGAGGATCGTCGTTTGGAAGAAATTTTAATTAGTCTTTCCTAGATATCTCGCGGTTCGATTATCGATTCTAGTAAGTAACGCGAGTCACGTAAACGTGCGTCGATAAACTTCGTGGTAGTCGCGATGCGACACGGCGGGGCGCGCGAAACAGCGTCGTCGAATAAGTTTACGAGTTAAAATCGGCGTGAGTCGTCGTTTATGGACAAAGATCTAGTGTCCTCTATGGACGTTTTGCGTTCGACGTACGTACTGGCATGTATAACATAAACCGAAATAAATCGTTCAAGGCATCGTTCGGGGAATGGCTATGTCGTGAATTTCTTCGTTCGATAATTTATGAAAATTGTACGCGATTGTTATTGCGCCGATATATTCGTAATCGAACGAATCTTTACGTGGTTTTCGTGAAAATTTGAGAAAGTTTCAAGGAACCGTTTGAATGCCTCCGTCTTGCTTCGTTCGTGGTTCTTTTTGCAGTATTTCGTTTTTATCAATTAGCCTGATTAAAAAATTTGAAATACGAAGTAGCGTACATTTTGGAGAATTTTATACTTAGCTAAATCTGTTAAACTTTAATGGCAATTTACTATTTTCCAGTGCGAACGATCTTCTTGACTTCCCAATTAATTTCTTGCTTTGTGTATTGTTCTAAACATCGATAATATTCGACACCAGACGAACAGCAAGCACCGTTGACGTACGAAATCGCGACTGTACCTACTACCTAACTAACCTAAGAAGAACAGACATAGCTAAGATCGATACTAGTAACTTCTATGGTCGTGAAGTTTCGAATGCGTGGAAATTTCGTTTAATTATAGCGCACTAGTATTCATGAAAATTGGTAAACATCCATTAACATTTGTGTCAACTCATCGTCAGCGTGGGGCGACGTTCGATCGAATATCGCTTCGAAAAAGACACAATCGTATATACATGCATGCATACATACATACACATACGTAGGTGCTCGGTGATTTCATGTTCGCTTATTTACGGATGTATCATCAACGTTAACATCTTCACTTTACTGCGTCGTGAGCCTTTAATAATGAAATTAAAAGGTTGTTCGAGCATTGGTGGAGTAAAATGAAACGTAGATGGTAATTACAATGTTCATCCATAAAATTAATCGGTTATACCTTTGCAGGCTGAATGGCATGCTCGTTAACGGCTTATTTAACCAGAGCACTTTCTTTTTCGTTATTCTTGTGTAACGAGGTAATCCCGGCGAGCGATTACCAAATAAGCAAACAACAAATATAGCGGCAGCCGACGGCAGTTGCTATTCAGCTTGAAATTAATCCTGTGTCGCGGCAAGTGGCCAACCGTGTACAAAGGATATATCCATAACTCTGTCGATAATTTTCAGATTCCTGATTAATTGCGTGCCCCCACAGTGCAACAACGTTGAATCGACGACACGGTTTACTCTGTTGACACTTTTGCACGCGATAAATCACGCGAGTCACGAGGAGTTGCGGGAACCAGTTGCTACCAAACCTCACCGTTCGATTTTCTTGAAAAATCTCCACAGTTTCGCACCTTTCACGCCCTGTCGTTTGCGTATCCACGAGATTTCCACGGTAACTCTGTCAATTTTTCAACAATCAAAGCCAAACTGTAAAGTTAATCAATTCCCTTTAAATGAGTTTATTCAGAGGTTAGATTTGAAAAGTAACCAGAGAGAAAATTCGTCTATCAAACTCATGTTGCCGTCGGCAATTCGCGTGTTCGAAACTGTTAATTGAATTCATAACGTCGTAGTTGGAACTTGGTCAAACGAAAAGACCTCATTCGTTCGCAACAGTTCAACGTTACCACTTGCTACGATAATTCCAATTTCATTGTACGCACCGCTTAATATAACGCGGTAACAGATTTTGTCCCGCCCTCCCTTCAATATTTTATCCAATTATCGTATAATTTTGCTTTTTGCAAAACGTGACCGTCGACGTGATTTATTTAAACGCGACTCTCTGGCTACGCGATGCGCCTCGTTCGATCCGCGTTAAATGATTTTAATTTCCGCCGGTATATTTTCTGCAAAGCAGCTTAATGAACACATCGATGTCAGGATTCGATGAATTAACTTTGTCGAGTGTAATTTTTTAATATTATCAGGCAGCGCGATCGAAAAATAAAACGCATCGATGAAATTAATCTTTGCAAAAGAAATTTAACGACGCGTTGAAAGTATTTGACGTGTCATTACCGAGTGACGTACGTTACATGGATAAACTTAATTTTTTGGTTCGCAATCACGATTTGATGGGTTTTACAAACTTTTACGTTCGAATGCTTTTTAATATTAAAACGTCACACGTACTTAGATTTAAATAGCATTTGAATTTCAAACGATCGTACGTTAAAAGTAATAATTCGTAAGAACATCGGTGAAAAATTACTCCTACTCGTCTCTTTTTCGCGCACGAAAAATATTCTCGCAACTTAATAATTACGAAAAATACATGGATAAAAGTAAGTATCTTCCACATTTCGCTTCCGACTTTTATCGACCGGACAACTGCAACGTGTTACTTGAGAAATGGACCGGCAAAAATCGAAATTTTCGCCCTACGATTTAAAAATAGACGAGCGATCGATTATAGAAAAAACAGATATTGCCTCTGCTTGGAGCGTTGCTGAAACGTTACTATCCCACTGAGAAATCGGGAAACTATGGGTAAGTTTGCATGGTTATGGTACATACCCGTGGCGAATCGTATCGTCCCGATGGACACGTGGTAACGATGGTGCGGTACACTATTCCGAAACACCTGCGCGCACGTTCTTCACACGAAGCGATTGCGACGAGGATGCGACACACCGGATACCTCTCGGCACTGGGAGCAGGCCGTACCTCCCCCGCGGTCACCTCCTTTTGAACGTTCGTGTGTGGCGGTGGTGGTGGCGGCGGTGGCGGCGACGGCGACGGCGACGGCGGCGGCGGTTCATCAGCTCACCGGTTCATCACCCAACAGTTCACTTTTCGCCGGAAGTGGCAATGTGGATCACGAAAACACGCGCCTCGAAAGGCGCTTGTGTAGGAGGGCCCGATACGCGCGAGTGGGGGCAGCGTGAGGGACCGCTGTCAGCTAGACGGCACCAGTACGGGGTGGGGGGATAAATCGACAGAGGAACACAGAAGCGGAGGAAAAGAATCGCGAACGAGAGAAACCGGCGCGACGCGAGGGAAAAAGGGTACAAAGGTGGTGGAAACGGTGGGTGTGACGATCAACAGGAGGGTGGAAAACGGAGAAGGAAATCGGAGGGAGGGGTAAAGAAGGTGGATAATAGTCGCAAGGGGAAGAGATATTACAGTGACAGACGGGTAGAGGCGATAGAAGGAAGCGGAGAGACAGGTAAGGAGATGGAAACGGAGCGAATAGGAACGAGAGAGAGAGAGAGAGAGAGAGAGAGAGAGAGACAGAGAGAGAGAGACAGACAGACAGACAGAGACTGAGAGGAGGGGCGGGGTACGGACAGAAATGACGGAACACGGATGTCGGGTCCAACGGAGAAGTCGTGGGCACGATTGCCGTCACAACACTAGCGATCTGGTGGTACACTCTTCCGATGCTACGTATACATGGTCCTCTCCGCTCCGTATCCCTGTTCGCCGTTTCTCCGTCTCGTTTTCTCTCCTCGATCAGCTGGCCCTGGGCTCGCTCGCTTCCTCCCGCCCGCCCCCAGCCACCTATGTATATATATATATACACACACATATATACGTGTGTATATACATATATATGTATGTATGTACGTATGTACGTATGTACCAGACTCTCTCGGCTCGGCTTCTATCTACTTATATACGTACGATACACGGATTACGTCCGCCGACTACTACGCGGCTCGATCTCTCCTCTCTTTTCGTCTCCTCCTTGGCTCAGTTACGTTTAAACAGAGAGAACTCGGAGGTTCCCTCCTACCTTGGACGGCCGCAAAAGCACGGACCGAGAACCGAGACAGGGCAATCTACTAGGTAAGACTAGTTCCTCCACCCAGCCGTGGACCCGTTTTCCGTCGACCACTCTCCCTCCCCTTTGCTATTTCTCTCTTTTTCTCGCTCATTCTTTTTCTCTTCCTCTGCCCCTCCCGCTCTCCTGCCCACCCCCCCCGCTTCCACCATTTCCCTCGCCACCTCTTCCTATCCGTTGCTCTTTTTATCGTCTCCGTCTCTTGTCCGTTTCTTTCTCCCTCTTCGTCTCCTCGCTCTACCTCGTACGTACCCTCTCCCATGACGTTGACTCTCCTTCTTTCGCGTATTTCGTCTTTCGTCTCGTGCCTCCTCGATCTCCTTGCGCCGGAGGAATCTGTCTCCCTTTACTTCTCGCCGCGCTCCTGCGACGCGACTTTATTTACTCGAACCTTTGCTTCTTTCCAAGCTTTTGCCCTTTTGCTACGGCGCCACACCGATCCTGTCCTGTCCCATCCTTGTCATCCGTTCTTTTGCAACATCGTGTTCCCTAATTTATGTTTATTCCAGCGCGTCACTTCGGCCCATTGCGAAATTCCTACCCTTTCTCCCAATCTCTCCAGCTTTGTTCTCTTCTCGTTTTATCCTTTGCTTCATTCGTCCGGTACTCACCGCCTTTATTCGTGTCACATGTTGCGAACATGTACCTTGCTAGCTCGCTCTCTCTCTCTCTCTCTCCCCCTCTCCTCATTCCGTTTTTTTCTACCTGCCTACCTCCGGACCATTCTCCGCTCGACCGTTTCTCCTTCGAATTTCCTTCTCTTTTGTTTTACCCGTAATTCGCGTTACTCGTTAGCCGTTGCGTGCGCACGAAATCTGCGATGCGTCGCGAACTTTCCTCCCTTTTCCTCGCGGACGTCTTTGCTCCAGTCCGTTGCCGAACGCGCGCGCGTCGTCCGTGTCGTTTTTCCGGTAAAGTTATAAATTAATCGAAGGGAACGATCGATCGTCTTTCTGTTTTTCGAATTAGCGCAAAATTACCTAAAGGAATTTCTAGTTATTCGCGATCCTTTGCCACCTTCACGACTCAAACGAGCCTATTCTGTCTGACAACGTTAGCCCGACTCGACGGCTCCTAAAATCTTCTATTTACATGACTCGTGTCGCTCGTGTGCTTGTATGTTTAAACGGACGTTACTCGAACAGCTAGAATCTTCTGTTCACTCCACTTTCTATCAACTTTCATTCTATATTGCACCAATTGAAATAAACATTGTTCTTTCATTCCTAAGCGTCTCCCTATCGAAATCCTTAGCGTTGTTCGCAGCGAGAGACAAAGAGCTTAAAGCTGTGTGCGGACAGTGCGAGGCTGACCCGGTAGCAACTGCGTCTCGCAGTTGCATGCGTTTAAGAATCGTTTCAATACGTGTTCAAACGAAGTCAGCAAGGAACTGCGAGGCGCCTTTGACGTTGCCAAAAATACTGAAAACTGCCTCGTTCCGAGGTAGCCTCGCGAGTCAACGTTAATAGCTTAACGATTCTAATCGTAAGAACGTTTTGCTTCCCTGTCGCGTTCAGGCGAATTTTAAGCCCGCGGTCGTACTCGTTTCCGCTGGAACGCACAGCGCGCCACTCGATACGATAATTGCGTATTTCAGGAATCCCATGCTGGCTGAATATGATTACCTACGAGAAGGCTGCGACTGGATGGAAACGACGGTGGCCACGTGGAGCAATTTTCTTAGCGCCCGAGAGCCGCGTCAGAAAAATGCCTGTTGCAACAGAATTAATCGTAGCTGTGCGATTACACGATCGAAACGCTGCGTTTTAGAATAAATGCTTGTCGTAGAAAACGTCCGTTCTTGAGACGGCGCTTCTTTTTGCGAATTATCACGTAACTGTTCGAACCTTCGGTCGCGTAATCTATGAAAATTCCTTCGGGCAATTTGCCGTTTGCGCTTCACGTCGTTGCTTCTGAAATATCGAATCCATTACTGAGAATTTCTCGCATGGTGATTGCGTGGCTACACGTGTTACGCTGTTCACGGGGCTTGCTTCGAGCCAAACAAAGATTTGTCGGTGATGTTTCGAAGATTCTCGGAAAGTAAAAACTCCTGTTCCCGTAGTTTCATATTATATTCCGGGTGTGTTTACAAGATTGACTCTACCGACTCAGGATTAAACTGAAATTTCATTGTGAAATTTACAATTTTCAGCTTATACTCTATACCTTTTATCGCACGATACAGCGAGTTATAAGCTCTATAACATTTTGTACTTCGCTCTTTGTCCACCGCGTAATCTTTCCATCGAGGCAACGACTTATACCGACTCTTAGGAAATTCTTTTCTCTTAGAGTTTCTCTCTCCTACTAAATCCCATCGTTTTGATATACTCCTCCTTGTCCCAGCGTGATCATTCTCCGCAAATTTGTCACTGCAGATCTTTCGAATAGTTTAAAAGCACGAGTTTTTTCACGATTTAGAAAGTTTATGCAGTCTTACACGTTCTGGTTACAGATGGAGTGTTGCGTCGCCATCGGTCGGACAATTACATCGTCGCTGTGATAAAAGAGCAAGTAAAATCGCTGAAACCTGAAATCTGAAATCTATACGTTGTACGAGGCTATGCGAAACGAAGCCGAAAGGCATCTGTTTCAAAACGCGTCGCATCGTTGCGTCGCGATACCGTGTGCGACAATTACGTCCGATACGATAGTCAACATACAAGAATATACCATCGTCATTCGCTGACATCCTTCCGCTATTTCGAAATTCGACTAAGAAATTTAAATGGTTTGATGGTTTGCTTTTAAATACATAAGATATATCTTTTATAGATTCGAAATTAAACACGGTTGCGAGCTAAGCGTGTACGAGGAACTAAAGCAAAAATGTCGGGGTTACAAATGCCATTACTAGTCTCTATCCAGTTACAAGTCGTTCGATATTGGGGAAACAAGAAGACCAGCGGACACGACTTTTTTTATCGAACTACGTTAATGGAAAAAGACCTAACGTTATTTATTTATCGGATGTTTCGAGAAGCAAAAATATAAAAAGCACCGGATGAATGGATAGAAAATGTGGGAACGCAACGTTGTTTGAGATTCGATGGAAATACGTAGAGTTTCCGACGTTAAAAGGTAGAATAGTAGATGATAGCGAGTACTCGTTAATCTATGGTTACTAAAGTTTATCAATAACGCGGCTCGTTCAGTACGAGTCGGACAAAATAGCGAGTATAGCGCTATTATTGACATTTGGTGGAAATTACAAGGCAGGAAATTCCAAAATATCGAAATACGCGATACTCTGAAGCCAGGTAGCTAATGGCTTCCTAATTGCGCGCGGAAGATGTACGATCCTGGAAACGACTTTCTGGATAATAAGCGGTTGGTAGCTATTCACGCGGCCCACGAACTCGTTCGCGTGGGTCGACCATCCGTGGATTTTAGAATCGATACGACCTTCGCCGGCAGCAGCTGTGCAAGATCAACTGGAGCACCGGCTCGTTTATTATACACTCGCACGGTACTTCAAATTGCATTAAACACGTTACACGATAAAATATCTGTTATCGACTCCTGCGTGTAACCGGAACAAACTGAATGAAACGTCGATCGTTAAGCAGACGTACTCGTATATACGTTAACGCGATCCAATGCGGTTCAGACTTTTAAAGGAACTTGTTGAATCTCGAATTTTAACGTGCTTCGCGATGCGTGGGTAACCGATATTCATAGCAATTATCGGTATTGGAATTTTTGTTAGATGTATATCTTAATGTACGTTCGAAGTGAAGTAGACGTAGAAAAAGATAACGATTCGATACTGTTGCTATTTTCCTGCGATTAAAGAGTTACAAGGTAGTATTTACGTAATTGCTTGGAAACGAGAGAGTACTAGAAAGAGTTAAGACAAGCTGCATCGTAGGAAATAGGAGAATTCCCTCTCCTCCGTTCCAAGTTTTCAGTTCGGTTCGAAAGTTAAGAAGCTGACGTGATTAATTTTCTTTTTTCGCGAGAAACGCGTCAAGTTAAAATTGGCAAGACTAAATTAGCGAACCTATGCGTAGATAAATAAAATGGCGTGCGCCGCACAGGGCCACCCACCGTAGGTCCACGATCGACGCTGTTTCCGCTCCAATCGACGAAATGCAACGAGTCCAGCTAAGATTCGTTCGCTCGCGTATGACAAACGATCGACCTTTACGTCGAATTAATTTTCAACCGGTCGGCGTACGTTTGATCGAGTCTACCGGAGCGTATTCGCCAGGATGCATTGACTCCCTGTTCGTGCGCGTACGCTGTTCCTATGTTCGATAGTAATCAATCGACTGTAAAATACTTGCAAGTAGGGTAACGTGACCCATTCGGTTGTCGAAATTTTTTTTAAGCCACGCCAACTGTCAGACCCATTTGCAACCGCCAGGTGACGCGATTTTTTTCGAAGGTCCTTCTCCGTTGAAAACTAAATTCAAAGATACACAAACGCCAGTACTTTGCGTTTGAATTCTAAAATTATTTCACGCTGTTTTTCATCGATACGAAACTGCGCTAAAATTCAAAGTTCTCTGCAAATATTCCGTAAATCTATTGTAAATTGTAATGAAATGTGGGGGGGGGGGCGATCAATATTTTGTAAATCGGTTGTCTCCTTTATCGCGCGATAAACTTTAAACGACGTACATCTATATATAAGCTTTCCTATTTGCGCAGATCAAATATACCGATTTTGATCGACACCGTGTATACGCTTCTATTTTTACAACAGTAATAAATGTAAACGACTTATAAACTCGAGAGTTTACGAGTTTAAACATTTTTTGTTTCCAACGTATTTATCTCTTCGATTAGTAATCCGATATAATTGTTGGAGGAATGGTGGATAACGAGCAAAAAGCAACAGGAAGACATTTTATTACCCGTTTGACGCGGCAATGCGTTATTACATGGAGCGTTTCTTCTCTAACATCGTACTTCTTCTGCTTTTTCCGACATAGTAAAAACCGCGAGCCGGCCTGTAGACGTTTACAGCACGCCATCAAAACAATGAAGAGGAATCGAACCTACGACACGCGGGAATCTATCACGGCATCTCGGCGGAAAAAGCTGGCGAAGCCAGAGCTAATGGAAATCGATGTAAAGTGGCTCGTAAATGGAAACGCGATGGGAGAATATTTCGTTGGTTCGTTAAGCGTTAGACTGCAGGCTGTTAGAATCCGTGGCATTGATCTTTGTTTAAAACGTCTGTCTGCCAAGCAATCCACGTTGTAATAGCAAATAAGCAGGGAACAGGTACCTACCTTTACGACCTGTAAAGGGAGGTGCGAAAAACCAGCTCGACTCGTCGTTCGTATACACCTACGCGATTTAGACCATTCACAGATGCGCGTTTACTTTTGAACGCGTTATCTATTGAGCGTAAAAAATTATAGGGACACGGTAACTCGGATATTAGAATAATTTACATCAGGCTATCCGGTATTTCCAGAGTAACGAAGAAGATGATGTGGTTCTTAATCTCCGCTCATTGATCTTTGACAAGCCAGCTGTACGATCGATTATTGTGCAAGATTTATCGAGCTACATTCCCATTCTATTTTGTTTGTACGCGAGTGTGTGTGTGTGTTGTTGGCATTTCTTTTCATATACTAATGGTCTACGTTGGAAGCGTTACTATCGATGACCGATTTATGATTCGGTCGACAAATGCAAAAGTTAGGTGATCAAGTTCGAAGACTGATCGTAAGACTACGAAGGCTTCCGGAAACTTATTTTTGTATGCTACGATGGGTTGTTCGTTCGGCGCTTAAAATATACTTATACGATCGATTTTAAACCGATCTTATACACGTATAAGAAATAAACGCAATAAAATAACGAAAAATCCTTATAAACGACGAGGAAAGAATAATACGTTTCGTTTTAATAACTCTTCGTTAACCAGTAATCGTAAGTTAGGCTTTTCTCAATCGGATAATCGCGTTCTTCGGTCGTAGTCTTTCTCCAGTAGACGTTCGTACATACCGATCGAATGCACATTGTCGTCCATTCAGGCAACAAGGTGAATTATTCGGAATGCGACATTAATGTCACGGAAAGAGCAGATCGTTGAACGCGCGTGTTTGTTTGTTCGGTTCTGTGTTAGAAGAAAGTAAACAGACACGGGGGCTACGTCGGTCTGCGAAATTCAATAGATGCGTTCGGCACGCGCGGCCGCCAATTAAATTCCAGCGCAATTTATCTTTGCCAATTCTGTCGGCATTCCGTATTACTCTCGCCGGCTTTTCGATTTTGCGTTACCATCGCCACCCTGCACGACGTTCTTTTATCTCGTTCCCTCGTGCCATGCCCACAGAAGAAATCCCTCTAATGCAACGCTAACGATAAGGAACGCTCGCTCTAGAGACGAACACGTCGCGGTTCTTTACTTTATATTGGTCGAATATATGGCCGGTGTCGCGATGTCTTTAAAAATGAAAACAAAGTGAGAAACAGCGCGCAACCCGTTCAGCGAGACACGTTGCCTGACAGGACATTTTGTCTGCGAGTCATCGAGTCGAGTTTATCCTAGACGCTTCCGGTCGATCCTGGTAATTTGCGCGTCTTCTTTTTCTGCTCCTTTGACTGGCAACCTCAATTATTCCCCGGCCAATGACCGGTTGTCATTGACAACCGCAGTGACGGGCAAGAATGGACCACCCCGAAGCTTTAACCACACATCTCCAAAGATACCTATCCAGTTATATTTCCTCGTCCTCCTGTTTCAACGTCAAGAGGACGACCTTCTCGACGAAGATTCTCGAGTAAAACTACAACTAGGTTTACACCGATCTCCTACCGGATTAGCTAAATGGCTAAATAAGATGTGTCGATAAGCCGATCTTTCTGTTGGCGATAAATCACCGCGTGGCAATTGACACGTTGATGACATTTTTGCCCGTGACGTGGATACTTTGGGGTTACAGTTGACCCGTACGCTGGACGACGACCATTTACGCATAATACAATAATTACAATAATTCGAACGAAACGATTTCGATTTCGTAGGAATAGAGTCCATTTGCGATAAGATTCAAAATTTTGACGTTGAAGAGTAAGAGAATTATTCGATAATAATTCGATTCGATGATAAACGATTATGAAGAAAAACAATTACAGCTGGACGCGATATAATGGAATCGCGACGACCAAAAGCAGAGAAAAGAACGAGTGGGGAGGGGGGGGGCGGATCTCGGTTGGGCCAGCACGACCAAAAAGTCAACTAAAATTGACCTACCTATCAGGTTCGATCCGAAGGTTGATTGAATCCATATTTGGATCGATTCGAGTATAACCATTGGAAGAACCGCGCACGTAGCCAATATACCGGGTGACTCTGCCCTAAGCTCAAATTCGTTTATCGAGTTTGTCCATCAAATTCTTTGGAACGTCGGATACGTTCGTATCGCTGTACAAGCGAGTCATCTTTAATTCCCTTTATCGAATCGTAATCGAATTATTCGCCCGTAGCGATCAAAATCGCGATCAAGTGTTCACGAACCTTCGTGTTTGCGAACATCGAGCATCTCTTGTAATATCGGCGAAAGGATCAGAATATATCGGCGTATTTTTTTAAAACGACAAGCGGCGAGCGATGTTTGCAGCAGAAATTACAAGCTTCTGTTCCGCTGGAGAAGAAACTTGTAATTTCTGCTGCAAATACTTGTCGTTTTAAGGTGGCAGTTTTTTGAACGTATCGTAGGTTGCTTCGTAATATCGACGTAACGTTCGTTCCAACGACCATCTTGGATTGCTACGATTAACGACCTAATAGCTACGGTCGACCACAGTCAATTAAGATCGTACCAAAAAACCAAATTCTGTACGTAGAATCAGGTTAACCTTCGGCGAGCAAGTATACAGCTGTATTCTATTTTTACACGATGTATAAATACATATATGAGAACGGCGCAAAAATTAGTTTTTAGCTTAGCGTATGGAATAAATAGCGGAAATTTTTCGCCAGCGATATATAGAGAAAGGATCTCTGTACAGAATTTATCCATGGAAGGAAAACAGTTGCGCAAAGTTTTCGTTGTTCCGCAGCTTCACGGCAGTGTTCACGAGATCCACAGAAAAAAGTAGCCTGTCATGAACGGATTCCAAGCACTTCTGACATTCTTCGGCATCATCGCGATCGCGGACACCGACCCATCGAAGAGACACGGCAACGGACGTGAAAACGTATACCATGGTAGGTAAGTGCACTCGCAGCTTGCCACGGTTACCACGTTTCGGCTAGGAAATCCTCAGCTCGATGCACTCTACCACGCGCAACCGTTTGTCCAGTCGACCATCTCGTCCGACCTGATCCGATCGGATTGTTCTCGCTCTTTGTCTTTCGCCTGTCTCGCTTGACTGTCCGAGTTTGGCATCTCGCTAACAAATGTCCCATAACTTTCCCGACACGTTCTTTCGTTCTTCCGCTCTCCCGACCGTGTCATCGAGGATTTTCCTTTGCCGAACGGAACAACCAGGGACGATCGTATTACGTCGTTCGTTTCGAAAACTTGCGCCTTTTTGCCCGTCGCAATAAGTTTGCCCTCGGTTCGATCGATGATTAAAGTTTAGGGACACGAGAACAGAATTACTAGGCCTTGAAGTTGTCGGGGTTGGATTGATACGGGGTTGGGGATGAAATAGGAGCGTCACGCTGGAAGCGAGGCAAGTTAAGATGACAAAGTTTTCGTTCAGTTTTTTGTGCATTTACGAGTGCCGGAGAAACGAAAGATCCTGATCGATTATGCTGTACGAATTCGATAACGAAGTTTAATAACCGTGTTTCTCAAATTCAGCACGCAACCGAATTTCATCTAGCGACTCTAGTTCCATTTGATTCGAACAAGTACGTTTAACGCTTTTTGTACGGTGCCGTTGCAAATTTTTCGACGCGACTCGCAAAGGTATTCGTGGAAAATATTTCGGAAAATATGCAGACGCGGGTAAGAAAGAGCGATATGCGAAATTGTTGCGGGAACGAGGATGCCTCGTTCGTACGTTCTTTAACGAAAACTCTTCTCTTCCCGGTGGTCGATGTTCAGGTACACGAGAGACGTCCACGAGCCGGAATTTTTGATCCCGAGAAGAGTGTTCGAAGATGGCAGCTTCGACACATACTCGTTGCCGTATTTCTATGATCGGCAAGAGATCAACGAACGTAAGAAAAGGTCGACCGAGACGGGCGGGCAGGAGCTTGAGGCCGATAAAGTGCACCTGGTGCTGCCTTTCAACGGGATCGAACACCATGTGGAGCTCAACCCGTATCACGAATTCATCTCGCCCGACATGGTGATCGAGACGCGGGGCACCGGCCTGAGAACTAACTTGAACGAAGCGTTACGATTCAAGAGAGCCTCCGATCGACAATGCCATTATCGGGGCTTTGTTAG
Source organism: Bombus breviceps (assembly GCA_014825925.1). Taxonomy (NCBI): domain Eukaryota; kingdom Metazoa; phylum Arthropoda; class Insecta; order Hymenoptera; family Apidae; genus Bombus; species Bombus breviceps. Next base: position 16,254,344 of record CM026184.1, read on the forward strand.
AGGCCATCGTACATCCAAGGCGGCTCTTTCTCTCTGCGATGGTGTGGTTCGTAAATGTTATCCTTTTTATCTGCGTTTATTTTTAATTAAATCATCTTGAAAAACTCAAAGGCATGAAATCGTATTATCAAAGTTTGCATTGTCGTGAAATCCCCCCCCTCCCTCCCTCCCCCGCAAAGCACGCTTCTTGGTTCTTGTACATTTGTAGCCATACGTATGGAAGATAGGTATCAATACGATCGAGGCCAACAACGTATCGAACCTAGGCCTCCTGGTTAATTCTTGCCGATGACCTAGCAACTCCGGAAAGATTTCGTACAGTTGAATTTACTAGACTAGACGCTCCGTAACGATATAATCCACGATGAGAACACGGTGGCGTGCGTCTCTTCGAGGCTAATCAAGCCTCTTATTATGCACTTAAGCGGATGCAAATTAATATGAGGTATTTGCATTTAGATGGACGCGTACCGGGACCGTGTTGCCGATTCGACGCGACGATCGATTGTTTTGGGATCAAAGCTGGCATGCACGACCGTTCGGTCGCGTTTAATGGTTCGGGGTCTCGGTCGATTCCCAGGAGAATTTCGAGAATTCAACTGCGAAACATGCAGACAGAGTGGCTCATGCTTTCAACTTGATGCAATTGCCGCGCTGCGTTGCATAGCGAGACGCGATCTGCATAATCTCCTCCTCTCAGTGACAATGATCCGATTCTGCTTGCACGCCGCAAGGGCGATCACAGCCTGATACGAACTAAGATAGCGACGATAATTCAGAAATCGGAAGTAGATGATGATTCGCAGAAACGAACATAATGGCTCTTTTTAAGCAGATTATTCGAGCAAAATCGGGCTTCCGGAAGAGCCGAGATTTAGAAACGGAATGACAGCATGAGGTATCGTAAGCTTCACCGTCAAGTCGTTGTCGCCTTATTCGAGTTCTTAAGGAGAAAATAAGTTGAATAAATGATGTAACAAGTCAAACGAATAAAGAAAGTTGAGCAAATTGTTGAGATATGGTTGCAGCAACGTGGGTAATCGAATATCTATTGTATATTGGCAAGTAGCTAGTCTTGGACGACGCTTATACAATTCGTCGAGTATAATGTAATCATCGTGTTTCTTTCCATTCAATTTCACGTGTTCGATCGTTACTCTCGAGGAAAAGAAACCGTATCTATCTCGTTGGTCTTTGGAGCGCGTATTTCGGAGGGTAAAGCACGGAAGATAGGGATGTCGAGAGGCGAGGAGGCGGCCGTAATTTAAAAGACACCTTCTGGTTAGCGTCCCCAGGCGCGTCGTTACTCGTTCGAGGCGGTGAAGTTACTCGAGCCAGGTATTGTAACTACCGGTGAATCGAATCGGCCACATAGAGCGTTATTGAATCTGTAAATTTTCGCAAATATCACGGCGCACGGTACGCGGTCTTCTCTGTCCTGTACACCACAATTTCCCGTGAATTACCGAGGGCCTGTTTGTTTGCGCTATTGGGAGACGCGAAGCCCGAATTTTGAATTACACCGTTAGTTCTAGCTACGATAAATGTTGCGTATAACAACCGATCCCCCTAATTAGGATCGTTGGATTGTAATTTCCAAAGCGTGGCCGCGTAATTTCGTGATCCGCGAATGGAAATTCGGTACGGATTCGGCGGGTTTAAACGGGCAAGAAACGCGGTCACGTAGCCACGCCACGCCACGCCACGCCGGCACGGCACGGCACGGCACGGCACGGCACGCGTGCACACACGTATCATTCGCGAGAGAGAAACTGCAATTACAAGTTAGTTCGGTATCGACGTCGTTCTCGGTGTTAACCCGATTGGGAGGTTCGCGTAATTGCATCTCTTTGCAGGCGTCTCCTGCCGACGGAACCGAATCCGATATCTTATTTACAATAACGTTGATTAACGAAAAGTCGATAAGTGGCTGTGGATCTCGTGCAGGTTGGTTACGTGCAAACTAATCATGGCCGGTACTTCATCGAGCCGGTGAACGAAGCCGAACCGCAGCAGGATGGACAGCACGTTCACATAGCTTACAAGCGGGATGACTCGCACGGAAAGAAGGAGAGCCGGGACGATTCTTCCAAGAATTACTGCGGAACTTCCGGTTAGTGGTGGTCGATTTATACGAGTCTACGCTTCGCCGCGATATCTCTCGAAAATTCGTTTGTCCGTGAATTTTACAAGATCTCTTTTACGACAAGCACATTTTAAATAAACCATCTGCATCGAGGATAGAAGATAAAGGCCGATCTTCGAAACGGATAAACCGATACCAGCCGTTGCTTTTCCGTTTGCAGATGACTGGGAGGCGGCGTGGGCGGAACAGTTGGCCAAACGACAGAAGCGACTAATGGAAGAGACTCCCGAAGTTGGTAAGGTCACTTCCTTGACCCACAGTATTCATCGTTTCGTAGAGATTGGATTGGTCGCGGACAGAAGGTTTCTCGACTTTTACAACAACAGCAACTACGAACAGTACCTGTTGACTATCATGAACATGGTGTCGGACTTTTATCACGACAGATCTGTCGGCAATCAGATAGACATGGTCGTCGTCCGCATTATATATTTGGAGAAGGAAAAGGAAGAGGTAACGCGTAACTAGTTAGAGGACTAAAAATACGAGAATCCATTTTGGCAATTAATCCGCACGGGATGAAGAATATCGTAAATGTTGAAAGTGAGATATTTTATCGAGACGGTTTTCCCGTAGATAGATCTGCTTATTAGTCCGGCGGCCGAGGCAACGTTAGCGAGCTTTGCCAAATGGGCCCAAAAGATGAACCCTACGGATCACACTCATCCCAACCATTACGACATAGCGGTTCTTGTAACTAGGTAAAATTTTACTTCATCGAGAGTAGAGAACGATCGTGACGAAACATCGCAACGCGTGTTTCAGGTACGATATTTGCGCGGAAGGCGTACCGCATTGCAATCTGATGGGCCTGGCGTATGTCGGAACTGCCTGCGATCCCGAAAAAGCAGCTTGCATCACCGAAGATAGTGGCCTATTGCTTGGAATCGTAATTAGCCACGAAGTTGGTCACGTGTACTGTCCATGCACGTTTCTTTACCAACCTTAATCCCCTCGCTTCTATCGATGTTTCAAAATCCATAAAAATCTCGAATTCGTTTCCCCGACACGCTTTAACGAAAACCCGCTTCGCGACGTGGGATCACGACGAATAAGCGGGATTGTTTTTGCCTGATTTCTTAGCTGCGAAGGGATTAAGAGATAGGAGTCGAGTGGAACAGAGGACTTTCTTTTCGAAAATATTCCATTCGGAATTTTTCGCGACAATAGGTGGTTACAAAAGCGATGTAATTTTTCAAGATGTGATTTTCCAGGATGGGCTGTTCGCACGACGATGTCGCTATCAGTGGCTGTCCACCCAAAGATAACGACAACAGTTATTTCCTCATGTCACCCATTGTCAACATCTATTCGTTGAGATGGTCGACTTGCAGCAGGAAATACATCACTACCTTGCTCGAGTAAATCTTTCGATATATGTATGCTTTGTTTTACTTTGTTCTATCGCGAGTCGAAAGCCTCGTGTCGATCGATTAGGAGCGGCTTGGGCGAGTGCTTGATCAACGATCCAAGAAATCCGCCGGAGAAATTCAAGTATCCGGACATGTTACCCGGTGCGATGTACGACGGCAATTTTCAATGCGACATGAACTTTCCCGGGTCGAAGATTTGTCCTGGCGATACCGGGGTATATTTCCGCGTTTTCTCTTGCTATTTGTAGAACGTCGTTTATTTACAGGACACAGGATGAATTGGAAATTAGTATTTCTGGTAAACGCACGGTGTAGAAGGTCAGTTTTATCGAAACTTTATCGCACTTACCTAACAGATACTACCTATGCCTTTAAAAGATTGCTTCGCAAATCTTCGAAACAGGTTTATCAGTTTTTGTAGAATTGCAAATAATTGGAGAATAATTTTAACAGAACGCCACTTGCTTCTATGCACGAATTTATTTAGAAGTTGAGATCGAACCGTTGCTCGGCGATCGTATCGTATCACGTACGGTCGGTCTAGAAACGACTCGATTATTCTCACGGGGAACAGGTCGATGGATGGGATTTAACTTGTTCATAGCGAAAGTTACTACTTCGCGTTTTCTATATTTCGTTAAATCCCGAAGAATAATTTGATTATTCTTGTTCCTATGGCGAACGAACCTTCCGTATGTTTCAGCGAGATGCGATGTGCGAGGTGCTATGGTGCGAAGGGAAGAATGGAAGCTGTTTCTCCCGGGGATCACCCATGGCCGAAGGATCAAAATGCGGCGAGAATTTGGTTCGTTGAATTGGATTTACCGAGAACAAAAGCGCACTCCGTAATAGTATCAATTTATGAGTTTCTCCATGGAAATTATCGCGCCTTGAACGTCTCTCCAGTTGTGCCTTTGATCGCGTTACCATTCCAGTCGTTTCTTTATTTTTTCGTCCTTTTTCTTTTAAGATAAAATTACTCGCGCACTTTTCACGTAGCTATTTTGCAATCGTTGCTCCTAGTTGTCCCGTTGACAAAGGATTATACCGTAAAATACGAGAGCAGAGAGCGCAGTCGAAAGAGAATAATTTAAAATTTCTGTGACGCGTCGTAACTCACGTGAAAAACGCACAAAGCTCGCTGTAACAATGCGAGCGGTGAGTCTAAGCAGAAATGTTCGTACGAATAACAGCCTTTGTAAAGTCTCGATCTGTCGTAAAAAATGTAAGACGCGGAACCTCTGTTACGTTTGCCGTTTAGGAAGATGTAGCGAAAGTATGTAGCCTTTATTTATCCATTGCGAAACTTACTTCTACCAAAGTCCTTGATTACACACGACGTGGAACGTGTTAATATCAGTATGTGTTCCATTTCGCAAAATTTTTCGTAAAATTTTTCGCAAAATTTTCCGTAAAATTTCCTGCCAAAAACGATACAAAGCAAAGCATTTCGCGACGAAACGAGCGACGAATAAAGAACTAGCCTGTATTCAGTGGTGCATTCGCAAGAAATGCGTGGCTATGGGCACCCGACCGACGGCGGTGCACGGTGGCTGGGGTAAATGGGGTCCCATGAGCGGTTGCAGCAGAAGCTGCGGCGGTGGCTTGAAATTCGCCGAGAGAGAATGTGACAATCCGCCGCCCGCCAACAAAGGCAGATACTGCATCGGAGAGAGAAAGAAGTTAGCCATTTGCAACACCATGGTAAATTCCACTGTCTTTCTGTGCGAATCGACCGTGTGTGGTGCCGTTTCGACTTCATCTCTTCCTCACCCTTTCCCTTCCCCTTTCTACCCGATCCTTCTCTTTCTTCTACTTTTCCTTGCTCTCTTCTATTTCCAATTGTGTACGGGATATTGTTTCTCATCTCGTCGAATCGTTTCTTTTTATATATCCTTCCCTGTCACGGACGAGAGACAGTATATAAGGTATTTGATTAAAACAAAATTTCCGTTGAAAATTAGCTGCAAAATGTTAATCTTCGTTTTTCTTTTTTCCTTTTTTTTTTTTTTACCTGAATACTATATTTGCGAGCCCACGTGTAGCTGCGTTGTTCTTTCAAACCTATTTTTGTCCAACGTTCGATTTTAGGTTAAAGATTGTAAACTGCTGGTGTTTCAGCTAACTTTCGTATACTTAAGTCACTGCCGACTTAGGCTTAGCTAAGAAAGCAGTATTTTAATTGCGTTATCTATAGGAGAAATTTTAATTTAAAGTTTCGTTCAGCCCTAAACTCTGCAGCCTAGTTTCACGGAGATCTAGTTAGATGTAGAAGATCGCGTGCGCTCGTGTGTACATGTGCGCGTACTTGATCCAAACCACGATAGCATCCTTATTTTCTTCGTATAACGGCCTATTTTTAGAAATCTGATATATAACATTTATTTTGTATCTTGTATGATAATCTTCGTTTAACGTTACGTTAGTCGATTAATTTTATCGTTACCTAGCCCAGCGAAAAGAAAGAACAAACGAAATGCTAGGAAAGATCGTTTTCGTACCTGTGGAAAGGCAACCGGCGACGTGCTACGGCTTAAACGATCGTCAACGAATTGCTCTACTACGGTGCTATTTCTGTCTCACGCCATTAATCATTTTCGGCTGCACACCCAGCTCTTAACGCTTTTTGCTAATATATCACCCTTTTTGCCGCGTGATCGCTAACCTCTGCGGCAGCGATATATCCCTTTTGTGAAAAACGACGACCCTGCATTGCGCAGCCCTGCGACCATAGGAAACCATCGTATCGCCAGTTGCAGTGCAGTTGGTACAACGAGCGAAAAATCTTGACCGACGGCAAGCATAACTGGACTGCGTACACTATCCACGATCCAACGCTCGATCCGTGCAACTTGTACTGCATCAATGAAAAGAACGTATTCACCAAGTTCCAAGTGGCAAACGATTCTACTCCCTGCAAGGGTGGTACTAACAACATGTGCGTCGGTGGTACATGCAGGGTAAGCAAATATCACGATTACCTCTTGTATTTTTCTTCGTTCATTGCGATCGCTGTTTTCCGATTTAATTTCCTTGCAAGGAATTACATGGAAAATTCAACGTATTGCGTAAGAACGACGAATGACGTTAATTTAATTCAAAAGACAAGTTTACTATTCCGAATATTAATTTTTTGTACGATTTTCTTCGTTATTTCTTTGCGATTTCTTTCTCAAAATTAAGCAATACATGTATACTTCGAGATTCTTAGGTTGCATTTCGGTAATATTTCACGACCTGATATTCTTTCTCCGATAGCTTTCTATTACGTATTTATTGAAAATTTATAGCCGATCGATCATCGTGTCTTATATTGCGTTGCATCGCATAGCGATTATAAGAAACGAAAGAACAGAGACGCAAAAAGTTATTTACACGGATAAAGGATATTCGCCGTTGCGAATTTTTCTCACAGATGTGCAATTCCAATATCGTAGATGTATCATATCGTATGTAGATTAAAACAGAGGAAATTTGCCGAGTAAAATGCCGGAAGCTCGGAAGTACTTTAACAATGTAAATTTAATCAGGAAACAGGAAGACGTATTCGCGTGATCTGCAACGAAAGAGCGTACCGTTCTAGTTCTATGATGCTTTCGTTATAGAAACGAAAGGGAAGATGCCTTCGGTTCGAAATTATTGCCTTCGTACGGTTCGTGCGATAAGTTTCGTGACTAATCTCTCGCACACCTTTCATTACCTTTCTACTAACTACGTTTTATGGCCTAAAAGCATCCCAAAGCTCGTAGGACAAAAATTTAGTTACCTATCTAATTGAGATTGACAAACTAATTTCTGGTTTGTATTTTGCGATCATACCTTGATATTTCTCCGTCTATTATAACGTGTGCCGTTAAAGGCAACGTCATAACCGATCCAACTTGATTACTAGCAATTACAAGTTGCAGGTACATACATATAGTACTATAGATAGGTACTGTACGGTTTTCGTCCTAGAAACAAGAGAATCTGTTTCTTGCTTAGTAAATTGAAATTAAAAGAAAACAGAACCTTTAGAAACGAGAAAGGTATGATATTTTCTAGAAAGTCGGTTGCGATTGGGTGTTGGATTCGAATGCCATCGACGACAGGTGTGGAACGTGCAAAGGTGACGGTACGAAGTGCAAGGCGATAGAAGGTTTCTTCAATGAAACGGGAACTCGCAACAGTAAATTATATTCTTCTCTGTCATCAAAGTTTTCGATTCAAAATTTTCCTATGTCTGTTTCTTCCATTATTTGCAAGTATTTGCAAGTTAAAGATTTAACGATACAGGTAAGCGTGGAAATAAGGACGGTGGAAACGCTTTTATAATCATTGTTTTTACGAATGTATACGTATGTGTGTTGAAGCACAGCGAGACGTACAAACGTTCGACGACTGTCGAGTGTAAATGGCTAAAAAATTGCGCTTAGTAGATTTGAAATACTTACGACAACAACGTTAAAGTAATCTGTTGATGATTGGAAAATTTTCGAATTTCTAGCGCACGTGAAGATAGTTACTATTCCTCAGGGTGCTCGAAGCATATACGTAGCGGAAATGCAGCCGAATAAAAACGTACTATCGGTGAGACTCGAGGATAGCGAAACACACTGTTTGAACGAAGACAAGTAATTGCTTATATCGTTATTACAAAATAAACGATGGCGTCTTATAAAATATAATGTTATACGTACTATGTGCGGAGTGAAAGTAATACGTTCGAAGCTGAATGTTTAACTCTAAGAAGTTAAAGATTCTTCCTCGTGTTAACGAACAAACTATGTTCATCGTATACCGAACGATTTTCTAACGATCGTAGGGTGGTATATAGAAGCGGTGATTACGATTGTGCAGGCTCCATTCTCGTATACCTGCATCCTGAGCCAAACAGAGAGGAGATTGAAATAAAGGGACCCATAACGACAGCTATTCGGATAGAAGTATGTATTAATTCCGCGCGTAAAATAGTCGAGATCGTAAATGCGAATTTTGATGAACGCTGACTACGTATCGTTTTAACGTCTTTCCATCGTGAGTAAGGCAAGTAAAGAAATTGAAGGAAAGTAGATTCGTGCGTCGCGTAGCCTTCGTCGTCGAACGTAAGAGATTCACGTAAACGAACGATTGCGCGGAATATTTTTTGTCGATGATCGACCATCGTTCCTAAATAGCCACATTAATGATTCATTCCATGATGATGATTCTAGTACGTATTCTTCCATCCGAGACAGAATCCTGGGATTCATTATGTATATTACGTGATGTCAACTGACCCGTCATACAAACCGAAATACCTGTGGGATTTCATGGAATGGAGCGACTGCAGCGTTAAATGCGGAGGCGGTACGATGGTAATTTGAATATTGAAGTCGACTTAATGATAATTTGGAGGAGCATCATCGCGAATCCGGCACTCGATTCGCGCAGCGAAAACAACTTCAACGTTACTATATTATTCTTTCGCTCGGTGTAGATATCGGAGGCAGCGTGTATCGAAGAAAAAGGTGGAAAAGTGAGTCTTGAATTTTGCGATGGCATGTCACGACCAGATCCAAAAACTAGGGTTTGCAACTCGGAAGCCTGTCCTGCAAAGTACATGCAACCACACAACCATCGAGTCTACCATTTCGTGCTATTCACAATTTTACGTTTCTCTGTCTGCTTACATTTCCCTCTCGAAACTGCGAACAGCATACGTTTAGTACTATCGCACTATCTTTTCTCTGACGCAATTCGATTTTAACGACCGAATAAGCGACGATCCTTTCTAATTTCCATTACTCGTTTATCGGCGAATATTTACGATCGCTGTATGACGATTTGAATTGCTTAAGGTGGCGTGTGAGCCAATGGAGCAAGTGTAACGCCTGCGACGGAAAGAAAGGAACGAGGCATCGTAAAGTGCAATGCGTGCGACCCGCTGCTCGTGCCGGCGAGGATGACGTTCAGGCAAATCTGGACGCGTGCAAAGGTCGCGTGCCGAAACAAGAGGAAGAATGTGTAGGTAAGGATGTCGGTGTCGTGCGTGCCTGTCGCCGATTTCCATCCAACGAATAACTTTTTCGCAACCTTATGATATTTTAACGGCACCTCAACATTCTTAAGCTGAACGATCAATCTTTCGCTAAATACTCTCTTCGTTCATCGATCACTGGCAATTTAATTGACGTGTCGTTCGGATTCGTGTAGTTATTCGTACACGTACAAAACCGTTTCGTTCGCTGGTTATTTATTATTTCGCTCCATTGATTACCGTAAACCACGTTGTCGACATATATTGTTCTCATTCTGGACAATATGGACAATACCACTTTTGCGGTATATTGCAATCGTTTGAATTTTTATAAAAACGGCATATCGCAATATGTATCGTGTTTACAATTGTTTCGTCGACATTGATCGTGTCCTTTCAAAGCGTATAAACATTTCGATGTAATTCTCCTTCGGTATTCCGTAGAGACTCGCAGTGTACATATTATGTTTCTATATATGTGGTGAACGGTGTTTTCGTATGTTGGTAAATGTACGTAGGTGCATAGCACGGATGTCACAGTAAAAGATTTACGATATAATGGAAATAAAATATTGACGCAGTGGCGCGAGAAGGGAGGGAGAGTGTACACGGGGAGCCGAACGAAAAAACATTTTCCGTATAATATTAGAACTGTATTTTCCCTTTGTCGTTCTTCTTAGGACGTGACTTTTATTTCGACAACCGTGCATATTTAGAATCGAATCCGTAAATCGGAGTCTGGAGCAGATCCTGACTCGCGTATCGACTGATCGAACCGTCGAACTTTCGGCTTTCCCTTACAGGCGAAAGACCGTGCAAGAAGACCTGCCCCAAAAAGGTCCGAAACGCAAACAGGCAACTCGTTGCTTGGAAAGAGAAGAAGAATCAGCCGCTGCCTCACGAGAAACGGGCTAGAATGGTCGACAAGTTGGTGGACTTGAGTTTGGCCGGATATCTGGAGAAAGCGTACGGTATCTCTCGTGAAGCCGATGACGTGGGAATGACGGTCGACACGGCGGACTTCCGGCAGCTTCTTCGCGAATGGTCCCTCGCCGACGAGGAAAAGAGGAAACGTGGCGCCTGCGATCGAAACGCGTCTACTCCAAAGCCCGGATCGATCATCAAAGACTCGGTGCCAGTCGAGAACGTTGTGTTGTTGGAAGCGCCTATGCTAGAGGAGGGCCTTCTATCGAATTTGTCGGATAGAGCGTATCAGGAAGTTGGCGACCTCGTCGGCGGTAGTATCGATACTTCCAGAGTGAAGATTTATAACGGTACGAAGGCTGTCGAGAAGATTGAGAAGCTGGAGGGTCGTAACATTAGCGCGGTGCCTAACAAGAAAGAAAACTATAGTTACGATGCGTTGTCAAGAATCGTAGATTTGGCGGAACAGCGAAAATGAGAACCGCAACCAATCCTTCATTTGCGTACGAGACAAAACACTCGAAACTGGCATCGTCGATATTTATAATCGATAATTGCAATTATTTGACACTATTTACTAATCCATGTTTCTTTGATATAACGTTGAAAAGTGTTAAAATATCGTCTGATAAAATGTATGTATTAAGAAGCGTTGATAAATATAGCTAAACTCTTAGGTTACGATCTTTCGTTAAACAAGAGTCAAATATCGGTACGTTTCGCCGTCTATATATTGATTTAATTGAAGCTGTTGATGGGTCATGGAAAAATCGACTCACGTCGACGGTAATTCGATTTCCTTAACATCGTACAATCTCGGGAAATTGAATGGTGAGAATCGAAACGAAAACTCGATTTAAACGACAACCGTTTCTATCCTTCTGCGCGTATGCAGAAAATATGTCGATTTTGATTATCGTGCTCTTAATCGACGCAATTATTATTTTAATATCGCGACGTTCCATTATACAACAAAGTTACTTTACACCGTTTCGGTGTAATCGGTGTTGCAGATTTAAAGATACGGCCCGTGATTCCGTGAACGATACCGACTCAATCGCCATATTCGAGAAGGATAGGATTTTCATATCGCTACACTCTTATCGAGCGCAAAGTAACTTTTGTTATTTATTTATTGGCGGACGTCGTTTCGAAGCAGCTTCGGCGTCCTCTTGAATTTTCTGTATATATCTGACCGCATCCACGCCGACTAAAGTAAATTCCGTGCCATTGCCTGGCGGTTGGGGCTCGAAATTCTTAGGAAAGTTGAGGGCGTCGTTCGCTTCGTCGCGTTCCAAGACGATGGTGAGCGTTAAATTTGTAATATTTTCCGCGTCGATCACGACCTCGCCTTTCTTTACGTTGTCATGTTTCTTCGCTTCCACATCTTGCTTCGTCCGAGTTCCCAATTTCCGTTCAGAGAAACGTTCGTCATCTAAATCATACGACGGATAATTGCTTTCACTTTCCTTTTCGTTCTTTTTTCTTGCATAACGTTACGCATCGATAAATAAATGAAAACGAGGTAGAAATAACTACGAATTAAGGAATGAAATTGGACGAAAGATCCTAATGGCGGAATTTTCAAGGAAATATAGAAACGCAGAAAAAACTAGTCGAGCGAGGTCGATCGAATCATTTTAGCGGGCTCGAACGCTCGGTACTCGTGTTCACCTTCGGTGATTGATTTAACGACGCGATTGATCGCTAGATTACACGACAGAGGAAATGCGAGGCTGAGAGCCGGTACTTTTGTCCTTTTGCTCGTGTTTCGCGAGAACGTTGTCTCGTTTCTCTCGGCTAGTGCACAACTCTCGTTCTTTCGGCTTCGGTCCTTGACAGTAGCTGTCAGCGATAATATCTACATCCAGCTCGGAGTGGCCGACAGGACGTACACATTTGACAGCTCGTCTCTTCTCGCAACCAACGACGCAGGATGTGCAACCTTGCCAGTCACCGATCATCCATCTGCGATAAACATCGTTACGAGTAGCAACGTAAGTTTCAACGAATTAGAATAATTAGATGGATCGTGTTCTCCTTGGACGAGATCTCCCGTCGTCGCGCGAGGGATCTTTCGATCCTTTTCTCGATATTCGGCGATCACGCGGACGAACGTTGCTCGCTTTCTCACTTAGGTTTCTCGACTTTGAAATCCGAAACTTACAACGTTGTATATTAACGAGGACATCGCGATTGAAATTTTAAGCAATTCGGCGGTATTCGCTCGACTTTTGGAATTTTTTAATTAAAAGTATGTAACGAACGTGTCGCTCTAACCTCGGCAGGCAGGGTGCTCGATAACAGGGTCTCACTTTTTCTTCCGGTCTCGGGATGCTCTTACAGAACGTCTCATCCACGATGCCAGCGAGTTTCTCCAAGCAGCGAGGCTTGGAAATCTGTTCACCGGGTCCGCAATTCGCGCTGCACTTCTCCCAGTCGACAAAATCCCATGAAAACTCCGGCTTACGAGGGCTCTTTTCTTTCACACCGAACGAATACCTCACCGTCACGTTTTCTTTCGGCAGAATCTATTCGATGAAACAACTTACTCGGGCAACGAAATTATGCCGAGTACGTAGCAACGAAACCACTTTTCCATAGTTCAAGGGAGATATTCCAGCCGAGCGGTTGCTCGTTGGTAAACACAGTTGCGTGAGTAAAAAATATTATAACGATAAATACGTTACGATAACCAGAATTATTATAATTTCGCGAGAATCTCTGTCGACAGGGATATGGACGCGAGTGCCAAATACGAATTTATTATTCAGTTTTCTCATACTCTCAGTTTTCGAAACTTGGTTCGAAAGTCCCGTGATTTCTAACGATAAAAGAAGAATTGCGTTTCGTACTCGAACGATTCGGTTGGAAAACGAAGGAATCTTGTTGGATTTAAGCAACCTGCTCGTTTATCGTTGGTAGTAGATGCCGGGTCGGAATTTAACGTCCCCTCTAACGACCGCTTGGAATGTTTTACTAATAGTGTCGCGTAGGTGCGAGTGGTAGTGATAGAAGCAGTCAAAAATATCGCGTAATAGCAATTAGAAATTAGTTAGGTGGCGTTGAACAGAACTTTCTTCGTTTCGCTACTCGAGATATCAACGCGTATCACGACTCGATAAGAAGTGTCCAAATTTGGACACCGTGTTCGAGATACCTTATCAATCTGTCAGGCTGGCTAATTAGAGGACCGCGTTCGTTATGTTTACCAATATAAGCAAATCCTTCGTGACTGGTCCCGGTATGCTGAGAATCTCCTGACTCGCTCTTATCGTTCCTAGCCACGCCCTCGTGCCCGCCACATCGAACATTCCTAAACGATCCCTGAAATGATCGCACGTAATGAAAAGAAAAAGAAAAAACCAACGATTAAATGCGCTTAACGCACGTTGAATACGCAAAGTATATATCGCACGAGTAGGAGCACGAAGTACGTTTGGAGAGACTCGTGTTCTTTAATCGGACATTTTAACGATTAATCGATACATTTCTTTTCTCTCCTCCGCGTTTCTCTAAACGACGCCATTCTCAGAGAACCGATCGACGTTAAGTATGAAAAACAAAAAATAAAACAACGTTCTATCGGTTTTTACGGCACGGTGATATAAAATCTACGACTCTTTTAAAAAGAATACGACGAAGAGAGGAAATGTTTTACGCTTTCGAGAGTCAAGGTGTTCAAGTTCTTTGGCGGAAGTCAATTTACCCATCAATTAACGGTTTTCCGTCTCTGGTCCTCACCACTATCCTGGATTTAGACGGCTCGATCTCCTCTAGCCGGACGTTGGTCGCGCCGACCGGGACGTCCACTACTTTCCTCGGCTCTGCCATTGAAAGTTTTCCCCTCTCGATTATTAGAAGTTTTATACCGAGTGGGACGCGCAGTATCGATTCGAGGGATCGCGAATACGAGATTTATTCGCTGATAGGTTATATCGGTCTGGTTCGAAAGCCGAGGGAATGGATGAGATTCTTTGGGAAATACCTTGGAAAGTTCTCGCACTTTTCACGGATCTAGTGCCTTTATCCGTGAGGAATTTCAACTTCCCTAGCCGGCGTTTTATTTATCGCGATTAGAGATTCTTCCGTGTCTAAAAACTTTCGCCGGCTTTTATATTAAATCAAACTCTCGGCATTTTTTGATCGGGGCGTAAACTATTCTTCTCATACCACGTTCCTCTCTTTGCCTTTACGATTGAAACCGACGAGTTTCTACAAATTTAAATTAATTTTCCGCGAAAGGTGCCTCGTCGTACGACGTAGAAAACTTTTCGATCGATAAAGTTGTATGTTAACGACAAGGTAAAGCGATCGAACCTGAAATAAAGACGTATGATATTTTTTAAGCGGCCAGTTCGACGTTTACTCGTAGCTCTTGACTGTCGGTGATTCTTAATAATCTTGGAAAGGAAAAAAATGTTAACGATACTGGTATATCGTTATCGAAATATCTACAAAACGAAATAAAAGCAGACGTAATTAAAATAACGCGTAGGTACGTTTGAAAAATGTGCAAGTTCTTGGAGGATAGTGCGCTGCCCGAAAGAATGCTGAACGACCCATCTTAGTCGGTAATAAAACGTCGGAATAACTGTAAAACAAGTTATAAAGACTAAAGGCCGGCTAGTACGATAAAACGCGCGACGATATTTCGAAAAGGGAAGAAATCATCTAGAGGAAGAATCGGGTAATTACACTCACGAGACGCCGGACCGATCGTTATCACGGCCTCCTTCAGGCTACACGAAGTGCCATTACCCCTACAGACGCCACACGCATCTTCCACGGCGTTCGACTCCATATTCAGGTCGCAGGGAATCTCTCGACAGACACCTCCGATGCAGATGTCCCGAATACTCCTGTAGCAGGTGGTCCCGTCGATGACTCTCGGCCGAAGCGAAGCCACCACGTTCGTTTCGCTTAAACAGTAAAGGCCGCACGGGTTTTCCGAAGCTTGTAGATCTGCCGATCGACTCGTGTAAGTAACTTATATAGCCGGAGACGATGTATCGACGAAGAGTTCGATATATCGACGAGCTAGTTACCCTCGGGTAGCTTGTAAGCGGTCCATCGGTGAAGTTTCCCGTCTTCTGGAAAGATCCAGTTATCGAACTCGCTGCACTGGACGTCGCGAAAGGACGGCGCGTCAACGTCGCACGGCTGGAATTCAGCAAAAGTTTTAACGACGAACGTGGTGGTTGTGCAAAGTGATCCAACTCGAGATTTGCTTGGAATAACATAGGAAAATGGTTATGTAGATATCGGCTGAAAATTCTACGTCGACAGCGAATAAATTTGTACGTCGTAACGTCGTATCAAAACCAAATTGAACAAAAGATCTCCGTGTCTTCGTTGATAAACGTACAATTTAGTATCTTCACTTGTTAACCGTGTACGCGTTTTCCCGACTGTTTTTTTATCCGTATCGTCAGCCTGCCTGACTTGGTACGATTCTCTCGGATTCGATAAACGAAACGCATTTTCAGCGAATGTTTTCAGAGTAAAGCGTTTTTTTTTTTTCGAGAGAGAGACACGGTTTTTTCTCGAAAGTCGTGGGAACGATAAGATCTTGTAAACCTAGTGAAAATGCTTTTCATTTTTCGAATTGAAGTATATACGACGAGTTACGCTGTACGATGAACGAAGTTTTGATAAGCTTCGATTTTACCGTAGAATATATTTCTGTCCGATATATTTCTGCTTGACTTTTCCGGTGTTACTAACCTTGGTGGCGCATATTTTATGACGTTTTCTGTCACCGCGACAGTAAGCCCCGCCGTTGGATGGCGAAGGATTGATACATCGTCTGACTGAGAAAGCCACACCGGAACCGCAGCTTCGGGAGCATCGACTCCAAGCTGACCAGCTACCCCAACCACCGTCTACGACTCCTGGTCGTTCGCCGACCAGCAGACATTTCATTCCGTAACACCACTGCAAAGTTAATTATCGATCAATTTGACCAACGTCCCACCGTCTTTAAATTAATCGCGTCGCGAGCCGTCTAACGATCGTGACGCCTCTCCGTTCCTCTTATGCGTTATGGAACTTTCAACGAATATCGGGACGTTTCTTTACTCTGACACAGCCGAGGAGAATCTGTTCGCCGTTTAAATAAACTCGTCGAAAGAGCGGATGGAAGTTATTCCGAGTAATCCTGACGCGTTGTCGCAGCTTCGTTATAAGCAAACCATATTTCGAAACATTAAACGCTGGGGAGAGAAATTCGTCGAAGATAAATGTAGAAATGAAAAATTACCATCGAAACGAACCGTTGAAAGTTCAAATCGAAGGATAACGTTGAAAATTGAAAGAAAAGCGAATTTTTCGATTTCCGATATTTTTTGCGGTCTCCTGTCTTCAAGTTGAATAGAAAAAGCAAAAAATCTTTCGATTCGCCGCGCAAATTTTTCTCAGCTGTCGAAATTGAAAGGGAAAAGAAGCAAGCTGCATCGTGACGTTACTACCTGCCGTTTGTCGTCTATTGTTTCCGTGTATCTTTGCGAAACTACTCGATCAGTCTTAATTGCGAGTGGCGGAAAATACACGTACGTTCGAACAACGTGGATGATCGAATTAAACGACGATACCGCTTATCCGCAGTTACGATCTGGCAAGCTCATTCTTATACACGGGAGACCATAGCAATCAGAATTCCATAAGGATATTGGAGAAACTCGAAAGTGCCTTTATCGTATAGTCAGAATAACAAACTAGCCGTGCTTCCGTCGCTCCTTTTCACGAGGTTTTAGGAAGATTCGAGATTCGACGATCTCGCGAAGAGAATCGCGTCACGCTGTGATTTTTACTTGAATCGAAAAATCGATTTATCAACCGGAACACCGGCTGTGGTTGTACGATCACGCTTCGCTACGTGACGGAAGGAAACCAAAAATATTTCTCGAAAATGAATGACTCGAGAATGCTGGAAAACCCGCAGAAACGTGATGAAACGGTCGCGGATGAAAAGAAACATAGTATTCGTTCGTCGGTTCGTTCTTCGCGAATAATTAAACTCGTTATCCAGCGACGCTGAAAAGCAACGCGAAAGCGTAAGTAACTCGACTCGACCCTTTGATTCGATCGTGACGCGTTTTAAGACTTTCGTTCCGATGGCACCGCCGTTACGAGCTTTCGCGATAAACATTTTTATTATTATTATCTCTTTGCGAGTGTCTATGTATGTAACGTCCGGTTTAAAACAGCGTCCTCTGTAAGTCGTAATTCCGACTCTGTCGCGGTTTTAATTCGCGCTAAGCAAACTCGAGCTTGACGAACTAGTGGAGGAAACGCGCGAGGGCTGAAATAAAATCTTATAAAAGCAAATAGCATAACCGATCCGTTACAGGGCAACAAGGTGAATTTTCAGAGTGCTGTTCTTATAGTAACGAGTCGTTTTTAAGGTAAATTGTCTTTGGGACTCATCAGCGCGAAAGCATCTGCTTCGAATTCAATCGCGCGTTACAACTTTCCTCGCTTCATCGATTGTTTATCGATTACAAGTCAAATAGAAGTTTCAAACTCGCTAATGAGTTCATCGCGTAAGAATTCTATTATTCTTCTTATTTAAAAATTAATCGAAGCATCTGTGAATCGAGTTACCGTTAGTGCGTTTATCACGTTGCAGGCGTCTATCGTGGCATTCTGTCATCGCGACATTTATCTTCGTTTCGTACCTCGATTTTCTCAAGGAGCAACTGCGAAGACGTTACTTTGCAAGTTGATTGAATTTATCATCCACGATAAGCAAGCTTATTTTTTCTTTTGTCTGCTATTCATTTCGGAGACAGCTTCGTATTACGGTTGAACGAGGAGTTTGCTCGGTGGCTAAGACGAGCGTTAACGCGTTATGAACCCGAACGCGGCCTCCCTCTGCGACGCGAACTTTCGCACCACTTTGACATCATGTATCATCTAGAGTCAAATATAGCGGGAAATTTGCATACTTATTGAATCTAGTCTTTCGCCGGCTCTTGAAAGACAAACTGACAGTTACCTCTAAATATATATATGTATACACCGACGTTATACACCGATGCAAATAGCTATTGGGTCGTCTATTCGTTTCGAACGTTAAATATCGAGTACTAAATTTTGCATTAGTTATATACTAATCGTTTCGATATTCACCATAAGCGCGATATTCGTATTTTAACTGATTTAAATTACGAATTAATTACGTGAAATTGATATATCGGTGCCTCGGCTATGGACGATACGGCGTAAAAACCGCGGCGGGAAGATTAGTCAAAATATGTTTATCGTCGAGTCGACTAGAGCGTGGAACACGAAGGTAATTTTTCTCTTGTCTCGATGGCCGACTCGTTTCCCAAAATCTGTAGCTCGTTTTCCATGCACCGGAGCTCCGACCACCTTGATCCACGCAAACCGAATAAGCATAGCATGTTCGATGAAGCACGGTTGGCATGGTTGGCAAAGCGCGTGAGGTGAAAGCTAGGTGAAAAAACAGCTGCTCCGCGTGTGGCAGGCGCAATGTCTTAATCAGAGTTGCATTGAAATTCAAACGGCCGAGAAGGAGATTTTTATCCGGGTCGGTTTTACCGTCGGCCCCTACTAGACCAGTTTCTTGCAAAAGTCCTGCTGTAAAACGGCTGCCCGCGTATTTATAGAGAATTATCGCATATCTAAACAATACGTATCATTGCAACGCAGAAACGTACACGTAATTCTTTCGCAATCGACCGCGTCGGGACGCGTGATGTCGCGTCGCACGCCCGACAAAAGCTTGCAATCGACCCCCCCGATGTCCCGGATCGTTAACCCTCTTACACTATCCGTTACCCGAGAAACCTTCCAGTAATTCAGATATGTAAATGCGAGCGTTCGCTGGCCGTAATATAGATCGTACGATAGAATACGAGCTTGAAGATGAAGCGCGATACTTTTTCTGTGTAATTACTGGCTTATTTATAAGAGCGTTTATTCCTCTTTTAGGGATTATAAATTTCTTTGAGGAAAGGGGGCGATAATCTACCGAGTTTCATAAAAACGCCTCTACTTTACGCGTGTGATCAATTTGGAAAGCAGGTCCCGTCGCATCCTTCTTTAAGAATTTTGACCTGTTCGGAATTAAATACGGCCTTGGATACATAAAAACGGACAGTCCCTCTTATCGTCGTCTCATCTGCGATACCGAAATATCTCTGAAACGAAGCGTCTCGGGTGATCGAAGATTCGCACGAAGGGGCAAATCGTTTGCGACGTTCGGACGATCCGTTGGCCTCGATCCTCCGGTATTTTCATTAGCCGAGTAAAATTAAGTAACGTGGAGAGATCAACGTCGAGATCAGGGACAGGTAGTCGTTAATTTGTCTTTGCATATTTCCAGGCAATAATTTACTCTGTTCTGTCCGCAACGCGTGCCCTCCGCCGCTGGTTTCCTCGCGGACACGCAACCCCTTCCCGGAATGGCACACCTCAGGGTTTCGCAGTTCTGAAAATGAAACGCGATCGTATTGGCGGGGTCGAAGCTGCACGTATGTGTCGTCGGCGGTATGAATCGCGGCGATTGTGATATCGCGAAACGATAGGCCTACTTCGAACGTCGCTTATCTAAACCGAACGATGCACGACAGAACGTATTTTCCTAAAAGGATAAGGTAGACCGCGCGTAAGGTAGAAGCTTGCTGCGGCGAACGGCAGATGGTGCCTGTTCACGGGCGGTCTGCGTTTATCGCCGTTTATCGCATCGGTATCGCGATTCCTGACGACGACTGACGAGTTGCACGCCTCGAATCGCCAAGGAAATGCAACCAATCCTCGAACACGTACGACGTTACGCTGTCACTACGTAAGAAATATCGCTTCTTATTTCCCGGCCTAAATCGAAATCGTGCGATCGAAGTAGCGGCAAATGTTTAAATTTAAACTTTGAAGTATCGAACTTTGTCGGGATAAATGATCGAGCCCTTCGCGATAAGATCAACCGAAAGCTCGTTTCGTCGAAACTCAACCAGTTACTGAAATGTAACTTTTGTCAGAACCGTTTCTTTACTTATCTCTGCGCGTGACAAATTTTGAGGCAAAGAACTCGACAGCTTCGCGTCGAGACGAACGAAGAGTTGAAATTTTGAATGTTTGAATTAAATCTTTTCCGTTAAACGAACTCGACGAGAGAATCGATCGATCCAGTTAAATAAGAAATTTCAATCGTTAGTGAAACGAAAGTTTAGAAGAGTACGCGAACCGACCCGCTTGGTACAAAAGGCAATTTACGATGTCTAAAATAATCGAGAAACCATGTTGTCCGACAACGTAAACGTAATTATTCTCTGTAGTTTATTAGGTTTAAGCGACGCAAAGAGAATGATAAATTGAATTACATAAATTATATGAAATTGCCTTAGTAGTCGAGGCACCTTTGAATTCAGTCACGTTAATATATCTGTACTCGGTACTCTAATTAAATTCTCTGAGATAGGAAAATTAAAGAAATTAACTTCGTCTAAAGTATAGCCACTTAAAAGCAAAGGTTTGTTCCATCCGGCCCCTTGATTAGAAGGTTGCATGGCGAAAAGAGAGCAAGTTAAACGGCGCTAATACGTAATTGAAACGATACGCCTCGAGCATCGAGGAAAGTTGTAATTTTGTTTTCTCGGACATGAGACGCGAATACGTAGAAACAAGTGCGAAAGGAACGGCATTCGATTCATACACGTTGCGATACATGAAAAATAATCGGGTTTCCCGCGGTTTTCGGACAATTTCACCGGTGACGTGCTATAAAAACGTCAACATATGCTCGTGGAAGTAATTTTTTGTTCGTCAAGGCAAACAGCTAGACAAATTTAACTAATTTCGTATGCGCGGACGGCTTAATTAACGCGGCAAAGTCGTTGAACAAAGCTGAAAGTGTTTGCAGCTGCCGCTTTACACCGACCTCGACTGTTACAAATACGAATAACTTAATGAACAAGTGGAACACATTAATGAAACCGCACCAGTTCACGCAGTTACGGGTGAACTTTCTTTTCTGCCGTAACAGGAGGAAAAAGAAAAAAGAAACCGGATCTTTGTTTCGCCGGTGCGTATGCAAATATCAAACAATAACGCGTATTAACGCGTTTATCGCAGTTCCTGGAAAACAAAGTCGTTCGATAAATAAACGGCGCACACTCTGAATTTTCGTTAAGTTCATTAACGTTCGCGTCACCCTGCTACGCGCGTCTCTATGTTTTCGTATTTAATTATAAAATTACAACGACCCCGTGTTGGCCCATCATTAACGATTTCGAATGACGAAATAACGAGGCTGTTTGACCGAGGTTCGACGCGACAGCCGCTCGGTTTTCGGTCTCCCTCTCGTTAAATCGATCGAGCTACGGCGCGAACGTTCAAGCTTATGAAAATATTGATTTTCGTCTTTTTAAAGATGCGAAGGTAAAACGATCGATCACATTCGCGTTGATGGAAACAACGAAAACGTTATTCTCGCGAACGTTTGAATTTTCGTCGTGGATCCAGTTTTCAGAACCCAGCGAGGCTACATATTCTTTCTTGGCCCCAACGAAATATGACGGAAATATAAAAGATATGGAGCTGCATGCCGCGCCGGCGCATAATATTACGTGGAAAATACGGTTGCGGAAGAGCCACGTAACGTAATATCCCGTTGAGAATAGGAGCTGGCTACGAAGAAAGACAAGTACGCTTTAAAAAAATAATACAGAGGCGATTAAATTTGCTTTCTTACTATGCTCAGGTCGCATTGCCGTGCATCAGAACTGTACTGTATCCGACATTGGTCATCCGCGTCGTACACTACACCTGGAAGAAGGTCCGTGCTGGGAAACTCGTGATTTTGCTGCTCGTCTTCCAAACAAAATCCCAAACCTGTCCTGCAAGAATAATCGCACGGATAATCTTCTTTAGCGTTTGCCAACTATCAGCGATCTAAAGAAGCGTTAAAATATTTTGCTTTTATTAGCGATAGCCTTGCCCGTTTTTTCTTCTTTTTCTTTTTTTTTCTTTCTTTTTTTGGACATCCGCAACGGCATTAAGCAAATAGAGGAGTTTGATAAAATCGTAAGAATTTTAGCAACACGAAGAATAGAAATACACTGTTCTTCCGTTTTAGAGTTCTGGAAGAAATCCAATTTTATCGTAGAATTTTAAAGCGTTTTTCGGTCAACAAGGTTCTTCGCTGCTTTAAAATGAATGAAAGCAAAAGCAATCTCGAATCGAACTGATAAAGTTCCGGTGCTGTACAATGCAGTTTCTTACTCGATATACGATTTCAGCGAATTCCTCGAACACTCGGACCATCTTTTCGTGACATACATGTTGCCGGGATGCATGACCGTCGTCTCCACGTATCCTTTTCCACGACGAATAATGCCCGAGCAACCGTTTTCCTCTCGGACGTCGTGCGACATGCCTAATCTATGTTAAAAGTTCATCTCAAGCTCGAAACGAATGAATAACAAATCCGACGATAACAACGTCTTAGCTTTGCGAGAAAGAAGAAGAAAAAAAAAAGGCAAAGAATGACGCGTGTCGCGAACGAAGGTCCTTCGTCGGTAAAGGTTAAAATTCTAAACATATCGTATCACACGCTTATTAGTTTCACGAGTACGTTGTTTCGATGAAGGTTACTCGAAAGTCATTCAAAGGTCGTCTATAGCATTATCCATCTTAATGTCAACCGTACGTAATATCATTTAGAAGTTACAAGTTAATGGAAGTGGTATCTTACGAGGCTTGTTATCGTGTTACATTCTTTGGAACTCCTTCTGAACCTTCGCATTTCGAACTGTAGTATTCTTTAGCGTAAGAAATAAAAGGAGGAAGAAGAGGAAGAAAAAGAAGAAGAATGAAACTCGTACGTATGTCCGATGTGATGAGCGATGTGGTATCCTGTGTGTAGGCCGATATCATTTATAACGACAGCGCCTTTCAGAGGGTCGCAAGTTCCAGCGATCGTCGAGGTACCGGTGAAACCGCACAAGTTGGGCATATCACAGACGTTACTCCTGGTTAAACGAATGAACGATGAAGCTCGTTCGAGGTTAAGTTGGATACGCGCAACGTTAATTCGATCGCAAGGTACCTTGTAATGAGAATAGCGCAGTCGTGGTGATTCGGGTGTGAATCGTCACCAGGGTTGATCGTTTCTTGCCACTCCTGGAAGTATTTTAGGCTACTGTTTGGATCTTTAGTTATCGCTACAGTCATCTGTATTCGTGATTTAACGCGCGTAAGTGATATTAAGGAAACACGGCTAGAGGTATAACGATGTCGTAAAGTAAAGAAAACTACCTCGTCTTCTTGGGCATGCATTCTTATGATTCTAACAACGGTTAATTCCATTGGAATGCCTAGACTATCGTCGTGTAACAATCCTGCGGCCTGAAACACGCTTAAAATTAATAACTTTTAGCGATCCTGTTATTATCAGAAAATAACGCAGGTACATCCGTGTTATGTGTTGGAACGTGCAAAGGCCTTTTGCCTATTTTTAAGCCTTAATGGAAGGCAATTAGGAGTAAAGTAGGGCAAAGTTAGTACCATGTTGAGCAGCGTCAGCGCGTAATTCTCGACGTCGAAATCCTGGCGATAATCGAGAACGGTCTTGTCGAGTACCAGCAGCAGTTCTATCGTGTAGGATTTAGTCTGCTTCTTAGGTGGGTGGCTTTTCTGCGAACTGAAAGCGCGCTTGGCAATGGTTTTGGCCATATTGCCGGTGACATTACAGAGAATCTCGGCGTTCCTTCCGAATTCGTCCGGACTCTTTTTGTAGACGACATGCGGGTGCTCCGTTTCTTTGGTAAAGTCGTGACCTGCCACCGGCTGAATCGTGTACCACGATCGTTTCGTTCTAATATATCCGGCCTGGAGATGAGAACACCGAGATTCCTTCTAGTCAGATTTATCTTACGTCGTTTGAAAGTCGTTTGAAAGCTTTGTCCGACAAGGCTGCCTCTCGTAATTTAAAAGCCTTATCCGTTTGTTTCAAACAGGCCGCGAATTAACGTCGCGTCTCTAGCTTACGCTGGAAAGTTTACATCTTAAATAGGCCAAATCCGATATATCGTTCGAGATTTCAAACGACCAATCGTCAAAGGAATATAAAAGGCGATACTAACGAGGCCGTAACAAGTGGACAAGGCGCTGTTGCCCGATTGACCGAGAACGCGACCCTGATAGTGGCACTGGCTGTCGCGTATTCCTCGTAATTTTACATTCTTTAAGAAATCATCGTTGTCTTCAGCTTTAGAGGTTCTCGATACCTTGTGCTCTTCTACGATAGCGCCTGAATAAAATGTTTCCGTATCGTATGCGGACCGTACAAGTCTAACTTTATAGCTTCCGTCTGATATAAATAAATTGAAATAAACTGTTCGATTTATTCATCTCTTTACAGAGAGAAAGCTCTAGCACGGTGTTATATAATTTAAAATCGAAAGGTTGCGTCGCATCGGGGAAAACTACTCTGCTGTGGCAAATTTATCGCGATGAAACTTCAACGATGCAACGATTCTCGGCGAGCTGCAGCTCGTACAAGCAAACGTTAGCACGTCCCTTTTTCAAGGTTGCTCGGTGAAATTAGCATAGACACCGGGTATCGAGGAGATTTTCAACTCGCCTGGAGCAACGAGTCGGGAATTCGGCCGAAGCTCGAGATGATGTTCCTCGTCGTCGATTTGCAAACGGTAGTGAACAGCGTCGTCGGGAATCCTATCCGCGGCTGTTCGATCCATGTAGAAGGAACGCTTGAAGTGATGAGGTATTCGATGCGACACGAACTTTCCATCCGACCTGACTTTCCTCGGGACCACGATCTCGTATCCGGCGCGCGTGCTACGCCCTTGAAAAATGAATCGTCGTTATCAGGCTGTCGCCTTCCTTCGATCGCGTCTCATCTCGTCGGGAACATCTTCCATCCGACTCGAATTCAATCAATTATTCCACGGAGAATACCAATTTTCGAGTGAAACTCCTTGCCGGAGGCGGCGGAATCAAGGAACCTCGACGTTACCCTTCGCTTCCCTTCGGAATACGTGTCTGCCTTGATTCTAGGACCTTCTGAATTCCTTCATTACCATAATCAGCGTTATCATAATCATATATCATTGCTCGAGGTTCAGCGCTAATAATCGTATCAAATTAATACGAAGGTAGTAGCGTCGGTAAAGTGAATACATAATTAACAACGTTAACATCCACGTTTACATAAAACGCTTACATTATACCGCTGTCGAATTACGTTAGATAATTAGCTTCAACTTTGATATTTGAACGTTGATCGAGCCAAGTCGATGATTAAACGAGATTCGCGACTAACTAGCGTTTCTATAACGCGCCAACCGCGAGATAAATTTTTCGTTTATCTAGCTTCGTCGAATGATATCTACATAGAAGGTAAATGCTTAATTCTCGTAACGAAGCAAATTAGAGCGTGGCCTACAAATTTTCCACCGTTTCACAATTCCGCAACGGTCGGGTTCGACATTTCCGATATTCAGTAATTTGCCCAAGCAGATCGAGTTTCCTCGTTGAATCGACCGCGGCACAGCGCATAGAAATGCAGCGCTGTTTCGCGCTTCTTCAAGATATTTCTTCCAAGGGTATAACTCTGTTTGCGCATGCCACGCTTCACGACTACAATTTACGCGTCGGTTGTTCCGTGTTCGTTCGATACCTACATGCCGGCGTGTTTTGCGAAAGGCCGGCGACCTACTTCTCGAGTAGGCGGCGGAGCAACGAAAAATCTTGTACGCGAGAGAACGTGTTCGCTAATGAATCCGCTTTATCGCGAAAAGTGCCCTTCAGGGTTTAATTTCCTGGCCGCCGATCGCCGAGAAAATTTCATCAACCGCGCTTCGATATCTTTGATCTCTTTTTCTCTTTGTCAAGAAAAACGTAGAAAAGAGGAAAAACCGCTTTGCTGCCTCATATCTAAATAACGGTTTCCTTTAATCGCGTAGCGCGTTCCTCGCCGCATGCTGCGACTCAAAATCAATTAACGAGATATACGTGCGATCTTTATGTCGACTACGTACCTACTTTCGTTCTGTACGTTCGACGTATCGGCACAGGGTATTGCATTAGTTTCGTGTTGTAAAACGTCGAATTCGACGAGATTGGTGGCACCTTTGAACGACTTGTTATCTCAACAGCTTCGAATAGCAATGACAGTCTTTTTATTCAAACGCTATCCTATCTTTTCTTTATCATGGTAATAGAAAAAGTTGCTATCCCTTGCAAAAACAAAGAATGAATCGTCGAGTAAAATTACAAAACAGTACAAGTTTAAGTTAGCGCGTACTATGCGTACCATGCTAACGTTTGAGCGTGCATGTATGGAATACGTAATTTATCATCGGTATATTAACCGACGAAACTTTCCCGCATTCGCGAGCATTCGAAAGTTACGAACATAAGTACATATGCCTGGAATCCCTATTTTCCACTCGGTCAAGAGTTTAATAACGTATCGACCGATCGGAGGAGCGAAAACATACGTTTGGCGTACTCGAGTCGTTATCGAAGCGAACGATTCACCGGCACGTTCTCTTGCGTCGAAACCGTCGAAAAATGTATTCGGATCGCGGCCAAGAAGCGGTTGCTCGGTGGACTAACTCGGAGAGTTGAAGTAGAGACGAGCCGCCTCTTCCAAGAACTTTCAAGTAGCTTCGAGAGGAGAAAATCGATGAAGCACGAACATGGAATGAACAGAACGAGCGACCGCATCATCGTTCAACCATCGACGCGTACCTTGCGCGATCACAGAGATATTCGAAAACCTCGTTTCTCTCTCGGTAACTCTACGCCGATGACTGAAAAGCGTGGCAAACGTATCTCCGCTTCGATGTAGAATTTTGATTTCGTTATCATTTGGGACGACGGTGCCGACAGCATCGTGTAGCCGATTTTTCGGACGCGTAGCCGCGTTGTTGCAACGCTTTTGTCCATCCGCGTAAAACTAACCAACGTGTCGCGATAAAAATAAAACGGAAATATGCCAGGCAAGAGGTACGTTTTAATTGCTGTGCTATGTGTGTATGTAGCGCGAGCGCGGGCCAAACGACTAACGCGTAACTCGCTGGAGATTATACACCTAGTGAACAAAATTTCGTATAGAGGGCACATGTGTATAAGTGTAACAGCGAATTATTAAACTACGCTGGCGAGTATAAATCTACGAAGTAGATTGAATCGCATCTCGTTCGATTTTAAGATTTATCTTCGCGCGGTATCCCGACGGCGACGATTTGTCTGAAAACGTTACGTAACTCGTCAGAAACGATTAGGTTATAGGGATTATCGTTGTACGGAGAAGGAAGGCGAGAACTCTCTAACGATTTTTTATCGGATAACGGCGGCAACATGGAGAAACGCGAAGCGGAATGAGCTCTGGTTGGAAGAACCATCGGGTTTCCATTTTTACCATAGCCGCGAAATCACGAAAAATAGTTGCCACGTTCTTGCGAGACTCGAAAAAACTCTTCTCTGATAGATACCAGACACTTTGTCTGACCGGAACAGGTCGACGGAGAAGAAGCTACAGCGCGATTCAACGTTGAATCACCAGATCTCGCGGTATTACTTTTTCTCGACATTTCGCGAACACCCAAGATATACGATTCTGACGGAAGAGACTGGACTCCGGCCGCGAAGGCGATCGCAATAACGACTTCTCGTCTACCGGAAAAATATCGCGGAAAAAGATTTTTCAAGGTTTGCAAGAAATGTCTGTTCTTCGTCATTTCTCAACGAACGCTTACGATAAAAACTATATCGCGGGTGGTAGGACCGCTTTATGGCGTGCGACAACAAAGTTCTATCGATAGCGCAGTTCGAGAAAATCATTAAGAAGAAGGAATCTTGTTTTGCTATCACGGAAGGTAAATCGTTATTCGAAAGGATTTATTCCACGATGTAATCCTTTATGAAACGAATAAGAAAGGTATCGGTATCGTATGTAGAAATATTAATTTTACATTAACGTTGTAACAGTAGATAAATTGAGAATAATTGCGGAACGGAGACCGTGAAATATTCGTTGTAACCTCAGACAACAACGCTCATGTAATGTAAAGAATGTGAAATGTTCTCTCTCGTAGAAATATTTAATCCGGAATATTTGTAGCCTTAATTAATTTTAATTAATTTGAAATCACGTTGGGATATACGTTTGGTTACACTCGGCGACTGTGCATTTCAGCAAAAAGGAAGTTCCACTCTACCAGTTAGAGAGAAAACGCGTGGAAATTGAGCGACGATGCTGAATGCTGTCCTGGAATTTCGGAATACGAGAAATTTACAATGTTGTCTTTCCGAATTGCGTGTATCCGAAATTCCAACAAACGCCCGAAAGCACGTCAAAATAATTAGACGAAAAGCCAACGTCGTTTCGTGATTTACGTTTACATCCGTTCGCAGTAGTATAATCAATGATTAGGAAGTCTAGCTGTGCATATCTATAATTATACTTTGATAGGTTTACATCTACTCGATATTAAGAAAGAAAATTACAAATGAAAAGAAAAGAAGATAAGATGTTTGAATTTCTCTTCGATCATTCACGTTTCAATCTTTTCAAGTTTACTTTCGTTTGGGGTTTCGACGAACTAGTTACCTCTCGATTCTCGATATTTGCTTACGAATATTCGTCGTTTGTACTTTATTCTTATCGACGATGATCTTTTGATAAATTTCACTGATAGAACGAATTACATTTTGTCACATCGATTTAAATTATCAGACGCACCGAGTCGACGCGACGCGGCACGACGCGACAAAGTACGTAATTATAGAAGAAAAATTAATTTCAAAATGCGATTGGAGAAATCAACGTAACGAGCCAGCCGATCTCTTGAAACTTGTATCGCGGCGCCGTATATCGGAATTCGGTGACACGCTTGGCAGAAACGCTAATGAGCAGTCGGATTGTTAAATTATTTTTTGCCAACGATAGAGGGATATCGTATTCGTTGCGTATGCAAGGCTGGTCGCGTACACGCGGCATGTTTCATCGATCGTTTCGTTGAAAACCGTTCGTCGTTTACATGGAACGTTTCGCTTTGACCAGTCGGAGTTCAAATTAAAACTATCGAAGCATCGATCACGGCGACATAACCAAAGCACCATTGATCGGATTTATGAAATTTCGCTTTTTGATGGTGGAAAAATACGTTACCCGTGTACACAGCGGCAAATTCTGCGCAGAAGAACGTAATGAACAGAAGGAAATAAACCATTGGGAGAATCGAGGAACGTTTAACCATTCTGATTTCTCAGGGACAATTTCGTCGTGACAGCCTTTCGCCGCTAAAGCGGATAATTCCACGGATGAGACTGGAAAAATAGAGACAGCGGGAGAGGGAGAGGGAGAGGGAGAGAGAGAGAGAGAGAGAGAGAGAGAGAGAGAGAAAGAGGAGACAAATCTTTGACGAAAGGCGCACCGCGTATCGATTTAAGAACAAAACGTTTCGATGTGTCGAATTGAACGTCGATGCAACTTCAAAGGAAACAAATTTCGTTAAACGCGTTAATTGGGGCCGGGTTTCCGATCGCCAGGCGATTCGTTGAATAATCTGTAAATAGTCTATTTCGATGGTTAAAAGCTCGACGCGGAGACGTAGATCGTTAAGAATGAAATCTAAGTAAGTTGACAATTAATTGAAGGATATAAAGAGCAGAAAAAATACGAGAGTGAAACACAATGGATACGAAGATCCTCTTTTTGTCGGCCGATATTTAATTCCATTTTCAAAGTACGATTGTACACGTGGAAGAAAAAAGTTGGTTCGTCGAGCGACTACGGTAAAAGGCACTTCACAGTCAGCCTTCTAGGTGACTTACAATAGCCGTGTGATGCAATCTCCTTATCGTAAAGTTCAGATTAAAGCGGTAAAAAGTTTTATACTCCCGACCAGAAACTTCAGTCGCTCGCAGCAACTCTTTCCCACCGAGCGACTCTCCTTGCTTCTTCCTTTCTCTTTCCCTCGTCTTACGTCGCTTCTTTACGTTTATCTTTTTCTCCTGTGTTTGAACGGGCTTCTTTGTTTCAAAACTGCCACCACTATATTTTCAAGCATTTCCCTTCATTCCCCTTGGAAGAGACGTAATTACGTACGATACGGACGATTAATAGGGAAACCAGAATCAGCGGTTGGTGTATCGTTATTGCGGTTTCGTGGACGCTGTTTCGCCGTTCCCGGGATCTAGTTTTTCACATTTACCAAGCCAGACTCGTCAGACCGCGCTGCTTTTATTTCCGTCCCGTTCTCGAACCAAGGCTCCCGGCATCGCTAATTAATGAAATTTCGCGCGAAAGACGAGCGATGATAAGACATTCCTGGTGGCGCGCAACGACACCCAAAGAATTACGTTTTCCCAATGTTTTCTTCGTTATTCTGTCTCGTCGATCTAGAAATCCCTGTGCGCGTATTCATTCGCCATTTCGTTTCGACAATCCTGCAGCATGTTCCACTCCTTGACGAGGACCCTTCCCTTTTCGTTTCTTTCTCTGTTCCCCTTTGTCCATTTTTTAAATAACGAATGGTCTTCCACTTCATCGCGTCGCTATTTCTCGCAAGTAGACGAAATTTTAATATATCTAAAAAGACAGGAACATGCGCAACAGCAACGGGAAACTGTCGATAGAGAAGTTTAGAGTGCTTTGTTCGCCCGCAGACGGCTTGTATACTCGAAAGTGTTGTGTAAAAATAAAACTGCCGCCTCGTAGAGGACGAGCACCGTGTTTCCGATGCTTTGCACAAGGGAAAAAACAATTTGAACTGCGAGAGGGTGAAAGTTGATTGTTTTGAGAGATCGTTGGCATTGTTCTTATGGCCGCGAAACACTCGATATGTTCGATCGTTTCACCGAAAATTCGAGTTCCAGTAGAAGTCGTCGGGCGAAACCCTTGTCGAACGTGTTGCCGTGTTTTAATTAAAATCGGGCTTTCCGTCTCCAAAAATATTTCTTCACGAGTCATTGCAGTCGGATCTTAGTTGCGGGCAGCCTCTATCGCCAAGGTAAAATTGGTTGGTCGATGGTTGGTATTAAAACTGAACGTAATTATGCAAATATTAAAATTAATTAATCATCCTAAACGAAATACGTACGAGATTCTAATACTTGCGTCCACCTGCGTATTAATTGAACGGATAAATGGTTGACTAGAGCGGAAATCGCTGGGCTATCGATCTTTTCGACTTTAACGCGAAAGAAAATATATAGTAATACGTTGGTGTAAGAGAGTAGATTAGATGTATATAAGTATTGAATTTTATACGCGCGATAAAATATGACTGTTAAACGAGCAAAGATATATGAGAATACGAAGTCAAGGAAAAAGGATAACTCGTAGATCTTCGGAAGAAATATCCAGAAAGATAGAGTACTTTTCTTATTACGATACTTTTTCGTTTTTCTGACCGTAGAGAAAGAAACCTGACATCCAAAGGAAGGATGAATCGCAATCGTTAGTATAGGCAATTTTTTCCACGTGTTTAGAGGTTTAACTTTAGTTCAGGGACACTTTATACAAGATATTTTAGATACAAATCACGGCTTTAAGAAAATTGCACTTTCTGTAGGAATTATTAAGTTTTTCACCTTAGATCGATTAATCTTTGTAGTGCTGGTTTTCACGGCGATATAGCTGTAAATATGTCAATCATCGCGATCATTTTTCTTAAAAAGAAAATGCGATTAATCATCTTTTCGGTTAAAAAATCCCCGATTTTTCGATCAATCAACACGACAGTACGCGCTAAAGAGAAAATTTAATTAATCGATGAGTATATTTTTCGGCAAATATATGGATTCGCAAACGTATGAATATGCTAAAGGATTTTCTCTGTTGAAAGACCAGTGATTAAGCGTCGAACCCCTGTACTGCTAAACGTTCCACGTTAATTAAACATCGACGGTGGTATTTATTTGAATAATCTACTCACATCGATACATCGTACGACATTAACATATTTGCCTTTCTACAAATGTCTACAAAACGTACCGCTATGTATCGAAATACGTTTCTCATCTAAATTTACGTCTGGAGGTTGTTTGCACGTCGTTCGTATATTATCAATAATTCTAAAAAAGGAATTACGTTTAACGATACTTCATTTTTCCTATCGAATCGACGTACTTACTCTTATTCCGACATCGTTCGTCTTCCAGTTATAAATCGGAAGAGCTCGAGTTAATTTGTTAGCGAGCTATTGCAACGAAAGCTGCGCTCTCATATCAATCATTCCGAAGGTATAAGTCACGCAAGCACGGCAGAAATTTGCGGATTCGTATTTCCATTAAAGTGCTTCCTTCCCTCAGGTTTTTTCCGGCCGTGCTTCCGGGGTTTAAGCGTATGACAAGCATCTTAAGACGAAAAGCATTCGTAAAATGAATCCTCGCGATATGGTGCGACGAGAACCAAGAAGGACCGGGAAGGTGGTTCATTTTTTCAAATGGAATCAACCAGGCAGGAAAAGTAGGTGGCTCGAACGACGGAGTCTAGACGGTTCGTATGCAAATCCGAAAAAAAAGACGGGATGGAGCGGAACGGAAACGAACTGAACGCCGCGTCGCGCGGCGCTGACAGTCGACTGGAATCACCAGCCATATCAACCAGTGACTTATTATATTCGGAATAATAATAAGGCGGTGCAGCGGTTGCATTCTCCGGCATACCGACCGAACTTTTAGCAATTCAAACTATCGTTTGGGCTTTGGTTGTTTTCTTCCACCGAGTAAAGAGGGTAACTCGACGGACTTTTCGTGCCGCGGAAGGAAAACTGGAATCCGACCGCGGATTTAAACAGGGTGTTTGATAAACGCCGTGACCTCTGTACAGGAGAAAGCTCTCGTATCTAGTAACATGAAACCGACGCGTCGCTCCAGGCAACCTTTCGCCAAGCTTTTGCATTCGCCTGGCCTTATTCCTTTTTCGATCCGTCGTAACTTATATTTCTCGCGATAATTTCGAATTGCTTTGGAATCGCGCAATAGCATTCTTGAAACATATAGATGGCGTGGGTGAAATGTGGGTCGAAACGCGAATAAGCTTGATTTACCATACAGCGTCGTATAGACGACCTTACGAATATCGGAAGACGTCGTTTATAAAGAAATTACAAGTCTCGCTAATGCGAAATTTCAATTAAAGTTCTTCGCGTTTAACCGACTACCATCCTTCTACTTATAGAAGAAGGAAGAACGCGATAAAAATGTGTTTTAATATCCTATAAAGAAATTGTTCAAATATTCCATGTATTAAACCCGCGACCACGAAATTTTTAAGTCGAATAACTTTCCTAGGAAGTTGCGGCAACAACGTTCTTCTTCATCTAAAAGAAAGAAACTGAAAAAAATTAGGTCGAGCCTCGGCGAGTCCAGCATCCATCTCCGCGTTTCAGCGGCGCTTTACATTTAAAAGATATCTCAGACTGCTCAGGAAGGAACGGGGACAGGATGTCGCGGAAAGAAGCACCGAAAGAGAAGATACACCGTTGGGAAACAGACGTGTTTCGAGAAACTGCGCGACCACTCCATTTCCTTCCTTTATTTCTTCCTCCGCAGACGAGTGCCGCTTTTCTGATGAGTCCAACCGACCGCAACTCCTCGCCGTATCTCTAGGTATGTACTTCCAGGAACCTTCGGTTAAAATTCGAATTCCTTTCCGCATCGAGTGGCAAACCGCGCCTCGTCCCGTATTACGTTTTCCGAACGTTATTCCCCGCGCTTTCAGTGCAACGTGGTTACATATTTCCACTTCACACTCTCGTTTCGTCTATTTAGCTGTTCAGCGTGTCTCTGATTGTTTGTTTTTCTGCCGAGTTCTGCGGATAAAACGAGTAACTAAGCATTTCGCAGAAAAAACCGATTTACGTTGAAAATCCATGTAAAATCTAACCAGCCAACGTTATTACTAAAAAATTACATACGATACGAACGCCGTATTCGCACTGTTATTTCAAAATCTTTCTTTTCGACCTGTTCGCCTCTCTGAAACGCTAAATATTCGACGTAGGCTTTAAGCCGATTTTTATTCCTCGTTTATTCGAGACCATCGTTTTCTTCAAAACACCTTCGTAATAAAGAAACAAATAGTTCGCACGACAGATATACGACAAATGCTACAAGTTCGCCTATTTGTGAGATTACAGTTTGACGATGCGTCCTACGATATTTACGAAAAAATGTTGATACCTTCGGATCGAAACGTCCATCCGTCGACGAACGAACAAGTTTCTCGCGAGATAATAAAGGAACGAAGATTCTGCACTGTCAGTCGTTCGCCAATGGCGGGTCGTCGATGAGGTAGCCATTATCGTAAACTGTGGATTCGGCCTGGCGAATTTACGAAGATTGAATTAAATTGTAACTTCCTCGAGGAAATACTATCAAGATAAAGAAAGGATACCTGGACGAAAGGAGAAAAACGAAAGATGTAGAATAGCGGTGGAAACGATGAATGGCCTCGCAAATACCTACGTATTCTCAATGGTATTATACAAAGTGTTTATTTTCTGCTGAAATATATTTTGTTTCACGTGCAGACTTCGAATAAACAAATAATCAGACTTCAAATCTCCTCACGGAGTTAATATCTCATACAAAGTGATAATTGATAATTGAATCAGTGCCAGCGCTAACAGCGAGGAATAAACGGAAACATCGTTTTATGGAGCACTCCGTTTCGTACCACGGAACGTATTCAAAATTGTGGTCTCGTAAATCGGCGTTAGCCTTCCCTGCGACTCGACGATTCTCGACATTCGCCACCCTCTCTTGGTCGTTATCTCGGTAGTTTCATGGCGTTAGGTTAAACGAAACCGTTCGATAAGGTCGTAGGATTTAGCGACGAAGGCGTTTCAGCGAGAGGCGTCCAACGTCCATCGATTTTCGATTTTCGCCAGTGATTCTTTTTTTTCACTTTTCCCTCGATTCGTTTCGTTCTCTCGAAATAAGTACGAATTTATATGAACGACACAGATCGAAGTACGAGAATACCATATTCTACGTTTCACAACACGATTAAATAATTCACCGGACAAGATAAAAACACAAAGGAGCCGAGCCACGATGTTTTGATTTCGAGCAGAGGCCTACTCAAAAATTAAAATCGATGCATCGGGTCGGATTGTGAACAACGAATCAGCCGCTGGTTAAAAATTCCGTTCGAACGAAAACATTTGTCGGTTTCCTAGTTTCGATGCGCGTTTCCCGTCGTCATCGACGTTGTTTTTTTTTTTTTTTTCATGCAATTGACCGATCGAACCGACAGATCGAGAATTCGGAAAACAATGTGCATACAGAGCGAGCCATAAATGGGAATCGCGTTTTCCCAGCAGCGTTTTTAATTACGAGCGCAGCTGTCGCAGGCGATTCGAAAGGCGGTCGCGGAGACTCGACCAATCAGGCCGGAAGATCGCGTCGCGTTTGATAGTTCGACGACCGATCCAGAAGACGGATAAACATCCGATATATGCGAGAAATGTAAATTTCGGTACCATCTGCCATGTTCAGTATCAGGGATAGTTCCGATATCGAGGTGAACTTGGTCGTCCCATTACAACGATGTCGCGCGGTCGATCGATCGTCGCGCGTGTAGTTGTTTCATCAAACTTTTGCCACTGTTTTGTCGTTTGTAGCCGCTGTTCAAAATTCATTTCACACTTTGCACGAAAGACGGCGATCCATAAAAACAGAGAAAAGATCGGTACCCCGGCCATCAGGGAAGATTAACGACCTGTGCGTTTGTACGAACGGTGCATACGTATTAAGAGAAATTAACTATTAATTCTAGAAATAATCGTTTTAAAACTAATCGAAGCGTGCCATATTATTTTAGTTTAATGGCGTATATAAACTTTTGGAAATATCTCGGACCATCGAATTTCTCAAAAGTTCCACGGAGATTAAGGGATTCCAAGTTCTTAATTGGAGTTTTCGAGAACATCGAAAACAACGAAAATATGCAACAGCCGAAAATGGCGACTCGAGTATAATATGCTCCATTCTACGCCACGAACGGATATCACCGGCGAAGTAAGGTGAATTGAAAAACTTCGAAGAAACTTCCTCCGGTTTAATTCCAGATTAAGACCGAAATTACCGAGCGCGCTCTTTTTCAGCCATAACTTAGGATGCGTCCAGCTGATTTACTGCCACGAGAGGGTTAGCGTTCACATTTACCGAATGCGGCCTCCCGATGCGATTTCAAGAATGACGATCAACTTCCTGAACGAGTCTGGCAGCAATACCAGTTAATGTTTTATTTTCTACGTCGACTGCATAACTCAAAAAGGCATTCACTTCGACTTGTTCGTCATTTTATATTGTAATTTGGTTGAAAAGGTCTCCGGGTGGCTAAATTTTTGAATCATTAACATTTTTTCAACTTTTAACGAGCGCAGTCTTCGTATAATCGTTTGAATTATTTTTACAAAATAATTATCGTAATTAAAAAACGTAAGTATATTCTACGAGTTCTCTTTTACATGCGAGTACGAATACGAATGAATCGTTAGAAGGATAATACATGCTGGTTGATAATACGTATAAGAATAATGCATAAGGACAGGTTTTGAATTTTTGTAATCTTTTTTCGATTATTTCATACGCAATGATTACTTAACTACAAATACAATTACACGCATTCTGATTCCTTCTTTTTTTTAAATATCCAATACATTTTGATTACGCGATATAGAACGGAGACGATGGAAAAATTTCGACGGATGAAATTTCGTTTGTGATGAACAGAATTTTGGAAAATTGATTACATGTCGAACAGCATTAAAACGCGTTACAGCGCACTTTTTACGAGCTGCTAACAAGGTTCGAATTTTTAACGAATCATCGTTATTGTTCCAGGAGCGCGACGATCTCGTCTCGCGAGTCTGAAATATATCAGGCGAATTGCTATTGCCGGATGATTAAAATTTTTCTTGATGCATCTGCCTACTTGCGCTTCATTTCACAGGACCTTGGCCAACACACGAATTAGATACTGCAAATACCGCTGTGTATAATATCACATAATCGGAATTGAAACGCGAGACACGGTCGGAATTCATCGAAACAATCCGGGTATCGCCGTCGCTGGTAGAAAAATTTTTTCATAACAGAAATTTTCATAAGTTGTAGAGTTATTTCTGCAAACTTGTTCTATCGGTTTCAATGTAAACTGTGTAGAACGAACTTTTATTTGTAGAAACATTTTTCATAGAAGTTTGATAAACAAGAACCTTCTTTTGTAGTTCGCATGCCAAGTATCGAACAAGAAGCTATATCTTTCTTCAAATTTACTATTTTAGTTTTATTTCTGCTTATAAATCGATCTCGAAACGGATCTCCGTTCGTTCGAACGGTGTACAGAACGATCTGAAAATTAATTTACAAATTTAATTTTACTACGCCGCGTCGTGAATAGTTTCCAGGGAAATATGTAACTTGTCGTTCGATCACGGTATCGGTAAACGCTTAATGAAGCTTTATCGTTCGGTCGCTACGTTTCACACGGCGACACCTTAATTAACCGATTATTCCTCAGGTTGAAGCTCGCATCGACAGCGGTTCACTTAATTGTTTTACCGAAAACAATTTTGTTTTCTTCGTTCTTTTTAAACGCAAACGATATTGCGAACGAGGTCCAATTAATTTAGGCAGGATACCGCCGTTCGCGTTCAAACAATTTGAAACAATTTGCGATTAAGTGTCATATTCGGTATAAATATCGTAGCAGACAGAGAGTACGGACGAAGCGTTCTAACTGTCACGTAATTGAGGGATTTTATTAGCTGCAACTCAATTATCGCATCGGCTGTCATTGTCGTCCTATTTCAACGTCCGATCGTACGCAACCGGCTACTGATGACACATTTTGCGTGCATTTGACGCGTTTTAAAATTGTCACAATATCATCGAGTGCTATTAGGGCTGTTGCTAGAACGACGCTTAAAAGGGAATAAAAAAAGGGAATGTAACAAATTATAACGTTATACTCGCATTTTAACCTACTACAAACATTCGTTTAATGGCTATTATTTTCCGTTTCAGCGTGCCTTTAGTTTCACAACGTAGCTGTTCCATAGAAATGTATTTGGTTCCATGAAGCCGACGAATATCGTTGGAAGAGTATGTCTAATTTTGAGCGTCTTTTTCGCCAAATGACATCGTCCGTTTGGTAGCTGAGCGTCGATTTACGCGAGCGTTTCCTTTTTTTTTATGATAGATCATGATTCTGTACGTGAGTCACGAAATAGCGGAGCAAAGGCGTCGACGTGAAGGCAGAAACGGGCAGAGCGAACGAAGAGACAACGTGATTCGTGGTTTCATTTCACTGAGATTTGTACCTCCATTAAAGTTCTCGTTCTCATCGAACGGAGAAGTTCCAACAGCAATTTCGCTGTTTTTTCTATTCGTTCGCAGTTGTCCGAAAATCGATCCGACGACCACCATTACATCGGTCCTCTGTTCGACCAATTTCAGCTTTGATGGCCGAGTACTACCTACATATCGGAAGCTCGATCGAAAATCGTAAGATTCGGTTTATTGGACTCGAATTTAGATTTTAGTTGTTCGCTGAACTTTCGTTCGTGTCGCGCGAAATCATATCCGTTTGATTCGAACGGAATTAGAACCTCGCCGTAAATTCTCTAAAAGCCTTCATATTTACGTCTGTACCATAGATTCGTAGAGAAACGTAAAAGGTTTCCATAGAGTTAGCAAGTTCGTAACAAGGCCAATTTGGAAAGTAAATCCGATCATGTCCGGATTAGGTATTACCCATCGATAGAGTCGTGTTGCGAGTCTGCTTCGATCCGTCCTTTCGAAAAAGAATTTACTTTGCAATTTAGTGTTACCTTGTTAGAGAAAATCGCGTTTTCGTTTGCCGCGGAACAGCGTATTATAGTTTTCCGAATTTCGTAAAAAACATTGCGCCTTGGCGCATTTCGATTCTCCTCGTCGCCGTTGAAAAGCGTCGCTCGATCGATCGCCAGAAACGAAATTCATTAACGACAGAACGATTGCGAAACACGCGGCGCTACGATTTCCCTTTATGCTCGAACAACGGGATTCGAGCGGCAACGATAATCCTCCTTATAATTTAATTCACCATCGATAGAGTTTTCGCCAACGAATGAGTTGTTTACACGAAATCGCGGATCTTCGATTTTCTATCTGTCGTAACGTTGCACGCGCGCACCTCGAAATCACCAGTGCCACGCGATTCGCGTAAAATCAAAGATTTGTAGTAACGAAACTACGAATACGCGCGCGCCCCGCCGTGGTAAAAAGCTGAAATTTCGATTTCAGCAAGCCCGTAGCGCGTGCGCTAGTTCGGCTGCATTTAACACCCCTCTTTGTCGTCGCGATGGTACTCGATTAATTCTACTTGCCAGCAAATTAATAGTTTTCTGCGCTAATTGAGTTTACAAATGGAAGCCAATTCGTTCTCGCCGCTCTACCGCCACTTTGGCGAAAAAAATTCATTTTCGCGCTCCTAGATTTTTCGCCCGGCAGTGAAATATTGATTTTCAACACCGCTATAAATAACGATCGCGATTCGGGGATCGTTCGGCCGATCGAAACTGGAGCTAAATATGCGACAACCGGCGATCATTCGCTATTCTTACGAGTTTCGAAAAAGATGGCTTAGAAATTCGAACAGACGATCGTCCTGTCTCGCAGTGGAATAAGTCACTCGTATTTGGAAAGTTTGCCGAATATGAAATTCACTTTCGTGCGATTCCAGACAACGACCAGCGAAAAAACACTGTTCTCGTTCCCCGAGTGGATTTACGTACGACGTACGTGCGTTTAGTGGTACTCGCGAACCCCTTTGTTAGTGCGACGATGAGACGCGTCGTCATACTCGACGCAAGTGCAAGTACTCGACGACTCCATCGAGTCGCTTCTCGAAAGAAGAAACTCGGTCCCTCCGGAACGCAGGCAACTCTTCGCGTTTCGTGCGTGCGCGTCACCGTCACCGCGCAGTCCGTCTCGAATAGTCCGTCTCGAATAGTCCGTATCTACGTGCAACTCCTTCCTTCAGTGGTGTAGAAAGCCGAGAATTCGCCTGGCTGCTGTCTATATTTCGGTCAACGAGTTCCGCATCACGAACCGAAGGTGATCGATGTCGAGGGCTTTCCGTGGCACGAGTCGAGCATCGGGTATAGCCGGTAAAAGTACAAATATCAGCCACGCTACAGTTTCTCGCTACCTGATCTTCTGCTCCCCGGGCTTTTCGTCCATCTGCTCAGCCTTTCCATTCGGCTAGGCTTGCGTACAGCTGCCTGTTTGCGGACACATTGTCGTCCAACAGTCTGTATTTCGTTCACCTTATCTGTTTGCCGCGTCATGATCGCGCTGCGCAGTGATACATACACGCCGTGCCGTATCAAAGAAGATAGCCGAGTAAACCGTCCGTCTCTTTTCCCGGTCCATTCGTTCGTCTCCCTGTCCCCTGTACCGAGACTAAAAAACTTTGTTCTCTTCACCTGACACCCCAACCGTATGTCTCTGTATATATCCGGTCACGTAGACCTTGGCCGGGCGTCGCGACGCTCCGACGAGTCCTTTTGCGGGACTCGAGACGCTTCACTAATTCTCCGACATCACGTACGCTCGAGTGCTTCTCTCGATGATTACGTGTCAACGCCCCTCGCATGGAGTTAACTCGGTTTGCGTTCGACTCGGATTAACGCTTCGTTAGAGGACCTCGAGTTTTTACATATTCGTCTCCAGCTACTGAAACGAATGACGACGTGGAGGAAAATTGTTTTTTTAGCAGAAAACCGAGGCCGGGTTTTCTCTTTGCGATATTTTTATCGCGCTTTGAGCTCACTAATCGTCGGTCAAACAACGAGTTCGGAAACCAAGATACCCGACGATCCAACCAGCGAACCAGATGAAACGAAATTCTATTCGGTTTACTTTGTGCAAATTCTCTTTGTACGATTTTATGAGCAGAGAAGGAAAAAAGCAAAGATTCCCATCTGTCCCTCCACGTTTCGACGGATAACGCGTTGCTCGTTAAAATCGTTCCGTTTAACCGCAAAGGTATCCCGAAAATTTTCCTCGAGAATTGCTCTAATTATAACGGAAATAAGAAGGAACGGGTTAACTTCGACGCAAAAGATGAAATCGAGTACCTAAATATTCGCACGGGTACGTATTCTCTTCTTCTTTGAATTTCATACAACCGACAGGTACGCGCGTGGTTGTAAACGCGTGCGTTCGGTATATGGATCGGCGCGCGTTAGTCAATGTTAAAGCGACTTTCAATTTGTCCCCGAAAGCGTAATATCGATCTCGGTCCAAGTCCAGAAACGTTAATAATCGTCGGAACGCGTGGCAGTCGATCGTGTAAATAAACAAATAAGCTAGAAGCCAGCAATAGAGGCATCGGAGGGTGGTTGTTGTTTCGATTCGATTGCGAGGACGGACGTTCGCCTCTAACAAGCCGTTTCCAGATGCGATCGCTTATAAACACGTCCCAGTCGTATTAATCACGCATTTCAATGGTCGAGTGAACGCGTTAATTGAATGAATCGAAACGTGCATTTGCTCGGATCAATCCGAGCGGTACCTTGTTAATATGAAATAACGAGGACGTTTGGAACAGCATGGTGACGAGGTACCAAGGATTAACCGTACGCTGGAGCGCGCCGCGCTCGATGATTTTCCAACCAAAATTTGACAATCGTGTTACCATCGCGTAACCGGGAATACGAATAGGTGGGATCGATCGGACGCGGCAATATGTATCTGTAGAATCGGTCGATCGATTAAGAAATTCAATTTACCGACCTTTTCGAATTTCATGAAATTGTATCGCGTTCACCGCGCTTTCATCGATGCTAAACATTGTTATTCTAATTCTTGGCATGCAATAGCTGCCACGGAAAGCCACGAGTCGATAACATTAAACGAAACTTGTTCGGTTATCTAACAGTGGCGCGATATAACGTAACAATACGAGGGTTTCCGCCGCGGGGTAGGCGTTCCGGCGGTAAGGAACGATCCGAGATTTAAGAATTAATGGCTGCTCGCGAGAGTTGCGAGGCACGCGAGGATGCGTGCACCGAAGCATTTCACACCTGGCTGCGTAAATACAAGAAACTCGCTAGATTCGATTTAATTTGCAGCCAGATTACGAGCGCAAACTCGCGATACGGTTCGGCGTCGCGACGGAATAAAATCTCCGCCTATTAATAACCTCGGCAACTCTTACTTCCCGCGACCGGTTGTTTCCTTCTTTAAGATTCGTTCGTTCGTTCGTTCGTTCGTTGCAGATCGAGACCGCATCGAGCGTAATACGAAAATTTGACTAACGCGTTAAACACGGTTCCAACCGATTCCGATTTTCCGTTTGAATCAGCTTTTTTATTTTCCCGTGGACATGGGAATTGCCGCCGTAAACATCATGAACAGCGGCTACGTATAAACGCGGTACTTTTTCCGTCCTGTGGTCGTTTTCGGCGTACCGCGTTACGATTTTCCTCGCTTTCCTTCCCGCGATTGGTTTTTACCTTTCGCTCGTACCATCGATCGTCATAAAACTCTTGCACTTGCCGCATACCACCTGCTTTTGAGCGTCCCTTCTTACAGCGATGTGCCCGGTTTTTGCGGTAGAACGGACCGATATCGCGTTATTTTCTTTACTTCTTTTCGATATCTTTGATTTCGAAGACGATCGATCACGATCATTTTATTCGTCACGCGATAGCCACACACTGCCTACAATTTTACAAACGTTTCTTCGTTCGATATCAATGTATCGCAATGTCGGATATTACCATCGAGGGTCGCGACGTCTAAGTTGCATCGTTGCGCTTT
Source organism: Bombus breviceps (assembly GCA_014825925.1). Taxonomy (NCBI): domain Eukaryota; kingdom Metazoa; phylum Arthropoda; class Insecta; order Hymenoptera; family Apidae; genus Bombus; species Bombus breviceps. The sequence goes on from CM026184.1 coordinate 16,297,611, forward strand.
TGAAATATTGACCGGTATTCACAGAGAGGTTTTATCGATATCGATTCATAGCGGTGTAAATTCTAATGCGTGCAAACGAATGCGCGATGTTTTCCTTACGATTCTCGCCGTGAAAAGGGATGGCGTCGTAAAAAAATCATAGCGGGCATAAAACAACGTCGATAAAACAGCGGATCGATCGTGATTGAAGGTACTTTCGAACAAAATTATTACGATCCATGACTTCCCTCGAAGCAAGCAACGTTTCGTTGTGTTAAGAACTGAGATATGTACTTACTTACTTACTGTATACCGTATACGGTATACCCCGCAGTCTTATCTCCGTGAAATTCTTCTTATCCCCTCACCTACTTACTATCTATCTTCTTTCGCGATAGGAAAGGTCATTTTTTACTCGTCTATGCCACCCGTTTCTCATTTTTATCAAATTTTTCAATTTCAAACGTCGAATCTGTCCAAGTATTTTTCGTGGAACGAGTAATTGTTACTAATTAAAGACGATACTTGATTCGAGAATTTGGCAATAAGGAAACCCTTAGGTACGATGCAATATCTTACGTGTTGCAGTCCGATTAACGAACACGTTGAGCGATCGGCGAAAGAGAGCGAAGAAGAGAAAAAAGAGAGAAAAAGAAGGACGCGTGGGAAAGACAGGAAGACGAATAAAGCAACGAGGCAGTCGATCGCCCTGGTTGACTGGCAGACGACTTCTCGCGACGTCCCGACCTGGCAATTTCGTCGGAAATCTAAAATGCAAGTAACAGTATGTTTGTCGAAATTACCATCTATCTACATAGGGGAGAACGACGAAGAAGAGATACGGAAAGATAGATAGAGAGAGGAGAGATCAGATGCTAACGTAGGTGGCGTGCCGATACCAACAAGCCGCTCCTTGAACCGAGTTTCGTGTTCCATTACGTAGACAGACCAAAGCGTCTATCGGACAGAAGCTGCGAGGATTTAGATGCGCCTTTGTATATCGACCAGGAATACGTCGTTATGTCGGGGCGAGTTTACAGTAGGACCAAGTACGTGAGCTGGATGAAATCAGCGACGACGACGCGTACTCGATGTGGCGACGGAATTTCAGATTCAGCAGGCTCGCCCTCGAACCGAGTCGAATAGCGTTCAACCTGTCCCACGATACCCCCCCCCCCTAGGATAACAACCTATTCGAAACGAGCAGGAAGGATACGGCTTAAACGCATTATAAATACTTGTCGCCTGGTGGTCGGCTGATTCATGGGTCGTTTCACGACCTCTTCCTGCTACGGAGATCTAGCAATTCGGAATTCAGAGTTCGGAATTCTGCTCGTCCTTGGACTCCGCGTTTCATTCCCGATCCAGTGAAATTATTACGTTCGCCGCGCGGACGATCCCCAGTATCGAAAGCAGAAAATGCTGCGCGACGGATGTACGGTTCACGGGTCGCGGATGCTCGATTAAAAAAGGAATAGGTCTCCTTCGAAGAAAATTCTATTGCCTGTAATATATAAAATGCTCGAGAAGGTTTATGGCGACAGTTTCTGCAAAGTTCCTACCGATTTCGCGAAATTCCAGCCGCTCGTAACTCTCGCGTTTAACTGTCGATTCGTTTATATGGATGGCCTTCTCTAACAGCGAGTGTCCTTTGGAACAAGCTTTCCGCTAAGTTTTACAAGAGCGCTAGAGAAACTTGGCTGATACTTTTACCCTTCCGTTTTCGTGCACGCTCCTTTCCGAGATACACCGACTATTATACAATAATATACGATGTATCTACAACTTATTTTTTTATAGTTAACCACTGGACGGAATCTCCACGTCGTTAATCAACGGATGCGCGCTTCCCCCCCCCCCCAAGAAAATGTCATCCTGAAGTCGAAATTTATCAGGAAATAGTCTTTCGTAAACTATCGTTGGAATACATTATAAACGAGCCAATTCCGTGACGTTCGACGAAGCTGGAATTGCGAGGCAACGCATTAGTGACGCGAGGTCGATTGCATATCGATGACCCCGAGATAAACGACGTCGACTTTTGACCTTTTCACGTTGGCGTGCATCGTCGATGGAATACTCCAGAAAAATTGCATTCTTTCCGATCGAAGTTAGGAAATTTTGACGCGATGGACAGCTCGAATAGACGGGAGGGTACGCGAATCGACCGACTCACGAATCGACGTGGCCGCTTTTCGTTTCTTCGAGCTTGAAAGCGCTCGTTCGCGGATCAGTTGGTTAAGTTTCTCTCTTCGGGTCTCTTCGAGTTAAAATGGATCGAGCGAACATGAAATCACTCGCTCAACGCCCCCGATGCGGCGATTTCATTGAAAAGAACTGCAACGCGGTTGCGAAACTAAGATGAAATACTCGTCTTTGGAACTGACATCGACGTCGTTATCCGAAACAGCGAGCCTCGCGTATTTCGCACTTTTGAAATGTTCGTGACATTCGATGAAGATAAAAAATAAAAGGAAATAAAAAATTTCGATCGACGATCAGAACTCGAAAGTATTATACAATTTGTATATCGTTTTTAACTAGCTTCGAGGCCTTTCCCGTCCGGATTATCTTAGTTATCGAGATTCATACCGAATGATATACATATAATTACGATGGATCCAGTCCCATTTGTTCATTTTTAACTATCGTGGAAGCGCAACGATTTTCATGAAAGGCTGAAATTTGCATGTCTCGTTATATCACGCATAATAATTTTTGACGTGTAATTATCAACTAACATCTGATATTTATGTACCGTCAATACGCATGTCCTATCGCTGCAAATATGCAGATATTTCGGCATAGATAGAATGATCGGTGTCTATCATACACGTACCGGTAGGAGGATAGGCAGTAGCGTATAGATTCATCGCGGTTTAAGAGTCTTGACACTTCGGGGACTAGCTGTCCTGAAATTTACGGAGTGAATCGTGCGACCGACGTGTTTCCGCAGATGGTAAGATATCGTGACTGAAAATCGATAGCCACGTATCGGTGAAAACGTCAGGTCGCGTAACGCAACATTAAACGCCGATAGGTTATCTCTTCGTTCCGGTAAAAATTGCGAATTCGGCAAAGAAGTCCGCTCGGTTTCCATGGCTCGTGGGTCTTCTACTTCGCTACCGTGACTATCGCTCTCTGCTTTACACAAATTCAACGAACGTTTCATCTATCGTGCGCTAGACGATAGCGGATCGGATGAAGCAAGACGGACGAAGGAAATTGAATAACGCCGGAAGGAGGCGCACCGTGCTCCCTTTGGATATCTCATCATATAATAAGCGGTGTAGTCGACAAGATGAAAGATCTTAGGAGAAAAAATAGTTTTAAAGTAGATGAAATTAATCTTGGCAGATTAACTTTGCGACTATTTTCGCTCTCTATATTTTTTGTATCCGTCCCATTTTCCATTGTTAACGAAAATATTGCTTCTTATAAATATAATCTGTCGATACTTTGGTCGACTTTTCGAGATTTAAGAAAGAAATCACCGTTATCGAACGACCTAACAACGACTGTTCTTGTTTGAATAAATAAGCGATATTCGAAAGTACGGTCGATCTTACGTTCGGTACAACTGGCGTTCGTTTGGTTGGTCGAGCAACCGTCGAATTGCGCGATTCTCGAACATGATAAATGCAAGAACTGTCAAAATTTCCGTCGATCGTGACACCTTTCCATTTATTAAAAAAAAGCCCGAACAGAAGGAGCAAGAACGGCTGGCAAAGAAAAGGATCTGCAAAGAAAAAGAAAATTCAGTTATCGCTGGAGGGGTGAACGGTAAACTTTGTCGTTTACTTTCTTTACTGCGACGATGTCTTATCGCACTCGTTTATGACCGCATCATGGCTGAACGAAACGAAATTGTTGGTACGAAAGTAAAGGGTAAAACCGTTTATATCGAAATTAACACGCTTAATTATACTATTTACTACAACATTATTTATAAAGAGCTGGAGTTAGTCGTTGCTGGCGGAAGTAAAGAACAGCTTGAAAACTTTACCTGTGTATCTTGGCCGACGTGACGCTGTAAACCAATATAAGCTAAAAGTAAATGAAACTTCTCCCGTAATCCTTAATTACCAGTATTCGTTACACGGAGTAATATCGTCGTTACAGGAGACTAGCGAAATCTTCTTCGAAATAAATAAAGACAAGAACGATAATAACGGGGGTTTCGTGCTTCTTCCGTTTCTATTTATACTTTGAAAGTATACTTTGAAAGAGTCTACGCGCGTATAACGCTATACTACGTCGTATTACACGCGTATTTCTCACGGGGCAAGCCGAACGTTATGTCATTTTTTAAATATGTATTTATTCGTGGTTTATTCCACGTGGGTAAAATTTTGGCGAATTTAACTTTCTCTTCAGGAAGTAGGAACTGAAAGGTATAACGACGAAGTACACGTATACATACGTAGCAGCGGTGGTCGTTTGAAGTCGATACACTCGACGCGTGCATCGATTGACACACTTACATGCGCGCGCGAATACGCCTAAGTGTAGGGGATCCGCGTCATCCCGGCTGTTTGGCAGCCGTGTCATGAAATATTCAAGATACAAATGCCACGTCGAATCCGATCACGAGCACTTCGGTTAATAAGAAACTTTCTAAACTCTAATGCATTTAAATTACCTCAGCCTTCTCCTTCGAGACTCGAGCATTCAATTACGCGCGTTTCATCCGTCGGGGATCGCATTCACCGTCATTCAGCTTATGGATATGCTTTCGTCGATCGTAATCGCAGGTGTTTCGATTTTGTGACCGGCCGAATTCGTTTTATCGCGACAACCTTGAAACTGCTACGACAGTTTGACGAGTAAGACCCGACGCGGTCGATCCTTGCGAATCGTCGCAGCGGCAGCGAGTTGGAACGACGAGGAATTATATACGTTGGAATACAACGATATTACACGCATAGACACAAATAATCTTATACAGACACCTACACAGGCATTTGAACAGGACACTTACACAGGTCATGCTCACTACTATATAGAGAGTGGGATTCAAAATCTTTAAGGGACCATGGGTCACTACCTACAGTCAGTCTGAGAGTAACTGGCCAACTGTCAACGATCCATAAATTCTTTACCTGCACACTTTGTTAATTATACCATATCACTCACTTATATTTTAAATACATTTGGTTCTGTAATTCTGTTTAATAAATATCGCCTGATATTATTTCAACATAAACATCGTGTCTTCCACAGATTATTTATCTCAACACTAAGATTAAATTCTAACGATATACGTATGTATTTTTCTTTTGCCAGATAGAAGAACTTTATTTCTTCTGTCGTAGGGAAAGGTATCGCTTTAGTCCGAGCTCTCGTCGTTTCCACGTGTGCTGGGGAAAAATTAATGGATCTTTTGAAGCAAGGTGATAGAATATATACAGATATTCCAGGCACAAAGCTAATCTGCAGGCAAATCGATAAACGATTATAGAATGAAAATTGAAATATTGCGGAATGTTATTGCGTTATGCAGGAACAGCGTTTAAAAAGGAACGTTTATACGATGCAAATGGCTTTTCTATCAATCGCTGATGTTTTTCAGCTTGTGCTTTAATGAAGACGCACGATCAACAAGAAGAACGAACGGTAATCCATAAATGATTGCCTCCTCGATACAGGTTGCCGAAGGTTAGGGCTATAATCAGTCTCCGCGTTTCATATTCGAGGGACGTTCGTTACTCGAGATATCTGCTTCTTCTTTTGACGAACCCATGCAAAGGGGTGGCGACACTCCCCTTCTTACTCGATATGCGCGATACGTCGCAGGATTTGCCTCGAAACGATCGAAGCAGACATTATTTTCTGAAATAATCCGCCAAAGAGTTGGCATTCGTCGTGAAAAGAGATGGTTGCCACTTTTCAAAACGCATGATAAGAACGATTTAAAGTTTAGAGGATGATCGCATCGAATGCAATTCTCTCGAGAAAAAGAGGCAGAAGGGGTCGGATAAAGCCGCGCCACAATTATGTTCCATCAACGTCATAGCTGATAGGGTTTCAGGCAAGTCGGCGTAAAATTGAAATAGGGGTTGCTAACATTTGGCCGGGGCTAGACGTGTCCGTGTGCTCGCGCGCATATGTAATAGGTTTAGAGATGGAGCAGCCCTTATCTACTGGGCGAGCGTACACGCCGGTAAGATAACGATCTCTCCGACTTCAACTGATATGCAACCGTGTTAAAATCGGCCTTCGCTTAAATATAAGCCCGGAGTCGAGGAGATCCGCTTTCCGCAAGTAAAAGAAGTCGTTATAGAAGGATAATATTTTTCACCAATTGCTTTTATTCGTTAGGAGTCTAGAGTTCGATTAGATACGTTTAAGAGAACATTCAATGACTCGCTGATACCTTCGAAGCATCGTGGAAAAAGTTATCGAATTTATCGTCGGCTAAAATAAAGGCGCGTAGATTATTTTCGAAACTTTATTCGCGAATAGTGTGGCGTGTCTTTGATTTCAATTTCTACGTATACGCATTTTCGATGCAAATTGAAAGGAATCGCAGATCGAAGTCTATCGAAAGGAACTTTTGACTTTGATTAGCACCGTGTGAAATTGTTTCGACACTTGACACAGGCGAACGCCCTTTGTGTTGTCTTGAAACGCGTAGCGAGCAAACGTAATCGTAGTTTCCCGCATAGAACGTGTTAAACGCGTTACAACAAACTCGATGAAATACACCGTACAGAGTAATCTATCGACGTAGACGGATCGTGTTCGATCATTCCGTGCAATTTATCTATCTGTCGTCTTTCACGCGTCGTGCATTGGATGTGGGCTTTCTAGGTAGTCGGCTGTATAAAACGATTCGCACACTTAAGCAATTAAGCCGGAGCCGAGTAACCTTGTTTAACGAACGACATTTATCGCGATGCACCTGTTCTGAAATCACTCGATTCCAAACGCATCCTCTCTTTGATCAATCGTCTGTCAGTTTGTACGTATCGGTTTCTCATTTTCTCCTCGTCTTCGTTCCATTTCCCGTTTTCACTCGTCCCTTCTTGTACTTTGTGTCTTCGCGGCCGCAACTAATTTTTCGCTCGGAATGCATTTCTTGTTTTTTATCCGCTGTAGCGCGTTCGCTGATACCCTTTCCATGGCGAAAAAGAGAGGAAGGCAAAAATTAGATCGTGTAATTTCGTTCGTCCTTTTTCTAGTTTTTCTTTTTTCTTCTTCTGTGTTTTTCGTTTTTCTCGCGAGACTGTCTTTTCGATCTGCCGACTCCTGTTTCCTTTTACGCCGTCCATTTTCGATATACTGCATTTTCCTTGCTGCTTGCTGGCTTCGTCTTATACCACGGCGTAATTCTCTTTTTCATCTCGCTCTTTACTGGTTCGATTTTCTCTAACTAATTCTTCCCTAACTGTCCTCTTCATTCTCCTATTTACTCTCATTTCACCACTTTTTCCCCGAGTAATCGTGCTTTTCTCTTTTTCCAACACACCGCTGCTACTTTCGTTCGATTCGAATATTTATCGCTATCGACAAACTTATCTCTCTATCGAGAGTCGATCGGTCTTGTTTTTATCGTTTCACGCGTTCATTTTCTCCTACTCTTCGTTTTAATTAATCTTCGATGGTCGCTGCGGTCTTAGGAGCTTGAAAAGAGCGCAAGATCGCTCGATTGCCTGCGTTCCGGCATTTCTTTGGCATTACGTTGCAACTTTCTCTTCTACTTTGATATATGATGATGTTACATACACTTCACGCGTAGTGTGAATCTAATCTATTAATCTGACCAATTTACAAGCGAGTAATATCAGTGGGTTATTTCAGACAGAGAATGGCAAGAGAAAGGAACATAGAAGAATAAGAGGAAGGAAGAGAAGCAGAACAAAAATAAAGTAGGTGGAAAGATAAAATAAATAAAAATGAATAAAACGAAGTAGATGTACAGGTGCCAGGCTGGAATATGGAAAGAGACGTAGGGGAAAGATCGATGGAGGATTAAAGAGTGTTGGCTAATTAATAAATTCTGTGAAAAGGATCCGTGTTGGCATATTGGGAAGGGTAGAAAAGAAAAGTTAGATATAAATCGCAGAACGCTACCGACACGAGCATATTTTAACGAGTTTATCGTTGCTGCAGACGTATGTGCGATTAAACTAACCACACAGGTTAAACCCGTTTTCGCTCTGATTTTGCCTTTGTGTCTCCGGCAAGGTTATTCTTTTATGTTAGTCGCCACATCATCCACTGTCTATATTTCCCCAGACAGTTTCCGCTTTGATTAAACGGCAATAGTGTTGCAACTACCGTGCGTCTAGTTCCATCGTTCGCACCAGTTTATACAGTATTTTGCCGTCGTTCCAGCGATAGGTGTTTCCTTTGCTTTATCACAGACGAGCTTTCCACGAAGATAAACGTAGTTATTTCGCGCGTGAAAATTCATGCTACGTATTTCGTCCGAATACCGTATCCGCTGTGTACGTATCTTTCCAATCGGTAATGCAGCGTCGCGTTAATCCCAAGGTGGTTGACGAGATCTGAATATTTCGCGCGTGGCGCTTGACTCGGTGCGATGCGAAGTGAAACGAAGCGACTCGAACACAACGAGAACGGTGTGGTGGTGGTGGTGGATAAATCAAAGCGAACGACAGAAACGAATTCGCGTAGTTTTGCGCGCGGCCGGAATAAGTTGCGCTAGCACGAAACAAATCACGGCCGAGCAAACTGGCCGTTTCCGGTGAATCCTGTTTTTGTTTTTCTCGTTTCGTTTATACTACTCCGTGCACGGCGAACCACGGTCCGCGTATAACATTTTCAATGTTTTTTTGAATTTTCTCTGTTCACGCTCTGTTCCGATCGATCGCGATAGAACAAGCGGAAAAATTCACCCTTCGATGCATGGAAAGCAATACGTGGTACGTACGTTGGCATGAGAAACAGGTATTAACGGTTATACCGAATCTGTCTTTATATCGACTCCATTCGGCGTCAGTTCTCGTTTTCTTAAATTGAAAAGTTTGTCGTAAAGGAGACGCGTTTGATCTAACGTTGTAAATAACGTAAAATACGAAAATATTCGATAGAATACGAATTCGATGCTCTACAGTCTATTCTATCTTTACGTCTATCTATCTTTTCTACACGTTTCATATAGTTACATGTTACAGTTATTATTTTTGAAATGTGTTTTATTGGTTTCTCGAAGACTTCCGCCAGCAACTCAAATCTTCCGTTTTCGAGGAAAAATTACATAGCCCTGCGTCGATAGCAAGGGAAATTGACTTATTTTGCGTGTCTTTCTAAGCAAATACATATTCATGACGCAATCTCCATCTCTTTGCACGATGTTTGCAACATGCTCTACAAACTTTTAACGGGAGTATTGTCTGCGCGTTAAATTTTTACCGTTATTTCTAAAATTTCTTTTGTACGGTAAATTCGGATAGGAAAGTACGTAGAATTTGTTAACAAAAAGAGAATCTTACATAGCCGTTTCTTCGTAGCACGAAGAAAGTATACGCGTTATTCTGTCATCTGGCGTCTATTCGATTAATTGGGGAGATCGAGGCGACTTGTACGCAGACGATGCTTACGATATTGCACGGAAGCAACGGTGTATGTTTAAATATTCCTCCCGAGCCGATAAGAGGTGGCTGTCGTTGACTTTGATTGCACCATTATTCCTACGTCGTAAATGGTCAACTCGGCGCGAGGGAAAATGGTAATGAGCGAGCCTATAATCGTTCTTATCTGAAGTGTATGCACGTGCGCGTGTGCCCGTAGCTGACAGGATAGGCCGACAAGAAGAATCGCCGCGAGAAAGAAATTATATTCCGGAATGAGCGGATAAGATGTAACGGTGACTGTTAAAAATGAGTTCTGTGCTACGGTTTTCCGCACGTTTTATTGAAAAATTTTACCGACTGTGAAACTACGATCTCGCGTTGAAAATTTCAACCATGCTCCCTGCTGTTTATTTTTAGAGAATGCCGTGACACGAAATCTCTTTAATTAAAATCTTTCCAGCAAGAATTATTAACGCGAGTAAGCGATCAGTGCTACAGGGTAACGATTAACGACAGAATCGAAGAAATTTGACATACATTCTATTTAGTTCGACGGTACATTCGTGATACATGGATTCCATCTGGCAAAAGTTAATGTAAATTATACGGACACTGCGGTCTTTGAGCTCCGATGGATCAAAGGTAGCCAAAAGGCAGCGCACGTCCGCCTTTTCAGCAAAGTGAAATATCTGCGAGGCATACGAAATATATTTTCATTCCCTGCGAGGCATCCTACCCTCCTTTTTGATAATACGGTCAAAAGCGAACTTGAAGATATTACGTGCGAAAAATATTCATACAATTATTCCTTACAAAGAAATGGTAAAACTTACAACCTTGGTTTGTTTGTATCCCGTTACAATCTAACTGCTTTATGTTTCGCTTTCTATCGTACCTTCGTTAAGTTACGCTCGTAATTAAATAAATTCACGATCTTTCTCTTTTCATTTGCTTTGCTATACCGTTTTACTCGAGAATATTTTTATTTAACGCTGTAACTTAATATTGTACCACGTTCCGTGACAAAACAAAATATAGTTTAGTCGGCGCATGCAGCGCTTGGAATCGAGAGGCTCGTCTGACTAAAAGTAGTTTCGTGTCACTTGCAACGACGGTTATCCTAGCGACGCGACGCTCTGTCGCAAATGCACTTATTAGTTTTTGACAAGTGTGAAGATCGTTCTCGACTAAACAAATATTTTCGCGACAGAGAGAGATATTTCTGTTAGCTCGAAATACTCGCTCGTTATAGCGTGGAATAAATGTCAAGGGAATCTAAAAATCCTGTATCGAATTGTATCGCGCTCGCCGAACGGAATCCTTCGGATCCTTCGATTTCTCCGATCGGAGGTGGGAAAGGTGGAAAAATTGCGCGGATCCTCTAATACAGCTAATCAAGGGAACATGTGAAAAATTGCGAGACGGCCACCGTGCATAATGCACGGAACTAGGGATTCGACGGTTTTCTGCACATTTTAATAGAGAACGCTAATTAGAAACCGGATTGCATTACTTTAAATTACAGCGAAACGCATTGAGAATGGCACGAGTGCGGCGGTCAAGCCAATTAACCGAGTCTCTCGATAATTACGAACCACCGGTCGGTCAGTCGCTTCATTTAAGCCAGCCACACGGTCAATCACCGGTCCCTGCTTGTAGAATTCAAGGACTTTTCTAATTACGCGCGTATTCCTATGCGTCGAGCTGGCTGGCCGCGAGTCGCGTTTCGTAATTTTGAAATTATACGGGCCACGCCTGAAATCCGAAGTCGTCTAATTTGCAACCCAACTTTCGGCGAACGCGACGAGATATTAGCCAACGGCGTAGTAAATGTAAAATAACTGGAGGATATCGTGCGGTGAGAAACTCGTCGTCCACGTTGAAGAGTAGCCAAGTCCGTTGCCACGTCACCACCGGTGAACGGGCGAGTGCGCGTAGAAATGTTTGCACGTCGGCAGTCGAGTAGTTTCGAAACTTGCGCTCGTAAAGAGCGAACCCGAACACACCACCGTACCGGCTGATACAATTGCACCATCGGCCGACGCGTGAAACGCGTAAATACGCCACGCCGACGAGCCGCGCAACTTTCATTCGCAATTTTTCCCTCTTCTTCCTGATTTTTCTTATCCTTCGTGACGATGAGTCCAGAAAGCATTGCCTGTAACAACGTTCGACGATTGTCGGCGGCCAACGTACGTAGCAGTCTACAAACAGCGTCGTTTGTCCGCTAATGTAAGAGTGTGCCAAATATCTGTAGTGTCACGGTGGTGGAATATATTATTTGTTATATATCGTGATACTTAAAGTTTATTTAAAATGTATGGATTGTACAAGTGTTGATTTGACAGAAGAACGATGGTGGTTTAAACATGAACTAAATACAAGAATCTTACTGTATCTCAAACTACTCTAACAACTCAACAACGCTAACAACTCTATCTCTCGACAACGCAACTCGCACTCTCCGACTTCTCGATTCACACACCTTGACTTCTCAACTCAGACTCTCACTCTGACCTCTCGATCCACACTCTGTTCTCGCATCCCTTTTGTCTTTCCTTAGGCCCACCCCGCACGTGTTCCGCAGCCGCTCGCGGCCAGGGTCACGTAGACCTTTTCTACAAAACTATCCACTTGAAAGACCCGACGGCACATTGATGGCCCTAACGACGCCTCGGCTCTGGCGACACTGTTTATGGTTTAAAAACGTCTCGGCTCTCGCGATATTGTATATCATTTACTCGCTAATACCTAGGCCTTGTGCCCGCGATACTACATATCTATGATTACCCACTTTTCTCACGCCCACTCGAACCCGTAATCACGGCCACTTATACACCCCTACTGTTCGCGTCTAATTTTTGTGCCCCCAGCCACGTCTTTGAGCGGGCTTACCATCGTGGTTTATAAGACGTATCGTATATTTCTTAATTTGCGGGAGAAGAAACAGAAATCTTTAGGCAAAGATTACCAGTAGACTGCGGATTTATATGCATTTATAGGAACGTTAAATTTGTGCACAATCGTTGTTCCTCGTTTTCTATCCCGATGGAAAATAAAATATTTGTCCGCGGACTTGTACTTCACTTTCCGTTATCTTTCCGGATTCTCCCCGGACAATGCATACAGATTGGCAGCGGACAGTCGTTGGTAAGCGTGGATTAGATTTTTATTCGCGGACTATTTCTGCGCCTGGATTCTATCTGCCGTTGTCCGCGGATTCTCCACGAAAAAGCGGACGTGGATTGTCGGCGATACGCGTCTGAGGACAATTGTCTTCCGGTATAGACGAGGCTTAACCGCGAGTCCTCTCGAGAGCAGCTATGAACAGATCGAGGTGAAAATTGTCGCGGTATACGTACGTAGGAGAGGATACACGGAAGATCGTCGAAACTTGCTCATCCGCGGTATACGACGTTGAAAAAATTTGAGTCGTACTTATTTTTGATAGTTTACGGTACATAGACTCAAAACTCTCTGCATCGATCTTACTTAGGCGATATTACTTTGCACGCTGAAAATTTGCGATAATTCTAAACGTAGATGACAACTAATTTACGAGTCTACGTGCGAGTATAAAAATCTAAACGACGTTTATTCGGCAGCATCGAGTAATTAGTTCGCAGTAAACAGCGTAGCGAATAAACGTGGAACGCGAGCCGCGCTGTGAAATGCGAAAACATTTGCGATAGAATATACGAAACTAGGAAAATAGTTCGATCACACGTATTTCACGTTTATCGACGAAAGTTCTTTACCTCGGTAAAACGAATACTTTGGTATTTGCTGCGTTGTGAAATAGCTAACTCGACTCGCGTTCGAAACTCCACCTACGATTCGATAGCTTCGACCTCGACCTCCGTGGCATCCTTCGTCAACCGAATTCCTGTGAACGTCTGCGGCAGTATTCGGCTCGATACACCGCGCAAAAGTCGCGTAAACCGATTGCATATTGAGAATATCGGCGATATGCTTTCCAGAAGCGAAGAAAATCCAGGAGAAGAAGAAAATTATGAAATTCTCGGTGTTCTTCTGCCGTTATTTCGATAAGAAAATTGCAGGAATATCGATCGAAAAAATGACAGAGTGCTCCTTTAGAAATCATACGTGACGTTAAGAGATCAACCGGAGTATATTTTCTACGAACGGCTGATGGCGACAGAGACGCAATTCTAGCAAAGCAGCTGCGAAAGTCGGAAGCGGGCCGCCGCGTTGAAATTACAAGGCCTGTTAATGAAATTTCGCCCTTTGTTCCGGCGTAATACGCTGCGCGTGGAAAGAAAATTCCGTAGAAGCTCATAATGGCTTCTAATGACGATTTTAATCAGTAGGGTAGACGAGAAACTGGAAGCGAGAAGGCCAGCATTCACCCCGCGACGCGCACCGGAGTAACCTAACTTAAAACGATGGCCGTTAAGTGTCTCCGCGAAGTTTTATGGTTGACTTCGCACTAATGCGCTACACTTTGTCGCCCTGTATGCCGTTAATGGAACCACGGATTAAGGAGGCCATAAATGTTACGAGGACCAACTGCCGGCGGTGATAAGTAGTCGAAAGAATTTCTCGTTCGGTTAAGCGGCTATTACAAGAACACCTATACGTCGCCGGAACAAACATCGTCGACAATACTGGACGTCTAGTTACGCTAAAATCTCGGAGTAGGTAATACGGTGACGGAGAAGCTGTATCGAACGATCGACGAACTTTACGACGCGAGGCGACGCATAAAAAGATACGACAAAGAGCGATACGACCGAGACACCAGGTGAAACGTGTCGCAAGTAATTGCAAACGATCGAACGTTTCATGGAGAAATATCGTTCGCGTTTTAAGAATACAAGGTAACTTGTACGAATCAGGCTACAACGATTTAATGACTGTTTTATGAAAAGATCGAACAGTGTCCTCTTGGCCGATAGAGCGGTAATTTTTCTACTTTTGCTCAACCACTACGATACATCGATTACAAGGACAGAGTGTATATAAGTACATTCGTTGCGTAACGTATCACTGCGCGTAACGTAATTTATCGAAAATGTATAAATTAACAGGGCTCTTTCCCTGCGTTTCATTCCATTTTTAACGTTGGAATGCTGCAACGCGTTCGTATCAAATCGAGAAGACATAATACGAAATATTAAAAACGAACAGTCACGGATGAAATAGGTAAATTGAAAAATTTGTCCGTTTGAATTACGTCTTTCCGCTGCTGGCGTTATCGAGGTTTTGTTTCGCTTAGGTATAGATTAATTGAAACTGTCCGATCCCATTTGACGTGCAAGAACATAACGAAAAGTGACGCATTTCGCGAAATTGATAGCCGAGGATTATGCATTAATCTTTGCGATGGAACGCGGAGAATCTTTTTAAAGCGACAGGAAACGCTCGTTTCCAAAAGACATTACCGCGCATCTGAGTGTCGTGAGTGACACATTAACGAAAACCGAGTTTGTGTAATCCGCGGAACACGGCACAAATTTCATATCGCGCGCACTCCCATTTACACCGTTTACCGCGCGCCATTTTCACGTGGCGACGTTCAGAAAGCGGCCTGCCTTTTGCTCGCGACATATACGCGTCAGCTACATTCGCAATAAATTTGAAAGCACGGGCCGCGCCAAACGGGACGAAACGACCGTGCCGGAGGAAAAAATGGAACCGCGAGAGGGACGATTACGTACGCTCGAGGAAAGTTTCCGGAGAAAAAAATTCGAGATCGTCGATTCGAATCTAGTCGAGCCATCCGAAAGAATTTGGGAAACTATCGCGCCGGTAAAGGGGCCAAATTTCTCTGGTATTCGGGGAATGAAGAAGCCGTCCGGTCTCCGCGGTAAATGCGATTAACCTTCCTGGAAAGGATGGAACGAAGCTTCGATGAAAAGTTATCTCGCTCGATCTCACCGATACTTACGTGTGTTTCGTCTATGAACGGAGGGTCGAATTCGTTTCCGGGGAAGCGATATCGGTTCGGTTACTGCGCGAAGCGGGTCCCCGAATGATGTATCGGACGAGAAACGATTTCGCTTAGTCGAAGGGACGCGTAACCGAAAAGCGTGCCGATTTCGAGGGATGACACGGGTCGAGGGTGAATTTTGCCCCACCGGGTCTGAGAAACCGGCACTGACCGTTCGCTAAAGAAAAAAAACTACATCTTGTCACGATAAGTCGGCCACCCTTACACTTATTTCATCCTTGGAACGGTGACGGTAGAATGCGACATTGGGTGTTACAATCGCGCGCTTAATTTATAAATTTGTCCAGCTTTCTTCGATCGATATTCTATTCGGGAATTTCCACTCGGAAATATTAACGTTAACTGCTATCTTGATATTTAATATCGTTTACGTCATCAGGTAAGAGCTAACGTCTGTGAAGCGCAGATCGATGCCGTTACCGTGACGTCTATTTCCATTTATCGCGTTCTTTCCCACTTGCTTCCGAAATAATTCTATTATCTTAAAACCGTTTGAAACAAAGCTCCGCAAACGATATCGAGTACGTGGAATGTTTCGCGTTTCGGAAGTTTATAATCGCTTTTACAGATTTATTCTCAGAAATAACGCTGCGATTGTTCCAAGTAAAACATCCGAAAGTTATGCAAATTTTGAAACGCGTTCCAACTGAAAAGCCAATATTGAAAGTGGGATGGAACGGTGGAATTTTTCAAAATAGTCGTTCTTCGCGAATCGTACGGTTGAGCGCAGCGCAATGAAAAAAGAGACGTTGAATGATAAGCGACGATCGTAAAATTAGCAGCACGTTGGGCTAGAACGGTATTTTTATGCGGCGCGTGACGCACCGTTGATAATCCTTTTGAAATAACGCGCAGAGCGGAGCTAACGTAACGTTAATGAATATTCGAATCTAATTTTTTTCTCAATTTGCTTTTTTTTTGGCAGGCGGCGCGACCCTCGGATTTCGTTATAGACGATATTAAAGCGCGTGTCCCATCTTTTTACATTTTTAATTAACCGCTGCATTTTTTATTCAACCGGCTAACTGCTTGCGTCACCTCGATTAAAATTTTTTACCGACGTTTTCTCGTCTTTTCGTGGGGTAAGCGACCCAGTTTTCGGCCGAATAATATAAACAAATTAGCGAAACGTGTGACGCGAAGGACGAAACGAGAAGCGAATAGTCTGCATCGATCGTCGACGAGAAGCGGGAACCTCTTTCACGAATCCGTTATCTGCACCGGAGAATTGTGGCTCGCCCGAGACATTTTCTCGTCGATATATCTTATAAATAGGAAGAGAAAATTCGTATTGAATTTCCGCCTCTGATCAAAGGCAAATTGAACGGGTTATTTATCGTTCGAAATATTTTGCCCAGTTCCTAATTGGACGTGACGTTTGCGTTCGATGTGATACGAGCTTGTCATTCGTTCGAAACAATATCAAACATGTATTTCGTGGGCAGAGCTTTTCACACTTTCCATCGTCGAAGATATAACCATTAGTTTCCACGCGTCAATTTTATTCGGTCGAGTTTTGTTACCGATTCGTTAAAAAGGAATCAAATGGAAAAATCAAAAACTATTTCTTTGAAAATAATGCGTTTCTCTATAAATATACGTATATATATATATATCATTTTCGCGGAACTGAGTCTCTGTAAACGTCCCATTTCACGATGATTGATTCTCGCGCAATTGCAAAATATTTATTTTAAATCGAAATCAATCGAAACGTCGCTAACCGAAACGTTAAATCAGAAAAACTTGTTATTTTTGGATTTTTTGCTGTGTGTCACGAGTTGGTGAACCAGGAGATGATGGGAATCGACCGAGCGCAAATTGTCGAAAGAAAAGAGCTTATTATCGCGCGGTCGATAATTATTAGGTCGAATCATTTTTGCGGGCCGTCGAGTGGAAATCGGTCGACTGCCGCAGCGGCTAGCCCCGTCTTCCCAAACGAGTCAGCCCGTTCTCTGACGCAAAAACGTAATGACGTGTTTCCGAAAGAGCGAGGAACAAGGCAGGATTACGCCCCTGGGCGTACTTCTAACCCCGAATGGTCCGGGTTGTTACTTTTATTCGTTGAAATCGACGATTACGGTTATCCTTGGCTCGCAAACAGTCTGCTGACGGTGTGGTAATTAAACGCCGACCTGCACCGCCTCCATCTCACGCTATTGTCCTCTATTTTTCGCGAATCGCGTTTTTCTTGATAAATCCCAGAGGGAGATCGAGGAGCTGGAAAAAGCGCGGCGATCATGGCTGTAATTATAACGAACAGCGAGCAAAGCTGCCGACGTTCGTTAAAACGAAACGGATAGCACCGTGTTGACGATCCAACGTAAATTAAAGTTAAACGCCATGTCATTCGCGCCACGCAATTATTTCGTTTCACGGCGGAAATCTAACACCGGGTTTTCTACACGGTTTCTCCTGTCTTTTCGTTAGACGAACTGGCTTCGCGCGAACCTGCTTCTTCCTCGGAGCAAATAAATCTTACGAAAAAAGGGAGAACCAGGAAGGGACAGGTGAAACTACGTCGAGGCACGCTGTTCGTTTGACCGCTGAAGAATAGCGACTGAAAAAACCGGCGAGTTTTTGCGCGAACGGGATCGAACGATGCGAGCAGTGTGACGAAAAAGCGCGAGGAAAAATGGCAGATTAGAAAAACGAGAATGGAAAACGATCGCCTATTAATTGCGCGAATATTTTGCCACCGGCCCAGTTTTTTCTTTTATTCCGCTGTGACCAGCTCGAAGAAAATAAATAACGGCGCGATACGGCGAACTAAGAGGCGTATAAAATTAGATGTCTTAACGAACGACGGTGCGGATTCTCTTGTTTCTCGGCAGTATATTTTCAGCGAGAATCTTACGAGGTCCCGTGATAAATGCGAATCGTAAAGCGGCGCCACCGTATCCGGAGACGTAATTAAGAAGCGAGCAGCAGTTCGAGCGTAACGGGAACGCATCGGTCTACATAAATCTGCTCGTCGAATTAAATTGAACTTTACAAATCCATTGTAGCCGGCTGGTAAAAGTTAGTCAGGAAAGTTAACCACGTACAATCGGAGACGATTCTGTCTCTTTTCGAGTTCGTCGAGAGCTCCGCTAACTGGGACGCTAACCAGGTTCCATGGAATTTATCCCTGGTGCAGCGTGTTCGTTTTCGATTCTGCTCCCGGACACTCGAAGACGCGTTCGATCATTTAGATTATGGACTTGCAGTACCACGGGCTACGTCGAACATTCGCTTTATCCATCCTTGCCGTTTCAGCGAGGGATAGACCGGTCGAGTACCGGCTGTCACAGATTAGTGGAGTCGAGGAATTGACTAAGGTAGTGACACGTCTAGCACAGCGATCTCTTCTCCTTGCGTTCGACGTTTTAATTTTTCACCTCATCATCCGTTTACAACTCACGCGTACGAAATAACCTAAGGCCATCGCGTTCAACAGAACGTATATACGTTTTTACGGAGAAAAAATGTGATCGTACTTTGGTTACGCGCATAGTACGATTAACGGTACTTTTGCGTTCGAATTTTAACCGTGTTTAGCGTTTCCGTAGGCAAATTAAATTCATAGCTTACGTGTACGATATTTCGTTTCACCGTGAAGAAGATCAAATGTTTCACATACTCGTTTGTATCAAACGCTTCAACGTTTCGCGTTCGAGTAAGTAGAACGGTATCTTACA
Organism: Bombus breviceps; assembly: GCA_014825925.1. Lineage (NCBI taxonomy): Eukaryota > Metazoa > Arthropoda > Insecta > Hymenoptera > Apidae > Bombus > Bombus breviceps. Next base: position 16,316,786 of record CM026184.1, read on the forward strand.
CAAATAATTCGTTACGTTTCCCACGTAATTTCCCGAGTAATTTTCTTTTCGTTTAATGTTTCTTTAAGGGCTCGAAGTGTCACTCAGTATCAAACGCGTGAAAAAGATGATTCTTTAGCACGCTATCTCCCATTAAAGAACGTGGCTGACCGAGCATCGTTTCGCGCCACCTTGACAATAGAAATCGCGGTAAACGCAGCGATCGCGTGTCACCAGAAAAGAACCGGCGAATAAGGAGTCGCGCAACGCTGTAATTCAATATTCGACTTAATTTATCGTCCCGCCAGCGTCAAATACCGTAATCGCGAGTTAGGGAAAGGTCGAGGAACTCGGTTCGATAACGAGCCGCGTTTGTCGGCCCAACTGTAATCCGATTGGTCGTGCCTAATTTCGTGGCTAAACGAAATTCTGTCCAACCCCTTTGTTTCTAACTCGCTTCGTCCTTTTGAGATACACGAAAGATTGTTAACGCTAATTTCGTATTTGAATTCTGCCTGCGCAGTTCTCCGTGTAGCTCGTTAACGATCCCAAAGGACGAAAGCTTATTCGCTCGATCCAGTTTTATTAAGATGCGAATTTGTCAACGTTCGTATCGCATTCCGCTTATCTCGTTGCGTTCTATTCGTTGACACGATCGTCCCTCGTAAGCCATTCACACTCCTCCGTGGATAGTCACGTGGGAAAAAGGATGTTGTTTCGTAATTTCTTCGCGTCTTCTTTCCTTTACCACAGAAAATGATATTTCAATTTTTCTTTCTCTCGTTCCTCCTCTTATCCGTATATCGCTACGTCAAGATACTAACGCAATATCAAAATAATACTTTCGATGGTAATTTCCAAGTAACGCTTAAAATTTAAAATTAATAATTAAAATAATGCTACAAATAATGAGAATATTCTTCTTCTTAACGTGCGTGAAGAATAAAAATCTCAGAACCTGTGTGGAAAGCGTACGGAGTCCCAGCAATCGCTGATGGACATCCAGCGAGACATTAAATTTGACGATCAAACAGAAATCGGTGCCCCCCTATTGGGTAGAATCGTCGTCCGAGTTGGCATCGATCCTGAACGACGCGACGGTTCAGTGGCAGGGGAGACTGGATGCGCGTCGCTCGCTAATTGGAGCGATAGAATTTCAACCGGGGTCACGATTGGTAAGTAATGATCGGACGTGTCCACTCGCGAGGGATACTTCTACCACAAAGCCGCGCCGGAGTGGAACGCGGATACGACGCGACGTGTCCATTGAACGCGAACGTTAGGCCGCATGCGGACATACAAATAGCCGTAGACGTCTGTATACATCTGCGTATGTATACGTCTACTGATTGACCCATTGTATCAACCCCGGAGTAACTGGCAGGATCGATCGGTCGACCGATGTTCGATCTGCCGTTTATCACCGGACTCGACGAGTACGTTGATAAGCGCCGGTTTTCATATCGATCGAAATGAGCGACGCTCTGGTGAAACCAGCAGCTAGACTTTAATTCCGATAGTACGCGTCCGAGCCGAAGGAAAGCTCGGAAACCTGATTTAAATAACAATCGACTAATCTTCTTCCTCGCGTTTTCCTTTCGTTTACGCAATTAACGTTGTTTCTCGGAACAACCATAGAACGGTTTATTGCTGGCGATTCGTTGCGAACGAAACCAGCCGCCCATCGAGGCCATTAAATAGCAATTAATTCATGGCCAAACAAGGAAACACGGTCTCTTCTTCGACTGACGGAAATAAGAGAATGCCGGAAAATAATTGCGTCGGACACAATCTATTCTTCTTCCAATTAGAACTTCTTTTCATCGTAGCTCTATTTGTTGCAGCAAAGTTCCTTTAACTTTTTAATTAAATTTTATTCATCTTCGATCTACAGCGAACGTATAGCTGAAAAATGGAAAGCTCGAGTCTGCAACTTGATAAAAACGTAAGATAATGCAAATATTTGAAACGTTTATTAAAATGCAACCGCCGACAGCCGAGCAATTGAACGAGAGTTGCGATTAATTTTCCAAAATCTCCCTGCGTTTAACCGAGAGAAGTAATTAAAAATTATATCCTCCTCGCGGTCGTTTTCACGCCGACGATGAAGCTGATATCCCGGCTTGAAAGGATAATTAAGTAGACTAGATGATAATGTCGCTCGTTCGTTTATCCTCGACTCGTATTGTCTCTAACTGAGACGCGATACTGCAGGAAATTTCGATAAAAAAATCCCTGTACATCTACGGCGTTCTAACGTTGATAATAAATTCCTTTTTCAGAAGGAAGATATAAAAACTTTTTGACCGAGTCGATTAAAACTTTCCACATCTTTCTCGTAGAATAGTAGCGAAATGATAGCGAAAGTAGAATTTTTTACTGCTTAAATCGTAAGTTACCAAAATTTTTCTGGCTGTTTTTAAACGAATGAGAGTGCGACGTTTTCGTTTCGCACGGATATCGTCCTAGTTTCGGGACGGATCTTTTCTGGCTAAGAACTACTTGATTCAAGAGGGCTCGCGGAATATCAAGGAACCGTCGAATTTCAGCGAGGCGGTCTCAGCGTATTTTCTCGCGTCATTAAACCGTGAACAAAAAGTGTATACTTAGTAGGAGGAAGGGGACAGAGCGGAAACAGAAAAATGGCGCGAGAAAAGGAAGAAAGGGGGCGTCGTGCGGCACGCCTACGGCAGGTGATATCTAACGGAAGATTGAAGAGGGTGACCGGTTGATGTTACAAAGCGAAGAACGCGCGAAAAAGTCTCGCTGCAAAGAGGGGTAATTAGCGTTGGTCCGCTGGTGGATTAATTAAAACGACTCCTTGAAAATGTGACGTCGACGGTTACTTAAAACGAGAAAAGAAAAGGGTTGAGGAATGAAAGGGCTGTTTCGCGGCCGTTCCACGTCGCACCGGCTCTTCCACCAAATATAATTGAACGGTTTTGTGGTAAAAACCGGCCAACTCTCGATAATTTAGCTCTTTGTAATTCGCCTTTTGCCTCGCTTCAGCCGTGCTTTAATTTAACTTTGTTTAATTCGTTAGCGCTTCGTTTTCAACGCGTCGCAACCATCGATCCAGGGCAACGAATTTAAGAATCTCTCGATGAGTTTTTACGTAAATATATCGACCGTAATTCGTCCAAATTTCAGACGTTTAGTTATACGTTCGAAATGAGGATATAATCAGGTGTTCGGGAACTCGTTGCCATTCCGGGCTATTTGACTACCCTTCGTCGATGCATGAGATACATCGTTGTTTCGTCCAAAGACACGTTTTTTATCCATCAATTTCGAACGTCTCTCTTTGACCGACTTGACGTCTCGACTTGACGTCCATGTGAAAACACAGCAACGTCTTTTTGAATTTAGCGTGCTATTTAGCATGTCGGATATTCATAACATTCTTGCAACCTCGGCAATCGCGTAACAATGATAGCAAGATGTATCTATCGTAAAAAGCACTAGAAATTTTCCCAACAACTTTTCGATACGTTTCATGTGCGTTTATTTAAACGCGTGAATATTTTCAAAGGACACAAGCCCTGAACTTATTACGAACGTATTCAGACCGACGAAAATTTCTTCGTAAAGATACTTCATCTTATTTTCGATTCGTCGTAAGATGGAAGGAAGAGGAAGTATCGTTGTCAATTTAGATACATCGCTGTTTGCAATGTCGTGCATTTTTAAAGAATCTCAGCGTTATAAGAATAAAAATCTGACGGATTACTAGGAAATACTATCCCGTGCTAGACTTTAAAGGTGGAATTGGATATGGCATGTACGTTGTCATTCGTTGTAGTAGTTTTCAGAAATAACATCGAATGGGTCGGATTTCCTTTTTAATTTAATAAATTGCTACAACGAGAGAATAAGAATCGTCGCTATAAAGTTCGAGGTCCTTAACTATGTACATTTGTAAAAAATCTCTTAAACGAAGAAGACGTAATGGCTAGTTATTATAACCGTCTACTAACCACGTTAAATATCGGATCAGCATCCGTTTTAACGGCTAACAATACGTTTGGATAGATACTCTCGTCGCTCTTCCGGCTTCGTAAAAACGCTTACAACTAACGGTACTGCGTTACGAGTAAATATACATATAACGTGAAATATACGATGAAGTTTATGTGTCCGCTGTGATTCGACCGAAAACCTTTACGCTTTACGCCAAAGTTTACATTCCGTTTTACGCGTCTGCTGCCAACAAGTCCTACCGACTGATACAAATGGAGATTTTTCGGTTCTTCCTTTATAGGATATCGTTCTATGCAAAGTTATCATCGTTTCGAGTTAACGGTTATCAATTTTTCGGCCTGTTCGTTTCATACTGCAACTTCCTTTTCTTTACAGCTTTTCCATCACGTTGACGGGGAAAAATTGTGCTTACATAATTTCATGAAAACTAGTAGAACGACTTTCTATAAATATTTTCAGTGCCCGAGCTATACAAAAATTGCTCGTTTTCTACAATCCTCCTTTTCAACGTGCTAGTACGGTCGCGCTTTTCGTCTTACAACGATTTAATGCTCGTAATGACATCTGCATACGATAACAATAGAGTCTCGTTGATTTTTGCGATTTCAATTTTTCTACTAGATAGCCCCATTATTCTCCTCGTCGTCGAGCGAGAACTTCTCCAGAGATTATGTTCATGTGACAAATTACGTACTAACTAAGGTGAGCTTCTCTCCTATGGATTCTGAGTTTTCGCTATTGGGAGATTGATAAGGAAAAGGAAGATTTTAACCCATTCTCATGGGTATTTTATACGAACGATAGCCATAAATCGAACACGGTATCTTTGTCGCGGAAAACCTACTTCGAGGAGGAAAGATATCACTGTGGGATAATAAGTACAACACAGAGAGGTAGGCTTACACAGAACTCGGCGAATCGCTGGTACGATTTCTTGGCAACAAACGCGTTTTCTTTGCTACGTACACAATATACGTAATCCAGAAGTTGTTTTTGCTCACGCAAACACCCGGCCTTTCGTTTTCAAACACTAACTTGATGAGAGTAATTGGACCATCTATATTTACTTAACTCTCGTGGTCCCTTAGGCATAACAAAAAAGAACATAACGAAAGCAACAAAGATTATTATACATTGTGCGAACGCGATGCTAGTTACACTGATCGATACAACGAATATTTACATTGCCGCAAACAAACGTACGTATACGGTAGGCAATACAAACATGTAACAAATTCTAAATTTAATCCGCCATAACGCAATTTATTCGCTTCGTGTGCATGCTTTTATTCGAGCATCCGCACGAAAATATCCGCGAGAATGGTATGCAATAACTTTACCCCGGAAATAAGCTTTAATGAGAATGGTTTAAAGGTTTCTCCCTATAAAAGAATAAAATTAAGTAGTCGGTACGAATAGCCCCGCAGAGCTTTTGGGTAAACTGTTTCAGCGTTTCTTTTCTTAATTCCTGGCAACACTCTCTTTCTTTAACCAGTTCTGCGCATCGGTGCACTCGACCTCTACCGCTGATCCAGTCTTTTATTTCCGAAATAAAACTCGTATTCAAATTGCTGGCACAATTGTTCGTGCACTGAGTTGCGAGGGAATGGCTGGCCTTTATATTCGTAATACCTTCGAAAGAAACTGGCGCGCGCATCGTTGCAACGTATTTGTAGATTTCTACGATGCGATTCCACGGAAACAAACTTTTATCGCGCGAATAAAGGAAAAAAAGTTGCGTGACAAAGGGTTTGCGCGCTCTTGGACTGATTTACGATCTGGCAATGAAAACAACGTCGAATCGCATCGTTTCTAAATCAAGACCATTCAAAACATTCACGCGACACGACTGTCGTGACACAGAAAATTTCGAAAACGTCGTTGCACTTACGCGATACGTATTTACGCACATATATTATGTACTTACGTTCCAATATCCTTTCATCTCTATCTTCTTTCTTAGATTCCTTTAGAGTCTCTCGTTTCTAAATCAGGTCTACGTAAATTCTTCGATGATCTATAAACGTCTCGTTCGAAACTTTCGTAAAACGTTCTCTCTGATATGCAACGTGCTTATAGTAGTTCCTGCTTCTAAACGAATTTTCGTTCACACTCGTAAGTCGATTATTCGCGATAGACACGGAAGACTGTACGCTCTTCCGTCTGGCGTTGATTGTATTTCCCGATGACAGGAATAGTATGTAACGAGTTTGCCAGGATAGCAATATCCTTTTCGAGGTAAACGTATAGACGAAAACAACGCGAAAGTTCCCACGGAACGAGACCGAAGCGAGTTTATTATTGGACGCCGTGGCAACATTTCGAACGAGTTTTTGTTTAATTATATCCAGTCTCGGTAGCAGTTGCGCTACCGTAACTCGATTAGCCATTCGATCGTAAAATTACGCAGAAAATCATTGCGAAGGCTCGTTAAAGAGATTCAATCGATTCGCAAAATGTTTTTAACGATTCGATAACGATTGACAACGAGACGATTTTCTATAGTACTACGAACAATTTAATTCGTAGAAACGTATTATCGTACGTATACGTTCTTTGACATACACGCGCAACCGATTCGAGCGAACGCGTTTCAAGCTAACGCCGAAGAGAGCAGGAAAGATTTCCTGCCGCGAGTAGCGCGTATCTACTTGATGGAAAGACTAAAGGGGACAGACTAAAGACAGGAGACTCGATACAATGGAAACTCATCCGTCGAATCCGTACCGGTCTGGCGTTAAATGTGTACGAAAATCGTCGAGGGTGATTGCCGCGCGAAATCGTAAGAAAGACAGCGAGGGAACAAAAGGGAGAGTTAGAAAAATTCGCTACTACTTGTCGCAATATCAGAAAGAAATCGCTTAAATTAGTTTGCATGTCGCTAGACATTACGGTATAACGTTGAACTAGGAAACAAGAAACAGAAGCAAAAGATCGAGTATTTTCATAAAGGTGTTCTCGCAAGGGACGAAGGAAGTAAGTAACTTATTCGGAAATATGTTCTTACGATCGATATGCAGACGACGACGCTTAGACGAGTTAGACGTTGGTTTGTCGTTCGAACGAAGACGAACTCGATCGCCGCGGCTCGCTAGCACGCAATTTGCGCCGCGGTTAAAACCTTCCATGAAAACCAAGCACCGGCTAAATGATCATGAAAAGAAGTAGAACGAGGGTAAGTAAGGTCGCAGCCACTCCGCCGCCGCTGCCGTGATGCATTGCCGCTGGATGCTCTGCAACAAACCGAAATTTACGGTGCGATGTAAGAAGGTGGTTTCCATTTTGCCAACCGTAATGAATTACATTGGAAACAACATTCACGGCGAAACTGTCGCGTTCTAGAGAAAAAGACGACTTTTCGATCGAGCGACGCTACTCGACGCGACTCGACGCCACGTTCAGCTAGACGAACATCTCCACTCGCTTTATGCAATTAAACGTAATTGTACGCGAGCAGCGTCTTCTAATATGTCTGAGTGATGCGTAAATGAAATTTTGGGAACTTCTGAAATTGGTTGTAACGCGTTGCGCTCGTTCGCAACAAACTCTTCCCGGCAAGTTTCTCGGTTCCTTCCCTCCGATGTCGCGCGAGAGAGCCCCGACATGTACGCGACCGAAGATTTCATTTTGATTACGCGGTTTACGAAACTCGTTTGTACCCAGTTTTGCACGCACACCTCCGCCATCGAGAATAAAACGAATCAAGATAATGGGTTATCGTAACAACGTCGGCCTGCATCTCTAAAACTAAAACACAGAGATATTTAATTTAGGGCGTCGCTGTGCTATTTGGGTTAATGTTATGCAAAGTGATTTCGGCGACTAACAGCAGGAAAAATTGGAAGAAAATATCGTATAGCTCCGTAACGTGGTGTTACGACAAACGATTTAAGTAATTACCTCGACCGACTACCTTCGTCTTTAATATCTTTCAAATAAACAGCGAAATTGGGAACATTCGCGTCCTTTATAAAAGTATCGAAATAAATAAATAAATAAATAAATAAAATAAAAGTACCAAACGGTTATACTTGTTATCGATAACTTGTTTATAAAGGAGATGCTCGTGTCGAGGTGGACGAATATCAAAAAATATCGTATCGCTAATAGCCAGAATCATAAATATGTCAACGGGGTTTAGGTTCGGCAACGGCTTCGAGTGGCGATATTTGAGGCCCATTGCGTTATGTTCTAAAGTTACGTACAGACGACGCGAAACCAATCCACGAGGTTGTCTCGGGACCGATAAACGATTATCGGTCTTTTTTTTTTCTACCAAGCTCAGTGCCTCTCGCAGCTTCTTATTCGCTTCGTTTTGGACGCGCGTTGAAACGACTTTGTCGAAAGTTGAAAATAACAAGAATTCCAGAAGGACATGATCACGGAGTGAGAAAGACGACGTATCTATCGGTAAGAGGACTGTAAGAAATGACACGACATATTGTTTTACATAGCGCGACCAAACGTTGGTACTGTCTGTACGAGAGTTAGTACAATTGCGCTTAATCGAATTAATGGTACAATTAAGACAAAGATCAATGATTTCGTTTACCATTGACGATGTGAATGTGCACGCTGCTGGAATGGGTGTTACTCGGCGAACAGGTATACAGGCCTGCGTCTGCCTCGATCGCTCTCTGAATGAGCAAACGGCTGGAAGTCACGGGTCCTCTCTCCGTGACCAAGCTGATACCACCCCTCGGCGTGTCGAAGGTAATCGCCTGCGAAACAAAGAAGACGGACAACGCGTCGCATTATCCACCTCGTAACGTGACTACCACCGAATAAAGCTACTTGGCGTCTGCAGACGAGGGAACAAGTGGTGACAGGAAGTGTCTCTTTCGAGTGGCGAAATGCATTGCGGAATAAATGCCTTTAAAACACGTTTTCAGCCTACGCCGAGATACCGACTACCTACGAAGCGGCTCCTCGAGCCTACTTTTCGCTTTCATATTTTCTTCGTTTCTCTTCCTCTTCTCTTCTTCGTATTTTCAACGAAGTTGGCGAACGAAACGAAAGAACGATTTAGGCAAAGTAACTGAAAACGAAAATAGAACGCGAGTTTCGATCCATTCTCGTCGCGTTCGTCTACTCCTCTTTGATAGACTATCGTTCTTTCGGTCGTTTATAATACGCTGACCGAAGAGCAGAGGAGAAATACGACAACCTTCTTCCTAATAAATTCCTAGTGGCGAACGACAAACCTCGATTCTCGATCAACGGCTGCTTTATCTCAGTCACGAATAATTTACGTTCGAATGGTCTTTATTTACACGCTGCCCCTCTACGCATCGTTGTCCAGGAACAATCGCGAGCTTGTTAGCAGGCTTCGTAAATAACCGGGCTCGTAGGAACGCTATTGACTGCAGCGATAATCGATATCGTAGGATAACGATGAACCGCGTGTACAATGTACGCGTATTCCCGCGACCCTCTTTAACGTTACAACCTAACGACGTTAGTTGCGAAAGATTTATCAACTTATCGCGAGAATAGCTGTTCTCTGTTAGCGCGCGAAAACTTGAAAACCCTTCGGTGTCTTCTGCTTTCGACGGGCATAAGAGGAAGACGTTGCGAGTACTTACTTCGTGATCGTGACTCCAAACGATCGCGGACGGTGGCTCGGGAGCATATTTGACCAGGCATGTGAGGTTTATCGTGCTGTACTTGTTGATGAACAGATCTGGAGCTCCGGAGATCTCGGTGACCGGCTCTGCGATCAGAACGAACTCTTTGTTGGTTTTACTGGTTAAACCGATGGGCACGTGCATATAAACCGAAAGGCATCTGTTTAGTTTTAACGAAGAAAATGAAGAAGAGTTAGATGGGGAAGATGAACGAGGATATACGAGCGATCCTAGCGAGAGATTTTACGTTCTTCTATCTTATATCTAACTATATATTTAAAATATATCGTCGGTAGTGCAAATCGCTCCATCTCCCACGATTTCCCACGATACGTTAGAAATTATGAAAGATATTTTTAGGCGTAGAGCAGCAACTCGAGACCAAGCTCGCGAGGCTCGGTCACACTGTTTCGTGACCTTTTCGTGTTTAAAATATCGTAGAACCTAAATTTCAAACTTACTTGTCGAGAGTAACGCGTAACCAGCGAATAGGTGTTTCGATTATTATGCGTGGCAATCCCTTCGATGACTGGATGATCCTATTAGATTTATAGACAAGATACAAGGATCGAAGTCGGGTAAAGTGACGTTAACGAAGAATAGTGGTCTGGATGTTTCTCTTAAATAGCAAAAAGAAACGGTTGAAGGGAAACGCTTGTTTTTGCCCTGGAGTGCTCAGATTCAATCTTATTGTTAGACACAGGGAGAAGGTTGGTCCGTCGAATAAAATCCAATAACGGCGGACGAAGATCTCTCGATACGATATATCGGATACTGTTTCTCGAAAGCAGGACTTGACCGGGGGAATACCGATCGGATCAACTCTACATAAGTCGGAATTCCCTACGAAAGAATTCGCGTCGCGTACAATCAACGAAAGGCCGCCTACCTCGGAATGCGTCTACTTGCTCGGAAAAGCGTATCGTCCATCGAATCGTTTTGATGGGACGTCTCGTGTTCTGCGAGCATTACGATGTACATAAATTTGATCAAACGGACGAACCTTCCCTTCGGACAGCCGCTACGGAATCTTAAGTTAATAAGTTTTGCTTTATCCTCCTTGCTCTTCTGCTTGCTTTGTTTACTTGAACGAGTCGCAGAAACAACGCGAGATATTCGTAAAGGCAGCACGTGTTCCACGACGACAGATTAGATTAGCACCGATATAACGCACATTTCAGTTTACCTTTTTCTTCGTATCGAGAGAAATTATCGGAACGTATTCTATTCCGTGTGACTCGTTACACGTAGATTTCAAGCACGTAAAGAGGGAGGACGAAATATGAAACAAAGCTGAAATAGAATTAAGGAGGCCCCAGACCAATGTAAAATATTCGCAGCGGCAGCGAACGTTTCGCACTTGGCTATGAATAAACAGGTGGATTTTGCTGGCGTCGCCGCCGCTGCCGCTCCACGCCGTAGGGAATATTTCGTTGCTGCTACTCCTGCGAATATTTCGCGTTGGTTTCTGGAGTTGACATTAGGTTTCTAGCGAGTTTGTCCGTTGCCGTAATTTATCGTACAATTGTCACACAGAGACCTAAGATTACGGATGCGCTAGGAGGAGTACGTTTCTTGAGCGTTCGATGTAGAGTTTGGATTATCTGACAAGCTCGAGCTCCGGATTTCCTTGGTTTGCTGACCAACTTTAGGGTCGTCCTGCCAACTCGGGCACCTTCGTTTCCTCTCCGGTAGCATGTCCTTCGACTGTTAAATGCACCGCAATATCTGCGATACAACGTTCTCGCAAACAATTTACGGAAGCTCCATAAAACTCTCGCTGCACCTGCTACGTATAACGATAAAACGATAAAAACTTATCGCGGTAAAATAATCCACCGGAAAACGATGTTTCCGCTGTAACCTGCTACAGCCAGAATTATGTCGCTCGAACGATGCGAAAAATATCCATGTTAGGAAGAGCGTAGCAGCAAATAGAATTCAGATTTTCCTATTTTGCTGATAGAACGATCGTTGACTTTTGCTCCAGAGACTGCAATTTCGTTGGTAGACGGTTGACCGTTGACAGGGCGGTACACGGTATACGGTACACGGTACACAAACATCGACAGTGGTGCCTCACGGGTGCGGTCTTGTTATTCCTGCGGCATTTTGCAGGAAGGAATAACAGGTTTATTCGCGCGACGGTTCACCAACGACGGAGGAAGAGAAGCGAGGACGGCTATGGGGATTCCTCGAGTTTCTCGAATTCTCTTTGGTCAGTCATGATTTGCTGACCAACCCCTGGTTCTCGCTTCCGTGTTCAATTTTCAACGACGCTGCCTTAACAGGGTCGTACATTCTCGAACAAATACGTTTTCGCTGTAAACAGAGTTGCTTCTTATTCGGCCGAGACGCAAATTGCTTCGTACAGCGTCAGCTTACGCTCGAGGGAATTGCTTTGTTCTCTCCTCGAAGACGTAAAAATCTTTTCTGGATTAAATTAAAAGACTCGAAAAACGGTAAACGCATCGACAAAGATTTCCAAGCGCGAGTTACCGTCGCTGCGTCCAAGATTTCGACGTTCTTCGAAGAACCATCGAACCGGCCGGTAAGTTGCGCGCTATCCGAACAGGGACGACCGGCGATAGTTCGAGCGAAACTTGACAGCAGCGAGAGATCTTGGCTTCCTCTGAAGAAGCCTTAAGCGTTAAGGGTCGCGGTGACCTTTCAACGGCATATTGCTTCTCCTCCGGGAACTTTGAGTGGACCGAAGGAAGAACGGGGCGAGTATCGGTACAGAAGACAGTTTACGTGGCAGTAGCGACACCTCGAGAATTCGCTCCTTGAGGAATAATCGACCCGTTCTTTGGTAGCTGTCTCGTAGGGAATTCATCTACGTTTGTACGCGAAGAAATCGATCGATTACGCTGAAAGCTCGACGAGCCTGCCTGTTAACGCATCGATTCGTTCGTCACCGATGTCGCTTACCGCGGATGATGTCCGTTCCGACGAACGTTTGTTCTTTTTAAGCGGCTTGCAATTCGAAATTTTTTCTACGACTTACTTCGATCGACGAAACGTAGATATTTTTTCAAGGCAAGTTCAAAACGACAAAATTTAAATATCGAGAACGTTCGTCTCGATAATTCTGTAACTGGGTTTGGCCAGAATCTCCAAGGTTCGTCCAATTCGACGAATTAATATCTACCCAAACCGTCGATCTCCAGTCGATGTTTATTTGGCCTCGGAGCTACGACAGGAAATAAATCGAAGAGGCCCCGGATACCTAACTCGACCGCGACTTCGGCCGCAATTGAATCACCGGTGCTCCCAGTGGCTCGCAAAAAAGGCTAACAAGTGGAAGTGGATAGTAAATCGACGCTCCGGCAAGAATAGAATTCTCCTCGACGTTGATACACCGAAATCCCGACGATCTAATCAACTTGATTCCACGGCTTTAAAACCTCCCAATTCAGCGTTTTATTCGCTTTTTAAGAAACGATATTTTCGCCTCGCTTTTCTTCCTATCTGCCTTTCACCTAATTTTATGCCGTACTCCGAATTTTCTTTCTTCGTAATTCGTTGAGATTAGAGACGTAACTTTCGTTACGAATTTTACGCGCGTAGCAACTTTGACGAAAGTAACGAATGCCACGACGAACGGACTATTCTTTCCTCGAGCGTGATAATTTATTGTCCGTAAAAAGCGAGAAATCGCGATCGTTGTTGCAACGAAGGAGTTAGCCTAAGAGCTTCAGCGAGCAAAGAAAGCTGGATATTCGTAATTCTGCAGGGCTATCGTTTCACGCATCAAAACGACTTTGCTGGCAATTTATCAACGAGGCTGCTACGAAAGGGCGAGGCCAAAATTCCTGAAGGCGAAGCGCGCGTGAAATCGTTCGATTCGCTACGTAGCCTCGTTTCATCTGAAAATACAGAGAGACCGTCGTGTCAGAGTCACGACGTGACTGGAGACTGGAACATCAGCCAGAGGCGTAGATAAATTATTCCGGTACGTGAAAAGAGAGTTGGCGATCGATAACGAAGGCTAGCGCCCCGCGTCCCACGCAAGCCAGAAGGTTCAAACGTCGCAAAGCGATTTCCATTGCGGTTGAAGGTCGTGACCGGTGTTCGGAAGGACAATAACGCCGGACTTGGTCTACGAGGACATTCACCCGACGGACATGCACAGAACCGGCGGGGCGGTATCGAGTATGACTTAACGTAGGATAAGCGTGCGATCGACGCGACGCATGTATTATTAGCAACGCTTCGTCGCGTCGCGTTGCATCGCGTTGCATCGCGTTGCGACCATTGCGATCGAAACCGTTCGAGCCGCTCCTACGGTTTCAGAACCTATGATTCCCATATGTTACGCGCCATATCCTCCGTGTCACGACACGACTCACGTACTCTGACCTGCCCTTCTATCACCGACACGAACACTCCTCTCTCCGATAATAATCTTCCGTCCACGCCATTACCGATAGAAATTGATTGCGTTCGGATGCACCGACCGATAGCTTTCGCGCGTCCCTAGGACGGCTTGCGGCCACGGAAATCGAGCCCAACTCTGATCATCCCATCGTCCACAGAGAATTCGTCCCGTCCGTTTTTCGCACGGGGAGGGAGGGATGCTTCGATCTGGATTTCGTGGTAATTGCCTCGAGATGAACTCGAAATCCCGTGGCAAGAAGATCGCCCGGTCGTTTGGCGCAAAGCGTTCCGTCGTCAGCTCGAATCGCAGAGTTTACGTCATAAACTGTCATAAACTCATGCAAATTAGCTAGCCGATAAAAAAAATTTATTTTCGAGAGCGTAAGCGGAAAAAATTCTTAATAAGACTAAGCGAGACAAGATTATGGCTCATCGCGCCGAGTCGGGAGAATCCATTTCGAGGAAAGTTTAGGCGGATCGCTTTATTACAGATTGGCGAAATTGCTGCCTTCTCGGCCGCTACAGATAACTGAGAAAAAGTTTCGAGAAATTTTCGGCTAAGCCGAAACGAAAGCTGACGATTTATAAATCTCGACCGTTGCCGTCTACTAACCCACGGTCGACGTACTCTCTGCAAATTAAACCTTCGGCTCAAATTTGACGCAGCAAAATCGCAAGTTCGTGTACTTCCGATAGAAATTCCGGCGCGAAAACGTGCGAGCAAATTTCGATGGAAATTTGATTTCGTAGGTGGTCAACGGCCTGGAAAAACTTTTCGTCGCTTCGGAATTAAGAAATATCTGAGAATCGACGAACGAACCGTCCCGTTCGTAAAACGGATACATCGTTTTTGTTTAAGTGGTACTCGAACGAGGTGTGAATATTTCAGCGGCCAATATCTTATTAACGGGAAGATAAGGCGCTGGTTGGCCACGTTCAATGGGCATGCACGATCAAAATGTCTTCTCAAGCATGAAACTGGACAGCCCAGCGCGTTCTATGTTACGAGGCACTCCGTAGCCAACGATTCCGCAGTGGTCACAAGGGAACTTGGACGGAACTGTTCAACAAGAGCCATTCGCACAAAGGACCATGATAATGCCAAGATGCCCGCTCCAAGTACTCGGCTAACTTTTCGAAAAGCCGTGGAAATATTCGTACTCTAATAAGATCCGCTGGCTACAACTCGCTTCGAATCTATTGTGCGGTTTAGGGAATTCCGATTGGTTTTATTTGTTGCGCAAATTGCCGTGTACGCTTCGTAACGTTGGATAAGGGCATTACAGAGTTTATTATCGTTTCGAAATTCGAGAAGTCTTCTTACCTGCGCAACTTGCACCATAACCGTGAAACCAACTTTGGTACATAGTGTATCTTACGTAATGAAAGGGTTAGTCGATGTAAAGCGTCAGCAAGATACGAGGGAAAGTTTCAGAAGATTCGCGAACGCTGGATTAGAAGAGAAACGATCGCTTCGCGGTTTTATTAGACCGTAGTCGAATTATACTCTATGCGTGTATAATAAAATAAAGGGAAATAAAGTAAAATACTCGTCTCGTTGTCGACGAAATAAAAGGCAGAACGGGATGCATTGCCGCGACAACGAGCCTAACAATTTCCTCCGCGACTCGCGCTATTTCCGGAGGATCGATCGATTAATAGAAAATATCCGTTTACCTGGAATGCAGTCGGACGAGCATTTGTCGGTGGTTTGGTCGAGCAGGTAGTAATATGTTTTCGCGACGGATTAATCACAGCCGAACGATAAATTTCCACGAGACACCGTTCGTTCGACCGCGAGTACAATCCTAATGGAAGGGCCGGTAAAAGCTCGCGGTTATTTTCGACCGCGATCGACTAACAACCCCGATCGTTATTCCCGACCGCGATGACGGAGCAGTTTTATCGTTCGCGATAATCCCGCAAAATAACGTTCCCCGGGCGGCCAGGATCCCCCAGGAACCGGTCTCTGCTTACAATAGCGGGCCATCACTATCGGTCGGAACATTATTTTCGGCAAATTCTCAATATGACATCCTTTATTTCAGTTAAACCGACTGGAAAGAGGTTGGCATACGGCCAACATTCCAAATCATTCACCACCGTATTGAACTAACGAAACTTTATATCACCCGTATCCTCCGCGCAGCTCGTTAATCTGCTCTCTCTCTCTCTCTCTCTCTCTTTCTCTCTGTCTTTTACACGAATCTCTCTGTC
Organism: Bombus breviceps; assembly: GCA_014825925.1. Lineage (NCBI taxonomy): Eukaryota > Metazoa > Arthropoda > Insecta > Hymenoptera > Apidae > Bombus > Bombus breviceps. Next base: position 16,332,970 of record CM026184.1, read on the forward strand.
TCCTCGCCTTTAACCCACCAACGTGTCGTGCCTCTCGTTCTCTTTTATCTTCCTCCTTCGTTGCTTCCAGCCGAAACTACAGCTACTAGGATCTACCGGTGCCGATGAGAGGATTATCGAAACCGGATTAACCGATGCTTTCGCAGAAATTGCTTGGCCGCTAGACGTGTCGCAATAATCGGAGCTGCTTCTTCGCCAAACCGTCTCCTTTCAACCTGTTTTTTCCTCATCCCCTTATCCTTTCCCGTCTAACACCATTTCGTCCTTTCCGCACACTCTATTCGATCAATCGATCCTTCAAACGAGCTCCTGTTTAAGTCGTGCTCGTTCAAACCAATTTTCGGATCGCTCTTACGCGATCGCATCTCTCTCTCTCTCTCTCTCTTTCTTTGCGATCGGTGTCGTTTCGATTTCGCTTCCCCCAAACATTTTGATCTTTCCTCTCTGTATTTTTCAAGCAGAATATTTTTCCTTGTCCGGTTCATGCGCGTAAAACTTTTATCGTTCCATTTGTCACGCCCGAAATGCAAAGTCTGTAATCTTCCACGAAACATTCGTTGTGAATATTTACAAAGTTCGAAGCATAAACGCACGTTTGCTTTTTTGTTAATGCAATTTCTTCGTTAACTACGCAGATTTTCGGATACCTTCGAATTCAATTAATTCGCTTGAAAAATGAACGCATCGTCTAAGAGGATTGATTTCGGTTAACGCGCAAAGTTAAAGCTGAATTACGGCTGTTCAAGTTCAAGACGTTAGAAAACACGAGATAATTTACTTAAATTTCGCTTTTGATTTCAAACTTGATACTTTCGAATTGGTGGGAATTTCTCGTGGTTTAATCGGGCAGGATACTTGGTCGAACGTAGCAGCGCCGCGCCGGTGAGAGGATTATCGAAACAGGATTAAGCAATGCTTTTGTAGGTATCACTCCCGTGCCTGCCGCGTCCATGTAGTCCGTTACTGTAACTGATATGCTCGACTGATCCTCAATCGTTAAAAGCTTTTCCCGTTGCCGTCCCTCTTAGCCACGCCAACTGACCCTTTTCAAAGCTCGTAAATGAACACCATCGAAATTTATAGGCCGTCAAGAATTACTTTAATCCACAAAGTCAAAAATCTTCCAACTGTTCCGTCTTACCGATGCGTTTAATCCATACACAGAAAATACTCGCTCATGCGGTTGTTGATAAACTCTTTTTGTTCGAACGATACGTTAGCTCGTAAAATTTTACCGCAGTGCAGTTTTTAAAGTTTTGTAGAAGCTTGCCCGATTTCGTTGCTCGAATATGGCACGATCGTACATCAAAGGACCGTGCAACTTGGACTCTCGTTCGACCAAACAATCGGCCAAATGTCCCTCTTACGACGTAAGTACGACGTAAGCGTAAACGTACTTCATGCGTGGATACGCGAGCCAAGGAAAAAGTTGGACGCAGCTCGCGGAGTGGCGCGTTATTAACGCAAAATGTATACTCGCGTCCTTGGTAACGATCGAAAAGTACAGAGGTTCGCACATTGTAGCACTTTTCCCCGGGCAATTATTCAACTAATGGAAGATGCTCGGCAGGTCGTAGTTAACGTGGTCGGTAAAAAAAAAGAGGGTAGGGCGTTGCCGGAGGAATATATCGGTGTATCGTGCATAGAGCGTGCCAGGGCCCCGGTATTTTCACGAAAATAGCACGTTGCACTTGAGGCACGAGAGGTAATTACAATAGCACGCTGTAACGCCGAGGTTCGAGTATTGTTATCACGATGATCCGACCTCCCATTCCTACCATGTAATTATTCAGCTCGTACGCCACACCAACCCTATAGTCATTGAAATTAAAGCTTTTTGCATTTTCAACGGCGCGGCGCCTCGTTAATCCGTCACGATGACGGCACTTCGTGGCGCGTATTAGCAATAAATTGCGCATGAGATCCGTCGCGATTTGCTCCTGTTTTATCAAAGCCCCAGATTCCTAATGCGAGCCATCCTTTTCCTCCATTGTTGCGCGCAATCGTACGCGCCGTGGATTACGTAATCGGTTTTCGCGTTTAAAATCTGCCCCTTCGATCAGAGAGTCGGTTTCCTCGAAAGTGTCACACGCTCAAGAGGGCCATCCGCTCAGAAATAGTAACCAATCAAGTAGACGAAACATCCTGCATACCGCAGCTATCGAAATAATAACAAAACAGTAGTTGAATAGCCGCCTCTGATATACATTCGACGATAACCCCTCCAAAGGGACTAAAACCTCGCTAAAAAAAACCCTCTTAAATTAGCGCTCGATACCTTATTCCGTTGCAACACTTTGAACCGTTACTCTGTTGGATCTATATAATAAAATTTCCATCATCTTAAACGAAGTTCAATTTCTTCACCTTATTCGTGAAACGTTCGAACTGCGACGCGAGGAGATCACCGGCGATTTATCGGTTTAGTGATCGTCTTGTGTCTCCGACGTGACAAAAGCGAAGAAGGTCTCGCTACGGTCGCTGTAAAAGCTCTTGAAAAGTTCGCGTCTTTCCGTTTTGATAAACCAGAGCTTCGTTCGACTGCAGGCGTAACGCGATACCAAAATGCAAGTGTTCGACGAACGAGTCTGAATCAATCGAACACGAACGCCGTATTTTTCTCTGTTCCAGCGAACGATGTCGCGAACAAGGAAGGTAACAAATCACAGGGACGTTGTATGCAGTGTCCGGAATTTAACTGTAACGCCTAACTGAAAACGGCACGAAGCACTGACCATCGACTTCGATTAGCTCGCGACCAATACTCGTCGCAGTCCGTTGCAGTAGGCGCGAGAATAACGTGTGTCTCTCACCTTTTATTCCAAATTAGCGAAATCGCGCTACAAAGAACGTACAAAATGTACCTATGAATGGAAAGAGCGTTTTTACAAGCCGGTTTTTATCGTAACGTCAACGCGTACGAAGCAAAAACTTCGCAATGATGTGGGAATAATTATACTAACGAGACGTTAGTATAATATATCTTAATTAAAATGTTCTACAAATATTAAATATACATTTAAATGGATTTTTATAATCAACGAAATCACGTTATTAATTATTCATTCAATGTTTTTCACAATGGAATATATAAACAACTCGACTTGCAAATTTAAGGATTCAAGCCAATTAGTTTTCTTTCCTTTCTTATATTTACTCCGCGTTAAGTTTTTACCAGTTACCAGAAAATATAGATACGTTAAAATGATAAAAGAGGTACGAGAGTTTCGGAAGTTTCTACTTCTGGAAGTAAAAAGGTTTTACGCTCTATTCAAAGACGCATAATTTATTGCAGTTTTCGAATCTTATAACGCCTTTTTCCTAGAAAACGCTGTACACATCTGAAAGATGCGAAACACACGTACACAAATTTCGATTCGTCCCGATTCCAATTTAATCGTAACGTTTCGTTAAAGATGATAGAAAAACACACACACACACACACTTACATATATGTTTAGGAATAGTTTTATCCGCTTCTTCGTCTTTATGAATTCGTTGATAAGATTGATGCGAAGAATCAGGAATTGCTTCTAATTCTGTCGAGGCCACGAGAACCAACCCTAATTCACTTAAATCTTGCCGTCTTCCATTCATTTACCGTGCACGATCGATCAATCGTACAAGGTTTTCGCATTCGCCGTATAACGTGTAATTTCTCCATGCCTCTGGAGAATATCGTGATCTAGTTTTATCGGAGACCAGTGGCCCGCGTATTTCAATTCATAATCCTGTCGGCCGATTTGCACAAGACTCATCAACCTTTATTTGCGAAGAATCTTCACCGTATGGAGTCGAGTACTCGAACAGCTGGCTGCCACCACAGTACAAACCGAGCGCTCCAAAGCATTAACAACTCGAACACACGTCAGGTTATTTCAAACAGTCGCCCCGTTTGTCTTATTCGGTTTCAGTCGTTGATATTAATTTATGCGAAAGGAGACGGAGATTTCGGTGTATTCACGGGAAAACGCAGACTCGTCTCTATGCTCGCCATTTCGATGATTATCTATTATGTTTCAACCGCAATATTCCAGGTGTGAATATCGTGATTAAATCGTAACGGAGGACGAGGTAATCGTTTGTTAATTATCCATCCGATCCATTTACATATTCGGTGTAACTGCCGTGAAAATACAAACGGGCTACACTTTCGGCATATTTGTTAAACGATTGCAGCATCGTAGCTTACATTTTACGGAAAATATTAAGCAGAAACGAGTTAACTAAACGACCAAGTAACGAAACTTATGGGTTCTCCTGGATATAGATGGGAGAACTCCGTTTATTTTCTTCTCTCCTCCTCCGAAAAATGTATTAAATATGAATTTAACACACATAGCAGTATATCGTTACGCCTCTGCCATTATCAGATTTCTATGGTAATGTGTCGCAATTGTTGGGCACTAGCCCTTTCCACGACTCTTTTTTCCCGTTTCGCGAACGAAGCACGACTTGATCGAACAGCCGGTGGTAGGGAAATTGATGTACGACGAAAAGCAGAAATTGGTTTGCGTTGCGTTGAGAAGATCGAAAGGTAAAGTCGTCCGCGGTGACGTAAAAATTCGCAATTGCCGGTCGATCGAATTGGTCGTCGTCGTCGACGTGATCGATATTCTATAACTCGTTCGATCCCGGTACGCATCGAAAATGCCAAGATCCTTCGTTGCTTTCTCAACTTCCTAACGTGGAATGACATTTCATTAAATTAAAAGCGATGAAAAGCACTGCACTCTGTTTCTCTCGCTTCCTCTTTCGTCAAGCTTGGCGTCAACCGAAGTTTCTCCGCGTTGTGCTTTAATTAATTAAACGACGGAAATAGGCAATCAAAAGAGGAACAAATTCGTGCAAATTGTTTCTTCTCTCGGCGAACGTTGGAATTTTTATAGCGAATCAAGGTAAATTGAAACGATGAATAAAATACGTGTTATAGGAGCGTTTCAAACACGAGAAATTCCCCGTTTCGATCGAACAAAAACAGGCAACGTTTCTAGACAAAATTTATCTCCGATACCTTCGATATTCTCGCCTATTTTCTGTATAAATCGTCGCGTTTTATCGATATCATCGAACGATGATAAGAACGAAATAGGAGGAAATTAACGAAACGCGAAGATGCAACGAGATTTCGGAAACGGTGAGAAGCGGAATCTCTGATAAAACGTTGATAATTAACGTACGCAAACAGCGTTACAATCAAGATCAATGCGGCGTTTACAGCAAATAATTTTCTGCGGTTGTCGCAAAGTCCGTGTAGTTTAGACGCGGCAATTGCGATGCGTGCGATAAAAGTAACACAAGGGACGATCGTAAAGGGGCTATAAACGTAAACGGTGATCGTTTCGACAGATCACGGATCCTTTTCTTGCGGTGAATTCGTAAAAAGGGAAAAGAGGATGGCTGATAAAAGGGAACGTATTGAATAGAGCGCGGTACATTTTCCGGCAGTGCTTGTCGAATGTTTTTCACGGAGAATTAAAGAACGATTGCTGCGCAAGGTAAACCGAATAATTAAAAGAAAATTTCAGCGGGGAAATACGTTGGTAAAAGCCCGTAAAACTGTTACTTTCGAATAGCAAGAAGTATGACAACGGACGTGTTTTAAGTTAACATTCAAGGAATTAACTTTATTTCTGTAATGGAGCTCCGAGGTAAAAATGTTTAAATACCTTTCCTTTTTTGTTGGTGTTAGCAGAAACGAAGTTCGTTTCGCGGAATTAAAAGCCGACGGTGAAACGGAGGAGAAAGTCGTGGTAAATGATGTCTCGACTCGATTCCGCAAATTCAATTTGCAGAGAGATGGAACGGCCACGAGACTTCCCGGCGCAAAATATACTTTTGATTTGCTGCTTGAGTCGACGAGAATTTTTTCGAAGAATTATAAATAAATTGCGCGGTTTTCGAACGAGCGAGAGTAGAGCGGAGGAGAAGCGGCAGCGAAACAAACGATTTCGTCAAGAAGGGAAGCTTTAAAAGGAGACAACGAAAGGAGAGACGGGGTCGTTTCTTTTCCATGCAACTGGCTTGCATTCCAGGTTCGAGCACGAGCAAGAGAAAAAGAGAAAGAAAAAGAGGAGACGAGTATCAGAAGGAGCAGGTACCAAGAGGAAAAGGTCGATGTTGCCGTTGTTGTTGTCGTCAGAAAGACTCAATTTGTCGCAGCAATTTCACGGGTATCGGGTGCCAAGAATGCCGCTGAAAGCTCGGCAATTGTTTTTCGATTCGTTCTAGTCTAGTTCCTTTATTAGACGTCGCGAAAGAAACCGGGAACTGGCGTCGATTTGCCACGAATGAACAATTTGTCGAACACCTTTTGAGCTTTTCCTCAAGACGTATCCGACTCTTCACCGTTTCTTTCTTCGCCTCTCTGCTTCTACCTTCGAACCTCGTGTAAATACGCGGAGTTTGCACGATACACCGAGCCACGTGCATCGTTTCTGCCCGTTATTCCAAATCAACGTTCGCTCCTTGTTTCTTAGCGGCGTTGTCTGTTTCCACGTCGATACAGAGCTTCTTTTTACCAGCAAGCACGAAGCAACGACTATTCTTAAAACTACGCAGACTATCTCGATCGAACTCGTATCCACAGTTTCCATTTCGCGACTGATTATAGTTATTTTTTTCGCTCGACTTTGTTTCTGTAGTCTTTACGATTCCATTCGCGGAATATGTATCTTTCACGACTAAAAAATCGAGAGAGAGAGAGAGAGAGAGCTTTTCTTAACGTTACAAGGAAACGAGGAAAGTTTACAATTTCTATCGATCTCATTTTCGCGATTCGATTTCATAGGATTTCCTATAAGTTGGAAGAATCGGAACTGTAACGCTATAACCGCGACAGATCGGCAGACACTTAAATCCCATCGTATCCAGCCGGATCGATAACGATCTACATACGTATACGTATATGTACACGTTTTTCTTTTGGTTTCTACTAGGCTACGTTTTGTTGCCGGATCATCGGTATATCCGGTTCGATCTCCAGGGTTGGCGATCGATCAATGTCACTGGCTATTATCGGACCTCGACTAGTTGCTACCGCTAAAATCCCGCAGACCGAACTGAAGAAAAAGGAAATCAAGCGATTGTTTCTAGCGTTACACAGATCCGTATATCTTAGGACCTGCCGCTCTTACTAGTTCCACGACTTCCACCTGACGAGGACAAGAAAATAGCAGACTCTTTCGAACGTCGAATATCGAACGATGTTTTGCAAAGGCGAGTCACGCACCGAGACAATTATCGTCGAGGCTAATGAACCTATTGCTCGTGAAAAGAAACGAAAGAGGAAAAATCGGCAGAATCCCCTCTTGATATTCTTTCCTTCCTATCTATCCACTCTATCCATTCTATCGGATCAACCATTACCTCCGCTTTTTCTTCTTTTAGTTTTCGCTACTTTCCTTCCGACCTTTAACTCTTGTGCCTTTCGTTTATCACGAAGAAGCTTAAGAACCTGCGATATTTTCCGCTGTCGTTCGAATTAGCTACGTTCAGGTAGTTCTTCTTAAAGACGAAAACACAGAACATGTAACGAACGTTACCGTGCTAATTTACAATTCCCAAATGCGCTTACAGAACTTGCATTCCTTCGCAGAACTTTCGTCTCTAGTGGTACATACATTCCTTGCGGAAACTATCATTCGGTAGTCACGTGGATTGTATAGAAAGTAATCAAGATGAGATCTCCGATTTGTAGCTAGAAATAAATTATCGTTTGGAGTAATTAAGCGATAATTGATTCCACGATCTCTCAGAACGGGACATGTTCAGCATCAATTATGAAAGTACGTTGCGCTTGTAGTCGTAACAAATGTAAATAAATGCGTCCAGAATGCAAGATATTTTATTTTTGAGGTCGCTGAAGCCGAAAATCAGGCTCGTTTTTTACAATTTGATACACTTAACCTACTGCATGCTTTGTTCCGTATACATTTGACGTATGTGAATCGCGAGTAATGGATCAGGTTCGATCGTGCCGATTAGATCGTCATCCAAGTGATGGAACATCGACTCTGTCGTTTCTTTCTTTACCGCTTATCGCTCTGTATTAACGTAGTTTTTACGCGGATTTCTACAATTAAGACTTTCTCCGGCCAAATGTTCGTACGGGGGAAATTTTCAAAACCGTTCGTTTCTGCGAAAAATGACCCTCGTTTCCGGCTTCAGCGACCCAAAACACCCTTGAGAAGACGCATTCGGATAACAAATTTTGCAGCTCGGACATACACTTTGTCCAGAAGCTTTACATATTTCACGCGTTCGAGCGACCATAAGAATATCGGGGTGATCTTTCGTTCCATCAAACACGATATCTGCTATAAAGATTAATCTAGCTTGTAAAAAAAGAAACGTCTTGTCGTAAAATTCTTCGGTTCGATGACAATGATTGCGAGCAAATAACTATAACTTAACGTCACGATCCACCAGGGAAAATATCCTCGAAATTAATAGACGGTTTCGTCAGACAGCATCAGAGTGTAGGTTCGACGGTGTTTCCGCATTGTCATTACGGTGTTTATACCTGCGGAAGATTCCATATCCTCTATCCCTCTCTTCTCGTCGCGTTGCTTGAACGTCGCTCGATACACGCTCTTACTGGCTCGTATAATTACGTTGCTAGAATAATAACGCGTTTCCTTTCATGTAACCGTCGTCGCGTGTACGATTAAGCCGCCGATACGTACGCGATTACCGCGATATCTGTTTGGTTACAAAGTCTGGGACGATAAGTCTGCCCTTAAGTTACGATATTCGCGTAGTAATTTCGCCCGCAACACCTCGCGTCGTCCGTTAAAACGAGAAAACCGAGGTCACCTCTATCCGAGTTTTCGTCCTCGAGGTTTGCTTACGACGTGATGCGAGTCAAACTTTTGTACGTAGCCGCGCGCGTGTGCGCTGGGTAAGCAATTCTATGCATTAGTGTCACGTAGAAAACGTTTGCGAGAAAAGTTATTCGATTTAAGCGGACCAGCATGGAAGAAGTTGGTTCGAGTAATTCGCGATGGTAATTTAATTAGAGTAACAGAGTTCTATCCGGGTTAAGGGATATCTTACCGACCACGTTGAGATGAACAGAGTATCCGATGGGAGGAGTTGTGGATATTTGGCACTCGTAAATACCAGAATCCTTCTTTTGAGGATATCGTATCCTTAATGTCCACTCTTCCGTGTGCGGCGTATGCATCGCCTCGAAACGTTGATCGCTCGTGTAGGTGTACCTACCGATCGTCAGCAGGTGAATATCTCGATGCCTCACCCACGAAACCTAAAATCAACGAAACGAATATTTCTTAAATGTTTTCCTGAACGCTTAAAATAAGTAGCGATTGAGCTACGAGGTTTCTCCTTCTCTTCGTTCCTCGCGAGGAAGGAAATACGTCTGACAAATAACACGTGCATATTCCTTTTATCGGTGTATCCAAACTGACCATAGGAAACAAATGTAATTAGCGCGATCGTTCTTAGCAAAGTTACATCGCCAGTGAATAAACGTAAACTTCGTTGTATACTCGACAAGGAGCATACCGCTATTTCGTCGCTAATCTCGATTATATTATCGTGTACGGATATCGTATATCTATAATCCGTATCGATGTTATTCTGTTTATTTTTGGGGCAGGTGGGTTACGGGATCGAATATAAACGTACAAAAAGGGAAGGAAACAGGTGCACTCCTAGCCACTGTGTTTTTATTTGGAACGGTTGCCTGAGCTAATCTAACCCGCGCCAAACTGTGCACGCGACAAAAGTCGAACGAACCACATTCCGGAGATTAATGGGCCTCCTAAAATTCAAAAATGATTACACGCGAAACGATCCGTTTACGTGCCTTTTCCAGGCCGCAACATCGCAAACACTGCCACACGAGTATCGACAAAACCATACGGCGAAACGTACTTACGTACGTGTATATTCACCGTTTTTCCTAACAAAAGATATATTCTACGTATATTCATTTTTCCCAGGCATGATTCGCTACATCGCGCGAGTTAATTTTCTTTCTATTTTTCCTTCGCTTTACTTACCGCTTAACGCTCTCCGATGATACGTAAAAGATTCAGTGACAATTTCGTAAAAATTGAAAGAAAAAGTTGTAAAGGCAGCGATTCCTTGGATTTTTATGATTCGACGGTTCGAAGAAGAAAATTAACTCGATATCGCGTAAGAAAGTTTTCTGCGACGCACACCTTGCTCGAATTTCTTTGGAAGAAGCCGTTTTCCGAGGCTTTACGAGCGAGACAGTGCCAGCGTTAAAAAGTCGTATCCAAAGATAATGCGGGATGCGAAGCACGTTGCATTATATTTCGCTTGACATCTTTCGACATCGGCTTATTACCGGTTGCGCACCCTTTTTTATAACATTGGATCATACAACTTCCACTTCTCCCCTTTTCCACCCTCCAACACCTGCTCGCGCTGTTACACCATTACTTTCCAGCCCAAAGCCGTTAAGCTTACACGTCATTCCTTCTTTATAGATACAATCCATCGTTTACTTTACGGAATCGTTTTATTTTCTATCAGCGGCAGGCTACGTCGTTAATCTCGCGCGATTCGTTGGTTCGCGTCACTTACGAATCAATCCTTCTACGACTACCGTACGAGTAAAACTGTTCTCTCTGTGTTTGTTTAATTCACGAGCAAAGTACGTTTACTTCGAATAGGTCATCCCGCGAACGAGTTAAATAACTTTCGTCATTTTTGCGACGTTTTCCAATTAACATCTTCGCCCAAATCGCACAACGTCGTTGCCAACGCTCCTCGTTAATCGTTCATTCTTCGCTTGCGACTAACGTATCGCGCGGCCACGTTCAATTTTCAGAAAGTTTTCGCGTAACAGGGACACGATGCTTTCGGCTGGATAAACTTCATTGCCAGAATCGGCCGTGTCACGGCCGAGTCTCGAACTCGTAGGATATATTTTTAGCTTTAAAGTTTTTACAATTACTTCTATCCTTCCGGAATTCGTTACTGACTTATATACTTTCGCCGGTTTATTACAACGGGGTAAAGGAGAACTACTGTATTTGCATTACCTCGAAAGTTACGTCGTAAATGTTATCTTTCCTAATGAAAATTTAACGGCGTACCGTATAGTTGTACCGATATTTTGCTTGCTAGAAACATTCCGTCATAACCATTATTCTATTTTTTACGGAACTGTATATTATCGAGAGTAAAGAGCGGAGAAGCAAGATGATTTTTTAAATACGCCGTGAAAGACTTTACTTCCTGTCTGAATCGTCGAATACAAAGTAGCGGACAGTGGTATAAAAGCTTGTTACTGCGTAAAATTGTCACGGCAATATCCACAATCAGCTACCATAACACGTATATGGAAAATTTTTGCAAAAATATTCGAAGATAATTCTTATTTGGATGTGGGATAAGCAAATTGATAAAATTCCAACGGGGAGTGTGCAAGATGACGCAAGGAAAGTTCGATTGATGGCGCGAGCTTCTGCGTACCGTTGATCGGAACGAAATCTAGTCGATAACATTAGTACTCGAGTTATTTCCCTTTCGACGGATGAATCGATCTTAGCGACTGCTTCGTAGCTTTTTTTAATTTAATAGATCACGGCTTGGTCGTTTGATCTGCGACCGAGCAATCGTCGCGAATCCCTGTACGCGATCCGCACGCGACTTTGCATCGATGTACAAACGATTACCGATAGCGCTCGTTTAACGCTTTATCATTTACGAATGGAAGCTGACGATGTTCGTATTTCGTTCTTCCTTCCTAACAACGCAATTTCAATTTCAGTTGATTCTTTTATTTTATGGTTCTCTCAAGGAAAGGTGGCTCTTCTCGCATTCTTTTTCGACGATTACGAAATCTCGATTACGAACTCAAACAGGAACACTAAAGACTTCATGGAAATACATAAAATTACGAAATTAAGAACAAAAATGTATTCGAGTTATTAAACGTTATAACGTTCGACGAAAGAGGTAGAATTCGCATAGGTTTTGGAATAGGAAATCATCTGGCTGCCAACGTAAGTGTAGCAGCGCAAAAGACACGCCAAGCTCGTACATATTTCATCATTTTCTACAAATACCGTTATACAGCTTAAGGTTACCATTACGTAAATACATGAATTTCCTAGTAACCGTCTGAAACCGACTTTATGAAACTGAAATTACGTTTAGATTTCATGTAATATTTCTAAATTTGTTACGCCCATATCGATAAAAAGATAAGTATCTTTATTCCGTACGATATTACAAGAAATATTTCTCCGTGTTTTTCAATCGTCCTGCTCTTTAATATTAATTTTGGAATATTATACTCAACATACGTGTAATTAGTAATTAACGTGCATTAGAGGAATTGAGAGAAATGCTATGCGATACGGTAATATAGCGCGCGCAGCTCGAAAATTCGTTTATCTAGAACCATTTATAAATTAATACGTGTTATGCGATTAAATAAAAAAGTAACTATGTACACATGTAATACGTAATTTATATCGGTACACAAACGATATGGAAATAAATAGATACAAACTGCTTCGTCCACTTTGGACTTTAGACGCGGCATTTACGATGTGTATAAAATCAACTACGTATTCGCTCTTTCTAACGTATACATCGTATACATCGACGTGTGTTTGCTCTCAAACAAATATCGCGAGTCGAACCTGCGACGTTCTTCGCTTCGGATTAACTTCGGAGTTTTCAACAGAAGTGTTTGCACCTGCTTTGGAAACGTCGCATGTGCGAACCTTCGTGTATTCAGCAAAAGAGACCAATTTTTAAGGTAAATACAGTTTTTGAAGCACGACGGGAAGCGAAGCGGTGCCAAGTAAACTTTTCTCCTCGAAATATCGTCTTTTAATCAATCAGTTTCCTCGTGTAACTTCGCCGGGCTGAAAAATCTCGACTTTACTCGTGTCGTCGTTACATCGCACGCGTGGACGTAACTGTACGATATCATCGAAACGCACTAGTCAGTACGCACGTACTTGTTGTGCGTATACGTTACACGCACGCGTTTTGCATACGGATGAAATTGCAGACGAAAAACGTAACACGCTGTGTTTGTCCGATTTGAACGGTCTATAAACGGGTTTCCTCTTTTTCCGGTTGATAAACTTGATCGACCGATAAATGAGGTAAGACGCGTCGTACGCGCGTTAAACATCGATCGATTATTTCACCGCAATTTGCAAGTAATCGGCAGCGAAGAATTTTCTAAGATCATCCGTCTAATTCAGATGGTAATAGCGCAAATTGAAATTCGGTCCGATGAAACATAACTGGAATAACGAGCCGCCTTTCGATGTGGCAAATTCATCTCTATCGATCTCTGACGACAAACGGAATTGCGCAAACAATCGTTTAGAAACGTTTCACGATCCCTTCGCGACACCGTAATTCGCGGATTAATTCGACGCTACGAAGCGTTCCATTCGTCCACTATCAGCGAAATGTTGACGTTTTAGCCGATTTCATGCCACTCTTGGGACCGTACGCGTGCCACGCAAACAAATCGGTTGACCCAGCACGCGTGATGTTTGACGTCTCGTTTATCGACTGGCTGGTTATACATGCCGATTTCGTGAACCGTCCCTTGCGTTTGAAACGTTGCGTTATCCCCGCTGTCAGAATCACACGCGTATGCGCCTTTGACGCTAATTCTGACTTTTCGATAATCACGATATCGACGACGTTGCTTCAACAACTCGAGACATTTATACGTCGGTGCATCGATCGTACAGTGACAAAGATGGAAAACAAGCGTCAGGTTTATTTCTGAAAGGTAAAAGTAGAGCAAAGACGGAAGAATTTGTAAGTTGTCGAAACACGATAAGAAAAGCGTGCATTCTCTGGGAAATCGATTTGGACGAGATTGTCTTTAACCATCAACTACGTGCTCGTAACTATCGTCACGATCTCTTTTGTTGTTTATTTGCCTATTCCGTTGGCGAGCAAACGCAACGTTAAATTTAATAATTCTAAATTAACGAGTCAATGACCAAAGTACTTACGGTTCTGTTTCCGAGGTTTTTCACTCTACAAACGAGCTGGATGGTTTTCCCAACCAGGCCCGTCATGTTCGACGGAGCCGACGTATCAAAGTAAGGATTCGAATCTTGTTGAGTCAGCCATTCTTGAAAAGTATCGGTTTCGATTAAGCGAGTACTGTGCACAGCTTCTTCTGAAACCAAAAACGTAAAAAGAATTGTAAAAAGATACGATTGCGATTTTCGGAAGCGACTCTTTGGAACTGTATTTTATAGAGGATAGCGAGCTAACGACACGATCGAAGGTTTGGATATGTCGCCTCGTAGCCAGATTTTTCGCCAAGTATCGATTCCAGAACACATATCAAATACGCTCGACTCTCTTACACCACGGTACTCTGAAAACACGGTTTCGATATAACACGGTGCAAGAATTACGACACGACTCCATATAGTACGACTTAATAAACTTGAACCATCCTCATATAGCACGAACGTTTCCACCGCACGGTTTTGATTTCGCTTAACAAGGTTTCGATACAACGGCGAACGAATTAACCGTGTTATAGAAGGGTCGACTGTATCGCGAAACAGATCTTGCGAATAACTCTCGTCGATGCTTCGTCCTTTTTCACGTTTCCTCCCATGTACGTATTTTACGTCAGGTATAGCGTTTCTACTTTTATCGCGTGCATGGATTTTCTTTTTGATCCCTTTTTTCGTTCTTTTCTTTTTGACCGTTTTACTTTGTTGTGCCCTGTAATTACGCAAAGTAACCGACGGCGCGCAACCCTTCGGACTCGTGAAAAATAATTTTCTCGCTCGGCCGCTAGTCGCATTTATTAAAATTAGATCGCGTCAAAGGGAAGTAGCGAGCGATAATATACTTGCAACCATGTGTACATGCACCAGCAACTATACTTTAATAACATTGTCAGCAATTCCACGGCGTTGAAAAATATTCGCAGGCATGGAATCGATAAAGTCGCTCTAAAAAATTGGAGCCTAGATTCCGTGGCGTTATCGCCGAGTTTTAAAGTCAAAAATATCCGAGTACCACAAAGGCAAAGCCTTTCAGCGTTGCGTGGAAAATTTGAGAACGCCGTGTGGTACATGTCGATGTTTTTTAGGCAACTTTTGCCAGTAACCAAAATACGTATCAGTCGAACGGCAACAAATTTTTGGGAAAACTTTAAGTAATGGTGAAAAATTGGAAACTAGGACACGCACGCCGAATCTATCGATTTTCTACTGGCGTGGTCTTTGAATAATTTTTTAATAATAGTGGCAACTTTGTCGACGCCAAGTCGAAACGCCAAGCGTCCTGATATCGTTGTATGAGAACGTTTTGTCAAGAACATCGAAGGCCGAACGTATTTTTCGTCCTTTATGATTAACGTACTTACGTCGAGCGAAGCGCTTCGATCGTCGCAAGAACAACGGATAAAGTCGTCGAACGGGAAAAAGTTTATTACAAGTGTAACGACGTATTCGTTTGCAGAATTCGGAAACTGCGCAATTTATACGCGTAATTCGGACGAAGCAACGAGCCCTACCAATCGCTCCGGAACGCATGAATAACCGAATGGTCCTCGCGGAGCCGAGTGGCTCGAAAGTATACCGTGGGACGGCTGGCGCATAACTATCCTGTTCCTGGTGTTCCTGCACTGCGGCAAATACGATCCCGTTCGCACGAGTGCAGGTAACTGCGTGTACGGACGCGTACATCTGCCATAAAATCGGATGAACGCATTTTACCGGAAATGGTCGTCTCGAAAGATTCGTTGGACCTTCGTGCATGCTATATCCTCCTATACATGCACGATAATATACATGCGTATATATGCGTAACATACGCACGTATATGGGCAACTAGCGCGGCAGTTCCTTTGAAAATAAGTCGTTATTTGGCATTTTATATCTACCTACATCTTAAATATTTTGGTCCTACGGAAACACGAAATACAGGCGTACGTACGTACGTAGAATTTTATCTTGCATCGAACTGAAATCGGCTTACTACAATTGGAAATATCGATCAGCGTTTTAATTACGTTATCGTCTTTCTTGCCGAATCGAAATGCTTGTAATTAAAATTTCAATTCGTCGTTGAAGATAATTTATATAATAACATTTATACAGTGATGTTGCTTCCATGAAAATCGTACGTACAGAGAAGAACGTTGCACGTAAGGATGTAAGTAAGTTCCTTTTTTTAAAGTCACATATCGAATGTAATTCAGCCGAAACCGATCCTTCAAG
Organism: Bombus breviceps; assembly: GCA_014825925.1. Classification (NCBI taxonomy): domain Eukaryota; kingdom Metazoa; phylum Arthropoda; class Insecta; order Hymenoptera; family Apidae; genus Bombus; species Bombus breviceps. The sequence continues at coordinate 16,349,208 of CM026184.1, forward strand.
AAAACCACCAAGCGACTTTTCACGAGCGATTTCGTTCCTTGGTACAAAAAATGACGAGGAAAATCTTATTAGAGCACCTTATCTTTCTGTATCACAGTTTCGATGTTTCGATATTTTTCTATTCGTTCGGTTTTCGTACGAGATCGACCAGCCGGAATTCACGCGAAACATCGTACTCGCGACAGCTACGTTGATTAACCGTTTTGAAATGCCTACAAAGTATCCCTCTCGTTTCTGATCGCCGTGTCACGGCGTACGGTCCGATTTAAGAGGGAAAATACTGCTCAGCCAGACGAATTAATCAATCACCAAACGACAAAAATTACGACCGACCGTAGGAACGTGTTGCAAAATGCTCGCATGCGCCACCCCTTTAATCGGAATATTTTTCCGTTCGATCCTCGCTAACTCACGCTATTATAATATCTACGTTATCCCATTGCGTTAACTCTTGCAGAAAATAACGATTTCCGTGTTTTAATTATTCGAACGATTACGCTTATTCGATCAGAGCAGGACGTCGAAGGTCTAATCGATTAACGCATCAATTTATCGTGGCACGTTTCATCGAGACTAGGGTAGTTTTGCAAGTACGCCTCAGTTTCGCCACAGGCAGCTCCTTATTTCATAAAGATAGCAAAAGTTGAAAGTGTTAACGGTAATACTTTAATCGCCGCAAGGACACGCGGCTTGTTTAATATAGTATGCGCGCCGTGTCGCCATTAAAGTGTTAATTAACTTGATTGTCTCCATGAAGGGGATATCAACCCTTCTATTTCTTTTCGTGGTACTAATCTCGTATAATCCGTGCGCTTCAAAGCCAGATATCGAGCTCTGACTTACATTTATTTATTATCCATTTCATTCCCATTTCCATTCGTACGATTATAGGGATACGGTCATAGAAACGATTCCCAAATTCGTTTCAATTGCGTTATTTTTCCTTTGGCAATTAATCGACAACTTTGAATAAGAATTTTAGTATTTGAACTTGGACGAGGAAGAATCTCCTAGCTACTAGCAAAAGTTTTTTTTTATTCTTTATTTGTATAATGTCCGCAAACGTGAGAAACGTAAAAACGTGCGATATCTGGAAAGATTTTCAACGATTTGTATTAATTTACGCGACAGCGAGGCTCGAATATATTCGGATAAATAGTTTGTTGTAGATATTTGAAATACGCGCGATGCGGATATCAAAGTACGCGAACAATTCTCAAAGAAAGGGACGATACATAGGGCGCAAGATATTACAGTAGGCACATTTGTTTTGCCAACTATTCGCCTTTAATACGAAATCAAGCGAAAAAGTAAACTACCAGGCCACAGTATTTAGGATGGGAATATTTATCTTGGAAATTGCATCGAGATGTCGGCACCCTCGTAGAAGCTCACAAAATACATTTATCAGGTTAAAAGGGTTAGGGGACGCGGGAAAAAGGGAAAGGGCGTCGTGACAGATATAATATACGATCCCTTAAAGATATTTACCGTAATAAACTCGCCTAGGCCTCCACCTACATCGAACAAACACTCGAAAATTAACCTCTTCTATTTATTTGCCGCCCAGATCCACGCTTTTACGATTACTTGGTAAATTATTTGCGCCATTCCCTGCTCGTACGAGTCACCGGAATAGCCATCTCAGTCGCGTTCTTTCATTGCAGAAGAAACTACCCTTTAGGAGAACCGAGGGATTTCTTGCTTCTCGATGATTCGTTGGAACGGAATGGAATACGACCGAAGAACTTCTCCGGAAATAAGCATCGAAGGTAATTCGTTTGGAAAATAATTGTCGTTTTTTCTTTTTCTTTTGTAACGACAATAGCCACGACAAACGCGTCGTTAGTTCGTTCATGCGATCGAACCGTTCGCCTTGACGAACTTCTGCGTTTAATCATTTCGTCTGTACACCGCAGAAATTTCCGCGCAATATCCATGGAATGTCAATTATCGGAATATCTATTAACCAAACTCTCGATTATTCGAATCGTCCGTCAATAGGCTGAATGATCAACTACCGACTATCGGTACCTATCGCTTCGAACCAATCGATCATCACGTTCTTCCTTTATTTTTTCAATGAGTTTTTCGATTGGACAGCCCGTTTCATACTTGGTGATCGCATGGAAAATATACATGTATACTGCATATGTATATCGTCTTTATTACTACAGGAGATGATGATAAATGGGGGTAAGTCCCTATTAGCGCGCGTAAGTGTAAATGCAGAACGTTTACATGGAACGCAAGCACGTGTACGGTGAACGAGTCGCATACTTTACAAGATTTCTCGATCGGAATTTCCGAAGCTACAGATCCTAGTACCAAAATAATCTAAACGAGTGCGATGCGAGTTGGCGATATTACATAGTCGATTCACAGGCTGCGAATTAACCAATGAGGATAAGTAGCGTGATGGGAGAAAGATATCGAGAAAAGTGTGAACCTAACAGATTCGGCGGGGTCATGGAGATGTAACGACTAAAACAGTTGCAGGCAACGAGTAACGCTATTAGTAATCTTAAAAAGGAATAATAAATCCGTCAGAATCCTCGTTGACTCGAGAGATCCGGCAGATTTAGCAAGGACATGGTTTTTACGAGCTTAACTAGGGTGCGGTATTAAACGTATATTCCCCGAAGAACGTGCAGAATAACTGTTTCTATAGGTGTCAAACCATTTATGTCGCACCGACGCTTCGAGTTACAAAGATCACGTTGCAACGAAATACAATTACGAAGGCGCAGTATCTGTTTGAAAATCTTTAGATCACCGACAAACGGTAGAAATAGGTTGATAAATAGGATATAGAGAAAAGAATCCAGATACGATGCTCGAGGAACACGAGGAGTTATATCAATTGGGGCCAAGTACGAGCCAACAACGGGCACAATCTGTCTAACAGGTCAAACTGGTCAAATAGGTAGCTCGAGAGCCAAGACAAGCAATCGGACGCAAATACCCATCGACGATAGTTTCGATATCAGAATATCGTGGGCAACAGTATCAATTGCCATATAATGCCATATAATTCCTTGAGACACAAACACGATCGATTTAATCTATATCGCTTGTGTTTGCTAGTCGTAAAAGCTAGACGTAAATAATCTCGAAAAAGATATTTCCCTCGCAATTGCCGTATTCAAGTAGAAGAAGAAAAATTTCAAGATCTTTTAAATTCTAAAGAAGAATTTGAGAACGTTGTTATTAGCGGCATATCTCGTTTAACAGTTTTAATCACAAGTAATTCCGCGAAAATGAGATGGCTGTTAGAAGTTTGGAGATTTGTTAAGATGGGGCAGTGTGTTGGAGCACAGTACCTAGATTGTTACTAGAGTGACAGTATCCGCGTACAGGTTGCAATAACCGCAGAAGCTGGTCTTCCAGACTCGCGAGGTTTCCTTCTATAACCCGCAAAATTTATAAGCCACTACACCGTTGCCCTACATTCTTTAAATTACAAAATTTATTATACGAGGAATATCGAAAACTTTTCGCGTCGTAACTCTTTTGCGTAATAGTTTACAGCGATAATACTTTAAAATGCAAATTCGCTGTTATCAGAGGGGAAGCAGCGACTGATAATTTCGTTCGTTATCATCGTTACATCGGTAAAAACGTTTCGTCCAAATTGTTTAAAACGGTGTTTTACCTTGTCGCAATTTCCTTCGACACGGTACAAAATAAGCACGTTCCAACGAACGGAATAAAAACCAAAAACGCGGCGCGTTAATCACGTGGAAGTTATAATTTGATCGAAGAACGATTTCAATCTTCGCAAGTTACGTGGCAAATTTCGGCAGGAGAAATCTGTGTTACATAGCAATCTAGCGTATCGATAACCTCCAGGGGAACAGGAAACAAGGGGAGCGTGATGAATTATTAGCAGGATGGCGGTGCGAAAATCTCTCGTCGTAATAAAAGCGATATAGTCCACGAAGGGGAAGAACTCACTTCCGTGCCAGTCAATTCCGTAAAGAACAACAGAGAGATAAAAGAAGCGAGTACAAAGCGTAAAGTTTAGCTGGCTAATGTTTAGACCTTACAAGATAGAGATCGTTTAAACGTCGTATACAACACGATTAAGAATACGTCGATATTCCCCAATGATGGCACACGAAGTACGTGATTGCCTGTTCGGAAATCGAGATTCTGTTTGGAAACCGATGCGTCTTTTTTTCCGGGAAACATGTTCGGAAACCGATTTGTTCGAGATGAGAGTCGTTCGATAACCTAGCTTCCACGACAGTACGGATTGATAATTTCTTTGACGTGCCACGTATCTTATACATCAGGAACATGTCAAAAGCAAAGTATTACATATTCGGGTTTCGTAGTAGGGCCATCAACCACGGAGTCCTGAAATCTCGGTACTCCGGTTATATTTTACGACGACTGACCCTTTCGAAACGACTGACCTAGAAACGAATGATCCCGCCTTCTTATCGTATACCCACGACTGGTACGACCCACAATGTACGATCGTATAAGAAGCCTCGTCGAACGACGAAACTTGGCGCAAAAATAACCTGACTGATGTGACTTTTTACGTGCAACAACTCCGGCATTTGAAGCAAGAAGACCACCAATGACGCGGTTAAAACGCATAAGACTCCGAACCTGATGCTTTAATCGATTAGTAGATTCGATAAATTTTGTCGATACTCGACATTCGCTTCTTTTCGCCTGGTATCATCGAGCTATTGGTGAATATAACGCGTCTTAGAGTCGACGCCACGCCATTTCTACCTTACGCAGAGAGCAAGTAACGACGACATTCTGCTAAACGTTTTCATTGGATTACAGTGTTTTGGCAACGCAGGCAATCTCCAGGAACATTTCGCGAATGGAAATTTTCGCGAATACATAGAACAGAAGAAACCAGACGTTTCGATAAAACAAATCAACGGACCGAGGAGCGAATATTAGCAGGAAATTGACGGTATTCGAATTCGAAGAGGATCGCGTAACCGGTCGACGAAATTGGATCGGGATGTGTTCGTTCAGCGGAAGAAGCGCCGGGCATCGCGACTTTTCCGCCGTAAAGCTGCGACGTATATCGTCGTTGTAACCAGGAAATATGGGAAAATACAAGCTAGGAAAATGTCTCGGCTTTTAGCGTGTGAACAATATGGCGTGGCGGTGAAACCGGGAACTGTCGGCTGCGTTCAAAAGTTTTATCATTTTTCCTTATTTCGTAAAACTTTTGAACGCTAGCTTGTTCCACCGAGTGTCGCGAGCCTGTTCCCCCTCGTTTATTAACATCGCGACGAGATACTTGATACCTTGTATAAGCCGTCGGCGCGGCTTATTGCACTGTTATAAAACTTTAATATATCTCGTCTGACGTATCGATTAAATGATATTTATAGCAAAGTGACTTCTTGAAAATTTCGCGTAGTTTTCATAAATGTTTATAGGTCAACGATAGTCGAATAAAACGATACGGGGTATCTTCCATATTTAATCTTTGGTTTTTACTAAAAAAAAAAAAAAAAAAAAAAAAAAAATCGAAAACCCAACCGTTTCGGACGATGATAAAACCAGCATTTGAACGAAGTAGATAATCGATTAAAATGAAATAAAAGAGGAAAAAGGATAGTGGCTGATAATAAATTTGGTAACCGAATAGAGATGCAGAACGTATATTTGTAGATTATCTATCGATCGCTTGGCGTTATAGAGTCTATCTCCATTAGTCTCCGGTCGAACAGCATCGAGTATTCAAAGAATCCGAACCAAAGGAAAACTACAGGAAAGAATTTTGATTTATCGTCGTTTCTAGAAATCCAATAGATACTTGGTTCTATTACACCTTGGTGTTTACTGTATCAAGCTACCGCTAATTTCTCCTTTCGAAAATAGATTGTAAATTAAAATGTGCCACGTTATATATTCATGATGTGACGGATTGTCAAACTTTATCAAAATTTCATTCGTGATAAAACGATGTTGAACAATCCCACCCTAAATTGTTTCATTGCTCGATAATCTTATTTATTTCTTAAGTAGTTTATACATAAATAAACATTGAAATGTATTTTTTCCAGTATCATAAAATAAGAAAGTAGAAACTAGATCGGATAATAATTCTGAAGGCTACCATCCTGCCGTGTTGTAGCCATTTTGCTTTGCGACAGGCTTTTTACAGGACCACTTAGGTAGTTCATCAATTACTCAAAGACGTCCCACAAAAGATACGCTCTACAACTCGAGTTCCCTGAACTTGTTTTCGTGCTATTTGCTTGACATTTTCTTTCAACTCACATGTAAGTACATTATAACATCTCAAATATAGTAGCGAAAGCTGTTCGACGATAAAACAGTCTTAAAATAAATGTACCAAATTCGAGAACTTAAATATTTTCTATCAATTTTTTCTCTTGCAAAAATTATAAGTTATTATATACAGAGTGGTTGGTAATTGGTGGTACAAGCGGAAAGGGGGCGATTCTATGCGAAAAAATAAGTCGAAAATATAGAATAAAAATTTTTCTTTTTTTTCAGCAATTTTTGCAATAATATACTTTATGATTACTTCGTATTATTTCATTATGTATTCCTAATTTTCCGTTACGGCAAAAACAGACTTAAACTGCGATAGTATCCACTTTATAACGAGACGCGATAAAGTGGACGCGTACCGAGCGAAAATTCAAAGTCGATTTTCTCGAAAACAAAGCCTCGAACGAAAAATTTTTATTCTATATTTTCGACTTCTTTTTTCGCGTAGAATCACCCCCTTTCCGCTTGTACCGCTAGTTACCAACCACCCTGTATATATATGCATAAATAAAAAAGACCACATATATGTATATTGAGCTGTTAAACCATTCGCTGTTTCTTGCGAGAATAATGTTTAGAGAAGAAGGAAGATTAAAAAATAACGGTATTCGTGGCTTCCATATTGAATTTCAAAGTTTCGAGGAATTTCAATGGAGTAACGACCGTTACAGTCTATAGGGTAAAATCGAACCACAAAAATGTGAGTTCGAAGCGTAAAATAACAAAAACGTTTTTGAAACCACGGACGAGATCGTGAAAATTCTATCGTTGCAAACACCATGACATACATGATACTGCGGTATCTTTCAGATTCATATTTCTTAAGTCTTTCTTCTTAATTCTTCTTGTACAAACTGGTGGAAATTCAATCAAAGGCGAAAGCTAAAAAGGACCATCCACGTTAGTTGCTATATGAAAATACTCGTACCAATTGACGCTCTGGTATACTATAAACGTGACTGGATAAAAGAGACGCGATAGTTTCTTCATTCGCGAATATAAAGGAACAGAGCCACGCAAAATTCATCCAAATAAAGTTATTAAATAACTTTCTTGCAAATAAAATATAGCTGTTCTGTTAAAACGGCTAAAGCTTCAATCAGCGACAGCTTACTCGAAGTATCGTTAATTTCCATAAAGATCTCTGGCTTGGTGAGAGAAAGCCCGGTCTCCAAAAAGAAAAATGTCATTGGCAGTCGCAAAAGTCGTAACTGGCATTTCCCTTGCGATGCATTTTTTGCGGTTGAATTGTCGGATGGCAAAAAGATCCGAAGATACGAACGCGTTGCATACGTCGATCGTCAGTGTCACATCGCGCCGCGGTTCGCCACGTAGGCGTCTATTTCCGCGGGATTTCAGTCGCTTCTAGGATTTTCGACGTACATCGTCGATTGCGTTCATCCGAACTTTCGTATTCAGAATCGCATTTCCGTCAAATATCGCTCGATTTTCCTTTTTCTTTTTTTCTTTCGCCGCTCGAAATTTGACAAGCCAATTTGTCCATGGTCGCGCAATTTTTTAACGTATCTCCAAGAACTAGTCAACATGCTTTCTTTCGCGATGTCGACGGAAAAAATGTTGATGGAACTACGTTTCGTAAAGGCAGGTTAAGCGATTTATCGCGCGATGCTTAAAGCGCTAACAATGAAATAGTCGATTATCGAAATAAAGACGAGCGTAATTCCTAAAAATTAACGCTGAATTTCAGTCACGGTTTCCGTAGCAAAAATTTTAAAGCCACAATTTTCTTTTTTCGTTTGCCTTTCGTAACATCGTTCTTGATGTTTGTATCGGAAAATGAATATTATTCTTGCGCTACCACCGATTCGTTACGCCACTCTCACCGAAACAGAAGCTTCCCTTACCGATGAAAATTGTTTCACGGAGACAGTGCAGAATCAATGCTCAGTTAAAAAAATATTCGTACACGCTGACATTTCCAATCCTAACGTTGAAATTGAGAGACAGTTGAACGATTAGAATTTTATTCGAGTAGCTAGAAACGTACAAAAAGAAAAAGATACGCGTGTCGAACCTTTCTTATTTTTCGAAGTCGGTATAAAAAGTAGCGAATATATTTCTGTTCGAGAAATAATTTAACTGAATTCTTCCATTATTCCCTCCCCCCCCCCCATTTTTATCGCTTTTTTCATTAAGCGTATATATAAATGTAAAATTTGGCTCAAGTCAATCGGTTGTGTTCGTTTGGCGTATCTTAATTTAGATACAAAAGTTTATATTTCCAAAGTAAGAAAATGATTTATGCGGAAGAAGAGGGGTAGAGTAATACCGCAGGTTTCTAAAAACTTGTAAATACTCGGTTCATAGGTAAAGCCAGTCATCCCTGTTCTTTACATCTATTTCCATTTTATTAAATGGAAACAATGGAAGTAACTCGCATACATTCGTGTCCTGGCGAAGTTGCAACTGCCGCAACTCCGTAGGACATTGCAATAACATCGCGGAAAGGACAACTATGATCGCAAGTCTACTACTCACCTCTTAACGCAATGACGTTGAATAAAATTGTAATATTTTAACTATATTTCAAGCTAATTCTGCTGGTTTGCGCCGCATTTTCACATCGTTCGTAACTTATAAATTATACCATGCATAATAAACTTTAGGTATAGAAATAAAGCAACAACGCTACTCTAAAAGCATTTATTAAACACGTCGCTATTTCGATGCTTATGTTCCTGGTGAATCGTGACGCCGATTGGACCATTGCTTTTTGCCTTGGGACCGTTGCTATAACAGTTGCGCAAAAAGAACAGCTCTCGAATAAATAATTTTAATGCGAAAGGATCGAAACTGCGCGATCCACTTAACGACTTTCTTCCTGACTGCCTTTTTCGCTTTATGGAAACACGCGGAAAAACACACAACTTCGCCGAGACTCTACACCGAGATCACAGGATCACGCTTACATAGGAAGGAACTTCTTTCCGTTTAAAATCCGTTGACAAAACTGCGTCGACGAAATAATTTTGTTCTTTCTGCCCGCTGTGATATTTTTACCTCGTCTAGAAATTGTTATCGTCGTGTTTTCGCTGAGAAGCGTAAAACTTTGATCCGCGGTCTGTTTGAAAGTTGGAAAAGAATATCAATAACTTTACGCTTCCATCAAATTCTTCGCTTTAATTATTATCCTATGTTGGAAATCCTATTGCCGCCACTACAACACTAATTTCACATAAATCAACATTTTTATATGTAAGAAACGTAAATAAAATTAGTTAAATGTGGATTCTAACTACTACGAACGTCGTAATTTTGCTCTACGCTAAATCGATAACTTTGGGAATGATGGGAACGCGATAAGGTCGCTCTGAAACTGTCGTGACATAAAAATACGTATAACGCGTGTTACAGATCTACCCAGTAACTCGTTTGTGGTTCTATCTTTTTGGCTGGTAATAACGGCGAAAGTCGGTTTATTGGCGCTTTGCCATATAGCGCGCGGCAAAAACTCTATGACAGATGAAGTGCACGCTCTCCTTAATACTGCAAAATTCATTTCATCGTTGCGGCTACAGGCAACATCGCGGCCTGGCTCGTTCCCGCCAAGGACCGCCACGGTGTAAAACATTATTCCACATTATTCTTCACGAACCGGAGAATACCGGATGAATTATTTTGTTGGTTTCTTCGTGCCAGCTCGTACTTGCACGCGTACGCGTCCCCATTCGTGCTCTCGTCACCTGCTAATGCCTCGATCGCGGTCACGACGATCCACCACGAAAAGTGATACTCCAATAATCAAACTTTGAACGCAATACGATTATCCAGTTTCAGTAAAACGTATCGAATATTTGCATGGATAGAGACGCTTATAAAGGCTCGTTATGTTTTCTCGTATAAACTCACTATGGAGTTATATCGCACTTGTTAAAAGCAGATGGTAATAGATGAGACACTCGTGTCAGTGGGAATACGTTAGAGGAACGAAATTTCGTTCGATCGGTTTCCGCTTTTTAAAAGATAGTCAGTCGCTTCGAATCGTGCGATACGAAACTTTCATCGAGAGATTGTTTCAACGTTTATTTCGTACAAGGCAAATTCAATAATTTTGCGCGCAAATCGAAACTCGCCTAAGAACGGAGATTAAATTATCGGTCCGTCATTCCGTGGGATATTAGACCGATATCCGATTTAACATACGGATGGTAAAAAACGACCCGGTTAACTGGATATCGGTTATTCGGTAAATTTAGAAGATCGCCCCTACTCCTATCTCGTTCAATCTTCTCCTTAACTTTCCGGAAATACGCCAGCGTAAATCAATGAATTTATGAGAAATCAAAGACAAGGCATTTGAACAAAGACCTGTTGTTACGCGCGATATACCGAGAAAATTACCGAGCGATTACATTAAGATCGATTCGAGAAATCGTGATTTTTTTTTATCAAAGAGCATTCCGCTCTGTGACTGTTTCGCATGGCCCCGTTTACAGCTAGGGAAATGCGTCTTTTCTTACGACGCGATGCGACGCGATCCGAAGCATGGATGCCCGATCTAGGGAGGCAGAGCTAATCCAATTGGATAAAAGCGACAGGGGCCGACATAGAATATATCAGAAAAGCTAAAAGACAGAGGGGTTAATACGAAATTGGCGCTGGCCCATCAGCCGCCAAGGGACTACGTTATCCGGAGAATTGGCGCGAGTTATGACGGCAGTCAAACGTTTCTTAACCGTCTTCTCAGCTGCCGAACGGAGTTTCCTAAAACCCAAACCCTCTGCAAGCGAAGAGGAATTTCACGGATTTGCCGTAAATAACCACTTAGTTAACCCTCCTTAAATCTAACCGGTTCTACGACGCAAGTTTGCGCAGTGGATCTAAGATCCCCTTTTGAATAATGCGCGTACCGACGCCATTTCGCGAGGAAACTTTATTAAGCGAGGCCTTAAGATTTTAATGAAAAGTTTGCCACCCGCTACTCGCTAGAAATTAAAATTCTTCGCTCGTTATCATTGGCGTTGTTTGATTTTGACCGATTACTAGAAAACAGCGACGCATAAAAGAAAAAAGCTGTTCGTCCATCGGTTCTCTGTTAAAGTAAACTTTCTTTTTAAGAATGACTTTTGCAATTTCAAAAGTTAATCGCCATTAGCGGCCATGGAACGCGTCCTATAAAGCGTCCTATAAATAGCCACACTTTGATGCGATATTGCTGTTTCGCCGCACCAACGCCGGAAAAAACAGCTCTCCCGTTAGTGAAATATTTCCGGCGAAATGACAAACGAGATTTTACCAAACGAGAACGTAATTCCTGAAATCGACTCGGTTCAAATGTCATACACGGCAGCCGTTTCAAAATGCAATTTACGTGTAACGTTCTACATCGATTTTATCCGCTACATCGAATTTGACTTATTTCGTAAATATGAAAAGCATAACAAATATCAGAGCCAGAAACTGGACCACGTGCGTACGAAATAATTCGTCTAACGGCCGACGTATAACTCATACTGATAATTACATTGGCCGCGTGAAGATAAGCTAACACGAATATTAAGTGTAGAATACACGGGGTGCAACGGTCGCATTAATTTCTCCTAAATCATAATAGATAGAGCTGAATTGCTATAACTAGACTTGCACTACCTATTTGTTTCGTTGCATCGCAATCATAACCGTACTACCTTAAACAGGCAAAATCGATAATTTTACGCTCTTCGTCCTATCGTTGATACTTTCACTTACACATCCATTGTATATTCAGCGAAATTTGCTTCAAAAAAAAAAAAAAAAAAAAAAAAAAGAAAAAGACGGTAGGTTCGATAGAAAGAGATTCACGCTATGGCGTTTTTTCACGGTCCGCTCGAAACGACTCTACGCTTACGATCGGGACCCGATCTAATATTATTACGCGATATACTCATATATTTCCTCTTTCTATTTTACGAACCTACGTGTTTCTTTTTATTTTCCTTCACGAACGAGTAACCTTAAATTAGGTAGCAAATTATTTAGCAAAAACACGGGGACGAGAATTCAGCAAGATTAATTTTACATTAACAGCAAATAACGATCGAGGAATTTTTTACCTACTTTTGAGAGAAATTACGACGGACCGGCTGGCTCGTCTCTTTATGCAGATCAAAAATTAGACCGAGGCGTGCGGATAATTGGAAACGCATTACTTTTGCATTGTATTCCGCGTGTAAGTAATTAAGCTGTCATTTGCAGCAGAATTGTTCGTCGGTCGTTTTTATAGCACGAGCCCGCTTAAGAATGTAACAGTCGGTTTGCTTCCTTAAACATCTAATGAGCCTACTTTCGTAGAAAATAAGCTATACAGCTGCTCGTTAAGAGCGTCTTCTGTCCTTCCATCCTCGAACAAATGCAAAACATCGCGTCGCTACAATTCGTCTTTAATGTTTGATTATCGTCCAGACGCTCCTTTTTCCTACGTTACAAAATCCTAATAGCATAAAATGCTAAGCCTGTTACGAGCTTCATTTACAGTCTGAAATCTCACCGATATACGATATATAATTAAAAACACGTACCTACAGCTGTTCTTTCTTATGTTGCTCTCCGTATTTGAGTAAACGGACATAGTATTAAGATTTAAAATACCGAGGAAAAATAATTTGATCGTAGGAACTATAGAAATACTAAAAATTTATATTATGTATTGTCGTATCTTGAAATGATCGAACGAATCGGGCTACGCTAGGGAGAAGAAATGATTAATGGAAGAAACGAAAACCAAAAGAGTCATCGTTGATAAAATGAATATGTATCTAGATACCTAGGATCCAACGCACGATAATTTGCTGAAGGTTCCATTTCACATATCGCCTTTTCAATTTATTCAACGCATATTTTTAATTTGAGAAAGATCGAGCAGAGAAATCGCGAACAACGCTATTCCAGAAAGTATGCCGTCAAGAATATGTCTTCTTTCGTAAGGAGAATATGAGATAAGGGAGTAACATTTTTACATCGTTCTCAACTAGAGAACGTTGAAGTTGCCGGTGCAACTCCAGAGAGGTTTCCTTGCCACTTCTTTCATCTCCCTCCGAGAAAATTTAATTTTTCCTCCGTCAATGTCGCGAACGCTGATCTCGTTATAAATACTACTTCTAATCTCGAAAAAGGCTAGAAATGTATTTCGATTAATATTCTGTATAATATTATTCCTTCCACGTTGCAGGATCGTATCTTCTACCGTGACAATAATTAAAAGGTAATTCTTTATCGACGCTGCATCGGATCGGTGATACGTGGAGTCTCAGATCGCAAAGAATTAATGGGAAACTTTACGTGCAAAGAGATTCGGAACCGTACTGTCAAGAATAACGAATGAAACGTCGCGTCGACCATGTTTCTGGAAATTGTGGATCAAATATTTCCGGTGAAACGTTGGCCGATAAAATGGATTTCGAGAGCAGAACTTTCGTTGTTTAGTTTTATCTTCGAACGAAGATGGAGGAAACGAGAGCATGCAGTTTTGAAAGCAAGTACCCGCGTATTGGCTCAATGAATTCGCTTAATGAAAGCATTAGAGCATACCTTTCGAAGCACGTTTTCCAAAGGAACGCGGTTACTGCCGGTTTTGTGCTGCCCGTAACAATGCGCAACCACGCACACGTCCGTCAGAGAACTCATCAATGCCGACGCTCTTCATAAACGTAAGAACGGAATTACCGTTCGAGCTAACCACCTTTCCTTCTATCGTCGCACTAAAATCGTTCCTCTTTTCGTTACGACGCGATTCCGATGTTGTTCGCGATATTAAAATTCATAATGGAAATCATTCAACGGAACGCGAATCGTTTCATAAACGTTTCTCCAGAACGTAGCTATATCGTACCAACAAACGTCTGCACGATTAAACAGAAATATTAAATTTACACTATTTGCATTCGCAGAAATTCCTTTTAATTCTAGTTACCCGTTTTTGTTCTGTTTACGTTGTTCAACAACTGTCTTTACTCGTTTGAAAGCTAAAGAAATCCAAGAGTATTTGATATTATGAAAGGATCATCAAAAAATTTGACATATGTATGTTATAACGTGTACGTCCGCACAAGGTTGGGCTGTTGCAAAGAGGATACCTTCTCCAGAGGCAAAGGTTTTTCGACAGAGGAATATTTTCTCGTCAGCGAAGAAGACACGGCATACGATATTAACTCGTAGACATTTCATACAGATTTACATATACGAAGGAGATGTGAAACGTTTGTTCCTTTCGTTACAGAGACATTCCTGCGTAGGAATTTGCATCTATTCTCTCATGTTGATCATGGTTCGCTTTTCTTCTTGATATTCATTTTTCCAAGACGTCTATTTGGTCAGAAAGCAACGCGCGTTCGAAGAAGGAATTCTCGAAGGATCGTTAGTCCCATCGACTGGCGTGTAATCTAACGCGAAAAAGAGATTCCAGGAAAAACAGATGGCATAAGCGTCTTTTCATCTCGTTTCAACAATCGGAGCTCCGCTTTAATAAGAGACCAGAAATATGAAAAACTTTCTTCGAACTTCGAAGCGAAGAACCGCCAGTGGATTTGCTAGCAAAGCGTGAAACGAAGACGCGAAAGCATTTTCATAGCAACCGGTACTTTAAACTGACTCGTCTGTTATGGCACTGACTTTCCTGCGAATTGAACTTTCGTACTCTAGCTGCCGTGCGCAAATATTTGTTTTCCGTTAAGAGTCGCTCGGAAGAAAATTCGTCAGATAGACCTAAAAACGCTCGAAACTTTCGGGTCAGTGTTTCCTTCATCCAGGCTAATACGCTTTTAGCACAGTCGATAAATCGTGGCTGTAGAAGTTGTTCGAATGCTCGTTTCCGCCACCGCATCCGATGATGAATTATACGGTTGGAAAGTCGCAAACGATAATAGCGACTCGATGGAACGAAATACAGGAATAATTTGTAGCTTTAATTTCGAATTTATGCCGGTTTTCTCGGTTCGAAACCGATTCCTCTCGCTCGTCAAGTTCTGTAACCAAATTATCCGCAGTTTATTTTAAATTGAAACGCGATCGGTGTCGTCTGAAACACAAACGTCGCGATTCTAAAAATTTGCGCACCAAGCTGGATACTTCGTGATTACGTTGGACGTTGGTTCGAAGGACGATTCGCGAAAGGAAGGAGGAAACCCGCAGCTTTCAAGGGCGGATAGGTCTCGCAACGAGCGACGCTGAATGATCGTTCGTTTTGAAACGTCTTGAGAAGGCACGATCGAAACGAAGAAAAACAGCGTCGTCGATGTCTTTACAACGAAAACGGTACGCTTATTAAAAAAAAAAAGGCGCCGCGTTATATAACGGAGCAGCAAATTACTCGAGATAGAACTGAAAACGCGATGCTTAAGATCCTCAAAGGAACTCCGATTTAATTAGACGAAATAGGGTCAGCGAACGTTTAAGGATATGCTATTCTCGAAACCAACGGGATGGAGTGCTCCTCTGAACCCGTGAAAATGTGTATACCCGTTTCACTCTCTTTGCCTTCTTACCACGCTAAATTGCTGACTGCGATTTACCTGCGTCCACACTTTCGTCGTATTCATCTCTCGTCTACATTTGCGCCTATAACTTCCTAATTGCGTTATCGCGAACGCGATAGGAAATGAATTAGAAAATTGAAATGAATAGGAAAGGAATTTTGTGTTTTCCTTGTATCCATTTCCTTCGAAAATTGAAAAATTTGCTGCACAGAAGAAAAATTACAGGAAAAGCATCGAGAATGCGAAGAATTTGGAAAGATCAATTCAGTTTTCAGCGCTATTTTTACTTCGATGAAACACGTCAATTAGTTGGAATAATTACATTTAATTTCTTTTGTCAATCCTGTCCTCTATTATGCTGCATATTTTACGTAATTGAAATAATGTCGTATTTTCTGCACATTTTTAACGATAATTTTATTTGCGCGATATACTAGATACAACAAAGGAATTACTTTCAACCTCATGACCAGTTACATAAAATGAATGATTTAATAATACGAACATAATGTATCGGGTAATAATGGGAAATAAAGGCGATACGCGGTCCGAAATGCTTTCAATAATTCCATAACGGATCAGCTTTGTGTACGCCGAGTAATTTGGAGAAAGCAAACTGCAAATTCGAACGCAATGCGATTTCTATTCCATTAAACAAACGGTACCCTTTTCGATGCGCGAAGCTTAATAAATTGTTGCATCGAGCGGACGACCATCACAATATTAAAACACGCCTCGTCTGTACATACTCTCTATCGAAAAAAGGCAGCAATTAGCGTTAATTAAGCAACAACTACCGCTTCTCTTCGTCGTGCGACAAAGAACAAGCGGACGTTTTATCATCCCGTAAAAATTCTTATTTGCAGACTACGATTGCCGGTCGTGAGATTGCCTTCGACGTTTCTTCTGAGGAAATCTCGAACCGATTAGTACACCCCTTGGTATACATATTTGCAAAACAAAGGGGAGGTGTGCTCGACAAGGGAAAGTTTCCAGACAACGATTTTTCGCCATTGTTTCGAAGGACAATAACCAGACGAATGTTAAACCGTTATCAAAATGACGCGATATTCGGAACAACAATGGACGAAGAGTGGAATCTTGATTATTCGGAATAAAAGTTAATTGGTCACGTGGCCAACTTGAACTCTAAAGGCTAAAGAACGATGCATCGCCTTTGCTGAATCGAGTCGAGAGAACGTTTCACGGATCCGCGAATTTCGAAAGACATAGCTTTGCCCGTCGAGCCTTTAACGATTCCATGGCGAGCTCCCTTAATAAAAGTCCGAACGTCTTTTCTCGTGGAACGAATAAATCATCGCTTCGACGACCCATTAAAAAGTCGAAAAAGGGTCTTATTACTCGGGAAGAGAAGAGAAGAGAAGAGAAGAGAACACCAGCGAGTAAAGAAGAGGCTACCGGAGAAAATTGCTGACAACTGCAGACGTGTCTTAACGATAAGGCTCTGGCAATCTAAGCATATAATCTTCTTAAGAGCTTTGCCGTTTAATTAAGAAAACAGTATTATAAACATATACAGTAACGTAGAAAGCTCCTTTTTGTGGTTACTTTATTACACGAGTATAGACTGATTCTTACTATCAGGTTCATCTACGCGTGTATATTTTCATCGTCGACGATAGAAAAACAAACGAAATACAAAACTACTTACTACGTTTCGATAGAATTTAACGTTGAGCAACTTTATTATTTCTTTCATATATATTATTAATATAAACGAAAGATACGATCTACAATACCGTATAAAATTCAAACAGTTTCATCTTAGATTATAGACAATGTTGGTTTTCTTTGTCTCTCGCGTTCTTTATTTCGACACAAAAAGTATTTTAACCTTTAAAAAGTACCGCTCGCAAAGAAACGCGTGTCTATCTATTCTTTGTATCAGATTCGAGCATCTTTCAGGGTACTAAAAGCATAAAGTTCGCTTTGGTAACGAATCCTTGTTACTTCGTCTTAAAATAGGTACATTTTACTCGTGTTTCGACTAGTGTTGGAAACGCGATAGAAAAATGTACAGCTGAAAAATGGAACGACCGTCGATCTATAGACGTTGATAATAGATCAACATCGAAACCAGCAAACTGTAAAGTACGAAAACATCTTTTACAAGGAGTCCTTAAAAAATGACATTTATCCATCAACGTCGGAGGCACAGGACAGGATTATGCAGTTTCAACTGAAATTCCGGAGATTTGTCGTTGAAGGTTCGGAATTGTCGAATCGTTCGTTCGATCGCGATTTTGACACTGACGAATCGGAATGATAGATGTGCCGAGAATTCATTGCGAAATCGCGGTAGCCTATCAAAGTCGTCGCGCAGTTTCGACGCAGAGAGGAAGAGCAAAAAAAAACATTGTGCTTTCAACGAAACACGCTGGATTCGAATGCCTTAAAAATTCCGTCGATTTCGTTCCGATCAAAAATATGTATCAATCGTCGTTCGTGGGACAATGTTCGTTTAAATTTCCATAAGTTGTTCGGAAGCTCTAAACGTTTCCTACGCGACGAATATCGTTGGTATCTCGATTTTTCCACACGGATAACGACGAATTTCCGACGAGACGAAACAAGAAGGATACACGTACGTGTGTGTTATTCTTCCAAAAGTTGTAACGTTTATTCGTTGAAAAATAATTGTCAGTTCTAACAGGCAAAGTAAGTATTGACGCGCATCGAAAATCAGGATATATCGAACGAATACACCGATACTCCCATCGCAATTATCATGTTCGATGAATTGAGCTCACTGTATACTTTTAATCTCGCTATAGATTGTTTATAAACACGTTCGTTTTTACTTGTCCGTTTCCATGCAAATTGAAATTGCATTTTCGCCGATGCACGATCGAATATTATACCGCGAATCAAAACGTTTCTCGTAACGGATCTATCTATCTGGCCGTCTATTAGTTATTCGCGAATCATCAAACTGTAAAGCTACAAATGACAAACGATACTAGAAACGAAGATCGAATATACTCCCGCATTCGTCTAATATCCATATGTATGTGCTTACATATTCCTCGAGTTTGGAAATGTTTTGTCAGTCTAGAATCGCATCAAGCGTCGTTCAGACTTTTGTTCGAGAAAGAAAGGAACGACATCGTTGTGTGCATCGCGCAAGCTGCACCAGGCTTTTCGTAAACGTCGCATCTCGCATAAATATGGAAATTTTGAAAGTGAGGTTCAGCCATTCGGCTCTCGTCTTTTCACGCAACACCTTCGCGTTCGCGTTCGTATCCGTATCCATGTTGCGTCTCGTTCGTATCCGTATCCATGTTGCGTCTCGTTCGTTCTCTCCACACGTTTCACCGATATGCAGTGTGAGAAATATCTTGAAAATCTCGGCTGCACGCATCGCGTAAAACGATATGGTTTGAATATTAATGATAGGAACGATTTTTTTGTCCGATACAGCTTCGAGGACACAGTGGGGAAATCCTTTCTGCGATTCTATTACGATCGACCGTATAGAGATACATACTTCTTACTTCCATGGTGACTCGTGAGTATCGCGCTACGCAGCTTTCGCGTGGAGAAGATCGATCTACGAAATTGAAAACGGTGGAGCGTGGCGAAAAAGGCCGAAGCGCGACCAACGAGATAGATACATGTATATATCGTACTTTGCTTTGGCAGAGTCCCAAAGGAATCGCCATAGCTTTCCAGATACGAATTTAAACCGGTCCGCATAAAGTTCCGCGGTCCTTTCCGATCGATTGTTTTCTTCTAGAAGGTCAAACTATCTTCGATTTACGCGTTCCCGGATCCCAGATAAATTCAGCACGCTTTCCGAAAAATCCAATCGATTCTTCCTCGTAACAGATCGCAGGACGAGATTTTCCTTCCAGCTCGTTAGTTCCGAAAAAAGAGCGATTTTTCGTTTTCGCGCAGCGAAAGAAACCCGGTTTACCTCGTTCGACGAACAATGCAGTTTATTCGTCGCTCGAGTAACAAACTGCATCGATAACGCGAATGATCGAGTCCGTTCGAGCAAATTACGGCCCGCGAGATTCAACGGGGATCGAGACATTTTTGACGGTCGGTAGTTTCGCTTCGTTCTCAACTACGAGTGCATTTGGATTTCGATGCCGTGTCATCGCGATCAAGAATACGGAAACTATACCGTGTAGACTGTAACTAGAACACGAAAGTTACGGAAATTACGAAATAGAACGCTTGCTATCGCTTCCATTCTTTTCCTCGTCGAAGGGAACGGAAGTTTCGCGAATCATTTGGGAAATAAGTTGAAAGAACGCAGCAGCGTTGTGCGAGGAAGTTGCTGCTTTTCGACCCGGAAACACTTTTGTAAAATCTTTTCCATACGTTGATGCATAACAGTAGCGATAAAAGTCAGGGACTGCCTCCTCTTCGTGGGTCGCGCTTACGACCAGGATTTCGATCGTTATATCGGAGGAATTCCTGATTTTTACGTATTGTCCCATGGATATCAAATGCATCATGTACTTTCACACACGTCAACCCATTCTAGAATTCATCGAATCGTATCTTTTGACTACTATCTTTATTTTATGTTACGGTTATGTTACAATTATCGTTTATCATTTATGCTAATCGGCATTTGTCGTACTTTGTGTTTCTTGTAAAGAATCGGTGCAATTATTTACAGTTGTATTATTTCGTTCATACCACGGTGATAAGTTTCTTTGATAAATATGTCTCGATGCAGTTGAATATTTCATACGTTTTTTACCCACTAAATCGTCATAGACATCCTGAGTCCTTCGAATATTCCACTAGTTTCATACCGTATCATCTGTCTTCGACATGCAATGAATCAACGCTAAGTAAAAAGCTCTCGATTCTTTCGTTATTCGATCTCCTAGTTATTTCGAAAGCGCACCGTTTCTCTCACCTACACTCGCTATACCGATTTTTCATGATCGATGGGAATAAAAATATATGGTAAAAATCCATAAATAATTTAGACCGATCTAAAACTGTCATCCACTCGTTGCTCGATATCCTTGAAAGTACAGTAGAAGATATTCCACGAAATTTGACGAAACGATAACGCTCGCAATTTCGAGGTAAAACGGCAGAATTGCAAATTGAATTCGTATAAACAACGACGAATAAACAACAGAGCAGACGTATGAAAGTGCAATGTATCGTGTGCGGATTCTTATCCCAAAAATTTCAATATAGAGGCATAATTTCGCGCGTGGAAATGTCATGTACGCATAGGGGAACGTCATCGTTTAAACGGTTGATCCCGTTATAAATTTCAGATTAGTTACCCGATTGCTCCATATTTTCTCGACAACTAAGCGGGGAGAGAAAGGAGTGTCTCGTATCGGTGACATAACAACATCGTAAATCGCGGATTGATATATCACCTGGTTTGAATATTGCGGTGACTGGCGTTATTTGTCGCCTTGATCTATGAGAATCTTCTGGCACAGCTGTGAAAAACAACGCGGGCCTGTCCATAGGTTAAATATATTCGCGCCTGCGTATCTACGATCGCGAATATTCCATCGAATATACCATCCGATTTGCTGACTTTTATTTATCGATATTAACAGCTACTGATGAATCTCGTTTATAAACTTCCAATTTTATACGAATATCATACATACACGCGCTTCCATATATCTCTGCTTTAATTCTCCAAGTCAGTTTTTTCAACGTCTCGTGCTCGTCCGAATTAGCTCGCAAAGAGTGTCATTGCCGCGCCGCTAATTACGAGCTATTACGACTTTTTAATTAGTCTTTAAAAACTTCTCCATCGAATCGGTTTTTAAGCGTACGTTTCAACAATGGCGCGGCGCGACGTTGCGGTAGGTCAACTGGAGACCAAAGAGACGCAGGAAAGTATTATCGGATAACTCTAGCCGTAGGCACTCGGTTGGAAATTTATAGATAATCTCGAGTCTTACAATCGAGACAGTGACGTCTTTCTTCTTGAACCGAAACGAATTGTCCGAGCAGAAGAAAATGTAGAAATATCGGCGGACGACTTTCCATTACACCGAGCAAAGCCTCCTATCTCGAGGTCCTTGCTACTGAAATTCACGACCGTGTGTTTTACCTTGTGAACCATTTTTCATGTTATTTCTTATTTTTAATGAAAGTGTAGAAGATAAAAACGAAGATAACAGAATTCGCCAATGAAGAAACGAATAATTGTGAACCATTTTTCATGTTATTTCTTTTTTTGTAACGAAAGTGTAGAAGATAAAAACGAAGATAACAGAATTCGCCAATGAAGAAACGAATAATTCTTTTAAAAAGGGAAGGCCTAACGTTCAAACGCTTAGAATTGACCAGAATCGTTGTTCTCTTTCGATCGGAGATTGCAATTATTTCGTTGTCGAAAGAACCTAACACCTGGGTTGATCGACCTTATCTCGGTGAGTGCCTCCTTTTGTGCCGAATTCCTCTGAAATATGTTCGCAGTTGGATCAATTGCGACCTACTGCATTAAATGAGCTCGGAATTTAATTGCTAGCCGCCGTAAAGGATAATCCATCTTTATACGAATTGCAATAACATCGTTACTGTATTTAGTTCGAGTCAGGAAGCTCTCTGTCAGAAGTCAGGAAATTCTCTCGATAAAGTTAAAAACCTAGCCAACCGAGTAAGCCAAATAAAATATAAATATACATATATGTTCATCTGTTTATTATTACCATCTTTTCGATATAAAATCATATTGTAAAAAAATGAAATTTTCAAGCTGCACGCAATACTTTTTCATCTATATTGCGGTTTATTCGTGCCATTTCAATAAAATTCGATTTTTCCATTTGAAACAAGATTCATAACCAGAATAAAAATAATTCCAAATTATTCTAAAATAATTCCAAATTATTCTAAAATAATTCCAGGACCTATTGTACGTGTATCTATATAGATCTATCTAAACTGCGCGATATATAATTTACGCGAATTTAATTTGCGCGATTTATAATTAATTACTAAATAGATGAGAATGTTAATCGTAAGTGAAATGGGAAAAACGAAACAGATTTAAATAGTTGTTGAACGATAGGTTTTATCCCGTGTCTCTTCTGCTCTGATAAAATTAATCGATAGTTTCGATCCTCGAACGACACCGTGAGAATCTTCGCAGATGTTTTTTCGGTTCGGTCGAGTACGAGTTAACGTTTTCTAGTAATACAGTGCGCGTGAAGGAAAGAAGGCTGGGAAGTTTCGTTCTTTTACTTTTTTGATGTTTTCGTCGCCATATTTCTACCGCAGAGGGCATTTACACTCGTAAACGTCTTAGCAGAGGTGTTATTCCGGAACGAACCTTCGTTAAATATCCAACGGAAGGAAGAAAGTCGACGGTCGGCAGTGCCAACCAAACCAGCCACTCCGAGAGAATTTGATCGTTTTATAGGGAAGAAGAACAGCCACCGATAATCCGTTCGAGAAACGATCGTTTTCCCTCTCGCGGTCAAACCACGGATGATGGATCGATTCAAGCACGTTCCATCTCGTACCAATGGGACCGTTAAGCCTCGACTTTCTTCCGTCAGTTAACGATTTCAAGCGGTGATAAACGCAACGTGGAAGTTTAGAATATTTTACGGTTGA
Source organism: Bombus breviceps (assembly GCA_014825925.1). Taxonomy (NCBI): domain Eukaryota; kingdom Metazoa; phylum Arthropoda; class Insecta; order Hymenoptera; family Apidae; genus Bombus; species Bombus breviceps. The sequence goes on from CM026184.1 coordinate 16,372,556, forward strand.
TAAAATTAACTACGTGTAGTCGACGATATTCTCCGTTTTATGAGATGATATCGAACTTTAAGCGTTCGACGATCGACGATACTGCAAGGTATGACGCACGACTATCGACATTCTGACCGCTTTTATCGTGGAATCGAACGTGAATCGCGATCGTTTGGCAATCAGATTCTCCGGTATCGCGGCGCCTTTAAATGCGATGTACGTGTACTTTGAAAACGGGTATATCCAGGTGTTTGTACAGTAAGGTTCGCACGGTATTTGCGGTATTGCAGCGTACGTCAAAGAGAAATTGAAACGCCGAGCGTAAACCACATTAGTCGTGTATGACTCATCAACGTAGCTGTAATACTGCCTTCGCGTTGTTAAATAAACCTAATTCCAGCCATCAAATATTGAAGGCTGCCACGAACTTCTACAATTTGATGCTTGCCTGCTAACGTAACGTAAATTCTTTGAATTATAAATGAGCGTAATACAGAGGGATCTCTCGCTATTGACTTTTCTTCTACGCGTTTTCATTATTCCTGTTACTTCCACGTTTCGTCGCTTATTTTCACCGTCCATTTTATCAGAATCTACGAATGTTTACCCAATTTTTGAATCGCGAGAGCTCGCGAGAATTACGTTCAACTCTTCTTGTCCAAGAGTTTACATTGCTGCTGGTTTTGATCGAGTGTTGTCGAAAACTTCAAAGCAGCTACCGTTATCGAAGAAAACGACGTAATTTCATCGGTCCTCCGTTATCTTTTTATTTACTTTCTAATTCGTTGCTTGCGCAGCTTAATTCTCTACCTATAGACTGTGTCAAAATACCATTCCTTGACAAAAGCTTTGAAACACCTTCTATCTTTACAGGACAATAGTGTTCGAAGGGGCGAATTCTACAGTCGACGGACATGTTTTCTTACTTTCCGACGGATTAAGTCCACTACTGCTGGAAGCGCGCATACACGTTGAGAAGCCCTACAAAAATACGATCGCCTCTTCTTTCTTTACTAGATCACGTTTCTTCGATAAAGAGCAGATCGTTGTATCTCTATAACGAAACGAGTCAGCTGAACTTTATATCTTTGCTCCGATTAAAAACGCTGGAATTCATCGACAATTCATCGATTCAAAGAGCACGTGTTAATATCAGTTCAGAATTAAAAGCAACGCATTCGTACAAATTGCATTTTAAATGCATGTGGTGAAAAAATAAAGAACAAAATATGTATTAGGACGTCGTCGATGGAACCTGTGTATCAATCACGTTCAAAGTTTGACGAACGAACCGGTATATCGTATCGTATATACGTATACATACTCATATACATATACCTACTGTTGATGTGGTCACCACTTCTAAGAAAACTCTACATCTAGTCTTTTTAGTTTTCTCAAGCACTGAAGCCATCGACAGCGTACAGACAAAAGACTGGGACGAAGGCAGACCATAAACAGTAGACAGGCAAAGTTGGCTTCGGGGTTTTCAGTTACAGGATAACACTGCTAGCGTGCGGATCTGGACTAGCTCATATATTCCAACTTGTACTTACACTTCTGTATTAAAATATATTTTCTACCTTACAATTCACGCGTTTCTCTGTTCATACATCTAAGAACCTCGACACATATACATATATACACACATGCATATATGCAATCATATGAAATTGAGTCGAATATATATACGTAATAATATGCGTGCTTACATCTGTGGGTGTTTAACGGTTAGCCGCTGTGTTCTCGTGTTCCGCGGGATGTTTTTTCGGAGGAGCGGAAGAAATCCGGAATACGGCTCGACGGAAAACTTACGTCGGGTAACAAGGCACGAAGAAGTTATGAAAGCAAAATATGGCAAATTATTAACGGTGGCGGTTGTATAGGGGGAAGTTTCGCGAACGTAAATTCGTCGTTCCCTCGGATTTATGGTCGGAATCTCCGTAAAATGAAATAAGCCCCGGTCTGTAAACTATGGTGTTCCATTTGCTTCGAAGCTAACATAGTTACGAACGTGGCATTATCGTGTCATTACGACGTACGTAGTCGATGAGAGAGCAATAGACACTGGCGCCTAAGATAACGACTGCGATCGCGATACGCGACACCGGCCGACACCGAGGAACACGCATCGAATCTATCCAACTATAACTTTCGGATAAACGTGTTTACCGCCGGCAAATGTCGAGTTTGCTTTGCAAACCGAGAATCGCGGAATCGCGTTCCCGCCCTTTACGTTCCCAAACTTATTTCGCCCATCCGGCGTTTTCTTTCAACTTTTACATTTCCTCTTCTCCGCGGAATTTCGATATCTGTTTTTCGAAGGTTGCTTACAAAGGAAATCAACAAACAATGATAATCTAGAGAGACGCCAAACGAAAATGTACAGTGAAGGAAAAAGAACCGTTTGTTCCTATCGAATAGAAATTCCGTATTTCAATGTTTTATCCTATCGATTCGCGTTTTAACGGACTTTGATATTCAGGCTGTCGAGATTTCTAGAATTTATTCGTGTAACACTCGACGGAGGGTCCTTGCGGTTGTCGACGGAAATTGTTTCGAAAAGAGCAAGCGAAACACGTACAATTTGGCAAGCTGCTAGTTTCAATATTTATGAGTTAAGAGTTTATCCTCTTTAGAGAAAGCACCTCTTTGAAAGTTGTAGCAACACTGTGGACGAATGGAAACGAAAGCAAATAGAAAGAAGTTTACCTGCAGCGTTTCTGTTTGTTAACAGTGCATATACACGCGTACGTTCGCGTAAAAAATATTTCTGGCTGAAAATTTAACTGGCAACAGGATCAGAAGGTTATTATTATTATCAATCGCGTAAAAAGCAAATTACATGTAACTTTACGCACGATATTCTATTAAAATTGTTCATTCCAAGAAATGCAAATTTAATCGTCCGCAAAGCTCGATTATACCGTAAAAGTTTTCCAACGATAAAACAACAGGCTGCGTCCTCGCGAAAATATTTGCAACGCGATATTTATTAAACGGAGGATAATCGGAAATAATTGATAAAACGGTCGGGAGAGGAACGAGCGCGGAGAGTATTGTAAAAAGTTCGACGAGCGGAATATTTGGTTCAACGAGCATGTCGCGCAGATAGTACACATGTAGCGATGTAGGTACACAGCTGCTTTTTAAAACGGCGTGCGTGCAACCGCTCTTTCAGTTGACCGCAACAACATTTGCAAAGTCTCTAGAGATCATTGTTTTCTGCGATGCGTTTTTATCTGTCCACGACGAGCCATGGCGAGCCACGCCCGCATACTAGTTAACGTTAATTTCCACTTCCTGATTCCTCGCCCCTCCGCGCTACCATTTCGCTCGTTGTGCACGTTTTCAACATTTCCACCGTTTCCAGTTTTCGGCGTTGTCTATCGTACATCCACCAGGTTCGCCAACTTTTACGACAATTCCATGACGCGTCATTGTCACTGGCGTGAAGATAAAACGTTTTGTGCATGGAACCAACCTGGCTATTACAAAGAAGAACTGCTTTTGCATTTTTTAATTACGTTTAACACCGGTTTCCAAGGGAAAACACGACTCTCCGAATTAGCATGCTCCGATCTCGCGCCGTAATAAAAATGCTCCTGCGGATCGAACAGATAGGTGTGTACGTACTATATACGTATATACTATACCGCTATTCGTGAATTTTCCCATGCGCGTTAAACGCACGTGGCCCTATCGGTTAATCGTTAACTATCGCGCAATAGGAATTTTTATCAATTACGTACGTTATTCGGATTCGGATTAAGCCAAAGAGAAGAATATTTTGTTGCGCGTTTCGATTACTCGATGGGCAACTTTTACAAGAATTAACAAGACTATGAAAGCTTAGCAAAATGAGAGTAGATTGTGAATTGTCGCACTGGCCAGTGTTGTTAACCGAATCAAATAGGAAAATTCTAATCAACGAGAGACGAACGCGTGCATTTTACTCTCGATAAATGGAGATAGCGCGCGCGGACAACCCGAATAAACAGACCTATGTACGTACTATGAAAAATTAGTGACAAAAGGTAATTGAATATATATGTATGTATATATGTATATATCGCATCGAGCTGTATTACGCGTTAATTTTATCTTCCCTCTCCGATTAATCGATTTTTTAACAAGAATTTAACGCGAATCAATTCAATTTCGAAGGAAAGAATTTCCAATGACAAGCACGCTGCCCGAATTTCATAGAACAGCTTAAAATTAACTTTCAAAGTTACGAAGTCGAGTTAGCTTTTTCTACAAGGACAACTTTTGTTTCATTACAAGTTCAATGGACAAGAAGAGAACGTTTTCTTATCGCGACGTGTGTAATCGTGCCAGAGTACGAACAAATTGTGCATCGGCTTACCGTGCAACAGTAGCGAAAAGAAGAAAATGCAGATCATCTTGGCCAGAGCTGGCGCGCACCAACCGCTCCCGTTGACGCTGTACCGTAAATCCATTCGCAGAATCTTCACGGTCCATCGTTTCCGGTACATTTCGCAACACCAGCCTCAAAGTCGTGCCAGCTCAAGTGGAGCGATATATCTTTTCTGCCAACAATAAACAGAAATTCACTTTCCGCTTCGAATTCTCGTCGTCCGCGAATCTCCTCGTTTTTGTTCCGTATCTCACCCATCGATACCATCTCTTCTCGTTTCTCTTCATTAACGAAAATTACTCGCATCGAAGTACATGCGCGTAACACCTGTTTCGCCTTTCTTTTGTTTCCTTTTCATCAATTTTAATTTATACTTGCAACAACAACTTTTTAAACACAAGTATCCACTTACTTTCAACGTAATCGACTACCAATGAAGCGGCGTTTCGCGTCCAATATTTATTATTTATTCGCAAATTCTAAATGACGCTACAAGTATTCGACAGATCGTTAAAGTCTTGCGTTAATCGAAAATAAATATCCTACGATCGAATGTAATAATGGACATTTGCGTAACGCGAATCGTGTAGATTACAGCAATATGTACAATAATAATATTTGTTATACAATTTATAGCCTGACCAGAGGGGTTGCCGATACGAAAGCGACACGACAGCAATTTCACGATGTTTACAATTTCGATTATCTATTCGTGGATTTATTACCGGCCGGTTATTACGCGGCAATAATCAGCCTGTTGTATGAACGAGCCGACAACCGTTGACGCGTCTGCGAGGCTGGCTTGTGCGTAAATTGAAATCAATCTCGAATACAACTCTATCGTTGGATAATCGCTTAAAAGGGTAGTCGCTTTAAATGCGCACGAAAACTGTTTAGCTTCGTTTCCGCGTTTTAAAGCGACACGCGTTTAACCTCCGCTCTCTTTTCACCTATTTTCCGCTGGTCATTAAAAATTTATCTCTTCCAATAGGAAATTCGACAAACGCGTAGCGAGCGGACGATTCTTCTGATTTAACGAAGCTTGCTTCTCTTCGGCCTATTATTCGATCGATATCGAGATCGAGATCGACATAGAAGTTTTGGATCGTCGCGTTATAACAGTTGTGACTTGGAGACGTCCGTCAAGATGATCTGATCGTCGCTGCATAATATCGTATAATAATTGGCAAGACTAATCGCGCGCAGGTGCAATACCGGACTTGACGTATTAATTTTGCACGTTTGTCATCGTATCGTGTAAATTTCGCTTAAACTTCAAGCCGCCCTTCTAACGCCAAGAACTAGAAATCGAATTTGTTCACCAACCTTGAATAAATACTATCGAATAAGCTCCGGATTTATTGCGGCCTGTTGATTCGATTCCTCTCGCTACATGAACATCAATAACCGTTATCGTTGCACGCGTCTCCTTTTTACTTTGATCGATGAACGTGCACCGCTTGCTTCGTACTGTTTGACGATCAACGAGTGAACGGTCAAAATGAATTTGCGCAGAAATAAAAATTTGCATTAAGTATTCGAATCGTGAATTTTAATAACTGATAGTTTTTACGAGATAACAGACAATGTGTTTTATTTAATACCCGAATCGCGTATATATCCGTATACATTTCGTTCTTCGTATGTCACACGGTAAATCAAAGGCAGAGTTGCTCCTAGGAGCAAAGTTCGCAAGTTACGGTTGTGCTAGAAAATTCTAGGGAATCAGTTTCAGGCAGTGAAATTTTATATGACGTCTAAAAATAAGAAACACGATCGTTTCTTCCGCTGTAAATCGTTTATCCACGACTGTCCACGAAACAGTTCTCTTATTCCTCGAAATATTTTCATGGATTTGAAAATTTAATAACGATTATTAAGCAAGTATTTTTACTGAACTAGATATGTCGCGAAACAAAACAGGAAAGAAAGATCTCTAAATCTTTTCCCAATCGATCGGAAGATATTTTCTAATTATCCGGTAAGCGATATTCTAGTCGAGTAGTGACGAGTAATTTTCGTGGAAAATTTAGTGGATATTATGCAAACGCAAATGTAAATGTAACGCGAACGCGTGTCCGACAGCGTTGTCACGGTCGAGTCAACGAACTACGGTGAAGAGCTGACCAGGCTGCTCTATGTACCGTACTTGATGCATTTTCAACGTGAAAAACGTACCGTGATCGCCGAAGCGACTTGCGTCAGCAGTTGTTGATCCGCAGTTACCGCTAAAACACGTCTATTGCAGTCGTGTCGAGGCCACGGGTACTTTTCTTGTCCGCTGCATTTCTCTTGATTTTTTCCGTAGCGTCCCGTTGAAGCTCAACGTGGAAACATTCATCTTCACACTTCACTAAACGTTCATTGTTTCGGTACGATCACGCTTCACTTCGAATTTTCAGTTATCATTGTATATTATGCTTTTTTCTTAACTAGACACTCCACGAACTCACACGACGTTTATCGTTATAACGCGTCCTCGGAAGCCACGCAGTGGAACAGATCGGTTAAAAGGTAGCGGCAAGTAGGAGAATGGATTAAGTTTCGAAACCGCCACCGGAATTTTACCGCGACGTAGGTACGATACCCGTCATATATAAATATATATAATAATTTTTAAACCGATCGTACGGAAACACCACTTTCAATGGCTAAGAAGCACGTACAACCGAAATTGCATAACGCGTCTACCAATAGGTTATGCATATTTTTACGAATCTGTTCATTTTTGCAAAAGAATTTTTAACAAATTGCGCTGCGTTACAGCCAATAAATCACCGACCGGTCAAATTACATGCAACACAAATGGGAAAAGAGTTAGATTAACTTACGGTACTGCATAGTATGTAATTACAGTTATAGAGTAATTCTATTTGCACATAACCTAACTTTCACGGTCGGATCTTGTCGAAGATATTTGAAAGAACCTTTTGTCGCAAAACACTTTCTTATCGACTCGTTCGACGATACATTAGTTGCACAGTTCACAGCGAACAAGATATCCCGAACAAATCAAATTTCCACGTGACAAACGGATGCATCCTGCGCGAACATGCACTAACGGAACATGGAACTCGCGATGAGTCCGCGCAGTCGACGATCGCCAATCTAGTCGGCGGTGCTTCCGTTTTCCTTAAGTGCCACTCATTCGTCATTCAGCACGCACACTCCGTAAACACGTTTCGTCGCGTGTGTATAAGCATCGCCGATACCGCGGGCAGCGCCGGTAGACCGACTGAAACGAAATCGCCGCGCCACGCCGGAGCAACAGAGAGAGAGAGAGAGAGTGGAGGGGGGGGCGGCATTCACCGTCAGAAGGATGGAAGGAAGGGAGGAAGGAAGAGAGGAAGGAAGAAAAGATTGGGAGTGTGAGACAGTCGGAGGAAGGAGAAAGGAGCTGGTAAGATGGATAGGCAGATAAGTGGACGATCAAAAGGAGCGAGTAAGCGGTGTCCAAAGACGAGTCAAGAAAAAAGTGAGAAAAGAAGAGAAAGAGTACGAGAGAGTTGCGTAAAGAGATCGGTGAGCGAAATGCTGCCGTGCTGAAGACCGCGGCCCAACTGCGCCCGCGCTTAGCCAGATATCAGCCCCCCTCCCCTACCTCCAACCACCGGCGACGTAGACTCTTACCACCTCCGCCTCCGTTGCCGCCGCGTTTCGCTCGCTCGCTTCACTCCGCTCCACGAGTCCATTCCGCACCACACTGCTCCACAGCTCTACACTGTTCCACACTGTTCCACGCTAACCGTCCTCTTACCAGCAATGCCACTGCTACCGTGCTAACGTCGTCAGTCGATAGCGCTCCTATTATTATTGCGATGATCGACGCCTCGACCATAATGACCGACATCGTATCCGTTGCCTGTTAAATTCGATAGCGCGATTCCTTGTTACGATCACGGATCCTTGTCCCACGGCTCGATACTCCGCGGTTCTATCGCGATTCGACAACGATATCCTTTCTGTCGATGTTTGCTTCGGACGTGACAATATCCGAAGCTTTCTTACTATCGTAACGTTTAGTCGTCGTCGAAACGAAGATTAGGATATTCAAGACGGTCGAATCCTTATTCGAATGTACGTTCATTGTCAGTCTATAATGGACTATCGAGATTTTTCAATTCCATTTTACTAAATTAAATTTACTGCCTAAATTACCGCGGAACGAATTAGACGAAACGAAGATAAGAATTTTGTTGAAAAGAGTTTATATCTGTGGGTTCCGCGTATCCTTTTCATTCTAGCGATTTACATACTCGTTAACGTCAAAGTCGTTGCTAAAGTTTAATATACCTCAGTTTTCAAGCTATGCATTAACGTCGCGGATTAAACGTATTGCATTTGCATTTTTTCATCGATAAAAACGTCGAAGCTGTATACGATGCGAGCTGAAACGTTTTATCGTTAATGGGTATCACCGCGTATTCTAGAATAAACACGCCGTTTCGGAAATTAATCGGTATTAGGGTGATTACAGAGGCTTGCAAGACGATTGTTACCTTGTTATCCATTGTATCTTTCACCGCATTTTCGCCGCATACCATCGCATAATATGACTGATTCGTGTACGATGTCGCTATCGCAATTTCGATAACACGTTTCTGATATCGCTTCGATCGGAATATAGACTTTCATATCTGTCGGATTTATGCGCGTCCTTTCCACGGTTGGAACGAAAAATTGAATTTCGAGCGAAAGCACCCAGATAATATAGGTAAGGTTACTTCAATCGGTATTATACCCACTATATTGTAGGCCATTAAAATTCTCCTTTAATATCCACGTTTCCTGAATCTTTCGTTTGCCTTTACTTTATACATTTATTCCAATTGAAATCCCTCGATTTTGATTCTCACTGATGAACGCTTTGAGCCGAAGCTGTATGCGGTAATTTTTCTATCAAGCTATTTACCAACGTATTCTATTTCCTTCAATCGATACTTTTTATTAATTCGAAGAAAATTAAACACAACTCGAAACCGTGGATATCCGTGAAATATCGAACTTCGCGAACGCCCTGACTGGTTAGAAATGAAATTTCAATTTACGTACTGAGAATCACCGCAAAATGTTGCGAGGAAACTTTCCTTTGAGAGAATCGAATTAAAAGGCTTCAAAGGGGCGGCAATTTCGTCATGCGATATTTATATTCGCGTAACGAATTTATCAAAATTAATTTATATCAATCATACCGATTTTTTGTTAACGATATATATTAATCAACAAACATCTTTTTCGTTCGAACCTTTTACGCACGGATGGAAGAAATCGATATGTATCGAGCGTTGACCTTTCTGGAAATTGAAATAACAATAAAAATGCGCGAGTCCAAAAACAAACGTGGATCGTTGAAATGAGATACCCTTGCGTTTATTTTGCAATTTCATCGTCTCGTACAAGGAATCAAGAACTATACGAAAAACATTGTCTTTCGCCATTTAAACTTCGTCCTTTTGTTTGTTCAATGCAAACGCGTTATACTCGAAACTTATGTAAAGAAACAAATGTCCGAATAGAAATACATATGTGATTCGAACGATTCGATTGAATATCGACCTGAGCAATGTCGAATAATGCATACACGAAATAAAAAAGCTACGAGCTACAATCGTACCACGTTATTTGAATTATCGATCGAATGATTTTTTGCTTTTTTTTGGGGGTAAAATACTTCGGGTAAGGTTAGAAATTCTTATACCGGACCGTTTCGACACATATTTCTCAAGGTTCGTGTCGTGTCGAGAGACACACAGTTTTTTTCACGATTATCGATCATCGTCCGGTCCAAAGTATATTCGCTCGATTCCGATATTCATTTACAATCAAATGTGTTAGTTGCGAAATCGTAAACACAATCGGCTGACCACGTGCATGTAAGATGCACGTAAAATTTAAGGGAATTGCAAATTCGTCGCGAAGTGGATAGTTTTGTTTGCTAGGAAATCTTATAGTTTTTAAATGAGATAGTCCGTAAACTTTGGAAACAGCGACGTTGAAACGTTTCTTTACGTCGTATTATTACGTAGTGTGTACGTGTGCCGTTGCGCCAGTTCCATCCGTTGATATCGAAGAAAAACTTGGCAACAATTTAAAGTTTGCTGCTTCCTATTAATATTCCACGATAAGCAGAAGCATATGTTTATTAGCGAGATTCAGGATGTTGTAATATTTATAATAGCATAGTTTTGTGGTAGTTGAACGTTATAATAATTCTTCGTGCGTTCCGTTGTACGTGTACGAAAAGTAGGCTATCTCTTTAATAATTCCTTAAAACGGTGCTCATTACTTTGCGATGACCTCGTTTAACCATAAAGGATATTTCATAGTTCCCCTCCTCGAGTTCTTGTTCGCATACATTTTCAGAAAACGTAGCTCTTCGCAAGCGAACGTACCTGCAGGTATTCCACTGCAAAGCCAATTCCATCGTAGAGGCTAACTTTTCTTTCTGGATTATTAACAAGTTTACCGGATTGCTTGATTTAGATGAAACGTTATATACGTGGTTCCACTCTATGTTTGTAACAATTTCGATTCTACGGAGTAACTCGAGTGCCAGGTACGAGCTTGATCTTTACTGGTAGAACAAATTTGTCGATAGGCGTCGTCGTTGGAACGTAATCGCCCGTAAGCGCGAAACCGCGAACAATCCTATTTCGTTAATTTCTCAAAGAATCTGGTGTACCGTACGGTTAAGGTAGTTTGCGAACAGTATGCGACAATAATTAAGAGCATTAGCGCTCGGTGCAAAGTGGCAGGAGGAAAGTTTCGCGGTCGTGCCGGCCGCTGACGAGGAATTAACAGACAGTCTTCGCGAGACTAACTACCGTTGGCTTAGGCGAGGCTGGAACTCACCAAGATCGAGGATCACAACTCGCCAGCCTATTAACACTCTTATTTAAGAAAGGGATACGCTATGTCGCGTCCGTGACTCGACTATTCGCAACTTTTATCCGTAGCCAGTCGTAAAATTTTTGAGCCATTTCAAAGCTAAAATGCCACTGCCATCGACACACGTGCACCTACGAAAAAATGTCGTCTCGCGGATACATTCGTTCTCGCCCCTCGTGCTCGTCGAGTGTCCTCACTCGGTGGGTTTCATAGTAGAATTTATAGAGCCCGATAAATTCAGCTGAAAAAATGTTGAAAAATTCTATGAACCATCGAATTTTGCATCAGCGCAGATAAAAAAGAAGATATTTCCTTTTATTTGTGCTGCAGGATTTATTGGACCGATTTAGAGAAGTGGATGCATTGTACGCTCATTCGAGCGATCGCTTTTATATGTTCTAAAATGAAAAGTTTGATGTTGAAAGCGGCTCTGTTACTATCGTCATTTTCTAACTTCTGCCAGCGGAACTGATTTTAAGGAAGTAATTTCAGTTTTGCTTTAACGAAGAGTAGACTCGTGTATTTAGTATTCCACGTGGCACTGTCGTATACATATTCGTACGTGGAATATAATATTACGTCGACGATAATATTTTATTCTTGACCAAAGAGTTGTAACCTTTGCTGTATTTCGTTCGGTTATAAGAGATCTTTCAGGTCCATGGAAATAAAATATAGAACTAGAAGCATCGTAACTTGCAAAAAGTTGTTTATGTTTGTATCAAGCCATTCGTTTTGTTAAATCGTCTTATCCTGGTAGAGTGCATCGTTCGATGCATTTTTCCTCGACGATATATTACGATCGCGGAAATTCTCTTATAAACCGGAAGCACTGTTTTATGTCGCGAGTTAAGACGAACGAGCAGAACGACCGGAACGAAGTTGTAGCCTCGTTAAGTGTTCGATTTCGATGGACCGATGATACCTACAGAGCTTAATAAGCTTAACGTTGTTATGCAAATGTTACGTTACACAAGTTCCCAAACAATTTAGTATATTGCGCAACACGTGAATGGCTCGGTGTCTACGTACTTGGCGGTTACGTTGCATCGTAATAAGTTTAACATAGTTCGCGCGTACCCGGCGTTCGGACAAATAGGAAGTTTCGCCTGCTTCCAACCCTTCATAACGGCCTCCATAGTTTAACCACCAATTTCCGCCCATCAATTTCAACATTTTTTACTTTCCGAAAACTTGTTACCTCACTTCGAAGCTTACATGTACGTATATGTATATGTATTTGAAATGTGCATTTATATTCCAATGATATTCTACTTACACGTAATTGTTACACGAACGAGAGATATAGGGTATCTCTATCAATGCAATGTATTTCATTTCAACCAACTCGAAGTAATTGAGCGATTTCATTCCCTTAGTAGGATTCGTTTGATCGTTCATTGATTCCTCGTCCGTTATCGAGAACGATACGTGCGATATTTTGCTAAAAATTAGAAGAGTGATTATAATTACAACCGGAAAATGTTTAGGTAACCTTATCTTATTAAATAATCGCGAAACGTGTGATAAATGAAAGTTAAGAAAACGACGTATGGGAACAGCCTATAACGCGTGTATTTCGAGGACAAGATTCATAAAGTTGCTTTATATAAACGACAACGAAGAAAACCATCAGAGAACTGTCCATTCACAGGTGAATCGTTAAGAAAAGCTTTCTTTTGCTCGTGACACGTTTAACACGTAACTACCTAGGTATATACGCAATCGAAGAAATATGAAGTCGACGAGTAACGGACATTCGGAGATATTAGTCTTGAAAGTTGTGTGCGTGGATCGAACGAGACATTCATACGTGTATATTGTAATTATCGACGATTATAGATACTTCAGTAGAGTTAACGTACGTAGGAGTATAGTTACCAGCGGCAATCTGTATCTTCTCTCACGCGATGAAGCAGGGAACAGGAAGAACAGAGGACAGAGGACGAAGGCACGAAGCACGAAGCGGCTATGGCGACAGATGGCGTTCACCAAGAATGCTCGAATTTCCACGAGCCGTGATATAATCGGCCGACTCGACGAGACCAGGCCGCAAATACAAAGCAGCTGCGTTTACACGCTTAACTTGCAATCCAACGCGACTCGACCGATGCGGACCGATGCAAAGTGACGCGATGCGACGCGCTAATGCGGACGTCGTTGCAGTAGCTCGCTAAGCGTCGCGTTCTTCAACCCTCGTCAACTTTCATCGACGATTTCACGATCTCTCTTCTCCCTAACAATCGAATAACCCAAGATAATACGGAAGAATGAAAAAATGCTTGAAATGCCGAGACTTTATGAGCCTGGTGCCGCTATATCACGGAGCAGGAATTCTTCTGAACTCGTATAGCCGAGTCAACCAGACGATATGCTAATTTTTCGATTATTATCGGTACTTTGACCTACCTCTACCTAGGATCTTTACTATATTACGTAAATGCCTCTTTAACTATATAACGGTAAATAAATCCAGAGGAAAAATATAAATGAACTCATCCCTCGTTCAACTTTGTCCATTGCACGGTGGTTACAATATCGTAATATACATAACAGCGAAAAGCCAAGAATATAAAGGAATATAAAAGGATAAAAGTTGAACATCAGACCTTACGAGTATAAGGATGCAACAGGATAACGATATTTTTCTTATTTTTTTCGCCTCGCTACCCGTCGCAAAAAAATAGAAACAAAAGATGAAAGATAAAAGACCAGCCTGTCGCATTAGAGAAGAAAGAGAAACAAAAGTGTCGGGGAATAGAGCCAGATGAAAAGAGGAAGTAGCTCGTTTTCTTTGTAAATGGATTAGGTTACTATTGTCCAGGTGCTCGAAGATAATCCTATGCATACCGTGTCGCGATCCAGCAGTCGCAGCCGGAGTATAAATCCCTCGCCACTCTAAATGCTAATGAAGCTCGCGTGAGCGATACTTTTACATCGTTTTGGGGTAAACCGATGAAACGGATAGTAACCACAACCTATTAGATTCGTCTTTGTACAATTTCTTTTCGCTTCCTTGGCACGCGTTTTCTCGCCAATCTGATTCGTCGACCAGACCGCTCGATCGATAAACTGCACCTTTCCGTTTCGTTGTCGGTGTTGTGTTCAATGTAAAAACGCTTTTAATCAAATACCCCCGATTATACGTTGAAAGTCGTTCGATTAAAATTAATATGCGCGATTGCATAGGAAACCGCTAGGAATTGATCGAATGTTATCCAAAGTGGGATAAAAGAAGCCGTGATAAGTCACGGTCCGACTTGGTCGAACGAAGCGACAGGAAAAGAAACGAGCAACAAGGACAGAACGTTGCCAAGTGTTGCCGAAAGTTCGGAGGATAACGTTGCATACGAACAAAACACGAGGTTGTGCGGTGCAGTGCGCAAATGAATCTTCCGAACGATGTTGTACCAGATGCTAGATCCGACGATGTTCGATCAGTCGCGTTTTCGCTTGCCTCTATGATATTTTCGAATGCGATTCCAGCTACGTTCGTCGATATCGAAGCGCGTGTCGCGCGTGCAAGTGGGATTAACAAAAAACCGAACGCGTTCGTACGTTGTCGCAGTCGACAATGGGGCATACGAGAAATGCAAAACGACCAAAGGCGGGTTTTTAGCAAGCGCACCGAGCAAGAGAAGCAAGAAAAAACGAAGCTCGATGCAACAGGGAAAAGAGGCGAAACGGGGAAATCTAAGCTGGTATTTGGTTGATAGAATCGTCACAGTTTTTCTCGCGATCCTCGATACCCCGGTTTTTACTGAAATATGCGCCATAAGAGAACTCGATCGATTTCCGTTCCCTCACGGCCGAATATAATCGAAGAATACCGTTTCTGCAAATCACGTTACCGCCAAAATTCCAACGTACATATATACGCTTCTAATCGACGCTCAACGGACCGAATGCATTGTATATGTACATACGCGATACATGTATTTTCACCGTGCTATCCCACGGAACCGAAGAAAAATTTTACTTCTAAATACGTACATCCTTTTTTTAACAGTACCTATTCTGAATCGTAAGGACAACCGATTCTCATTTGCGTACGTTGCGTCTTGTGCACATATTTTCTTATCGTTTGCGATACAGACGAACATGGGACAAAAGTTTCGTTCGGCGAGAACCTAGTCGCTCGCTTTTAAGATTAAATCGAATATACATATGTTACGGTAAAAAGAAACTTTTAAATTTTTCCAAGTTGCCTTCTTCCGTAGGAAGAATATCCGATCCATTATACGCTTATCTCTGGCTACAAATTCCCCGTTGTAAATAGGAGAAAATTTGGTTGATCGTGTCGAAGTAATCGAAGAGGGCTTGGGAAATTGCTTCCGCGAAGGAAGCGCTGATATACCATCACGCAGCGTTCTAACTACTTCCTGCTGTTCAAAGTGCATCGCAGGTTAGAGAATTGTGGAAAGCTAGCCCCTTTATGCTACGACTTGCAACAGCGCGATGAAAAACGAGCACCGTCTGTATAACGAGTAAGAATTATTTTCAGAGAATACTGGAGGCGAGATATAATGGATTATCCTTTGTTCGCTACTTTAGCTAACTATTTGGGTGTAACTCAAGCGGTTGAATAACGTTTCACTTGAAACATTTCGCATGAGAATTAACGTCAAGATGCGTAAAAGGATTTATAATTACGAGAATACCTGTTAAAATTAAAGCACGTTTTTAGAAGCGAGGCAGAAATGTACAAATTTATTACAAGGAATTGTTTAGGCAATTAGAAAAGAAACCAACTGGATAATAAATTAAGGTTGGCAGATACCGCTAAGCACATATGTATTTCGTCCCTTCTTGATACGATCATCCGCGCGTTTTCATCGTTGAAAAGAAGACCAAGTTTATCTAGAGGTGACTGAAGTCGTGCAAGTGTGACGGTATCGGGCAAATGGCAGACCGGAATCATAGCCGAATCCTTTCCGTCGTTGTGGAGTAACTAAAGCGACGGAAAAGCGTATCGATATCGAACAACGAAAGAAGAGAAAGAAGAAAGAGAAGTAACACGAAGAGAAGGAAAGCTTTCCCTGACGTTTATCTTCATATCTTAGCCGAGAAGTAGAAATCGACAAAGGAAGAGATAGGGGCGAGTAACGGAGAAAGAGAGAAAGAGAGAAAGAGAGAAGGAGGGAAAGAGAGAAAGAGAGAAAGAAAATGGATGTAGAGAAAGGGAACTATTGTACAGCTTTGATGCAATTTGAAAGACTCATAACTGACGTTCAAAAGAGCAGCAAACATCTGTGTGATACCGCTTGGCCATCGTCCAATAGCCAAGTCTGGTTAAACGAAGCGAATTGTCCGTGGCCGGAGCTACCGGGAGATGGTTTTCCCTTCTCTCGGTCCGCTGCAAGCCCTCTTCTCTTGCTATCTTAAAGGCTCGCACGACCAAATACGACTCGGTTGCTTTTCTCTCGTTTCACCTCGTCGAGCAGCTCGACTCGTCTTACGGACAGACCTGGTCACTCCATTGCTCGAACCTGGCTGAAAGCAAATTCTCTAACAACTTAGCAAATGTTGCGTCCATTCTTTTCTCTCGTTGTCACTTTATTCGCTTTGCTTTTTCTTTCTCACACTTTCTACCATTTGATTGTTTTCGTGAAAGTTATTTGCTTGTCGGGAAACGTTAGTTACCGTTAGAGTTTCGCTTTTGAGCGTTACTGCAATACGCTTAAGAATGAACGAGAAAACGAACATTCTTTCATTTATTTACCATCTACGTACTGTGTAATGGCCTCGAGAAGAACAGTCAGCGTGAATTTGTTTCTAACTAAAATCCCAGGATGCTCGGACGAAGTTCTATTAAAATACCCTTTGACGACTGGTCGATTCTATTTCCGAGAGGCAACGAATTATTTCACAAACGTTTCGATCATCCAGCTTGAAATTCTTACGACATTGTAAATCTTTTGTTGGAAATTTTGTTAATTTTGATATTTTCTTAAGGCATCGGGGCAAACGGATATCGGCCGCAGTTTCTCGATAAGACATCGTTAAAACGACAACATCGAAATGTCGCAACATCGTGGATCTCTTAAAAAGTTATCCTCGATCAATAACTGTATAAATTCTTTAAACGCACCTACATAATATAAAGTATCGCGTGAAAAGCTTTTTCGTCTTTCGTTTAATATGTATATAGCAACAAAGAAAACGTCGTATCGTTGGCAGCGAAAGCGAACACCACTTCTAACGGCAAAGGGAAAATATGCAACTATAGAAATGCTAGGTCCGCCCCATTTTATCGAAGCTTCCGTCCGTTACCATTATAGATAAAAGTAGCCGCTGGTAAATTGTTGTTTCGATTGGCCTGTGAGCACCTTCCGTTCCATTATTTTCCGTGGTCGTACTCTGCGGTCTTCTGGCCACTTTATCTCGAATTTTTCTATTCCACCGACCGCGAACACGTCCCCTTTTCTTTGTATAAAAGGACGCATAAAAAAAGTAGCTTTCTTGCCCTGTGCCAGAAATCCTCGCAAAAGTTGTAACGTCGCTTTATGTGGGAAATTTTATTTCTCTATTAGAAATTGCTTCGAGAATTCCATGTTTACATCATCCAAATTTACATAGTTGTTACGATATGGGACTTCCGAACGATGTACGTTTCGTCTAGTAATAATAATAATTTCACGCCAATTATGTAACTAATTTTGCAACTACATCCTTAAATGGGTCGATAGATTCGATGGATTCGTTGTAAGTTGATCAAAAAGGAATAAAGTCGCAACAAAATCAATCAACCGTTAACTGTCTGTGTTAAAAATACGTTTGTATCATCTAAGAAGGGAAACTAATGCAAAAAAGCAAGCAACAACGATTTGTTGGAAGAAAGATTAGAATCGACTGTTATTCAACAACATCCATCTCTTTCCTGCACCGCACCTTCGTCATTCGCAAGGTCATCATAGAAGAAGCGGAAGCAGGAGCTTTCGTATGAGAACGATTGTAAAATCAATGCTCGGTCGTTAGCAGAATTTATGATTCTCGAGTATTTTTCTCATCCGTAGCTCTTTCTTCTTGCGATCTAGCTGGCGTTGCGTGGTGTGGCGAGGCGCGACGCGGAGCATAATTCTGGGTGCCGTATACCGCGTTATTCAGAGAAACCTCGTCCTTGTTCGTGCCGCTGAAAAATTAAAGGTCCTGGTTTCGTTTTTTCTCTTCGAGCATTTATCAAGTCCACGGAACCGAAGAAACTGCACGACCTGCAAAACGTAATCTTGAGCGGTTCAAAGACTACCGACGATCCCTTCACCTCGTTTCTGCAGTTTCACCGCTTTCGGGGCATCTTGGCTCTCGCGTCCACTTCCCACACCTTCTTACCACTAATCCACTCTTTACGATCTCTTTAAGCGTTTCCATCGGATATCGGATTCCCCCTTAATACAATGTCAATATCGTGTATTCGTACATATATAAATTATTTGCACAGTATATTAGGATACCTAAGCTTAACTAGATAATTGTAGTCGTTGCGAGGCACCAGTTCTAAGTTGCGAGCTAATCGTAGCTGATTCCTCGTAACGCGTTTCACTTCGTGACAACCGTTGATTATGTTTGCGGTGCTGCTCATAGAATCCCGAGGGTTTGGGTGGGTCTTGGCTCACAATCAGAAGTGCGCTCGACGATCGCGTGCAAAAATTTTCCAACTAATCGCGTGACCGTTCGGCAAAAATGCCGCTCCTGTTCAACCTTCCAGCAACTCGTCTATCCGTGGGTCCCGTGAAAACGCTCCCGCCATACTAGAACGGCTGTACGCGTGGATCGCATAACATTGTATTCCTCAAGATCGACCGATATCCGAAGAGCCCGAGGACACGCTTATTCTTACGCCGAGCGAAGCGATCGTTCAAAGATGTCTAAAATTGTTGGAAAATAAAAAAATATATATATATAATCGGTGAGCAAATAAGATCGATATGATAACAATGTGTATTCTAAAGTTTAAATATGGTACAACGACTTGGTTTACACGTTTACACTTGGTTTACGAGTTCAAAGAAGTTTTCTTTTGTTTCGAACTATTTAAAGGAACATAAATTAAAGAGAGTGCCTCGAAAATATCGAGTCTATTCGGCATAGAAAACTCGTAAAAAGTTATCAACTCGTTATTGGCTTTTCGTTCAAAGTGTACTACTACTCGAGCTACTCGAACGATGAAGGATTTCTGCCAATCTCTGCAATTTAGAACGTACAAGACATAAAGTATATGTACATTTACTTTATCGTTTGAAAGATAAACACTGCACGAAGAAAGAAAGTTTTTCCCATAGCATTCTATTCCGTTTTAAGCGAATGTAAGAAAAGGCAGCAGGAGAAATACGGTGGAATTCGCAATAGTTGTAGGAAACTCGGAAGATCGGCGATTAACGGACAGGAACAGGACCGTGTACGAGTGTGTAGTTGTTTGAGATTCCGGCAATACTGATTCTAATCGGAAGCAGGTGTGCGACAAACAGTTTCTGATCGAGCGTCATTAGTGAAATTATTGGTTCATTAGCGACACGGTGGTGCGTATTCTAGAGCAGAGTCTGTGCCAAGGCCGTGGGAGAAGGCCG
The DNA here is from genome assembly GCA_014825925.1 of Bombus breviceps. NCBI lineage: Eukaryota > Metazoa > Arthropoda > Insecta > Hymenoptera > Apidae > Bombus > Bombus breviceps. Next base: position 16,392,371 of record CM026184.1, read on the forward strand.
TAACTCGAAACGATTGCGAGATAGAACTCTCCGCGCATGGAATTTCTCCTGTCCGAAGGATCCTCGGTTCCGTGTTCATCTCTCAGATTTACGACGTTATTACGGGCAATAACCGTTGACCCGTATCTGGCGATGCTCCAGGCCACATTATGTTTGCCGTTGTATCAATATCGTCGCGCGATATTCGGTCTGCACGCTCGTTAGAATCTAGCCTCCATGCCTAGATTACTCTCGCGAGCTCTGTGACACAACGCCTTCTTTCGATCGACAGCTTTAAACTCCTGATATACATCGCACGTATACTCTGTTCTCCTCCCCCCCCCCAATCGCTTTATTAATTAAAATTACTCGTGTATCGGATGTACACGGAGCGATAGACCTCGGTCGTCTTCTTTGTAAAACTTCTCCATTGGCGGGCAAACCACAAATTTACTCGCGTTAACAAAGTTACTTAAACGACAGTTTACATCGAATCATCGGAAGAACTAAAAGCGAGCGTTCTAGGTACGTACGGCAAAGTCTATACGTTCGGTCGAACTATCGAAAGAGAATTAGCAGGAACAATTCATCGTGCGTGTCGGCCGCTAAAACACAGTTGAAAAACACTATCAGAAGTCAGGGGAAAGATAAGCAAATTGGTTGGCAGAAGCTTCAATGGGAAAAGCAGGCGTACCTGAGCGGACATTGGCCGATGTATGTGATTCAATGTTTTTGTGTACTTGACTCGATAGCCATTTATCGAGGAACGAACTCGTTTTTTATGGAAGCCGCAATCGGGGTCGCGATAACTAGTTTTATATTAACCCGCCTAAAGGCTGACCGACAGCTCGAAAATCGGGCTAACCAATTACCGTGTAAACGCGTAATGGCCACTTGATAGTCTACCGCGCGAGTCACTCGGTCCCTCGTTTACTACCTTACGTTCTTATTACGGTGAGATCGATACTAGCTTGCACACTCGGTTCAATTATGTTTCTTTCGCTACGAGATTGGAACATCCGAAACAACGCGATTAACGATAACAATGCGAACTAATTTTCTGTTACAGCGGAAAAGAATTCGCGATAATTTCGTTAACTTTCTCTATTCCATTCACGACGAGCAGATTGTTCGAATTTGAGTCTAACGAACATCTTATCTTTCGCAATCTGTATTCGTGGCCACGATTTTCTTCGCCATCCAACATTATACAGCTCCCGATAATTTACTACAGTTTACCATAGTTAACTCGATATTCAAAATATTGCGTCGTTCAAACTAACAGCAAAGTAGTGTTTAAACGAAGTCGGATTGTTGCAACTTCTTCAAGTGCTATTTACTTGGTATTCATCTACCATACATTGCACATCGAAATGCAAGCCGCGTAATTTAACTGCAAATCGTTTTTCCTAGGGCCCGCGTTTTCTTTGTCGGCTTCTTGGCAATACGTCATCGATCCGTCACTACTTGATGGAAAATGCAGAACGAGAAGAATCGTTTTTTTTTCATTACTTTCTTATCTGCTTTCCGCCTGAGTCCACGTTTCTGCTTTTTGAACCAGAGACAAATCGCGGGCCATTGAATTATCGCGGAACTGTCGAATTTTTCAGTTTGCATGGCTACTAAACTAACCATTTCTCAGGAACGACGACTGGAAATGACTGACATTCGATTAGCTCTACGAAGAGTCGAAATTATGACTTTGCTAATACAGATTATTGTTAAAGCTCTTCGAGATACAGAAAGGCGTTCGTATTTTTAGGATTTACGTCAGAAAATCTAATCGGGACAAAATGACTTCTTCCCGACAGTTACGACAATAACGCTTGTCGTAAAATTTTGTTACTCGGTTAAATCACGGAATTCGTCGTTATACATTTTGAATAATTCAACGACACATAGACAGTTAATTTTTTGGAAAATTTATATCTAATTGAAAATTCGCTAGTCATTTGGCGAACAGATTGAATTCTCTTTCATACATTTTTGCACTGCTATCAGCGGTAAGACTGATGATCGATCGCAAGCCAATTAATAGCTTCCACGAGGATCGTTTCACAGGCACGAAACTGGTTTCACCTATATCGACAGATGAAATTTCGTAAGAACAGATTTTGCGGACAACACTCCATTTGGAGAGGGTTCGTACGCGATTTATTTCACATGATTAAATTCGATATTTATTTACATGTTAATTCGAATTGTTTATTCGATCGATAGATGTCAATGCGAGATCAAATACGGCGAAATCTACTTGAAATGTTCTGAAAATTCTATGACTTTAACGAGACAAAGGGTGAAGGTGTAAAAATTGTACAGATTAATTTTATTATTTTTCGTCGGGGAAAGCGAAGAATGTTTCAATGAGATATCCGACCCGAATCTATCGGAATAATTATTAAGTATTCGGATAGTTGAGCAAAAAAAGAGAGAAATATTCTTCGGATGAAGCGACCATTCATTCGTAGTCTGGCAAAAAATTTTTAATTAAACCGCTGCCGGCTATACCGATATAACATCGGGTTTATAAAAGCAACCAGAGGGCATAGCTCTGTTTCGTCAAAAGAAAAGTTACTGGTGTCCATAACCGTGTCTTATCACGGATCTTTTGTCCGATGAAAAACTGCAAGATTGACGTTCATTAACGCATAAATTCGTCCACAACACGAATTAGTTGTATTCTACTATATCGTGAAATTTTTTTCTACAAAAGTATACTAAAATATACTATTAATTTCTAACAAATAAACTAATAATTTATAATAGTTACGCTATTTATTTATAACAACTTATTGTTAATCTAAAACAATTACACCATTAATTTTTGACAATTATACTATTAATTTATAACGATATGTTCCCATTAATTAACAATAATTATGCTCTTAATTTACGATAGTTATATCGTTTGACTATAATAACGTAATTATTTTCATCGTAAACTGCCATTCAATATAACTTAACACAGTTCTCAGTTCAAAGCTAATACCACAGAAGTGTGAATTTAGTTTCAGCTCGTAGAAGCTATTAAAATTATAAAAATGGTTATTGTATGTTAAACAGTTTAGTACAACGACTCGTATGTTCGTTTCGCGAGTTAGACAAATAATAGATAGTATACATTTTTTTTGTATAGATCGTTAATCTGTAACTGCGTGTAATCGTTAACTGTGTACGTGCTTGTGTCGCCGAATCGTGCGTCCCCCCTACCCCCTCCACTTTGGAAGTTACACAGCGAAACTAAGGTACGAGAAGACATTCAGTCGTCTCGTGTCGTACCGGTAACATGTATCGTGTTGTGACAGGTTTGTAACGTATTCTAACCTATTGGTGACGTCGTTCTTTGTTACTATCATTATTGTACCTTTTACCATCGTTTATATCTCGTCAATATCGTTTAATTAATACGCATCTATTTAACGATTCATCGAACAATAAGCAGTTTTCTGAAATTATTGTTTTAACTTTTTTCAGTCGTCTATTAAATGATACTGTTACCGGTAGCTTCTATCGTAAGCTTTTGTAATAAAATTTGAGTTTGATTGTGTTTTCATTTAATTATCTTATACATTTGTTTTAATTTCGAGTTATTTTTTGTGCAGGTTATTGATCGATAACAGGGATAATATACAAGTAACAGGAATATTAATATATGGACGCAACGACGATTATTGATCGATCCAATGAATTTTCATGGAAATTTGGTAATATTTAATTTATCTTAACTAAGCCTTTTCATTCGAGTATGGATAACGTTTGATATACAATTTATATTTATTCTAAAATATACTTGAATCTTATTTCATAATAGATAACTTCTTAATTATCTAGAATACTAAGATGAAAATAAATCATTGTCCTGTTCCGAATATATGAAATCATTCTCTTATATCAAACGAATTTTTAATGAATTATCTTATTTTTTCGATATAATCCGCGATATAGAATTCTTGGTAATTTAACGATAGCTTCGTATAGACAGCTGCGTGTAAGAATCTTAATAACATTGCTATATTATGTGAATTTGCTGCAGTTAACGTCATATGCTTACAACTTTGTAACTTATATTTTTGTCGTAGAGATGGCGTGCAAGGAGGCTCAGTTACTTCAAAGGAAGGTTTCGCGCGCGTTGGTGTAGTATTTTTTAAGTATATTTACTTGTAAAGTTTTGAATTCTTGCAAATATTTTCGAACATTTATAACACGCGACTGTTGTGTGTTAGTGGAGTGTATGTTTCGTGTTCTAATAACAAACATTCAGGTATGATTCTTGCAAATGATTGCATTGCATTCACGGTACTCGTAAGTGTTTGTTCGATATCGAGAAATTTCTTCTAATTCTCAAGTAATATTTTTCATACTTGTTTCCACTTCTTAATAATAATCTTTTAAATGTGAGAAGAATAGCAGTATAACCTAAATAAACGTTCGATAGGGAAAAGAAGAAAAATATCGAAACGATATTTCGCTTCTTTTCTAACCTCTCCCCCACCCCCCTCCACCGCTCTTAAACAGTTTTATTTTCAGAGAATATTTATGACCACGCGTAATGCGGTTTATAGAGTCAGTGTTTGCTATGCAATAGTTTCTTTCAATATTTTTAAATCACGATAGTTTCGATTAAATTATATTTTCGTGTTCTTTTTGTTTAACTCTTAACCCTAATTAATTAATGTATATATATATGTCAGAGATGAAAGGAAAACCTAAGTCTTTCCTTTAAAATTTTGGGAAAAGTCCTCTACTACTTTAGCCTGGATTCTATCATAGCCGTAATTAAGCAATTGCCATTCAGTCTGATTGTAATTGTTCGAGATTTGTGATAGCGAGATTGGGCTCGAGGCGACAACTGGTCGCCGAACGTAGCCACGCTAACGGGATGGACGTTTTGCCTGACGAAGGTGTGGAATGGTTGTATGGTTCTCCCTAGAAATGTGGTTGTGGCGGCATACGGCCTCAAGAACGGGCCTAGTCACGTATGATTTTACCTCGGAGGTGTCAATATAATGGGACACACGTTGCATTAATAACTAAACTCCAGGCAGAAACTGCCTAGCAACGGCGATTGGAACTTTCTCGACGTTTTTATCGAGTATAACAAACAAATGCAATCGTACAGCGAGAAAGATTTCCATCGATCTGGCATTCGTGTGATCGCCTTGGAAAGTGATACATCGAGCAGTTATATCGAGCGTCTAAAAACGTATTTTGTGCCTAGAAGCATTTTTCACTTAGTAAAGAGTTATCCCGTTGACCGCGGATTCGTTCGAACCCAATAAACATTGTTAATAGCGTTCGTTAACTTATTGTTCGTAAACTTATTATTCGTAGACTGATTAATCGTTAAACATATTGTTCGTAAACTTATTATTCGTAGACTTAATATTCGTTAAGCTTAGTATTCGTTAAATTTAATATTCGTTAGACTCATTGTTCGATAAACTTCGTATAAGTCCTGTATATACGTTAAATACAATCTCTGCTTGTAAACGATGGATAATTCAAACGAAGAATCATTACGCGCCACAAAGTCCAATGTTACCCCGACATATATATATTAATATTAAATATGTATGTCAAATATCATATATGTATTTACAATTAGATTAAGGTTTAATTTTTTTAGATTTCAGGTTTTCAGGAATCCTAGTCAGATTTCTAGTTTTCGCGGCGGGTTTTCTTAAAAAAAGCTCCTTTCGCTGTCTGTTTTGAACATTGTGCAAACACACACCGAAAGGAGTATTTATTTGACGATGAATAAATTGTAGATTTGTTTTGCGTAAAAGCAGGGTGGATGGGTCGCTGATAGGGTGGTTCTCCGCTCGCAGCACCTCCTCGCGGTGAGACTCGGACAATCAGTATTGTTTGATATATAATTACTAATCGTATCATTATACAGCAAAGGAATTAACTGTGTAACTGGTATATTATTAATTATATGGCAAGTAATATGAGCTAATTGGCTGCGATCCTGGCTAGGCGTTTGTATTGATGTATCTATCTAAACCTTTTACGAACATTGACAATACGCTTTCTGTTTATGAATTACGGAGGGAAATAATTAGAGGAAACATTAATCCTCTCTACTCCAAAATTTTATAAGGCGGTTCTCGATATGCTCTTATGGATTTCCATGAGTGTACAGATTTAATGTTCAGTCTACCATTTTTTTTTTTTTTTTGCAGAACGTTGCGCGGGTTCGTTTACGTTTCTGAGCATCGTGTTCTTCCTCTTTACGACTTGTACAAGGTAAGAAGCCGCCCATGTGTTGTTCGGTTTGAGGATCACTGTGCGCCCCCCACTGCTTAGGCTGACCTTCTTTCGTTCGTGTAAGGAGGTTTGCTGGCATGCAGGGACATTTTGGCCGATTTTTAATTGTCAATAATTAAAAACAAAGCCGAAAACGCAATTTTTATATTTTCGATTTTCGTCTTATTTCGGCTTCAAGAATTACCCCTTGAATTTCCTGACACCCGCAGTCGAACACTCTGTGTACATAGAGAGCTGTTGTGCGAAGTATGCGCATACATCTGATACATATTCAAAGTCGATCTTTTCGGAAATAATTTTATTTTGTCCCTTTTGTTTTCGTAAACTCATACTTACCCTACTGGATAACGCACTAACTTTGCAAGACATCATGTAGATACATCTAGTGATAAAAAAAGATTCGAGTGAAATCTTTTGTCTCGACTATCGATCGGAATTTCGTCGATACGGTCAATTTTAGATGCTGTAAATTATTTTAGAACTGACTAGGTGATTGAGGAGGAACGGAGTTTAAACAACGTGACGAATATAGGAGAAATTGACGTATCGAGAAGAGCTGGGTCAAAATAGCAAGACGATTTTAGCTGCTGGCTGTAGCTTGCTTCGCGAGAAGAATAATATATCAGGCCTGTTCGATTTCTCGACATTGCCGTTTCATGGAATTAGATAGGATATCTGGATCGGTGTACGTACTTTCTCTAAACGTATACGTGTGTTCATGCGTATGAATGTAGCCAGAAACTCTTTCTACTTTGACGATTCGTTTGGCCTTCCATGAAAGGAGTACAATCAACCATGTGATTTATCGTCGAGGAAGCTCCGCTCGAAGGAACGGTGTGGGCACGCGATGCTCGATCGATACGAGAAAAATGACCGCACGCTGATGCGTTACTCGTTACGGTATTCGAGAGCACTTTTCGTGTTGTTTCTCCTTGACACTTTCGGCTTTTTTATCGAAATGACTGGCTGAGAAATTCTTCGCATCGACTATTTTGTCCTTACGTTGCAACGGGGAAAACGTGTATGTATCGTATCGATCTCATTCGAATGCTAAATCAATTTTTTACTGTTTATCAGATTAATTTTTTAACGTCTTCAGTACTCGTATGTCGGACTGGAAATCATTGGAAACTGATTTATAAATTATATCGCTGTTAAATTAATTGTCATGAACGTCCGCTTACAAAATAAATTTAACACGAAAGGAAAATATCAGGGCTCGACAACGAAGTTAATATTGTTCGGTTGTTACATAATTATAAATTAAACGATCACGATCTGAAAAGTACTAATTAATTCATGGCCCCGATGCAATGCATGTGAAATGTTAATAATAACATTTAAGATAATTATTCGATTAAAACGAGGCTCGATGCTTGTAATTAATAATGCATTATTCGATGTGCAAATATCTGTCATTATGCACATTAATCATTCAATCGATGCAACTGACACCGATTTTAACCACAAACGGAGAAAAAAATCAGTACATAGACATACGTATATGTATCTATACGTAATTCGAAAACTGGTGCAGTTTGCAAATGTTTGTACATATATGGTTTTTGGATGGAAATGGGAATGATAAAATCGAAGATATATGTACTGACATCCAGAGAGAGAGGGAGAGAGAGAGACAGGGAGACAGAGAGTATAGATTAACGGCAGAGGTGTCGAAAATTTAGACATTATGTATCTGTATACAGTATGCGATGTATGTATGGAGTATGTATACGTATAGTACTCGAAACGGATACGCGGATGTATCCGAGATTGCATCTCCTTCTCGTTTCTGCTTGGATAGATGCTCTCGTAAATTCATACCCCATTCGTTCCATTTCGTTATTTTTTTTAGATCTTTCCGTCTGATTTCCTTCGCGTCTCTTGTGAAATAAAAAAGCAACCGATATAGCTGAAACTTCGTCAAAGTGTAAAAGAATTCGGTGAGTTTAACTTAGAAACAAATAATTGCGTAACAATTTGGTTCGTCGAAACACCGACCAAACGATGACAAATATATTCTGGTAGAATTTTAAGCAGTAATTAACGCCTCAACGAGTAGTATTCTAGTTACTTGATAACGCGGCATGATAAGAGAAAAAGGAACAGTGGAAAGAGAAAAGAAAACGGTAGTTGTCGATAGAATTTGCGAATGGATGTCGAGAAGAAAGAACTCTTAATGAATTTCGATGTTAGGCACAGAATATAGAACGTAATGTTCAATCGTGCAACGTTTCGATATGACGGCAGAACCGATTGAGCAAGAAATACTTTAAATCTTGACGCATGAAACGACTTAGCTCTGGTTATGTAGATGTCCGCGACGACTATCGCTATCTGACGATTTAATTCTAATTTCGAAAATTTATTTACCTTCAAATATCGTGAAAATGAGCAAATTTCTCTTGTATTTCGATTTAATTAATCTCGTTAAACTTCACCTCGCTTGGGAAAGTACAACAAACTTGTACGATATTCCTGGTTCCTTTATTTCGTAACTTTCAAAACGGCATGTAGACAGCGTTCAAATACACCGTTCCGGAATAAAAGTCAATCTAATTACCAGTGTTTTACGATTTGCTGATACTGCGTCGAAACTTCGAACGCATACCGACGCGAATTCTTCAGTAGGACTTTCTACAATGGAGGGTTAAACAAATTATCTCGAGAAAGTAGCATTTCGTGGTTACGAGACTCGATAGGTTCGAGCGAAAGATAGGTATCCTTTATTCTACAATCGAAGGATACTTCGTACGCGGTGATGTCTCCTAACGCTGCTTCGTTGCATCGGAAACGACACGTTAAATCATTTTCAAGCAGAGGATCCTTCGCCAAGGGGTTCGACAGCTAATATCGCTAAACCGCAGATTCTGTTTAGCCATTAATCGCTTCTTAGCGATTATTATTCTAACACCGTGCTCCGCCAATAGTGGAGTATGCAACAGACTTCGAACAAAGTTGGGACTTCCACATAATAGGTCGCCGGTAAATTTCCTGGTAATTTACAGGGAGAAAACAGGAGGCCATTAATAACCGTTGTAGACGAGCGAATACCGTAATTTCAGTTTTGGTATGCAAGACTCGCCCGGTAAATATTTGAACGTGACGCGATATGGTAAAATCCGTAAATGTAAAAGTCGCAATCAAGGTGAGCCAAGGCCGATTGTACGCGGACGCTTTGTTTCCAACAGAGCCGAAACGAAAGTACGTCTAAATCTTTTAACGAGCCTGCCGAGTAGCAACTCGGAGATCGACTCGACTCGCTCTGGTATGAACTGTAACACCCTCCTTTTCGTACGCTCCGCTTGTAAGCCGGAACTTCTCAGTTCCGTGTTTTAAGTGTAATAATATACGGTTTGCAGGAATTTCGCGTATTTAAGACTCCCAGGTAGCAGTTTGCCGTGTACGAGTTACTTCGGCTTTATCGTTTTAACTTGTTAAAATGGTTTACTGGATAATTCGATACGTAAGGAGATACTTGTTCTATGCTCTCGAGTTAATTTCAAGAAACTGTTTGCTGATATCTAATCAGTCGAGCACCGATAGGAATAAAAACAAAGAAACGAATAAATGTTAGAGTAATCTAATTAATAACAATTACTTTTTTTTTATTTCTTTCTAACATTTGAAAAAGCAGTTCTCGATTTAATGTTTCTAGAAAGACACTTTCTAAACAAACATTTGTAACAATCGTGCCAAGCTCTAAAAATTAACTCTGAGAAAACAGTATATATTCCTTGGTCGTGAAGGCAGTGAAAGCAGCGGTCCTTGAGGTCTTGACACGGTCGTATGGAGGAGCGGCTTCGTTGCGAGAGGAAGTTCGGTATGGGGGTGCAGATTTATGCGCTCGCTCGACCAACATCGAGCTCGTCTTTCCTATGTAAATACCGAGCCATCTTGTTTACGCGAAGCTAGAGAGAATATCGCTAGGCAAAGACCGTATTTACCGGATTTCCATGCTCTCTATGCACAGTCGTCGGAAGAAGGTGCTTGGGCTTGAATCAGACCGCATTCGTTGAAATAACGCGCTTACTCTCTCTCTCTCTCTCTCTCTTTGGATACGCGATGTTTGCGGATTATTTTGAAAGACGACGTATCTTAGGATTCGACAAAAATCGACGTTCTCTTCTGCCGTTTAGAAAATGATTGTTAAAATTACAACTCAGCTTGTTTTTAAATTCACCAAACGGATCGTTGGCTTACCATCGATTCCTGAACATTATGACAACTATATCTCTTTATTTGATATAGAAACGAATGAAACGCGTTCGACGACACGCGATATTCAAGCAACAAGTAAATAACGAAAACGTCGATAAGTTGTTTCCTCGAGTGGCAGTTACTTTATTATAAAAAAATCTTGTCATAGAAAGTTTGTCACTTGACTATGAAAAGTTCAAGTTCTCATTAGGGTGTTAAAATTTATGAGGTTTAGAGCTTCCGCATGTAATACATTTTTTTGAATATATTTGTTCGTGCCGTGGTATCAAAAACGACGATACAGTTATGAGATCTATCGTCATATTTGAGAATCAAACTAGGTTTAAATTGTTTAGTTCGTAAGTTGCGTTTGAACGTATGAAATTATTTACTGTACGAAAAATTAGACGAAAGATAATGGAAATATTAGTCAATGCGATGATATGAATATCCAAGGATATTCTGGAAGAAAATGTTACGGCTAATGGATTACAACATGAACTATATTACACAAGCTGTTTAACTTACGCCAGTTATAAATGAAGCAACTTCTCAGGAGTCAGTTTGGGCAAGATAGCGAATTCCGTGCTGCTGAAGTAACTTCTTCTGAACGCCACTCTGAAAAGCAAACGAACGGTGAAAGATGATCCCACCGTTAACTCTGACAGTAAACAGATTTTAAGCGAATCGATGACAGGAGAAATAATTTGGCCAGTACTTTCGCGAATATTTTAATCGATAACTTCGAAATTCGAACTTTCAAAGCTCAATACGTCAAAAACCTAGTGTCAAACGTACGACAAGCGATGACACGAGCGATAGGTACTTTTTAATATCTATCGATAAGTTTGGAAACGATCGGGGAAACTTGTAAATTCGTACTCGAACGTTGCGTGATAAAAAATTACATCCCTTGTACGAGATACGAAAAAAATGTCGACTTGGGCGATTCGTTTGCCGATATAAGTACTCTCTCGGTTAAGTATAAGTTCTCTCGGTTTCCGTACTTCGTTATTTTCAAGACGCGTGCCATTTTGAAATGAGTTCCGCAACGAAGTTACGGTAGAACATCTGATCTTTGCGGATTCTATTGGTGAAAATAACTTTATAAAATCACGTTCTTTGACGATTCGTTTTAAATATTCATTCGCGCATTCAACGTACAAGTTGTTTCGGATGTAACGAGGAATATCGTGCGGTTCGCGATCACCGTGACGACACGATTCGGATGTTTTTACGAAATCTATTCGTAAAAATGTTTGGTCGGCAAAGCGATCGCATAAGCGCAATTTCCATTTAAATACGAAGGAACAGAAAATAATATGTATTTCATTAGCGATGGTTAGTAGGAAGCCTGGTATTCGTCCTATGCAAGAGAAGTTAAACCAGGGACGAAACAAAACGTGTACCAGCGTTCGTTATCGTTAATTTAGCGAGCATAAACATCGAAGAACGGCGCTACGCTCTCGTTAAACCGGTGAAACTTTTTCGCTGTAATGTTTCTCCGCGAATGGAAACCAAACAGAAGTCGAGGAAAAACAATGACCGCGTTCGCGTATTTGAGCGAGTCGTTGCTGAAACTATCCCTGCGTGCATACGTACAACGTACATATACCATATCAACCGAGTTAAAATGCAAATACCACGTGTTGCGGATGACAGCAGTCTTGATATACGATATAATTTACGACTTTAAATTTTAGTTATCGTATTTTGATTAAACCAAACATCGTTTGTATCAACGTTATTTCATTTGCAAATAGATAGAAAATCATATTTGACATAACTACGTTTTATTTCACCAACAATAAGTAGATCTTAGAGTATTATTAAATTTTTATTTCTACGCTTAACGCGTAACTCGAAACTGCCGCCAATTCGATAAAATATCACACGTTTTAATTACTTTTTCAATCTCTCCGGTATAATTACAAAAATAGGTTGGATCGCCCAAGAGCTCTATCTACTTCAGCTGTATTTTTAATAAATTTTATGCGTCTGTAGGTCTCTTTAGGAGCGCTGCGTGTCGGAGAAAAAACGTGAAATAGGGAAAAGGGGGTGAAAACGAGTGAAATGGAAAGAAGAATCAATACGAAGAGAAAATATTACCGAATCAAGTGTGGCTGAATTTCGAGTAGCGAATACTGCGGAAGATGGTCGTATCGTTTCCTTTTCTTTCTGAGCCAGTATATTAACGCATCAGAATTCAAAGCACGCAAACGCGGTCTCCGCCAAATGAAACGAATCCGCTAAAAAACAATCGTACCACTGAACAAGGATGCCCGAGAAAAGGGCAGAGATAGACGAGAAACGACAACCGCTGAAATATCCTGTTCAACGAAACGTTAATAGCCACGCGGATGCTAAGGGGAGAATGAAATTGTCCCATTTCTACGAAATGAACTTTTCACCAGGTCAAATCACGTATTAATTTCGCGGTCGATCTCTGTGGAACGCTAACTTGTATTATTCGTCTTTTGTCACAGATTTCAACGTGGACTTGATCATTTCGCGAATTACTTGTTGTCGTGCATCGTATAGCAAAAAGATGATAGAGAAAATCGTATTACTAGCCTTTTGCGGTAATTACAATTTATCTTTTTCCGTCCTTGAAATATACAAATGCAAATTTAAGCGGAAAACATAAGCGTTTTAACATCTACTATATACTAGGTTATAAATCCACTATAGAATAATAATATCAGCATGTAATTACCAATGTTTAGTAATTCCTAATATCTCGTAGAATATTTATTTATGGGATCGTAGCAACCAACTATCTTCCGATATTTCGATAAAGTAACTACGTAAATATTCGTTTCGAAATAAATTTTCGTCCACACTAGAGTATATTGCAAAATAAAACGAGCCAGGATTGAGAAACGATCATACGAGGAAACGCATGGAGTGGCAAAGACGTAGATAAAATATCCTCCCCGATGAAGCGTTAATACTAGCATTGATACTAAGGCACGAATTAAACGATGGCGCCTGTTTCATCTCCGAGCGGAAATTAATTTCGCCCATCTCGCTAGCTGCCAGCCCGAGTACAGATTGAGCGCATTTTAACGAGAACGCTACGTTCCGTTTTACGTTCCTTCTCGACAGATTAACGGTAACGAAGGACGCGGACTATTCTCCCATTTGCCTTTGCATTTTCTGACCAGATAACGGTCACGTACCATCCTGTGTATTCTCTTATCGTAATTTTACGTTTTGCACGAATTAACGACAACCCGAAAGGTCACTCTGTATACGCGGAATCAAATATCATATAACTTTCAACGACTTTTAGAAAAAGTCATTTTCAGAGATACGTTGTTTCGTTCTGAAAGCGAGTACAGTTTCTCTTATATAACTAATCTTCCGTTGACAATTATTTGGGATATTATCGTATTAGTACCTTTATCTATCTTTGATCGAACGCAGCATGCATGAAAACGCCGAACGAGCCAACTTTAATTAAAATTGGTTCATTTTCGTTCTTTGCTGATTTACATTGGTGCACATTTGTATAGCTTCGCGCGTTTAATACGATATTACGAATGGTTGAAAGCTAATTGGTAGTAGACTTTTGCGATTAAAACAAAAGTAACTTCGTTTATTATCGGAAATAGTTATTATCGTTGACTAGTTTGTAGAACCGATCATAGTCAAAAGTGGATAGAACGAGATGTTATACTTTTCTGCTCTGGATATAGGATAATGAAAACACTTAACACACACACACACACACACACACATCAAACCTACACGTAATATACAGTGTAGAAATGATTGTAGTAGCTTTCCTTCTCAGAGAGATCTTACAGATCACAAATTCCCTTAAGTTTTGTCCAAACATTTAGTTCATACAAACACTATATCCTTTGACTTGATTCTATTGTCTGCGCGTTTAAAGTCCGAGTCTGCTGGATAATATGTACTTGCTCTTACTATGAATTCGTTAGAAGCCTGAGACAAAGCATGCTTCCTTTCGGTGTTTTCCATTTTGGAGAGAAAGGTTAAAGGAAACTTACCGAGAAAAACTCATTATCGGGTAGAAGAAAAGAAATGACAAAAATTATATACACTTTATAGTGACGATTCGATACAGCTAGTCGGATGAACAAAGGGCTAGGTTTGACAAGGTGAAACACTGTTATGATATACAACAGCTTGTTAGGGAAACTGGGACAGAACGGGTGGTATATTATTTGCTATTGAACTCTAGAACGATAGATATGTTTCTGTCAAGTTTCCATAATTAATGACGAAGTGATAGAATCACTCGGTTGCTACGAGTAACCAGTTGTATTTCCTGCAAATATTCAAAGCCATATTGAGTCGAACAAATTTATAATTAATCGATTAGTTGAAGCTATCGAATTACACAAAGCCAGTACTGTCATTAATCGATCACACCCTTCGATTGGGATGTAATTTCGATGGATCGAATCACTTTCACGATAAACTGTGACGTGTCCAGGTATAACGATCAAGCGGTTTCGCTTGATGCGCGAGAATCGGTGAGGAATAGAAAATACAATTTCGATAGAACGAAAAAAAAAGAAAAAACAAAAAAAGAATAATGGAAGAATGAATCTGAACACGAAGGAACAAAGATTAGCATAATAATGGAACACGAAATTACACGCTTGATACTAGAGAGACGGGTGCAATTCATAAGGCACAAAGACATCTTGTAGGAAATATATCCCGCAAGATGAAACATAAAGATAATACGACAACTGCACAACTATCCACCTGCAGTCCGAAAAGTACTGTTGCATAATGCAACGAATCTTATTTTATGAGAGACACGCGCGTTGCGATATCTTGGAAAATAATCCTTATCGAAATAATAAATGTATGAGAATGCATCTTACAGAAACAGCGG
Source organism: Bombus breviceps (assembly GCA_014825925.1). Classification (NCBI taxonomy): domain Eukaryota; kingdom Metazoa; phylum Arthropoda; class Insecta; order Hymenoptera; family Apidae; genus Bombus; species Bombus breviceps. Next base: position 16,407,699 of record CM026184.1, read on the forward strand.
CATCGACTAGGATCTTGTCAGGAGACTGTTCTCTCTTACCAACTAATAGCGTAGCAAATAGATATCGTTTATTGCTTGTTAAAGTTTAAGACGAACGAACAATATGGGTATTACGATCGAACGTTAACGAAGAAAAATAAAGTTTCTATCTATTTGAACATATTGATTCGAAATGCGAAAAGTCGCGTTCAAGAAAGTTGATAGTTTTCACCTTATTCTACGTAGAACATAAGATAGCGGTAACGTAATACATATTTTTTCGACAAATAAGAAAATCCGCCTTGTCGGAAAAGCTGGATGTAATGTGACGAACATAGAGCAAACATAAAGAAGGAATCTGCTCGCACGTGCGCGTAATAGGGTTACACAGCCATGGCAAACAATTCGTTAGAACGGGGTTACCAGAGGAGTCGAGTTTGCCAGAAATTCGTTGCCTCGTGGACAATGTTTATTTCGTAACGAGCGCACGATCACCGTAAATTATTATTTAGTCGACTGTAAAGCGTTTATCGAAAAACGATGCAACAGCGAAAAATGATTCGTATTCCGCTCTGTCGGTTTCAACGGAAACAACTCGCGTTTGATGCAGAAGGTGATACGTCAGTTCATACTTTCCTTCTTTTCTCGGAAACATTCCTCTAGAGCGAGAACCGTGTCGATTTTCTCACGGATCGAACAACGTATAATGCTTGAAAATCATTTAAATAAACCGTAGTTCGTAGAGACGTATTTTCTGATAATTTTGTACCAAATAATCCAGTTTAACTGAAAATTTCAGCTCGAAGCAAGATATCTCGCAGCGTGAGAATTGTAAATATAGAATGTTTCTCTCGGTGCTTCGGACAACCGCTGATTCGATTCAATTTGCACGTCCATTATACAACATTCTCCATTTATAATTCGTTCTTCGATAACATTTTATTCCGTCTCATTTTCTTCACACGACACATCGATTTCCGTGTAATCAATGAATAATACGTGCAACGCATACGAATAGCGCAACCAGTGAATGGTAAGCGTTCGTTGGGACAAAAGCCGAGGAAACAGGGGCTGCTTTCAAAACTTTTCTGCGATTCAATGCAATTCGAACGAGAAATTCGAGCGGCAAAGGTAATTCCGAAATATGAAAATCTGAATTCTCTTTTTTCCTGCTGTTATTCGACATTTTAAAAAAGTTGATTCGTAATAATGGAGGATAAGGAACGGGATGATAAAGGAAAAGATGGTGGGCGTTATAGAATATTTTGCGTAATTCGTCTAATTATATCGAAGACGGTTCTCCAAGTTTGAACGTTCGGTGTGGGTTAGTTGATAACTGAAACGTTATCAGAAAGTGACACGCGTATTCGTCGCGCGACGGTTGGAAACGCGCTACCATCTACGCGAAAAGACGGCTTTTCCACGGTTGGTGCACCGCATAAATGATACATAAACACTAGCCTGTAAGTGTATATACATAAGCGAGAAAAGCGCGAAGCTGGGCGCCGTGGTACGTAACGAGACGCTCTACGAAGCTGAGCAAACATACTTACATACATATGTATATAGGAATTGGAGCCTACTCTCGCATCCCTTTCCTTTCCTACTTGCCTACTTCCCTGCTTCCCTACTTCCTTGCTTCCCTGTTTCCCTGCTTCCCTTCCCATGCCTGAATTAGTATCGATGTCTTTTTACTTGTCGCGCTACTTTTTCTCTCGAGCATCTTAATCTCTTTCTTTTCGATATAATCACGCGCGTCCTATGTAGATTCTTTTAACGCGATATATAGAAATTGGAGCTTTGGGACTTTTTGTCGCGTCGAATCGTTCGTTTTCGGTAGAAAATATTAAAGTAGAAAGAACTGTCTGGTTTCTAAAAACCGGTGTATTTTTTCGAAAGAAAAAAGCAGATAATTCTGTTTCAGCGTAACCAGGAGCGCGTTACTGTACATCATAAGGAGAGGAAATAACCTCGATGAAAAATGGTGACCTTTTTCTTCGCTTTCCCAGCATAAAGTTGGAGCGCGCAATATGCGGCTTATAGGTTAGATACGTGTATCACGGTAACGTGTGAAGCGTTCGTTACACCTCGATTCCGGAAATGTATTCTTCCATTTTGATGCGCACGGGAAAAGATGCATGTACTCTGCCAGCGGCGTTTTTACACTTTCCACGGTGACGCGATATAGAAAAGAAATGAAAAGCGCCGTCATAAAGGACGCATTGACGTCTGAAACTTTGTGCGGTCGTTTTCTGTTGCCGCTTCGATACTCGTGTAGTTCTCTATAGGTTCTCGCGTAAGAAACGACGAACTCTACTATCTGTGGAGAAAAAAGTTCTACTCGAACGCTTTTGCCTACGAAATTGCTTGCTCGAATGCCGGCCGATGTACTTAAACTTTCCCATTGCTACGTGACTCGCATGTACTATTTTTGTATATATTATTTCTACAATTGCGATTATCACTCGCTAATTGTACGACGCTTTTGCATTTTTAGGGCCGATGTCTTGGCCGATGCAATAATGGTAATTTAATTCGATATTTACGTGGAATATCGTTCTTTACGTTACGAGAAGCGACTGCCAACCAAAAAAAAAAAAAGATAGTGGGGAAGAACGACGAAAGGAAAAATGGACGTATAAACGTAATTCCGACGAAGGACGATGCTCCACGACGCGATGTCTCGTTTTCTAAAGCAGTTTGGAATTTTGGAATTACACGGAGAAGGAGCGCCCGGAGCTAAGCAACGCTCGCAGCTCCTCGGCGACCCGGAAGGATAATGCGGCCGACAATGATAATAATTATTCGCCTCGCAGTGCTTGTAATTGCTTAGCGTAACTCGTGATTCCACGATATGTCCGCCACATATACAAAGTTTGCCTAAGTACGCCACGAACGGAGAGGGGCGCTCTGTCGTGGAAACTTTCGAGCGGTTATGCGGTTATTCCGCGCTTCCTTTCTGAACCTGCTAAGATCGCGCGAATAAGTTCATTTCTCACGAATGGTAACAAATTGATTTATTCATTTTCCTAAAACGTTCCAGGTTTTCCTTGCGCTTTTTTCGACCGCTTTACTCTTTATCCGATTGGCGACGCGTACGCGTATACACGCGAAAGGATAATCAACTTTAGCTCGTTTGGCTGGTCGCCGCGTCGCGCCGGCAGTGTTTCACGCGATAACATCGAGATTATGGTCTAAACGGCGAGAAGGACTGTTCGCGCTAGCTTTGCAGTTACGGAATAACGAAGAAACTTGGTGAACGGCGAACGTTTACCGAAAGCTTCAAAGGTAGAAGTTGATCAAGGCAAAAGCAGCCGATTTGCATTTGCACAAACCTATTAGAAGTTAATCGGGTCACTGGTGATGAAGATAGTTGATCTTATCGATTAAATACCTTTGCCTATATTTCGTTTCATCTTAAAAGTATATTTTAATATGTAATCGTAGAAGCTTTCATCGTATTTACCCATCGAAATTTCTTCCACGAATTATGTAACGTTAAAGGTATCTGTCGCGTGCATTAATTATAGGTTGTTTGATTGTTGTATCAGTTATGCAGCAAACGTTTTCGCTGCACTTTGGCATTTCCGAGAACATCGTGTTGAATCGAAGGTTATCCGAAATCCGAGCATTTTATCTACGTGTTGAGCTCTGTGTATTCGTGTAAGATGGTATAGTCGATGGCAAACGATCCAAAATACCAAGCTATCGGGAGAAAGATTCGGCCGTTCGAGCGAATTCAACCCAAATATTTCTATCGCTCGACGATCCAACAGATACAAGTTTTTGTTCGTTCTTTCAACGACAATGCTTCGTACAAAAGACGAGGAAAGTCTTTTTTTCAACTGTTCGCAGTCTCCGCGAAACGGTCGTTAAACGAGCCTTTAATTATTCTTCCACGCTCTTAAACTTTCGCGCTTGTACGATCGTATGAGAAAAAATGTAAGTTATGGTCGGATCGCACGGGTGAAGAAAAGGAGAAGAGGAACAAAAAGGAAGATATCTGAAATGTCTTGGATATCGAACCCGTAATCGATCATAGAGTAGGATTTTCAATTAAGCGGTTTCCAAGCGACTCGAAAGAAGGAGTGCTGTTCTCGTCGAGAGCGTCCGGATGACAAAAGAGAAAGAGGGAAGCGGAGAGAGAGAGAGAGAAAGAGAGAAAGGGAGGATAGAGAGCAGCAAAAAGCTTAGCTTAACGCGGCAAGGGTGTAGATTAACTGACGCGTCCGTGGCTCACACGCGGCTTGCTCGGCAATGGGAAAAGCTGCTTAGCTGTTCGAAGAGTCTTCTACCCTGCCTGCCTACACCCCCTTTGAATTCGCACAACTTTGCCCGAAGGTCTTGCACAATGCCAACTATAACTTACGCGCCACACTCTCTTCCCCGTCACCCTTTTCTTACTCCACTTCCTACTTCTTCTCCTCCTCCTTCTCTATCCCTCAGCGTTTCGCTACTTTTTTAGCTGCGCTACCCTTTCATTCCTCTCAACCTTCTCGCGGTTTACTTTTGCATACACACTCGTGTGCGTTCGTTGTGACCGTTCCATTCGCTTTTCTTCCGTGATGGTCACAGACTTTTTCAATAACAACGTTTCTCGAGTTTTATTCAGCTTGAACGCGTCTTACAAATCCGACCGGGACTGGTCCCTCGACAAGTGGCAGCCGCTATTCCGATAGACATTGTTACCGACTCTTGCCTCGTTCTGTTTCCATCTGTGCTTGTATATAGCGAGCATAATATATATGGACGTTCTCGCACGCACCTGTTTTCAATAAATGCCTTTACGGAAGTTCACCGTTCCAATTTCCAATATCCGTACGTATACGTATAATATTAGATACGATAGAATATTATAACTTGGAAAGGTAGGGCGAAACAAGCTTTGCTCCGCAAATTGCTCGAACTCGGTCCGCATTATGAACTATCCTTTTATTCGAATTCATGTTGCTCTACTTTATTCTTATGCATTCGCTAAACGAACGAAATGCATTTTCTTTGTACTGGATGTCTCTTTCACGATGCGACGAATACCGAGGGTACCTGTATATGAAAACGAAACATCCACTTTAGATATTCTTTTGAGATCTATATCCCGAGTTGGGAAACTCCCTCTCAATGAAAATTTCCGTGTACATGGGTCTCGATTGACGACACTCAACCCTTGCGCAAAGTCGTGTGGTTGCAAACGCATTGCTTTTTGCATAACGATTCTACCATTCGTATTCATACAGTTTTTTAGTTGCTTTTTCTATCTTTTCCGTCTACACGGAGGATCGTGTTCTATTTGCTCACTTTTTCCCTTTTTCCGCTGCATTTCTTCGTTATGTCCATCTTCCTTTCCTTCATTGTTATACGGAAAGCGTAGGAAAGCTTACGTAAAGCTGGCGTGTACCACAATTTTTCACGCGATTCTTCTTCCAAGGTAAAATTACGTATATCGGTGAAATTCAATTTTTCTATTAAAAGGGAGATATTACGCGTTTAGGCGTATGTCTCGCTTTAAGAAGCTACGTATTAATGCCATTTTTCTGCAAAGCGTGAAAGAAATAAAACTTTTAAGAGGAAGAAATATTTCTCCGACTAAAAGCTTAAGAAATCTTAGATACGAGAAACTATGAATTTATATAAATCGGATTACACGTACTACCAATATTTATTATTAGCGTAATATTTTCTGAATCGCACGAATGTTTATTTATTCCACTTTCATCATTTTTTAATAGTTAATTTCTGCGCATCATCGCATATATATAGTAACATAAATAACAGTATTTGCTCGTACCACTTTCTCCAGGCTTCTCGCAGTTTACTACACTCGAGTAAACAAAATCGCGAAGCACTTTAGCCGAGAGCCTCGAATTTGAAGATATCGAAGATCTTGAAACAATTCCGCGAAGGAAACGAAATACAGAGAATAGTTCTGCTAGAAATTGGCAAGCTCGCAGTGTCGTTTTCGATAAGATCTGTGTCCTTCAATCGGAGTGTATCGCCAAGATTAAACCGACTGATGTCTCGCATCTCTAAAAAAAAGTTAACAAGAAACGTTCATAGATAGCTTTGTCTTCGTTTTGTCATGACAACGAGAGTTCCGATGACGGTCGGAGTCGAAATAAATTCACGCGAGAGAGCTTGCGTGAACCCCAATGCGTTAGGAAGATGACGATATCGTTTAACGTAGCGCCAACTTCTTAATCGCTTAAACTTTAAAGAGCGCGCGAAGAAACATGTAAACCGCGATAAGTTACAAATTAAATCCGGACGAGCTCTCTCTTGCAAAAAGGTGAAAGGAACGTACTGGAATTCTTGGTGAATTATTGCCAGCGCAATTGTCCCCCCGATTCGTTTTAGACCCGTTCACTTGCAAGCTTCTAGCCCAACGATTACCAAACACGTTGCAGCTCGAAATTGGGTGGCTGTTCCGTTGTAATTGGAAGATTAATCCTGTCAGTGACGATTCTATTTTCCGAGGAACGGTGTTATACCGATGGCGGTATGCTACGCCACGCCACGCTACGCCAAGCTATGGTACGCCACGTCGCGATCTTGGAAATCGAGTGGGGCAACGTCTTGGCGTGTCGAGGGATCAAGTGGTATAAAGATCGTAATAGGAGACCCGTAGCTTTTCTTTTCTCCAATTAATACCTTCGCCTTGCGAGTGGTCTCGGTCGGAGACACGAAGATATACGAAGCGACGAGACAACCGATGAAATAGGCTTGTAGGTAAAGCGCCGACAGAAAGACCGACTCTTTATTCTTCGGGCCGCTCCTACTCTCGGTAAATCTCCTGTTTTACCGGTCTTCTCCATTGTACCTCTTAAAGTCCGCGGAATGACGCTTCTATCCGGTCTATCCAGTGCCTTTTCGAGAAACAGCTTTTGCACCGGAAGCGTATAATCTACAGAGGTAACGAGCGTGAAATCACGATGGACTTATTGCGCGTTGCCTCTGCGGGATAACCGGACGAATTTATGCATAAACGCTCTTTGCGATTTTTTCCAGGCCCGACTATCATGGAAAGCTCCAACCGCTGACATCTTCCTTCGCGTTCCCGTTGTTCAAATTAATCGCTAGATACAGCAGCTTTCTATAGTAAATCGCTAGCTTTTAGATGCAAAGATTTCAGAAAATCGCTTTAACGAGAATTAAATAAGCAAAGACTGTTTTCACGTTTAAAGACACGAATACACTCGATAAATGCAATATATCGCATTTGAACATTTACACGGTGCAAATGCTACTTCGATACCGAAGCGGATTCGTCGCATATTAACCTAGCACTTTACGGTTGTCATTTACGTGAAAATTATTTGATGCGAAAAATTGCACAGAAACGTACCTATTTCGGAGGAAATAAAATCTCCCATGCGACCATTAATCTGTTTATTATTTTCATTTTATTACTCGTCGTGTACATTTGATATCATATTTCAAAAAATTGAGCCGTCAATTCCCGACGGATTACGGAACGCAGTCAACTATAGGTACACATTGTTTTACATGCAACGCGAATTTCAATCTTTGCAATTAATTATCGTATCAAGATCATGGTATTTCCATTTTGGAATTGCGCGTGTTTAAGAATAGAAGAAGGAATTTTTAAGGTTAGATAAAGATAAAATGGGAAGATAAAATCACGTTTTGTCGGAATAAGGAGCTCCTCTCGCAACATTTCATTTAGAGATGCGTCGCTGCGACTGCGTTAATTACGGAAACTTTCGAAATAAAGATATAAAAGTTTCAAGGCAGTCGAACGAGAAACGTGGCTTGGATTTTTCTCATTCTCTTCCTCTTTTGGCATAGTAAACTTGTTACTCGCTAGAAAAAAGACGATAACTTTCGTTCTCAAAACTCAATGTCGCGTCTTGCTACCGTCGCAAATTTCGCAGTTGAAACGTTCCGTTTAACGCGAAGCAACGCCAACAGAACCAAAGACGCATTGATACAGTGGAAGAACGGGTCACTTAGGACTTAAAGATATTTTAAACCGGTGCGTCGTTGCCATGTGATACATGAAAACGATGACACGCTAAAGAGTCGAATTTTCGGAAACGAATTTAAGATCCATGGGAAAATTTCCAGCGAAACAGTCTGTGGAACGATCGCTTGTATCCGAGTTCGTTTTAGACCAAATATCTCGAATGGAAAGACGCCTTTAAAAGGAAGACTCCTCTGCAAACACGCCGAGGTATGATAATTTTTACTCCGGATCCGGGCAAGCGAGCGAAAGTCACGAGGTCGCGAAGATAAAACGTCGACAGGGGGAGAAAACTCATTTTTCATCGAATCAGCGAGACTATTTGTTATTTCGGAATAAAGATCGGCGAGCGAGAAATCGTATTAAAGGAAAGATCACCAGGGAATCGTGGGAAAACTCATCGGCGCGATGCGATGCGATGCGACACAGAGATGCCGCGATTCGAGAAGTAGACGTACTTAATGCTGGCAAAAATATTTCTGTGGAAATAAAGCGAGTTGAATGGATTTAGAGGGACCGCTTTGATGTTCCTTTGCCGGGACACGGCATTTTGTCGTAGCAACATCGTGTATGCCAACGCAAGCCACTTGCCTGAAGAGGCAATTCGTATACGTAAATATATACATCTTATTCATTCCCGTTGCAATGAAATTGAATACGTACTTTCGCTCGCGTCTCTTTCATTTCTCCTTTTTCTCTTCTTTCTCTCCTCCTGCTTTTTCATCTTCCGTCTTCTTCTTCTTTCTCTGCTTCCTTTCTTTTACTCCTTTTCAGCCCGAGTTCTTTCTCACTCCTTCTTCCAACGTACCCCTTTCCCGCCTCTTCCCTGCTGTTTCTAGGCCTCCTTTACGCAGACAACCAGGCAACCAGCCAGCCAGTCAGTTCGTGGAACTTCGTTTCGTAGAACAGACGTTCCTCCAATTATTATTATGAAGGCACAGTTCCAGACACCACTTCCAATTATATCTCGCGAAACTAATCTGTAAGTTTCTTTGTTAAATTTCGCGCTCGCAACTGGTAACAGGATTTTAAAAGCATAACTCGCCGCTCCTCCTACCATGCAGTCACGCGAACCAAGTTTTTGATAGAACAGAGGGGTGCTAAACGGGTCGGGTTATTGCTCCTTCGTTGCGTTGATGGGAATACCAAGGACTGCCATCTTTCGCCGTTAATATATAATATACCGTAAGGTATATATTGTTATGCGATTTGTACTCAACGTAAGACATTCGTCATACCCCGGGAGACTACGACCACGTGCAGTGCCATACAGACCAATGCCTTTCATTATACACCTGTGAAATGTAAATTACAAAAACACGTTTTATTCTCGCTCGTTAGATAATGGTCCGTTATATTAGAAAAAAATACCGGATTTCTAGTTTCTTGTTATCCCTATATAACCACGTTATTTTACGTTCGTACGTTTCACGCTGCACGTCGCGTTTTTATCTTGATCATTCCCAGCCATATTATTTTATTCTCTCGCGAGAATTTCCTCCAATTTGTTTTAATCTTTCCCAGCCGGAGTTTTTTCCGATAACGGTCATCTGAGAGCTTAAACTTTTTCTCAACTTACACAATGCTCGTGAAATGTCACGATTTTATCGCGTTAAAAGTATCACGGTAATCCTAATATTTAATACAATTACTAAGCTATTTTTCCAGCGGCCGTAATGTTATACGTTTTCCGTATTCGCCGTAACGTATACACTACACCGCACATACACACACACACACAGCAAATTATATTAAATTATTTTCATTTTCGTCTTTATGGATAGTTATCGATAATTTGACGAACCATCGAATCTTGCGAAAGGTTAAAATTCCCGATACATTTTCTTGCTCTTTCAGAGAGTCGATGGCATTTTCCTCGCTAAATTCATTATCAAGCCAGGTCAGCTCTGCGTTTTACCAGGTTGCGCGATGCGGCGCGGCGTGGCGGATCGTGCAGCTCGATAAACGTGGCATGGTGTAACGCGTTACGTAAGAAGAAATATGCAAGAGATATGCCTTGGTTATATGCGAAAGTAAGTAGTCGTGGATGTTCTGCCGCAAACTTTCACCAGTATACCATTCTCTTGTGTATAGACGTCTTGGAAAATTCTCACGAATATTTGCCGTACATTCGGCTCGACTGCAACCACATTTATATATTCGAAACTGCGAATGCCGATGTATTCGCGAAATACATTTCCATATGACTTTTTGTCATAAATTGTAAAATCAGCTGCTAGGTATTTTCGGATTTACCTAATTTTTCTTTTCCCTTCTTGTAAGTTCGTTTCCCAATCTACTCCCCTACTGCTATCTCTGTTTACGACGTCCAATTTCAGATATTTCTCCGATGAAATAGAACTTATCTTTTTAAGCAGCTTTACGTGCATTAGAATCGAGAATGAAATCGTTATCGATGGATCGTAATATTTTAATTTGTAAAAGTAATTTTCATTTTTATGGAAACGACGAGTTTGAACGACCATTTGAGTTTAAATGACTTATCTTGCACACGGTACGAAGTGGTGCAGCGTGACGGAATAGAAGAATCCAAGTTGAATGCGTTCTTTCCGAGGAGGATCAAATTTTCTGCATTGAGAAGGGAAAGCGAAGAACAGAAACGGAGCGAGACACGATGTCTCGCGAGCAGAGATTAAACTAACTGGACTAATAACGATGACACCGACGAACTTGGAATTAAAATCTGGCAATGTCCGATTGTCTGAAAGTTACGGAAATATGTAGTATCGTAGTAGCTCCAAATGCTTTTCAATTTTGCATTTCACCCAAAAGGGTGATCGCGTTGGGCACGTCGCAGACCTGTCACGCGAACGCCAGTTACTTCTAAACTTGATACAAATGAGACAGAGGAATTCTGAAATTAAAGCTACTATAAATTTCTTAAAAAAATACATGCAATTCATTTGCAAGAATATCAGTCGAAGCACGCTAAAGCGATACGATCAAAGACGTATAATCGATAGGGAAGGGAGAAAAGGGAAGCAAAGAGAAAGAGACTGATGGATGGGTGAGAGGTTCGAATTTCTCTCGCTGTGCAAACTTTTCCTTCGACTATTCGGCCGGTAGTTTGAGCAGTACCATGATCGTCTTCGGCAAGAGCGGCATTCGAATTAACTCGCTGGATTCTGGCGTTATTATACGACTACATTCGTAGTAAGATGTACGGTCGAACGGATTTCCGCTTGTAAGCAGCGTCTTCTTTTCCTACTCGGGGGAAAAATTACTTCGTTTTTTAACAACCTCCGTGTGGCGCAAAAATTGCTTTTAATCCAACGTAAATATGTACGTAGAAATAAATACTGCCAGGGTAGTTGATTTTAAATTCCAGGTTCAAATCGCATATATTGTGGCCATTTTCCTTATCGTTACGTGCAACTATGACCGTTTGGAAGACGTATCGACGTACCGTGTATCTTGCTTGATAAAGTTTCGCGTAATATACAGCTATAAACGCAAAACCACGATACGCTCTTCCCCTTAATTTCATGTATTTCCAGCTTTCTTATCGCAAGGTATTTTAAGCTACTATAATTAAACGTATTAATTGGAAAGACGAAGTGTCGTAAGATAGTTTTCGTGCTATTGCTATTCAAAAGTACACACTTTACTCTAACGTTCGAACACAGACTTTAAATGCGCAGGTAAATTTTACGCCTTAATTGTACAATGACACGTGCCGCCTCGTGTGAAGTTAAAACTGGCTCAGAGTTCATCGTGCTTTGCAAGCACGTGATATCCGTTGAGGAAGAACGCGCAGAAGAGGGATACCGCGATAAGAAAGAAGAAAAGTAGTCGGAAGATTTTTACGAGGCTGATATTGCCCTCGTCCACGCAATACTTCTTGGCAGCAGCCGCAGCGCACAGAACGTAACTCTCGACGTCGATTTCCGTGGAAACCGGAAATGCATCTTGGTCTTCTGGGGTGAGACGTTGCTGAAGCAAGTACACGCGATTCCTCTCTACTGACCACGGCCTCGATGAAATTGACTCAAGGGATCGAAGTGCATTACGAACTCTCCGGTGTTCCTCGAGAAACCTGCGGAGAAGCAAAGGTTTTACTTCCACTGATCTCTTTCCTCCTCGTCTCACCACCGTTTTGTTCCAACCCTAATACCACCTCCCTTGCCTCCAACTTCTGTTATTTCCAACTTGAACGATTCGCATCTGTTTCTCTCGCGAGCAGATTCCCTTTCCGTCGCAACGCCGTTTTTCTCTCGACTCTCGTTTTATTTTTCTCTTACGTGTTGCACGCTCGTAAATACATACAAATACATACGTATAATCGTTCACTTGCTTCGATTCAACTTTCAAACAGGGCTTATCTCGCTCGTTGCATTCGAGATATCAACCATGGCCCTTGAAGCCGACGAGTGGAGCAGGAACGAGACGTTACAACCAAAGCGGAACTACGCTTCTGCAGTTACAACAGTTCTGCGAGTTCGAATTTGTCGAGACTAAGTTCCTTCGACATCGACTCATCACGATTTCATTAGCGAATCTCTCACGTCTTCCTCGAACTTCGCTCGATATTTTCTAGTCTCCATTTCTCCTCCTCTCTCTACTCGGAGACACGCGACAGGAAATCGGTGCCTCGCTAATTTGTCTTTGCTTTCACGTACACACGCAGGTTATAATTAGTCGAAAGTATTGTTCCGCCGTTCAATCGATTAACGCAATTAGACGCAGTAGGGTACCGTAATTTCCTCTGACTGATAAACGGCTGCAGAGACGTCGGGCTCACGACACCGCCTGCAACACGTTCCTAACCGTGCGATCGTACGCAGATCGATGAGGTGCACTCGATTTCGCCTTTTCGACCGTCCAACGTACGTAATTGTAAAAGTTCCTCGACGACGATGTTTGACTTTTCCAAGTAATAAAGACGCGTAAGCTCCTGCGACGTAGCCTCGGGACATTTTCCGATGGGACACGAAATCGAATTTGCGAAATATTTTCTCAAAACTAGACGCGTTTGGCGTACGAACGTTCTAACGATATCGCGAGATATTTGTCGAGAACAGATTGGTCGCTATAACCGGTAATAAACGAAAGAGATGGAGTTAATAAAAGTTTCTTGACGGGGATTTGGATACCTGCAAAGAGTGACTGAAGCGATACCGTGTTTTTCGCTCTCCGTATCTTTGGGAGTATATGGCACAGTCCTTTTAGTCATAGCCAGAAGACATCGAAAGCGAGGCGAAGCTGGCCGTAACGATTATTCGATATGCTATTCGATAAGTAATTCACATTTGGTCGTTTATCAGTTTCAACGACGTGCCAGAGTACGTAAATAATAGCATTGACGTATCTCGCTCAACCTGATCCGTTACGCTGCGCTGCACTAATTTTCTCTACTTTATCCGTGATATACTAGGATTTTGTAAATACGTAACAATAATAACGGTATTGTTACGTGCAACTCGTTTATTATTATTATTGTTGTTGTTGTTGTTATCATTGTTATTATCGTAGTTTTCAGCCAAAGATACTAGATTGATATCTTACGATACATTCTGGCACGCATTTCCACTTAATTCTGTAGTATTTGATATTTATAACGATATCTTAATCCGATTATTAAAATGTCGTTCCTAGTCGCTACATTCGTTTATACTTGCTGCTGCAACGTACGCCTCGCTGTTGACAATGTTAATGCCAGTCGACACCACGAAAGCTATTCGCTGCTGTTTCGTAGACAGGTGGACATTAATTTACAATGATCGCTGCATGGAAGCGTATCCTTTGCATCAACTCGTCTAAAGCGCGTCTATGAAGCGACGCTTCGTGTACAGCAGACCCAGCTCGAGTCTTATTGACGATTAAAAGAAGTACGAATGGTACGCATTTGACGCGATTAATCGTATATACTCCGTGATTTCTCCGATATTGGACAAAGAACGGAAAGAAAGAAAAGTTGGAATCGCGCGGACCGCCAAAGAAACGCATTTCAATGAAAGCTATCAAGATTTTCGGGAAGTTTGCTCGTTGGCGGGGCAAACTCGCGATTTTTAAAAGCAATCAGAGAACGAGTCCGCAAGTTTCCCGCGGGGAAAACGAGTTTCCTTTCGAATGTTACACTTTTTGCCTTCTTTCCCGAACTGCCCTTTTCACTTCCTCCCTCTAGCTTTCTCTGTCTCGTCGATTCGGATACCGTCGTGGAAAACCTGTTTATTTTACGTATTCACCTAAATCGTAGTTTCGAATAACTTTTACTTTTACGATTGCAGCGCGTTTGCCAAGTATGCCTGTGGACCATTTCCTAGCATCGGCTCTTATAGCCGAATGCAACCTCTGCGCCACCACGCCGCTCCCTACCGTCAGCAAACTTTCCTGAAAATCTTCTTCGAACCTTCTTTCCGGAAACTTCATCCAAGCAGTCTCGTGTCCGATAACTTAACTCGTCTGTTCGTTAATCCTTGTCTCGTTGTCGCTTTTCAATAGGCTAACACAGAACGCGTCCCTATCAAAGTTCGATAGAAATTGCGAAATTACGATTAAATTCTTGACGAACGTCCAAGTCACGAGAATCGTTGTATACCGCTACAGCAATAACGAAAACCCCAAAGTAGTGCATTCGACTGTGCGACTCTAATCAAAATTCAAAATATCGCAAATTTCCAGTTCGTTATACCTTTTCTCTGCTCCTATCAGTCCGAGAATCGTGTCACAGATCGTGGATGGCAACCATTCGAAAAGCAGCACCAGAGTCCGATACAGCGCTACCATAGATGTCATTCCTCGGATGCCGAAAGTCGGATATGCAAACTTTTGATTACCCCGTCGACCTCTTTTGATCAGATCGCTCCATGTGCATCCTACAGAGACCGCGTTACACACCACTGCGGTTTCTACATTTTTTCTGCAACAATTCAAGGAACAATTACAAATTCGTTTGTAATTCAACGTACCTTTGGGGAGAATCGGAAATTTGGATTGTTTGATAAAATTTTAACACGCGAGGATAAACGGAAGCGACAGCGGTATAGCACTTACATGGAAGGAGAAAGCATATATCGTAAAGGATAACGCGATCTCTATTTGATCAGTTTCGAGGATTTCGCGAAACCGTTTGACGTATCATTGGAATTTACGAAGCTTGAACTATCTTTCGTGGCAAGATTAAAGGAAATAACTTCGTCTGTACCCTCGTAAATCCGTCGGATTTTCGGTTTTAGTATGTAAGTAGATACTCCAACCTTTATAACTCTGACCACCGAGCTCTTTTACTTGTATTTTTATAGGAATCCTCCCTGATCCTTGCGTTTTTCAGAACCTTATTTACCTTTGTTATTTGCCGTTTCCCATTCTCTATCCACTTATTTTAAATCAGCGTCACAACCCATCGTATATTTTGTAGCCACAACTCATGGCTAAACCTATCTTATATTACGATCGCTCTTCAGAAATTCAACTTTTGCAGCTATCTCCGGCTTTAGCGATTTAACATCGATCTTTACCGTCGTTTTAAAAGCACGAGAATTAAGAGAATTTTCACGGGCATTGGCCGTACCTGCTACGATACGATCTCGCGACTTACTCGCGCTTCGTTTCGCAGCTGAGACAGAACGAAGGGAAAGCGTGGAGATACAGGTCGGCAGGAAACGTCCAGTTATTACGTATCGTTCGGTCGTATAGTATCATAAGGATATAAATACATAAAAATCGGTCGCTTAAACTTTGAGTCCTAGAAACTTAAAGAAAACGTCGCGCAATTTACATTCTCTCTTTCTTCGAGAAAAGGAGAAGTCTCTGCAAAAAGTTTGCTAAAAATTGTAATGAATTTGTATTTTCGGCTGTCCGAACGATTTGCGGTTAAAGTCGAAATCGACGAACGCTCGATATTAACCTATAACGTACAGTAACGATTGGGGCAGGTATTCACGAGTATTTGAAAAATCGTGACAGACAACCGAGTAATTTAAAAAAATCCTTCGCTTCTGTGCGTGATTCCTGATGGAACGGTAACCGAAGGTATTTTAATGCGACTCTCCACTCGGTATTGCTCGATGCAATAAACGTTGACCGCGTAAACTGCTGCCTTCTCTCTCGAAAGGGATTTGAACGCTCCAGTAAAACGAAACCGCGTTCGTTTGGCGTTAATTTTAATCGCCACGTTTTAGAGCTGTTCGAGAACAGCGAAAAAGGCAACGGTCTGCGAATCGAATACGCAGACTCGCTGTTTACACGCGCGCCTTAAACGTAGTCTCAGTTCTTCGACTCTTTGTTCCGTTATTATTTCGACCTGTTGGATACCGTTTACCGCTTTGCTTTCTATCGAGCTACTGCGTCAATTTGAATTTCGGTCTTTTAAACTAGTTGCTGTTGTTCAATCCCCGTTTTATTATTCGACACGCGATTTACGTAAGAACTAATTGCGCGTTTTCCCGCACCGATTAACTTTCTCTATTTCTCTAATAGATAACTATAACGAAGCGAGAAATTACCTTTCGACCGGTAATTATCGCGTCAAAGTAACTCGAGGAGACAGCAGTTTTCCGGAACAGTTGGTCCTTATTAACCAGCGATCCTTATTAGCTCGCGAAGCACATCGCCTTCGTTACCCGTTGGTCACTCGCGTGTAATTAAACGCAAATTTACTGCCGGTAAAGCTTCCTTAACGATCAGTCGATGGTTTCGCACGACGCGAAGTCGTCTTCTTTCAAAGCAAACATCGAGATATCTGTGTCTCTTGCGAGTCGATTTCGATTCTTTTCCCTCGCAAGTAAAAAATGTCGTCGTATCAATCGCTTTTATTCGTAAAACGACCGAACCGTTTAATCCGAATCGTGTCGTCTTAGCGTAAAAGTAGCGGAGAAATCAGCGAGAATGAGGAGACGAAGGAAAAGGAAGAGGAGCAGGAAAAGGGTACTTACGCGGTGGCTCGTTCCCAAGCAACGGCGATCAGGGTGTTGACCGTCAAGTCGATCGGAATGATTTCCGCTTGAAACTCCGAGTTACCGAGGGCGAAGCCGGCTCCCACCATCAGAGCCGTCGGTCCTTTGAGAAGATCGACGAAGCCAGGCATAGGCTCGCGCAGTGCCGGTCCGACCAGCGGAACTCGCACCAGAGCCACGGGCCCGTCGATCGCCTCCTCTTCTTTCTCCAACGATTCGACGATTCGACCCTCGCGATGGAAAATGCTCGTGATCGCTGCCACTGCTTCAAGACGTGGCAGTTTCTGGCAGAGTCGAAATACCTCGTTGTACGGACCAGCCGCGTGCAACACCACGCTCACGTTTCGTAACAGTTCCTTGTCCGCCCTCGTCGTGCCCAGTCCATCGTACAATAAATTGCCCTCTAACGCCTTCACCCGAGAAATCGCGTTTGGGGCCTCCTGTCTCAGTCTCTCGAATCTGTAGCAAACGAATCGAACAAGGAACTCGTTGTTTGTTCAATTGGATCATGGCCAGACTTAACTCGCCAATTTAATTCAAAGACGTCGAGAATTATGGGCCACCTTCTCTTCGTCTTTGGCTCGTATATCGGCGAATTGTCTGAAACTCTGACGGTACTACCGCATGGTGAAGGAAAAAAGTGAAAGCATCTACTTATTTCTCAGTCGATACTTTTATTAACACGAACCTGTTAAAGGGTAGTTACCGAACTACGCATTCTTGCAAAGCCGAGAATAACGAATATCGCGAAACGAAAGATAATCTCGTAATTAAGCGCGACGTTCGCGCCGATTAGAAATCCACCGAACGAATTAAGCGCGGAATCACAACGTCTCTGTCCGCTTTCTTCCGACAAAGCTTTTTCATCCGTTTTCTTGTCGATGTATCATCGTTCTTTCGAAGTGTATACCGCGCAGCGTACGCAACCAATAGCGTGTTGTCGGTGTTTGCAACAGCGGTAGTTAAGGACGTCGCAGACAGTCCTTCTCCACCCCCTCGACTACGAAGACTCCTATTATTGTTCGTTACACTATAATCCGTCTGCTATTATGTCAGCGATTTATCATCGATATTTTCTTGTTACTGGAAGACAGCTAACCACGAACATAATCCTTTTGTGGTAGATAGATTCACGTTGGATCGCGCGGTTCCCAAGTTTCGTTTTATTTTTATCGTACAACTCACAATACCCACCGTTGATGCTACGTCAGCGTGCTCGTAGATTCTTTTCACAAGACTTCGGAGTATAACGATATTCTTTAATAGTTGCTTTTGACGAAACTTATATCTTATTTCATCTCCGTTGAATTTTGCTCCGTCTATTATCATAACGAAAGCGTCCATTTTTCTCGCAAGAGAGATATTATACCAATTGTAAATACATCAGAGCGACATTTATCGTATCGGCCGCTCGAAGGTTACGTTTAATTATCGTAACGCGCACTCGCCAGTGGTAAATCGTGAAAAGCGATAGATCCATTTAAAGCTGCGAGGACTTGTTACGAAATCTGGATAGAAGATAAACAAGTTACTCGTTTCTCTTTTATTCCTTGGTTGAGTTAATTATCCGCGAAATAATTTGGAAGAAACTACCGACTTCTGACCGAGTACCGTGCACGAATATGTACAGGTATCGTGCGATGTCCACGCGTCACGATTTATTTTGACAAACGTTTTGTTCTATATTTTGACCTCTCCCACTCTTCCTTACAACGTTGTAAATTTACAAGTACTTGAAATAGTTAAACGAGCTGACACGGTTGTAGCGAGCAGACGGGGAAGCTAATTTACGGCCGTCGTTCCGTCTAACGAAGCTTTGAGTAGAATGGAAGGATCTAACGAATGCCTGATTAAAGTGGGATGCAACGTCTGACGCGTATACGGTGTGCAACGTGCAACGTGCGAACGATATTGCGCGTAACGAAAGATCGAAGGAACGAGAAAAAATGACGAATAAATGCTTCAACGTTTAATCCTTGTTGTCATTTATATGCTTGACTAAAGGCAAACTAGCATTGTGAAAACAAACAGCTAATGAAACTAAGGTAATAAACGACCAAAAAACAGATATCGCGGAAGTAAATAATTGGAGATATTATTACGTTCTGGGTTCATTGCGTTCGCGCACATTGTTGTTGTAAGCTTTATTCGCGTTAACGCCCATTTCTTTTTGTATGTGCACCGTTTCGAGCTGTATATTATTTACGGCTTTATTGCGCGAATAACGATCTTGATAATATCTGTTTTCCGAACGAAGGCTGAACCATTGTTCTTGGAAAGCAAAATAACGAGGAAAGCAGAATGGTTAAAGCACCACGGTAAAATACTTGTGCTTCGATCAACGTCGAGCATAGGCCGACCGTTTGCACGAATTAACCAAACGCGCGAGCTTTTGTTCCGTAGTTATTTACAGTAGGAAATTTCAACGCAATTTCGTAATATGTACCTACGATACCCAAGCTTTTGCAAAATGCAGAAGTTCTTATAAATTTACGCGCGTTATTAACTCGAGCCAATTTTCAGCCGAATTAAAATGCGATACTCGTCGTTGGCGAATCATTTAACAAACACACTCGACGCACCATCGCGACTCTTCGACTCGAGTCACGATCGCATCCAGATGTCAGTTCAGTTAAACACCGTCTGTCAACCTCGACTCGAGAAAGAAGATAGGAAAGAAAGCAGCCGTTCCTACCGTGGCGACAGAAAGATGTTCTTTATCCTGTCGTCTTTGTTGAAGCCGTGCCGGGACCGGACGATCGCGTAAACCTTTACATCGGGGAATGAACGGAGAATCTTTTCGAGCAACGCACGACCTACGTCACTGGTGACTCCCGTTAGGAGCAGCTCACGATCCGCGTACCAGTCGCGTAGAGCCATGCTCATTGACTGACCAGTGGGAAAAGAAAGCAACCGATCGTGCCGCAGCCGATTTACCTAACCGGCTCTTGTCCCACCGGCATACCGCAGCTGGCTTCCTTTTACTATTTCACCGTTACATTCCAGCCTCCGACCCCGGAAGTCGATCGATTCCAGTCGTGTTTACGTCTGCGTTTCCTAAACTCGGAGCGATTCGTCTCGAGAGATCGTTGCTCGGACTCGAGCCGTTTCCTCCGAGGAACCGGTTCTGTTCATTGAAAGTTCCACTCGTAACGTTCGCGTTATAACGCTCAAAGAACCTCTTGCGTTTTTGCGGAGGTATTCGATGCGTTATCTTATCGCTTGGAAAGTTCGCAGGCAACGAAGTGAAAATGGTGAAATTCGCCAACAGCGAAAACAATAAATTTTCAAGGCGATTTTGTCGAGAACGAATTAAAGGAACTATTCAGAACCCAAAGGGTAAAGTTCTATTTCAACCAATTAACCTGTCGATTTACCGCCTTAATGAGTATTTACGAGCTATCCACGAGCAGATACAGCGAATTTATTTATCGATGAAATTAATCGAGAACGCGGCAGCGGCGGCGGCGGCGGCGCCGTCTTCCCTTTCAACTACTTTTTTAACGACGAAACTTTGTCATCGCTGGAGAACTTGTTTTCCGATAATTTCGAATACCTTTCGTATTTCATCTAGGAGCTCGATATCGACGATCGTGGACGGACTCGTTTCGTCGACCAATTTAATTCAATTCGAAGCTTAAGATGTTTGCGTTGAGAGGGTTTCCCTTTAACGCGGCGTGTCGCAAACCGTTATTACAGTCGGACCAACAACGAGGCCCGGACGCTCCTTGATCGTGTATAGACGCTTCGCAAACGCTCGATACGTCTCCATGTAAACGAGACAGCCGGTACATAAGCCAAGATTGCCAACAACATCGAGTTTAGCGTCAAGTGGTTCTACCATCGTATCCGAGGAAAGGTTTGAAGGTAACGCGTTTATTCGTTTATAAACGCTGAAACGTGCGCGTAACAACGATTTCGTAGGGACAACGTTATCCTTCTAAACCGAGGCTATTCGCGTTTTCATTTCATAGAGACGACAATCGCGACAGAAATTACGATGGAACTCTGTCCGTTAAAACCCATTGAGAAACAAAATAGCTTGGATATCAGATTGTCCCGTACAATAGGATTCTATAGACTCTTCGTTGTACGAAGGACTTTCCGCTCGGAAGATACGGCTTGGTAGACGGAAACCGTAATCGATCGTATTTGCTTGTTTCGTTAAGAGACGAGTCCTTCCATTTTAATGTAGGAAGACAGAACGAAGAAGATTCGATGGAATTTTACCGTGAACCGTAGCACGGGCTCGACGCTTCTACGTTGCGGCTCGGACCAGCCTCGATTTCTCCACAACCACGTCCACATATACAGCGAGTGCGGAACTACCGGTTGCCAGACTTAACATCACGACTACTTTTTCAATGAATACCAAAGGACACGCCGTACAATTTCTTGATCACGACCCGCGGAACAATCTCGCGGAAATGAAACGATCGTTAATTTGCATTTGGACAACGAAATGGTAGACGCGATCGGAGTGAGTTGCCGGCCAGCATTAATAATCGTCGTCACTATGCTGAATAATTACAAACAGAATTCGCGGCACCAGAAACACCGGTAGCTGGTAGGTTTTTTCACCTTTCCGGCCGGACGACGGGGCGCAACGGCGCGCAATTTCCCTGTAACGCGATACGACCGGCTACCCACTTTTTCCCTCTAGCTATATTCCCATGCATGAATATGTACAGGTTCGCCGCGGGCGAAGCCGTATGTTTCGTCGCGCGGTATCGTATCTATGGTCTACCTTCGGACGTGCCAGTTATGCTGTTTGCGAATATAAATTCCAGCCAATTCGAAAGAAACCGCGAGCCACGCGCACTTGCAAACGCGCGCAGCCTGCGTCACCGTTTTCGCATGGACACGTTCGTTATCAAGGCATGTCGATATCCGTTTCCCTATCGATGACAGTGTTTGCACGCATCACGAACGCGTTTCGTTCTGTCGCTCACCTTCCTGACATACCTACCGACGTTGATACATTTTCGCTTTTCCCTATTTCCCCCCCCCCCCCTATTCTTTGTGTCGCTTTCCTCCTAAAACATCGCTTTATCTTTTTTACCATCTTGAACGACTTTTGGAAAATTTATTTACTACGCGATAAGCGATCAATCGGAAACATGGAGACGATAAAACTTTGCGCACGATGCTTGTAACAGAGCGTAAAGTCTCGGAGGCGGGATTCTACGTGTACGAATGTACGTAGCTGTTTGTGTCGAACGGATATGAATCGCCGCGGAGCGGTGCGCGGCAACAGCTCGGGAATTATAAATAGAACCATATACGTTATGGAATCGGTGTCTCGTTCTAGGATCGCTATCGTAATTACCGTAAGCGCTTTCAGAATTTGCAATTCCGGTTACCCGAATCGATATCGATTGCTACTTAATAGAATGTCGCTGTTCGAATTTAGACCAAACAAGATTACAAAATCTTGGTTCAACTAAATGACAGAGTACGAACGCCAGCTGCCTGAAACGTTTTTACGTCTACGAATTTCACAGATTGATAGGAAACGTAGAAGTATACATTATACGTGCATTAATTTCGATGAAACATCGAAAAACGTTATAAAAATTAAACCGAAATTCCGATTCGGACGTAATCGAACGCGAACGGTAGACCGATACTATCGAATAGATATCGATTACGTCATCGCCGGTATTGTTGCACACGAATAACAAGAAAAACGATCGTTATTCGTTGTATACGTACGTATACATTTCTATGAATACGTCTCGGCGGCAACGAGGCTAATGTAAAATTATATAGTCAGCTGGTACAACGGGTCGTGAGTTAATTACCGTAAATTAATAACCATTTCGATACGAAATTATCGTGCGACCCGTGTAACGGTGGAAACATCGTAATTGAACGGAACGAGGGGATTTTATTTGGCCATAAAAACGAAATGTACGATTTAAAAGTTTGCGCTTTTAATTACGATTTGTTTTCATATCTGCTGTTTCACCGAAACTACGTGTATTTTTTATTCGGCCGTTCGTGCGATGTAATCATTGAAAAAGTAATTAATAAAAATTGAGGAATTCGGACGTAAAAGTTTGGCGTGAAAAGCTGCCCGAAAATATTAACTGTACGCGATTAGGTTTGCGAATACAATGCGCAAGACGAAGGGACAAGTGCGTGGAGGTGTGGCGTGATAAGCGATAAGCGGTAAGACACACGCGCAACCGTTTGCACGCAAAATTAGAATTTTAAATCGCGCCACGTGTAGCTGTTTAGTAAGAAAACATTTACAAATTATTATCCCGCAATATCCGAGCGTTGCGTATTAACCGCACGAAGGTGCAATAATAAGCCGTGTAACAACAAACAATTGGAAACATGGCGTTTCAGACGATCTATTTTTCTCGGTAGTTTCGATCACACGGACACTTTCGGGTCGAATCCAAAGCGTACAGCTGCTAATCGCGAAGAAGCGTATGCCAAAACAAACCAGTTTCTTCTGCAGCGTGGTCCACAACAATAAAGAACACGTAGTTATCTACAATCGTTTCAGTTTTCCCTTCCGTTTTTCTCTTTTCGTTGAACGGATTTAAACAGATTTGAACGGACAGCGTGTCACTGATGATGATATTTCTCCAAATGAAGCTTTGATCGCGATGAGACGAATTTAAAACGCAGCGAAAGTTTTAATAACTCGAAAATAGCGTAAGAGCGACGGGAATTAAATTTAAAAGGACGCCTTTTGGACACGCGAAAGTCAAGCAAGATTTCAATTTCAACTCGACGGGTACCTCGGCTTAATGAAATCTTCTTGAAAAGCTGAATCCACGCAAAGGAACAAACTGTCGCTGAATTAAAAAATTTCCCAAAGAACGTCTGGACTAAACGCAAAGTTCTCGATCTCTCGAAGATCGTTGCGCGTCGGTTTCGCTGAATTTTGTATTGGACACGATTTACGCGAAAAATGAACATCGTCGTTTCAAGCATGTTCCGATGAAAGCGCGCAAACGCCGGAAGGGTTGTAGCGTACGGAAGTAACGATGTCTTTAAACTTGCCCACGCATCGCCAGTATAATTTCCAATTTCTTAAAGTGCTCTTTCTCTATGTTAGATCATTTTATCACGCGTCATGCCGCACCTTCCCTACCCGAGTATAGTATTCATTGTGACTGATCAAGAGATCGCGTGAGAGTCTACAGTATATAGTAACATATAGTAAACTAACACTCAGGATCGTTTGTCGCCTAGAACAACTTTCTAATAACGCCCGCCGCTAAATCTCCCCGATATGATTTTCTTTCCGATCGGAGGTTCTTACGCGGCCGAGACTGGTTTCTCGTCGAACAATTGTTTTACGTTTTACGATTGCTCGTGTGCTGAAATTAACTACATACGGAAATTCACGATTTGAGTGCTATGTGTACGTACCTTAGTACTTTTACGGATGATTTACGTTTAAGAACCGTTGGAAATTATATAATTATGATTTCATAGTAAATGAAAGGACTGGTTGAGCGTGGGCCATTTCGAAACAGAAAACGCGTTACAGCTTTCTATTTGCCGTTTAGTGTCCCTATCTGCGATTACTGTGCCAAATATCGCGAACCACGAGAGAACGTCGTTTTTCTCTTAGTAGAGCAAATAAGCATCTGACGGAGATAACCGTACGAAACACATGGAATCGCGCTATTAATCGATGAGACTGAAATTCGGATTGTTACGGGTACAAATTTCTCCGTTACGATCCAACGATCAACGGAAGATAAGATGCAAATTTTCGAATTTTATTTCTTTTCTTTCCGCTTGTATCGTCCAAGCGATAAACTGATTTTCTTAGGAAGTTTAATCCAAGTTTCAACAGCTAAATTATATTTTATCAACTAACTGCGCCACTTAACAAGTTACGACGATCAATTATGTTACGTAGTCTAAATTTAGAAACATATAATCTTTACAACTAGGCGACTATAACGAAAAAACCGTTATGGGAAAAAATCTGTACGATCACGGTACAAAGCATCGCATGACTGGTTACGAGGTGATTACCGGGCGATCTCGCGATCGCTTTGACGATCGTGTCGATGACGCTCTTCTTTTCCGTGACATTCGACTCCTCTTTCCACCCTAGCAAGATTTGTTGGATATCGGAGCTGAAAACACACTCTCTCTGGTCTGGATCGTAAATGTAGCCGAACTTGCAAACGCACTCGTAACCACCGGGTAGGTTGACGCACGTTTCTCCGTCCTCCGTCGAGCAGCCGTGTTCACCTCGAGCGCACTCGTTCACGTCGACGCAAAGACCGAATCTGGAGGACCATTCGTATCCGGGATCAGGACATTCGCAGCTGATGTTGATCTGATTTGCCACCAAGCTCGGGAAATCACGATTTTCTTGTCGATTCAATGTACACTTCCTGTGAGCTGTAAAAGAATCACGAAGGAAGTTTCCTCCGATGTTCCTTTGAAATTTATCGAAAATAGCTTCCTCGTACGATCGCGATCACGAAAAACGAAATATCTTTAAAAAAACTAAAATTAAATAGTCGATTAAGAAACGTCTGGCGGTAAGCGTGAAACAGAATGACAGTGTCTTTGACTGGCAAAATAGTGGAATATCCGATAGGAAATTAGGTGGAGCGGTGGGATCGAAAATGGTGAGAATCCGCTTATGGTGGCAATGTAAGGCGTAAGGTGATTTCTACGCACCCGGTGGGTTCCCAGCATAACAGGGATTGTCCCGCGACTGATGGCAATCCGTCATATCCCGGATATGTTTCATAGGGCAACAATGATCCGGACAGAAACTATAAAGGGCGCAGGCATATGGTATCGTGTCATCGGTTCTCGGGTCTTCGTTCCCGGAATCGGATTCGATCCGACAGTTGGCGTGGTTATCGCACGACTCTCCGAAAATGCTCAATTCTGGAACGCCGAGCATCGTGTACCAGCACATGTAGTAACTGACCGTAGTGCGCCACTGAAACCGTTCTAAGTCCAAACTTTCTTCTATTTATAATATAACGTGCCCGGCGTGTCGGCGTCCAACGAGCATTTAGGAATGCACGTAGGACCGAGAGCGTTCGAACGGCATATAAATTCTATTTCGCAAATACGAATTGCAAGCGATTGATCGAAACAACGACGACTATATTTAGTCGTTCGGCGATGCACTTTGCGGTGATGGCATGTGTCGCTGACTCGGACTTTCCTAAGTACCTTTTCGTACGACCATTTTCCGATAATCGAATTGCTCGATCGACTCCTGGATTTTTCTCTGATATACTTTCCTCGTTGAAATTCGATGTTTCACGAAGGCAAAAAGTAAAACATCGCGAACGTGAAAGAGTTGAAGGTTATCGTGTGTCGGAAAACAAAAAATATCCTATCGGAGAGATCGTTTTCGATATCGTTCGGTAACCTTCCGTTTTTATTAGAAAGGTTTGGAAGAAAACGCGGGTACTTGCCTATTGGACCTTGAAATGGAGGCATGGTTAGATCGTCGCGTCTCTGACCTGCGAGACATTCCTTTTGAGCGGCTTGAATTTGCTTGGCGTTGTTCGCAAGATTCCATTTTTGTTCTTTCATGATCGTGACAATGTCGTCTTCTCGCTTCAGAGCAGTCAGTTTAACGATGCTTTCGATATATTTCAGGCATTCGACGAAACTTGCCTCGCAGTGTCTGCGTACAATGATCCAACATCGTTATTATCCAGATTTACACAGTTTTTTTTTCCATCGTAACTTGGATTTTCTCGCTTTTATTACTAAATATCGTATTTCAAACTAGCCGATCGATGTACGTATCGAGATCAAACGAACTGAGATTAAATAGACATACCCTCGTTAACCATTGGTTCTTGAAAGCCGCGTATCGCTTTAACAATAAACCGGTAACATTTTGACCATACGAAACGAATAATAAAAAATAATTTATTTCGCTCTTCGACGATACAGCAAAATTAATATATAAATCAATACATCGAACGGTATAAAATAACACGCGTAATGTTAAGCAACGAACGATGACAATTTTTCACACACATCTTGCTACTTTATACAACGAAGTAACTTTTGAATTAGAAACGTAGATCTATTTATTTCTTCGATTATTAGTTCCGTCTATCTAGAAGTAGTACCAGCAAATACCATTTATTGCTGGAAATCGAATTGCACGTTACGGGATACGAATTAAATTTCTTGCTTTGAATCGATTAGTAGATTGCAATTTCCAGTCGTGAAATATGATTTAGCGATACGTATATCGAATAATTCGCTTTCGAATTGATAACGATCGGATGGCTACCACCAGTACCTGCGTACTTCCCAATGCAAAGACCTTAAAGGTGGTTTCGGAAATTCCTCGTAGAGTCTGCTCGGCGAATCTTCGAGCCGCTTGTAATAACGACGATCATAGTCTTGAAATTTGTGCGCCCGAATATAATAGGCGACATCTCGTATAACCTTGTTCTTGTCCCAGTTTACGTCCCAGTCTTCGGTGGTTTCTTCCACGTCCGGCACGTCGGTTATTTTTATGTTGGCATCCATAACCTGTTCCGTCATCGGCACGGCCTCATTTTCCTTCTGCTCCTCCTCCTGCTCCTCGTCTTTTTCCGTTTTTCCCAGGTTCTCAGTAGCGTCCGTCGTTGATATTATAATTGGCGACGTCGTCTGTTCCATTGCGCAACATACAGGGAATACGTACAAATGTAGGAACGCGTACCATATTATTTTCATCGTCTGCAATTTCCATATTTCGTCTCAATTCAACGCTGTTCCTCCCGACCATGTTAATTTAAAGTAAGATAAATATTTAAATATTTGTACATTGGATCGTATAAAAACGAACGAGCGTGTTTGGATCGCATGAGAATTTATGGACATAACTTCAGATGAAATCGAATCCACGCTTCAAATGCAAATCGAAATGAAAGAAAAACTTATTCTTCCGGTTTCGATCTAACCTGGACAAATATAAATTTTAATTTTTTAATAATTATTATTATTTTTTCCATCCGTCTCTCTTAATTCTTTTAATTAAAGATCTCCCTCGATTCTTTTAACAGCGCACAGTCGTTTGCGTTTCGCGTGGTCGACGAATCGATCCGGAGAAGGAACATCGAAGATATCTTAGATTCGTCGACGGAATGATTCCTGCGATAAATGCAACGCATTTGTCGCTTTTCAGGGTACGATTCCGAATAGCACGCAAGTTTCCACAAATAGCGTACGCAGAAACTAGCAGAACGAACGAAGCTAACCATGTTCACTGCCCTCGAAATTGTTTATGTGTTATGCGTCTAAACCATTCCTTACGTAATGCATGGTTCACGGACCTCGACAAATTATTAAACGTGCAAACATTATCTTTGTTGTTATCTCGGAAAACCGTTAACATCATTCGGGTTTACATCGATCGCCGATACGCATTTTGCGGAAAGAATTATACTTTCGAGAAAAGCTCGACGCGTCGATATTAAACGGAAGTGGCCGTTTGAAACACGCGAATAACAGATTTTAGTGAAAAATCATCGAGACAAACGTTGAACGTTTAATTGGATTTGTGACAACGAACGAACGTTTCGGACGAGAATTTCTAAATCGGACGAAAAACAGAAGTTTCCGATCAATGGTGAGAAACTATCTGGTTGGATCTCGTTCGACATCGTAGAGGCGGTCTGTTCTTGCGAACGTATTTCGTTCTTTTCTCAGATTGGCGAGCAAATGTTGACCCAGTTTCAGCTTTGGATTGGACGCTACTCGCTCTTCCAAAACTGCTGACTAGAATACGCGATGAGCGAGAAGTTAGGATGGTTGTTACGCTGTCTTTCTCCCACCGGGAAAGCCATCGACCAGCCGAAATTTATGCTGGAAATACAATTCCCGGATCCCAAATGCTTCGCCTGAAAACTTCATTTTTTATCGTCTTCCTCCGCTTTTGTACGCGAAATAAAATGGGATAACAACTGGCATTCAGAGTCAACCTGTTGGTGATCCTTCGATCTTTCGATCTTTCCATCTTTCGATCTTTCGAACAGAAGCTTCCACGATTTATATGTTAAACAATCACGACTTCTCGCGTTTCTATATTCCTGGCAAAGGAAAAAGTTTTTACGGAGATCTGTTTTTAATTTTTTGGAACGTTTCGAATTGAAACGACGAGCTGAGTAATATTATCCCGGTATAAAGGAGATGTTTGAATTTCAATCCTTAATTATTAACATAAACGTACGTTTATATATAACTTTATATATATATATATATATATATATATATATATATATATATATATATATATATACTTTTGAGGCACTCGCGTTCCCTAGATCAGTCGCTTTCAATTTGCAATTTAAAGTAATACCCACCACGTCGAAACAGTCCATTAATAGGATAATGTAAAATCATATCGATACTTGGCTGTAGCCGATTCTACTTATGTCAAACGTGATCAAAAGCGAGCAAGCGGATTGCCGTTTATAACGATGTTCGCGGTAAGGAAAATTCAGCTGTGTAAAAACTGGGACCATCGAGCACAGTCGCAAAGAGAAACGGAGGACAGTTTATACGATTCCTAGAGTGTTTGACGAAAAATAACAGAGATAGAAACCTAGCCGGCAATGCACAAGCGAACGTCGCGATAGAGAAATCCATTTGACGATTGGGAGCTTCCTCGCGCTTTTGATCCATTTCGTCCCTCGAAACGACGAACCATAGTGGGCACAGTGTAGCCTTTTCGTCAAACCTAAGCCCGTGTTCGTCGGAGTCGTGCATCTAAGGGTCCTGTCGCAGACTGCCATTGTGCAGGAACAGAACTCCATTTAAAAAGTGTTCCGCTTAAACTGTCCTAGCCTACAGCCGATAGAAAGTGTTCCTTTCGCGTAGATCTCGAAACAGGGAACCGGAGAAAAAAGGAATAGAACGGACAGGAACAGCGTATCGCGCTCCCATGCGAATCATCTTCTTCTAGCTGGACGGATTTCAAAATTAATGGGCTGCAGCGAACGCGTCCGTGACAATTCCGTGTCAGGTTCGACCGATACGTCAGGACGCGTCGCCGAGGGAAAAGAGGAAATAAAGCATGCAGCTTCCGGCACGACAATGCGAAATCCATTTGGGAGACGACGCGCAAGTATACCTGCCAGAAAAGCCTCCGGTTATTGAAACCTTTTGTATCTTTGATTCCCTTCGAGTCACGGTGCAATAAACTATCACGGAAGAAAAGCTCATTTTCCGCGGCAATGGGCTGTTTGTTTATCGATGTCGAGAGGAGAAGGTACATATACAAAGTTACAGGCGTCATATACGCCTTTCGTTCGATCGAGTTTTGAAATTAATACAAATATTTACCAGAGAATTTTATCAACGAGAATTAACAATGACGATCGATGAAATTTATCGGAGACGAAGGACTCGCTTTCCCAGGGATACGGAATGTGAATGTGAACGCGTGTTTGACCGGGTTGACGCGTATAAACCGACTTTACGGTCGAAAACACCTCGTATAAATAAAAGTTGGCGAGCAGAAAATAAAGTCTGAAAGGAACCGTCTGAGTCGGTCTATCGATCCGTGTTACAATACGTTGCAAAAGAAAATTACATAGATCAAGTTGCTTGGTATCCATCCAGACCTCCAGATTCGCGCGACGTCGAGACGACTAGAAATGGAAATTTTCAAACGCGCTGCAACTTTAATTCGTTTTAAAGGATCTCCGGGACGCGACGGTGTATTGACTTTCAAATAGGTCGATCAAAATTCGGGGAGTTACTATGGTAAGCACGAGTTTAGCTTCACCGCTGGTATTTCAAAACTTTTTAAATATCCGAACGCGCAACGTAGGATCATCGTCAGAGTACATGAAAATGGGGAGTACGAAAGAAAGTAGCGCCAAAAGGTTACGAGTAGAGGTACGTCGACAATGTTGATAATAAATGCACGTGTAAAAATATATCCATATATATATAATATAAATATATCCATATATATAAATATATCCATAAATATATGAAATGGATGAAGGCAAATGGATGGAACAGTTATTTAATCGTTGGTCGATATAGTTTAAAATAAATGCTCCGTTTAATAATATAAAGCAATTATTTTTTTAATCTTGGTATTTAAATATCGGAAGGCGTAACTTGCAGGGAAATCGTTAAACTGCGAATAGCGTAGAGAATTTTTCCGATAAATATCGCAAATGAAGATTACAACGATAAGCAGATGCGAGGAGAAGCCGGGTGTGCGTATTAGTTGGTTCGCGAACCTAAACGAACAGGTCCTTCGAGCGTGGCTTGTCACAATAGACTGAATTAGTCGAAGGGAGGGAGAAGAAGTGGATAAAGGCCGCTTTAATGCGAACTCTGCACAAAGGCTGCCGATAAGTAATGGAGAAAGCCGCGAAGAAGAAAGCCAGACGCAAAAACCGGCTGGACAAAAAGCTCGAGGGGAAGAGAGGTTTAATTGCTTTCGAATATCGACGAGTGTCGCGAGACATTCTGTAATTTGAGAGTCAATCGGGAAACGTGAAAGGCGCAAGCTCGATATTATTTATTCGCAGCTCGATCGAGCGAAATTGCAAATAAGAAAAATATTCGCGTCCTCCGGAACTCTGATCAGCGATAAGAATTATTGGAAAACATCGATCAACGTTAGACGAGCCGACGTTGTTTTCCACGTCTTTCTCGACCGGCAGGAAGGATGCGTTGGACTTGAACGTTGGATCTTCCACCCTTTTCGATTTGACAAAGCACTCGAAGGAATAAAAGCATCTCGAGGTTCGCGCCTTCTACCTCGCATTTTACCCACGTTTCAAAGCTAACGAGATAAAGTTGAAAATTAATATTACTCCGGTTGAAGTTGGTTGTGGCAGGGTTTGGGCGCCGGGTTATGATTCTTCTATATACAAGTACAATGAACTTTTGTACAGTTCAACGATCACGATCGCTCCAGGACAAAGTCTTGTTATCTTCAGGCGACGTCTGTTTAAAAGCTTCAGCCTCGATCTGTAATCATCCGTTGCGCCATTTTAATTCTATTCTAAGAGACTAATTGGTCGAACTCGAACGTCCACTGGACGTTTTTAACGTCGTAAATTTCTCAAATATAAGCTCGTCGCGCATTTGGTTAACCTGGAAAGGTCTAGATGTCTGCAGAGAAAGGAATAATCGAGACGCAATTTAATTACGATTAACATTTAGGCGAGATTGGTCGCGTCTCGTCTATAATCGTTTTTTCCATTTCGCATGAACGGAGCGGATGGCGCGGGGAACCGGACGTTGTCGGTAGCGCTATCGACAAAGCTGCCGACGGTAGTAGTCGAAGAAAAACAAGGAACGCCGATAGCCCCATTATCGGCAAAACTTACCACTCGTCGAACAATTCTATACCCGTAGGTCTTTATCGTTTTTCAAAGTTTTTCAAAGCGCCCGCGTTACCGCCTCCACTGCCTCTTTATTTGCATTTGGAAATACACACTTTAACGATCTTAATGTACCGAAATGAAGAATCCGCCCAAAGCCTCCGCGGTATCGCGTTAAAAGGAACGCTGCTTCTATTTTTGATCGACGAAGCTGTTGATAAGCACCGTTTCTATTGTTCCTATCGTAGTTCTGCCGATTAACAGCGTGAAGATAGAAAGTAGGAATAGAAAGTGAACGCAACGTAATCTTACTCGGTAAAGTATACTAACTAACAATAAGTACAAGTTTCTCGTTTCTCCAAAGCCGCCATTCGATCAACTTTCGTAATAAATCTCCCCGTTGAATCGCTTCCGAAAGCTTCCCGATCTTCGATTAACGATAGGAGAACGCGATACAGACCCTGTTCGTAGAAGCACACCTAAGCTTTCTAATAGAAAACACGTTGCAAAGCTTTTGCGCAAACAAATCCCTATGACTTGGACTAAATCACTGGAAATCCGAGGATAAGATGGGAAAGCGAATGCGTGCAGTCGTCCGTGTTTGCGTGGAATCAAACGTAATTCCGTACATTTCCGTGGATTACGTGACTTTTTCCAAACGTATACGTCTCGTTCGTCAGTTTAAAACAATTTTAAACAATTTTCATCTAATTCGTAATAAAAGAGCAACGATGAAATTTTACCTAGTAATGCGATCGACATGCCGCTTATTTTTCCGAAAATTGAGAGCATTATGCTTTATTATACCAACTTATTTTCTCCGTTTCCGCTTTTCCCAACGTAACCAACGAACTCCGGGTAATGGGAATTTCGAAGTACGACTCTTTTATATCGTTACATTATATAATGCAACGTGCGTAATACCGTTGCTTATCTGTTCTTTTCAATGCTCAACGGGGGATACAAACAGTTTTGTCCATTTCCCTTCCTTTTTTTTTTTTTTTTTTTAAGTCTTATTTCGCTTTCACGGTATCTATCAATTTGTCGTACGTAATCGTATCGAAGTATTCTTGGGCCTGAAAGAATTTAATGTTTGTAACTCGTATCGTTAAATAACAGAGAAAACGTATCGTCATGGCGAAGATGTCGAGACAATTCTCACAACAGGTTGTAAGAAGAAGGATATTGTAATTTAGAAAGATTAGCAATTAAGTAGCGGAAAGTGTGGAAACGTAGTTCGGAAGCAAACAAGGTTCGGAGTCGACAGCCGCTTCGTACTTGGTAGTATGATATTGCTTGCAAACTCGCACGAGAGAGCATCGGATGAACATTACTAATCGCGTCACGCGGCATACGCTCGAGGGAGCCGAGTCGGTCAGCCATGCTATCCGAAAACGTGGCCTTAGAGACGCGTGCGAAACTCTGCCAGATATAGGTACCGTGAGATGCAGAACCCGGTACCGCTTGCCGGACAGCCATGACTTCTATGGGATGTCACGCGTCCCTGTACTATTTTGTCGGATATTAATGGAAGCCAGCTTGATAAATGAGCTGGTCGTGGAAAGCACGCGAAAAGATAGGGGAGAATCCCTCTCTCTCCTTTCTCTGGATTCTCTTCGTTCCACGACTATCCCCTCTGGGTTTTAAAGAGAAAAGTCAGTTTGCTGCTGCTGCTGCTGTTGCTGTTACTACCATTGCTGCCTTTGCTGCATTCGCTGCCGTTGCTACCGTTGGAGCACGTTCCGGTACGCGCACGGAAATCATTGATTCGGAAATACGATCATTTTCAAGAATAAACCCCCTCTATTCCGACAAGTTACCGATGTTCAAGCGAAAGCGCATTTATTAAATTTTGCAGGAAAGCCATTGTGGAAGATCCATCGAGTCGAGGATAATGGGATCTGGTATCTTACCGCCGTGTAGGGGAACATGGCGTGTCACGATGCGAGGTGTCAACGCGTCTCGATACTAGTGTTTCGAGCTGCGTTCCAGGAACGCGTCAAATAATTGCCAGCCATGAAAATAGGAACACGGCAATAATCGAGCGAATCGATGGTTAGAAAACTCGTTACCAGACTGCGGATATTTACGAAGAAAATCAGAGAAATGCAACTTACATGGCAATTTGTTTCTACTACTAGAAATTACCACGAGTGATACATCGAATATTTTACATTCCTTTGTGTATTATGTGCATTCTGTGGGTATTTTTGCGCCTTTAAATTGATCAAAAGCGCATAAAAATCCTATTGATTAGGATCTACGACAGAACTTTGACTCGTTTGCTACTTTTGCAGCTTGCCAGCTCGCTTTATTCGTGCAAAGTTATATACGTTTATTGCTCTATAACAGTTACGACCGTTAAACTTCTTCCCTTGAAATACTCGTTTGTCGGTTTTTAACCAGCTTTGCGTTGCCTTTGATTCGCATCCGTTCGCGTATAATTACACGGCGTTGGTACAGACCCACGTCACGGCCACGAAACAGGATCACGATGTCTTCGTACAAATAAAAGAGCGCAAGAGACGCGCGAAATCCGGGCAAACCGTGGCGCGGACATTTCACGCGAACGAGGTTCTCCGAATGTCGGAGTTGCGCGTTTAAAAAATTGAACCTGAGATATTTCAAACAACGCGAATATTTTCATCCTTTTTGGTGGAGTTTCTATGACAGAAACGACAGGATTTACGTGGCGTGTTTGTTCATAAACACACGCGTATGAATTTCACGTTTATGGAAAATATATTGCGCTGGATGCTATCATGCTGTGTACGTAACCGTTTAAATCTTTTATTCGGGTATTACGCGGTGAAAATGAAATTTGATTGTCGTGGATAATCGGAAAATGAAATGCGTATAAAATATAAAGCGATCGATCGTTACTATGGTATGCGATTAGTTTGCAGCGAACAACTTTATTTTTGTTGATTCTATCGAAAACCCGTGGCACGTAGCGCCAGCGTAATAGAAATTTACGTAGTTTGTAGATCTACGTCGCATGTGCGGCAGAACGCGTACCTACATGATGCAACTGAACTAATTACGCGTATATTCAGTAATGAGATGACCTCGTATATCAGTTCGAATTACAGAGTTGTTCGAAATAAAAATCCGCGTCTGGATTTTCTGTGTAGCTCTTCGATCGGAAAAGGGACATCGTGGTAGAACGTGGCTCTTTTAAAGGGCACCGACGAAGGGGAAGAGAGACAGACAGAAGCATTTCGTACGATTCTTCGTACGAGCGCATTAATTAACGCGGAGACGACAATCAGTGCGGCATATTTTAAAACGAAGCAATCCGGCCGAGCCTACCGCGCCGGTCGCCTGATGGATTTCCAGCGTTAATTATGAATCGGTGATTCTTGAAATAATCTACATCGGAAGAGAGTAGATTTGCATGTTAATCGCAGCGTCCCATCGACGTCGGCCCATCGATACGAAATACCGATAATTAACGAACCATTTTCGACGATTTTTCCATTGGCCCAATCAACCAGCCGTTCGGTTGGAATAAAAACAAAGAGACGGATCCGCTAGCTACACGGATCGCGGGGATGATTAACGATATAATCACTTTTCCGCGTCGCGTATCACACACACACACACACATATACACACCTGTCATATCGCGCAGTATTAATTTTCAAGTGGTCGAAATTGCATCGCAGTTTCTGATCGATATCCGAATGATAAATCAGTCCCTTTGTTGCAGTGCCGAGTGAAAATCATCTCTTTGATCATGTTTCTTTTCGCATGCGTGTTAAATAGATGGTGCTAGCGAAATGCTTTTGCAACGTACTACCTACGTGAATCGACGATCGCGTAACGATCCCAGTTCTATCGGCTCTAACGTGAACGGTCCAAGAACTTCAAACGTTCACGTATTTAATCGGAGAACGCGAGATGTCGCTCGAATTCGAGCTTAATTTATCGAGCTTCCGATCGAAAAGCGAAGAAAGAAAGCAAACTTTACATAACTCGGTTTTCGTGTCTCCGAATTCGATATAATACTATGGTATTGACAATGTCGTTTTCGTTGAAACGGTAATGATCGAATAGCAAGGGTGGATAAACGAAAGGTAAATTTGCACGACCGGTATAATTTATCGATACGGTCGTATAAAGCTAACACGGAAACAACAAGGCTCGTTCCTGTTTAGTTGCGTTGCGAGTTTCATGAGAATTAACAAGAAATGACTTTAATGATCGAGGATCCAGAGAACAGCGTGGTAACGTTGCAACGGCATTCATTAGCTTTTCCTCATCGACTCGACGAGTGTACGTAACGCGGGCGAATAGCGTTCAGCTTGGAGGAAACGCATCGCGATCGACGATTAAAATCGACCGAGCATAGGATAAGCCTCGATGGAACATTCGTTCCTCTCGTTGCATTTACTAGATGCGTAACAAACGAAAGTCGAAGAGCAGAATCTCCTCCATGACATAGCTTGGCTCGTAGACGGCGATCGAGTTCGCTATATCTACTTCGATTTCCAACTATTCGCAGAAATCCACTGTCAGCGTGTTGGCGCAGCTCTGGGGAATACTAATCAAGTTTTCAGGTGGCTCGTAATATAGTATGAGGAGAGGATGGAGAATTAATTCCAACTCCAATTAATACCAACGGAATATCGCACTTAAGAATTTCCAGATTTCAAAGCGACGGACGTCTCCTTTGTCCGTAGCCGTGTCGTTTGTTATTTGTTCGTTTTAACTTTGTTGATTTTTTCCAACGATGGATCAACACACGATTCGATATTTCCCTAAATTTATACTTCGTTCGACAGGATGAAAAGTTCGTAGTAGCAAGTATCGTAGCGTTTCGGACGTGGCAAAGCTTCAAAGATGGCTAACCTGAAACGAACTGCGAAGGAACTTCTCCAAATACGTATGTCCTGTCTCGCGTTCTAAAACGACTTCATTTTTAGACCGCGCGAATGTCGGTGTCTGCGTTACTTTTGAGAAAGGTGCACAAATTCGTGGCTTCCTTAGGAACGTGACGTTCCTGGAAGACGAGTATCGCGTCGAGGCAGCGCGGTCGCGACGCGTTGCCTCGGGAAGCGAGATAACACGTCCTTTCGGGCGAACGAGCACGCGCTGAACGCGAAATTAACGAAAGTATGTTAATCGCGAACAGCTAGGCCGACTAGCGATCGTTCTCGACGGAAAAGGAACGATCGCTCCTCTTATTAAAAGCAGGCTCGAGCGATTACGCGGTGCTGTCGCGGAGAACGTTTTCTAGGACGACGGCATCAGTTCGCTCCAATTTGGCTGTCCAGGAAGGAACGCGGCACAGTAATGCCCTGGACAAGCTGGAATCGCGCTTGTCAGCTCGGTTACCGCGAATAATGGATGTGACGGTAACTCACGTTAATGAAGCGCACCATTTACATCTCCTCCACCTTCCTGTTCTACCCGCTGCATACCCTCTTCCCCATCGCGCCTTTGATAGCTACGGAAATGTCTACCCACGGCCCCTGCGTCTCATTCGCTGCCGGCCTAACTCCCACCAATGAACGGCGAACGTAATTGGCAACTTGGCTCGTTTCCTTCACGATCCTCCTTAGCAAGAACTCCTGTATTCCTCGATCGACCACGAGGTCCTACGTTTTATATCTATGACCCTTGAATCGATGCACGATCGAGATCAAAGTTCGACACCGGTTGCGAACTTTCTTTAAAGGAAAAGTTTCATGGTACGCTTTAATAATGGCTACGAGGTTTTCGAGAGACAGTGAGCAATTTCGATTACGTTTAAATTATCGTTCTAAGAACGATAAATGTTATCACTGTGTATAGAATCATTCAGAGGTCTCCGACTACGCATTAGTTATCTATCTCGCACGATACACGAAGTTCTGAACGAATTTCTCAATCGCTTCGTCGAATAGCTATTTTACGTTACGAGAATAGAGACAGCGTTTCCATATCAATTACTTTTTGATCCTCGACAATTTCGTTTTAACAACATCGTAGAGAAACGCGACGGTACGGATTACCGACATAAATTTGCCGAGATAGAAGTTTAGCGAAATAGCGGACAAAAAGATTGTCATCTATCAGCCTAAAAGATAAAACGGAGAAGCGACGATTAAAAATTTTGAAGAGACCCGTAATCGTTCGAGAATAAAACGATTTGCTTTGATACGTCTCTTGGAGTAAGCTGCGCGTTATCGACCGCTAAGTGGAAGAAAAGAAATTATAAATGTAAGGTTGGGTTAACCCCACAGCCCGGCAGTATTCAAGCCATCCGTAACTCGGATCATGGAAACACACAGAGCATCCAGCATATAGAGAATGTGTAGGTAAACCTAGATAGACCTAACCCATATGTCACCTAAACCTAGCTAGGTAACACATAGGATGCTTGTGTGGATCTAGGTAAACCTAACTCATATCTGATCTAGATACAAGTAGCGTTTACAAATACGCGCGATCAAGTAGCTTTAATTTAAAACGAATTCGTATCTAGCCAGAGGTCTAGCCGAGCTTTCGATTCGTGCAAGATCGATTGAAACGGCATCGAAAACAATGGTATCCGTGAATACGAAATATTTATAATAGACACACGGATCGTGTCTACTTTGCTTCTTTAACATTTCCAATAACGCGTCGTTCGTCGATTAAAAAAATATACATACTTCGTGGTTTGAGAAACTTTTATCCAAAGCGTGAATATATGCAAATTATGGATGTATCGCGAATAAATTTTCCCTGCAAACTTGCGAATCTCCTGTTCGAAACGCTATGCGCGCCTACCAAACTATCGAATAAGTATCCAGTTGGAACGCGAAATAACCAAGTACTCGATAGCGTGTCCTGCATTACACGAATAAATTTTCCACGTTACGGTAAACTCTGTAAAGCCGTTCGTACCTTTTTCTATATAAATAAACAGTTTGCGTAAATTACTACTGCTGTCGATACCGCTGTTGGCATAGCAGAGCTTCGCGGAACTAGATACCTTATTTCGATGATACTTCTCTGGCAACTTCGAAATTGAGAGGTAAAATTCTTCTCATATACATATACAAACCGTAAGATGAAGTAGCTAACCACGTCGACGGGAATTCATTATCAAAACACAGTATCCGTTGGTAGGATGATAACTAGAGGAGCGCGATATAGCGTGAAACGCGCGAAAACCATCAGTGGCCGCGAAACGAATTACCTTCGTAAATCAAGAGATTTACCAGTAGGAAGATTCCAGGAGGAAGTATCGGTCGTTCAAAGACATATATTCGCGCGATGTTCGCGAGCGTTCGCGTCTTGCGTCATTGGTAACGATCGGAAGCTGTCGAGACGGACGGTTCAATCGCGGAATTATTTCGCAATCAGTGCCAGACCAAGATTAATTCGAGGTTCGATTCGGCCGCAGTTCCGAACTGCACCGCGCAGAAACAGAGAAACAGCGATCGAACAAAGCGGTCGGAGCGAGAGCTGACGAGAACCGGAAACAAGGAGACGCCTACCAGCCAACATCGTGATGTATGTGTTTTAATTCCGCGGTAAAGCCGTCCCTTATTTATTGGCTTTTGTTGCAGGATATTGCGACAGACTTCGTCACCCTCATTCGCGAGCTTTTTTATTCTCCGGATTTTCCTCCTGTCTCGTTCTCTTTTTACGAATCTACGCCCTTTTGTCTTCGCCGTTGCTCTTTCCACTAAACTAATTACGCACGTTTCGCCGCCTTGGTCAAACGTTTCTCCGACTCTGTACGTTCGAAGTCGCTCCTTAGCATTCGTCCTGTTCTTTATTTTACGTATTTAACTCAACCTCTCCTTCTCCGTTTCTCCGTTCTTCGTTGCTTCTTGTTTCCGTCATTGATTCCGTCGGCGCGAGCTTTCTCTGTCTCTGTAGCGCGTTCATTCCTCTCAGCGAACGAACTTTGTCTCGCGTCCAATAAATTGAGCGACACGCGCATACAGGTTAATCGAGCGATACGGTTGCTCGCGGGAAACGCCGCCGTTGCTGTCCTTTTCGCCTTGCTTCCCCAAATCTCCACTCGCCGTGCCGTGTCCATTGACGTCGCGCAATCTCCACGGCTTCCTAGCTGTCGGTGTTTCTCTAACAATTTTTTGTCGAACGAAGATATCATTGCGAGCACGAGCGTATTTGCCATAGGCATTTGCGCGACAAATCGCGTCACGTGAAGCTGTTGGTTGCTTTTTGACTTGATGTACATATGTATACTTCGTACGGTATACAAAGTATCGTAAAATTTATAATGATCCTGCATAGCAGGATGTACTGCGTGACTTTTGTATGAAAAATTATCGTTATTGTAAAACGAGCGCGAGAGAATTAATCAGGATGATGTTATTCATAGCGGATGATTCGTGGTTATCCGCTTAGGAAACATTACGCATACTCAACTATATCGAACGGCTAACTATATACATATGTACGTCCAGCTATTCTGCGATACTTGCCGGAAGCAATGAAATTCTATTACAGCATTTGTAACTTTGACACAATGAACGACGTTGGATTTGAAATCTCCTCTACGAGTTAACGACGACCGAGCACGAAAATCGCTAATCTATGTTTACAGTTTCAAGACGAAGTAAAGCATCGTCCTCCATTTCTAGAGTACTAAAAGTAAACTACCTTATTATTCGAATTTAGTACGAATTAAAATTACGTTTAATTAACTCCGAAAATTGTGCGTAATTCGATTTGCATAACTGTGAATATTGTTATTACAAATTATTCCCAATTACACGCATATTGCATATACGTATAGTAGGGTTTGCCTACGAGTAGTAGAAACATCGAATATTACAATTGCTTTTCGAGTAAATTTCGTTAAAATTCGAGTCGAGTTAAGAGTCGAGTAATTTTACGATATCGAGAGCGTCGCAAAATTTTAAATGTTAACGTTACGAATTAATATAATTCGAACGATATTTAAGACGACGAGGGTTGATGCTCTCGCGAAGTAATTTACTTAAGCACTTACGTTTAAGTGCCCGCCAATGTATAATCCGACGAATTCTATTAGCGCCAAGTGTCACGAAGGGAGCTCGATCCACGTTATTTCGTTCCACTGTGTTCCTTGAAGGGCTTTACATAATTGAAGTGCCCTTAAATACGACGACGATAACTTTTTATTTCTGTCGCTTGTTATAAAAGGCTTTTATTTATATCCGTCGAAAAACTAATTCCATTAAAACAATTAATTTAAAGAACCGGTGAGGCGTCGATCTAGAAACAAGATACAAATCGCATTTCTGACCATTTCGCAAGCAGGTTCATTCTATAGCGTTACCAATTGAAAAAAGGATCTTGTGACGCAAGCACAGAAATACAGAAATACAGAATCCTTTGCTCAGTCGACATCGATGGTTGCCACGATACCAGAACTGTTAATCGGCAATACAAATGAGACCCCATTGAAATGGCGATAATAATCATTCCTCGTGAATATCCGCCGTTGTTCTCGGTAGCCCGTGCATCGTATCGCATCGTATCGTATCGTATCGTATCGTATCGTAGC
This sequence comes from Bombus breviceps, assembly GCA_014825925.1. Classification (NCBI taxonomy): domain Eukaryota; kingdom Metazoa; phylum Arthropoda; class Insecta; order Hymenoptera; family Apidae; genus Bombus; species Bombus breviceps. The sequence goes on from CM026184.1 coordinate 16,449,390, forward strand.
AGTGGCGTTTAAATGCACTCGAGTTACGAGTGTTTTTAACTCGATATAACCTATCTCTGGAGACTTGGGTTAAGTTAACACAAGGAAGGTAGGTGTTCGAGACGACTAAGAAGGCTGGTGGAGCTGCAGTTTCGGTTGTACGTACACGGTGACCGTATAAATCACGTTCGTGCACGAGATGAAGCTCAGCGGCTCGACTGACCGCCACCCTGTTTTCTGATTTACGATCCGAACTTGGTCCCCAGTCTTATCTTCTTAGATATTTTCAGCCGTGAAAAACCGTCCACGCCAAGTATATGGAGTACGATAACAGCAATGTAGAATTTATAGTCCTGATTAACATTCTAACGATCTGTCTTTCACGTTTCATTCTTTGCTAGCGTGTATCGTATACCCTTGAAAACTATACCATACCTTCGTCCGCTTTATCCTTTAAACGAAACAACGCAACGCTTATAGACGATATAGCGTATTTCGAAATCTAAATCTTGAAAACATCGTGGGAGTAGCTCGCTCTTTGTTTCGTATCTTCCCATTCTCGCGTTTCATTTCAACGTTACATTTCTATTCTTGCAATTTGCCGCATGCTCGAAAATTAGGTACTAGTAGCGCGCGTGTATTTTCGTTCTTGATTTTCCGCCCTCGGCTCGTACAGGTTTGCTCGTTTAGAATCGCAAACTCCGGCTAGCGAAACCGCAGAGTGCGGCAGCAAGTAGCCAAGAGCTATATCACCTTTCGTATTGCGGGGATGCCGCGCAACCGTGCTGGATATTAGCTAATGATTAAGCGCGGTATGTCACCGACGTGCAACCGCCGCGCACCTGCAGTCGCGCATCGCGTCCGTACATTCGATTTTACTTTTAGCGTTTCGACCCAGAGAGACACAGAGGCAAAAGCCGATGGCAACGAAACCAAAGGATATTAATGAAAATCTTAACGATCGCGACGTATCTCCAAGTGCCGTAGCGTGCGGGTCGTGTTGCATGACTACGGGATCTTACCCATTAACCGGGATCACGCGATTAAACGGTAGCTCCGCGAAAACCTTTTCTACGACAATACACCGCGTACCGTACCTTCGCTGTCTTGCGTCTACGATCTAACCCCTCCGTCATTTCCACGGTTATTGCGTTAATACACGTACACGGTAGAGATACCGAGACGGCGAGAGCGCAGATGCATTGTATTAGTGCAAGATCATGCCGAAGAAGCTGTACGTCACTGGTTTACAGATAGTTTCGCCTCTCGATAGCTGCTAAAAGCGATTCTACTTTGGTAAATATGTTACCGCTTTAATTAATCGACCGTAATTTCATAACGAAACGTCATCGCCCATTTTTAGTGCTTCTCGAACTAACGCGAACAGCTGCGCCTTTCTCGTTTAACGTTCTGCGGTCTGAAACTTCCTTTCGAGATTACGAGCTTTCATTTCCCGGCGAAAATACGCTCGAATACGCTCTCAAAATTTCTCCGGTTCGGACAAGTTTCATCTTTGCTGTTACGTAACACCAGGCACCAGATAATCTTCAAAAAGTCGACTACGATGCTTGTAGCGTTTTCTATCGTCATAGGGTATTAGACACAGAACAAACATTTGGCCGTTCTCGTAAACGCTCGATAGTTTACGAGATATTTCGTAATAAACGCGATACACGATGTGCATATAATCGGAGTAAGTTTGTAAGAGGCACGATGAAAAGCTTGACAGATCGAACAAAACGCGTGTCAAATTTGCGAAAATATTTGCCAAGTTCCACGCAAACCTACGGATTATACAGGAAACTCAAATTATTGGCTTTACATCTTCAAACCGAACGTCGATCGAAAGTTTAAAATGTTCTTTGTTAAAATTAGTGCTTCGATTTATAAAAGTGTGCGCTGAATGTAAAGTCAGCTACTAGCGAAATAGACAGATTCTGAAAACACCTGTAACATTTGCCTCTAATTCCCGTGATGTCTTTAAATTTTGTCGCTAAGGAAGCAGTTGCGATAGTACGGGCGATACCACGATTAATCATACGGTCGATTTGCAAAATTTGTTAAATAATTAATCCCTTGTTCGTTATTTCATCTAATATTTAACGTTCGAAATGGAACGCGCGTTTTACGCGGGTAGTGCGTTGTATCTTTAATCTCGCGATACAACCTAAATGCAACCTAAAAACAAAAAAATATGCCTGGAAGCGAAGTGTAGAATTTGGTTTGGAAACACTACGTTCGTATGGAAAAACAACGTTACCGCGAACCAACAAACGTACTGTGAAAAGTGCATGAAAATTATTCTGTCCCATAGACTCCGATAGAATCAATTTTGCAAACTGAAGCGTTTTGAATAATTTTTTAAACTTTTTAAAATAAAATTTCGAATAAGATACATCGATGTAATTACACGCTCGCTATGCTCTGGCATCGAATCACCTGAATTTCATCAACTATTAACATCGGAAAAGTTATCGCGAATTCCCAATGAAGACGTGTTTCGAAGAAAAAGAAAGTTGGCAGAACTGCCGGTAAAAAGAGAAAAGACGAGAATCCGCTGGAGAATGCCGCACGGTACACCACGGTACACCACGAAATCTGTCAATGCAATAAAACTTTCGATATCTCCTGAGGGGTTTGAGTTGCATGTAACATTTTGACGGCCCTCCTCTACACGACTCTTGAATATTTAATCCCTGACGGTGGCGGAACTCGACGTTAACGGCACGGCGAATCTCGTATCAACGCGTAAGTATGTACAGGAACAGGGAACTGGGGAACACAGAACTAGGAACTGATGAGGCGAATGAAATTTAGCCCAACCGCATAAGCCGATTGGATACAAGAATTGAACACGATCGTGTCGTTGAGCAGGATAAGAATTCTAACGTAACGTTATTCATGTTCTACTAAAGGTATTCAAACGAGAACGACAAATAAATGAAACGCGATGAATTTCTTTTCAGTAAAATGAAAAACTAAGATAAGGGATAAATCGAAGATAGCGTTCGTTAGAGAAATTTCGAAAGCAATAGGGGACGGGAATAGGAAACAACATTTTAGGTGTAATTAATTGTGGATCGCGTTGCAGTGGCGACTCTCGAAACGATAATTGGATCGGTCAGTTGATATTTGTCGATGTGATAAAGTAGAATGTCGAGATGCGACCGCGTTTCGAGCGATACATGGATGCAGCAGCGTCACGCGGTAGGACTGAAAAGGGCGGACATTTCGTTGTTCCCGAAAATTGATTTCCCAGTGTGGTGTACGTGGTCGCTTCTTGTAGAATGGCGGAGAGACGACGAGAGGCAGAGAGGGAGGACAAGCGAAAGGAAAAGATGGAAAATCGGTTGCCGGCTGGCACGTCGAAGCGAAATGGTGAAAGAACAGGAGCGAAAGGGAAGAGCGGAGTTACCTCGTTCCCCATAAATAACAAACAGATTGGACATTATCCAAAATCAATGCCGACGAACAACCCGGTCACGAAAATCGGGGAGAAACGAGAGTGCTATTATTTCCGAAATCCGCCCCGCCCCGCCCCGCCCCGCCCTACCCCGCCCTGCCCCGCCGAGCCGCCACGTTTACGACCGGTGCGATCGTTCGAACGAACCATCGAGAAAAGAACAGCAGCAGGAAGAAAATATAGAGGATAAAAAGGTAGCGAACGGATTAGACGAGGTGAGAGAAGGAGGAGGATGAGCATAAGGAGGAATATAATTGGTTCGTCGATAGAGTCGAGCACACCGGTGGCTGTACGTCAATCGGGTCGAAACTTAATTTCGACCTCGATCCGTCCAACTTCCCTTTGAGACTCGTGGCGGTCCGTCCGTCGAGATTGGCCCGAATTGAACGGCCAGGAAACTTCGGCCGAGAAGCTTCCGATACCAAAGAGGACTCAGATCATTTAATCGGCTACGACGATACACCCTCTCAACTTTTAACCTTACGATTCTTTGCAATCTCGAATTCTCTGCTACCGCCCGGAAAAAAACACCCGCTACTCGCATTTTGTGCGTTCTATTTCGCAGAAATGTTGACTTGCAACGTATGTACATAGGTTTTCTATGCAAAGGCTGCAAAAGTTTGAACGGCAGTAGAGCGGAGGAAGGAATTTTAGAGGCTGTAGCTGAATTTTGAATTGCACCAAAGAAATACTAAGCGCAATTTCGTTGGATTTCTTACTTGTTCGTCGCTATAAACAACGAACGCAAACTTCACCGTACCAAACAAATTTTCTACAAAATCGTATCGTTTCCTGTTTTCATCGATGGGTCTCTAAATCGTTCAAACGGTTAGGTAGATATCAGTGTCGAAACACAACGTATCCAGGTCCAGTTTCCATCGTTTAATTGCTTTCCCAAGGGAAACACGGCGAGACCCATAATTCCAAGTAGAAACGAACAAGAATCATTCTGGTATAACCGATCTGGTTTTACGATTCAGAGATCGTTTCCGATATAATTCGTGGGAATATTTTTTGAAACTTTTTCGTAACCGACGGCTACGTAGTAACTTGGAGAAAAACGGTCAACACGGTGCTCGCCAAAATATACTATACAAAGGTAATACATTTTTTTGAGTTTGCTATATCTCGCGTATGGGTAAATGACGGACGACTTTCGGTTTTAGCGGCCGTTAACAAGGCAAAAACTTGTTCGGAAATAATACAGATACTTTCGCTACTTGGCAGACTTCCTGCTCCTTCTCTTTTTTATTTTCCTCTTCACGTATGATCGAACGAACGCTCGCTGGTGCTTGCTGAGAGATTGCACCGTTCAGCGATACACCTAGTTTTATTTTTAAATCGCTTCTCTAGATAGGACAGTTAATCAATGTTTCCAAACCGTGCTCCGCTCGCTCGCACTAAACGACCGAGATTTTACGACGCACGTTTCAAAATCGGGTATTTCCAGAAACGTTATCGTTTTAGAAAGTCTTGCGAGAGAAAAGCTGTGACGCAAGAGCGTCGAAGGATTTCTGGGACGTTTCGAGCGGCGATGTCCTCCGGGTTATGTCGCTGAGTTACAAGGAAAGGAGCTTATCCGGTAGATGCACCAATTTCGGTAGGCGTCATCCTGCGTGCTTAACATATAAAACGGTATCACGGTATCCGTTTTCTAACTTTGTCGTGATAGTATCCGCATTATAGTCACTGTATCGTGTCGGGTCGTTGCGAAACAGCCGTCTCGTTATAGAAATGGCGACAAGAACGTTCCGTAAGTCGGTAAATTAAAATTCAATTCAACGTATATGGAACGCGAGAATGCAGCACACGAAGGCCAAAAATTTTTGACCGACGCGAATCCGTTCCCTCGATTCGTTCCTCGTTCGCTTCTTTTTCGTTAATGCTCGTTCATTGTTCCTAACAATGGTCGACGATGAGGCAGATTGTCCTTAATTGGTCCACCTGACCGAAATCCTGGTACACGCACCTGCACACGCGCGCTTACCTTTCGTGATTCTTACTCGAAACGTTGGTCGTCGACCCTAGCTCTTTTACAAGCCGCGCCAGTTAACTTCGTCGACCCAAGTCGACGTTCTCTTACTCTTCTAAATCGTAGAAGAACTCGTTAGGGCTAGAACGTAAGACACGAACGAGCAATTTAATAAAAGTATAAACACTAAACACGTGCGATTGAAGTTTGAACGTTAAAACTAATTGTGTTTCCTTTGCTCGTGTGCTTCCGCGTGATTTTATCAGGATGACAGTGCCGAACCTCTAGCATTTTCGACCGATCGACTTGAAAGTTTTCGACGAGAATTAAAGTGTTTTTAAGCGCGAATGTTCGCGACTCGAGTCACTCTAATTTCTTAGTTGAAAGCCAGTAATGGCCATTTACATCGTAACCCCGTCATGCGGTCGTGTTAACCTGCTATTAGTCTGAAGTCTCCATTAATTATCTCCGGTGAAACAGTACGCTCCTGCAGCCGGTCTGACCTCGACCAGTACTACGTTTCTGTGAAATACATCCAGGTATTTAGGCAATTCGAATAATTAACCGCACGACTAACCTGCACTCGATTCGCTCGATTACCTAGTCCATAGTTTAACCTGAATCTTCGATGGATTACAAATATTATCATTGAATCGGTTGGCAAACGCTTTCTGATTTGTGTTTCGAGCCTGGCAGTTATTTCTGTAAGGTAGTTACAGGTAGATATGTAGAGGTAGTCGTATCTTTCAGATATTTATCACCGTATTTCTTCGAGCAACTAGGAATTATTCGTTTATACGTATAACCTTACCACTTGGTTCACCAAGATTTATAAATGGCGCTATTATGATAAGTTATTAGGTATAACCCACTTCTTCGTGAAGCCAGATGGCAATTATTAATAATTAATTACCCTAGATGGCGATCCGAAATAATACGGCCATCTCTACCTGGTTGTAAAGAACGAAACTATGGATGAGATCGCGATCAAATCCTTGAACAAGGTTTATCCTTTCTCTAGCGATTTATTCGTTCTCCCGATCTCGCCATTACGCGAACGATAGGATTATTTACGATATTTTTTCGAGAAGTATGAAATTCCAATTGCTATTAAACGTTACAGCCGATAATTCATGACCGGTAATTAAGTTAATCGGGATTTGTAGAACGTTTGTACAGGCGAATTACCACGTTTTGAGGTCCGATAAATTTGACTATTATGCCCAGCATTTCCATAATCTCCTTTATTATCGCGTAAAATCGAAGTTGTCGTTGAACGGCACTTTTCAGCCGTTATCTCCGCACGAATATTTATATACGTGTTTCGGTTAAATCGTGTAATCCAACTACCCCGCGCAATGCCTGTGGTTATTTAACGCGAACAAAATCGAATTCAATTGTAATCTAATGTAAATTCTAACTGCAACCGTTAATTGCACCGATCCCCGTAACGGCTATGCGAGAATTAATCAAGCTTTAACTTTGCCGTTCAATATCTCAACGGCCAGAGTCCAAAAGAATGTCGCAAATTAAAAATTAAGCCATCGTTTAAAATGCACCGCGTCAAGCGATTTCCACCACGAATATCGAATCGAACATTCTACGTATATTCGATATGCTAGTCGTACTCGCAGTAACTAAAATATTTGACATTTTTAAACTACGGCTGTTGAACATGCAGGGAAAAAAAAGGACAGTTCGCGTTGCATCGTTCCATACAAATGCGTCGCGCACCGTGTTGCTATACTAGTCGTATGAATAACAGAGCAGGCGCAAAAATTAATATTTACGCGAATGTCACGGCTACGCGAATCGCGCGACGTTGTTAAGCCGAATGATAGGATTTGGCACGTTTTTAAAATTCATAAGTACACGTTTTCCTGAATACGCGGGAGAAGGCAGTCGCTGGTTTTACCGTAATTCGAGGTATCTCCAAGGAGAGGACGTCTCTCCCTCGATTTTTTGACATTCATGTATGCGCCGACACGAACCGAGCCTTCATTACGCACTTCGCTGCTACCTGCAAAACGTTACGTCGATAACGATCAGTTACGTTTCGCGTGCAACTTAACGTTAAATATATTACGCTATATGCAGCCGACAGGCAGTTAAACATCCGATCGGCTTCTATTATGCCACGGTTACAGAAAACTGCTCCTTGTCGCGATCTTCGCGGTCGTTCGAGGGTTATCGATAGCTTGCAATGGGTTTTTAACAGACTCGCATGGTAGCTATGCATACTACGCCATCGCGAGTGGATGTAGAATTATCGCGATTCTTGTTACGACAAACAAATCCTAAATTTAAATCGATTAACCTCGCTCGGCGTGAAATAATATGCTTGCTGATATGTAATGGCGTGTACAACGAATAAGGGATGAACTTTAAAAAGCCTAGCATGAACAGTCTTTGAGGAAAAGAAAAACGAAATAACGTGGCCTCCCCCTTTAATTTTGTCGACTTGATTCGAAGGGGAAAGGGATCAAAGCAAGGGGCTCGTTGAAGGCGGTATCGGCGCAGCTTGACTCGCGGCTTACAACTGATCTCAGTTACTTTCACGAGGAACTAGCAATCGCCAGAGTCAAACCCCCGTTCGTTTTTCAGAAGGATCTTTTAATTTCAGTTGCGCGAAACCTGACGGGCCTAGGTAATTTTTTAACGAACGAAACGCACAGAGCAAACGAGCGTATTACGAGCAAAACTTTCCTTCTCTTTAATCATGTTCTTTGCTAGAGTGTTTGAAACTTTAAATTAAACGACTATAAAGGCACCTTTGGGTAATTAAACGAGAAAATACTGCATTCTCTTTTTACGGCGCGCGACCAGCTAATAGGTTTCCATGGTAACGTAATTGTATCGGTTGTTCGGAAAGTACGAAGGTTAACCACGCCACTTCTGCAGAAACTCCGTGTCCTAATCTGCCCTTTCTCCGACATTACGTTCTAGTCGTCGATAGTTATCTACGTGATCGAGGTGTCCGCTTCATCGACATTTCCGTCTTACAATTTTATAGCGAAACGAAGCAGACATGTCGAAAGGCAGTCGGTTGTCTGTAACATCTTTCCACAACGCGTTTTAATAATCATCGTAGAAATTTGCCTCGTTTAACGAATCCACCCTCTACGAGCTGAACGCATACCTGCCCGTTTCTTTGTTCGTTACGTATCTTGTTACCCATGCCAACTAAAATTTCCTCTAGATTGGAAATAACATCGACCGATGCGTAATCAACGTTTAAGACGAAAAGCTGTTTTGAGAGAAGGTCGAATATTCGGTTCCTCGGCGCTTAAGTCCTTTCGTTATGAGAAAACGCGATAACGAGTCCTCGAATGGGACCTGATCGATTTATTGGCACTGAAAATCGCATCTGGCTTTACATGTCAGACAGGTCTATCCATCGGAGAAGTATTACGGGCCCGGGCATTCTCTCTCGAAAATTACGTCTCGTTAATCGATTGCGTCTTAATTCCTGTAATTATCGAACGATGTAGCACCATCGGTCAATCTTCGTTCGGGAAAGAGGGATTATTAAATCTTCGCGGAGATGTAGTTACCATGTAATTACCGGCCGTTCCCAGATTCTGCGTTCAATTCAATCGTACCGCAACCGTAACCGCATTTTCTGCACCCAGCTGCTTGATACACTGCGAAATTGATTACCGCTTCGCGGTCGTTTCCTTTCTATGCACTGGCGAACCTTCGTTAAAGTTGCATCGTTTGTTTGCGTTCCTGCTGTATCGGGTTTTTACCTGGATCGCTCTGTCGGATAATTTCACATAGTGCGTCATTGTATCCTCATCGAGAAATTTGCGTCGCGGGACAAACGAATTCTACGCGTTAAAGTTGCAACGTTACCTACGTCACGCTGTCGAGAAGTTTTACGCGTTAGAATCTACAGCGCAGGAACTTTGCATTCGGTAACGATGGTAATCGAATCGAAATCGAGCTATTCGAACGACGAGATTACGCTCGCGCAATTAAAGACAGAGAAAGTCGATCGTCGTGCTTTTATGTCGAAACTTTCTTCTCGGTTAGCGCCTACCTTAGAAGCGTTGCTTGTAAGCACGACGAAAAATTCGAAACGCGAGAAGAAATTACGACCTATGGATCACCGACCCGAAAATAGGCGCGATTCCGCGACCAAAGATTTCGCGATAAAGTAAATCGTGTTGCCGGACGGACCAATCTCGTTGTCACCGCGGCCGGCCTGCCTTCGTATTCTAGCTCGTTTCTATCTTTTGATTTATCTGTTCGACATCGACCCGTTCTTGCAATCAGTTACTATTAGAACCAATTGTACGAGATACAAGTTAAAAGAAACGCAGCACCACGAACGATCGCGCGATATTTATCGAAGAACGAAACTGGAAAAATACAGAGGGCAAGAAATAATCGAGAGAATGCTTTCTAAATGAACGCTACTCGATTATAATGGACAAAGAAACGCGTCACGACTGTTCATAAAATATACGTTTTCTTTTGCAGCAACTGGTTTCACGGCAGACAAAATAAATTGGGTATTTTGGAGTAGGAAAAATCCGGACTTCGATGTCAGTCGTGCGACTGCTTGCAAATGAAAAATACCGAGTCTCTCGAAAGGAAAGCCCGTTAGCTCGAAGTTTGCCGGTGGCAGTAATTTGCATATAAACCATATTTTACTGTGGCTACAGGCGTCACGCGTCATTCGGTATTGTTTTAATACAGGAGGTGTCATCCGAACTAGCTGAACATAACGAAACCCGCTCGCGTACAAAACAGATGGTCCGCGCGCTGCAACTGCAATTGCAACCAAGAAAATAGAACAGCTTGTGAAACGCCAGCCAGCCGGCAAACCATCCGCTGCTTGCCTGTCCCCCTTCCCGTTCGTTCTTCCGAATTAATTCCTTATAGCTTCACGCTGCACACCCCGGAAAAATGACCTTTCTACCGGCGTATCATTTATCCGATCTCAAAGATTCCTTGTATATTCGTGCATTTGCTAAACGCTTGCGATTCTATTTACACTGTGATCACCCTTTCTTCTTTTTATCGCCTCGTCTATGTCTTCTCGTCGTCAAACGAACAGGCAACCACGAAAAAAACGCTTCAAAAGCTGTTTCTTCGTCCTTTACATCGGCATTACTTTGGCTCTGTGCTTCGTACTCCGTACGACATAAACGAATGGAAAGTTGTTCGATACGGCGTCGAGAGAAGAAACGAATACACAAAATAGCGACGACAAGACTGTCGTAGAGATGGGGAATGAAAAGAAAAAAAAAACGGAAGAATAGAATGTGGTGAATCGTCGTTTAGAGTTTGTTAAGAAGCGGGAACGGATAGTTGGTCCGGAGGTTAAAGAAAAGTAAAATTTTCGCAACGCGCTCTCTCGGTGCTTGATAAATTGAAGCGGCGTGGCGGTGCGCGACGCGAAACGGCATGACTGGCCTCGGCTGCAACAGCAGCCCCCCCAGCATCGCTGGCTTTTATTTATGCAGCCTCTTTACACCGAGATGTATTATTTCGCGACAACGTCAACCGTTGAGTTTCTCTTTCTTGCCGCACGATTTATTCTCCGCCAATGCTAAGAAGCTTGCGACGTCCCGGGAACTCGGAACACCGGATTTCCCGCGGCGCGCCTCGCCTTTCTCGCGGCGATTCTTCCTTGTTACCAGATAGCCCGACATTCTCCGAATACGCCATTCCGCTTCAGCCCCTGTTTAATATGTTCCCTTACCTCTTGCCACTGTTGCATTCAGTCAGTCTCTCCCCTGTTCCACGCATTTTCATCATATTCTTTGCTGCCTGGCAACGTTTTAAATACTTTGAAAGGAAACTGTAATGAAAAATACTTGGTTCGTTCGACCGTGCCTGTTCGATATCGTACAGAGTTCGGTCGACGGTATACTTAAAACACAATTGCGTTACATTTCGATGCATCGTAAAGCGTGGAATTAATAGATTTTTATCCTTGCTTTTCAAGATTCGATTCGCCCGATTCATTGATTCGTAATCCTCTCGTAACGTAATATACGTGGAATACGATTCAGGAAACATTTAACAAAGTCACGTATCGATCAGACTCGCTTATTGTAAAAACGTCCTTTGGGAGAAATATACATTTGCTGCTACAGATTGTTGATTCGTTTATAAATTAACGTTGTCTACATCGGTACCCCTCAAAGTTAACGATTTCGTTTTCCGTTATGTATCATCCGTATTCGACCCACATCGAACGTTCGAACATCGACTTTGACGTTGAGATAGAAAACGAGCGTGAGAATATAACCTGCGCAAACTTGAGACAGCATCGTCGCACCGTAGACGATTGTAGCTAATAAGTAAAATTTCTTATCGCGATAAACTTACGCTTCCAGGGAGCAACGAGTTTCTCTAGGTAGATAGATAGATCTACAAAACGCGAAAGAAGCTGCGTGCCATTCCGCGTTGAAGCTTTAATTTGCCGAACACGACGTCATCGAATTCCGTGCGAGAGAGCACGGTCGTTGCGGTGTAACGTAATGGTGCGATGCGTCGCTTCGTGGAAATTTCGACAATGCCGACCAATTCCAACCTGATTAGCGGTCGCAAGACCCGCCATCTCTACGAACGCCAACCGCTATCTATTTGCATTTAATCATTTTTCTGATAAACCTTCCATTTTGCTGCGTTTTCCGTACAATGCGATCATCGGATGATATTCACGAAGTGAAAAAGTAGAGAAGATATAGTGCAAAAAGAAAAAAACAAAGACGGAGGAACGGAAGGAGAGGAGGGGAAGAAAGAAGAAAGAGGGAAAGAAGGAAAGGTTAGTGTCTACCTTTAGGCCTGCTCCTGTTTCGATTAAAGCAGGACGTAGAAGAATACGTATACGTTTCTCACGAATATTTATTTATTTGATGGAATATCATAAAAAGGTAATTTTTAATTAATATCCGAAAAGGCGCGCGATCTAGCGTGTATTGCACATAATTTTTTACGTTTATTATGGCGTATACCGGAGCTTGGCGCTACTACCCGAAGATTAATGCCTCGGGGATGTAATTGAAGGAGATGTGGAAGATTGAGATTGCACCTTTGACTTCGTCCAACTTGCGGCTTCGTTTAACAATCTTGTAATTTTCTTTTTCCCTCTCGGCTACGGCTACTAATGAATTCATTCCCCTAAAAAAAGGAGAAAAAGTTGAGAAAAAAAAGAAGGTAGAAGAAGAAGAAGAAGAAGAAGACACGAATCGTTTTGAGGATTCAGAAGAGCAGTGCAATCGGCAAATTAGAACTCCCACTAAAAAGTCGAATGTTTATTACAGAGAGCTCCGGTAAAGGAATATTAATACGCCTTTTATTTCTTTAATTGCGCGATGCCCGGAGTAAGAGGATCGTTCTGAATAATAAGGTAGGCGAGATTACCACGTCGACGATTAATTATATATTGTGCGGGGTTAAAATAGTATCTAGGTCGAAAACCACTATCCTATTAAACGAAGAGCACAACTTTATCGATTTCAAATTATACGCCGCTCGCTTTTAATATCCATTCTCTTACGAAAAATTGTTTAAAACGAAATGCGTTTTTCACGATATTAATCGCGTCTGCACCGTCGATGTATGTGCATATATAAATCGGTACTTTGTTATTAAAATAACATCGTGCTGGGACCAATACTTGTGCATTAATAATTACGAAGAAACGCAAATCTCTTTCAAATTGATTGAAAGATTTATATTCTAACGATTCCCTATTGGCAAACTGTATCCCTTTAGAATTTAGAATAATTGAAAGTTTGCGCGCGAACAATAAATTTTATATCCGCGACAATGGTACGCGAGGTTCGCTTTAGATTTGCAAAGTGGCATATTTCCCAGATCGAACATACGCGTTGACTCTGAAACGAGGAAAGACGCGTTTCTGTTATATTTCTTCCCTTGCTCTTATCAAAAAGTTAGAAGAATTTGTTAGCATTCGTATTAATCCGAGAGTGCATCGTCTACTTAAACGGAAACGAATCTTTTTTTCGATTAGTACGACGATAGCTTCTTTATATGCGATCCTTGAAGTTGGTGAAAGATTAATGTTCGAATACACGATCGATGCTGCATAAGCCAGAAATTCCGAGCGGATGGGAACGAGAAGTTTGCAAAAACTTATGTTTTTTTTTCGTTGTTGCTCGAATAGAAATGGGAAAGCGTTGTACCACGAAGCGTCGATTACTTATCGGTTACCTTCTTTCCCTGTCGTTTCGCTAAAATTATATTTACGGCGAGATGATTTTGGTTATACGAAAAAGCAACCGAGTAAACGCGTGACTAAGTTGATAGATCCCCGATCATGGCCCGAAAACGTGCAAATCGACTGGGATCGAGCCTGTGGGGTAATGCTGTTCTCTGGATCCGAGTCTCTGGATTCGCTAGTTATCTCTTTCTCGAATCGTTCTAATTTAAAAATTAAATAGGTCTCGATGCGATCGAAGCGCCTCGCAGCCTTCAACGGGAATACGTCGTTTCACGCCTCGAAGAATGTCGATCTGCCCTTTTTCTCTCACTTTCGATACCGGAAACGTCGGAAAGGTAGCATAAATTTTTCAACCTCACTCGCCCCCTCCCCCATCCCCGTGTTCCCTGTCGATGCAATAGCGGCAATGTTCCACGTCTCTCGCTGATCGTTCGATACTCGATCGCCTCGATTCTTCGCCCCATCCCTGTAATATGCTTCTTTCATCTAGCTATGAGCCATTTAAGATTTATCGCACTCACGGACTGGCGAACCTCTTTCGCTCAAACCTTAAGTCCCATCGTCTTAACGGCAAATTGGAAACGATGATCGATCGAATTTAAATTTAAGTCGGTTTTAAACGTTCGTTTCGTCGCGGCTAAATTAAAACTCGGCCTTTCCAAATTACGGCATTTATGACACGACTCACGTATCAGAATTGTCAATTTCGCGATTTACGTTTTCGCCGAAAGGATATCTCGGATCGATACGACGTTACAACGCGGTGTACTTTATTGTACATTTAATAGCATATTTGCGATTTACGCAGATCGGTGGCGATCGAGTCTCGAGATTGCAAAACTTTAAAGAAATATCGCTTCGTCGTGCTAAGAAAATTCATTAAATAGCCGTACTTGATATTTTAATATTTGAGTTTTTTAAACAGAATCGTTTTTTGGTATCGTATTACGATAGAGTGATAAAATCTGAAAGCAAGACGAAAATGTACGAAGGGTAAAGTTCACGGAGTGTCGGTATTTGCGAATATGCGTTGTAAAATATATATAGTTAGGCTGTGAAATTAAATTTTCACCGATATCTCGCAACTGCTGAAAATTATCTCGCGAAGCGTTATAGGTTGGTAAATTCTCGATTATAATCGGTTAATATAATTGACAGAACTCTATATTTTATCAGCATGGAAGAAGTTAATTAACGGGCGGCATAAATTGCCGCAGGATTCTAAATCAAATATGATTAGAAAATTGGCGACTGTAACACGTTCAAAGAGAATCTCGGTAAAGTGCGTAGGCGAAATGCCTCGCAGCTCTAGCGTAACGATTAATGGCAACTAATTAGTAGCATTAGGCGGCGATTTTAGTAACGTGGAACATTTTCGTGTAAATAGGATTAACGTAGGACATTAACGAGATCACATTAGCCGGTGCATCACGTTACTAAGCGACGTAGTATTGGTACTATTACAACGGCTAGCTAATTGATACGAAAAAAGAAAAGAACGTTACGAGGCTTAAGCTATCGTTCTTCGATCGCTCTACGTCCTGTAACTTTCTCTACATTCACGAATCTTCGTGAAACGCTTTCGCACTCGTATCTTCTTCTTACGACCCTGTCAAACACGTTCTTTGGTTTAATTTTAAATGTCAAGCCATTAAAGACGTTGAACGATGTTACACAATGTTCGAACGAACTATTCACCGATGTTGATTTAGCGTGTAGTCTGAATTGAATTCCATTAAGCGAACTCACGATTTCTCTCGTACATATTGGCTCGAGGTACGTTGTATGCAAGAATATTGTCTTGCCGCTAGACAAAGTCACGTAAAAATACGTAATATGCGAAGGCTACAGGAAACGTTTGCGAGTTAACCGACCGAAATCGATTTAGGGAGATCGTTCTTCGTTCGGCTATATCGTCGAAAGGCTTAAAGTTTTGTCAATCGTTGAATACATTTCGTTTGAAGTGGCAAGCTTGTTCGCGTAAGTACTAGGTAACAACCGATTGACAGAAACGATCGTAAATGGCAATCGGTGACATCACGCGCAACCAAAGCTTATACATATGCAAATACCGTGATAACGAAATCTCCAAACCAGTCTCGAATCGACGACAAACGAGCGTAAGCACCGCACCATCGCAACGTCACCGAAAAATTTTAACTACCCTCGGGAATAGAAACGCGCGTATTATCCCTCCCAGTTTAACTGAAATATATGCACGGTACACGAAAAGAACTAGGCATTCGTACGAGTCACGTTACATTTTATAAGAGCGTGTGAGTGAACGAATGACACGGTGTTCGAGGAGCGACCACGATGGAAACGATCCAGCGACGAGCTTTATCGGCCGAGACTCCGAAACTCTACAAGATCGAAATACTTGTCCAAGTTTTCGACATTCGGTTCGCCCGTCATTTCTCGCGTACCACTAATTCCAGTTGTCCAAGAAGCGGTAGATGGTAGCTTCGGAACGCCTTAAGATAAAAAGAAACCAACATCTCGCGCGTCGTTTGCGAAACGTGTCGAAATAGCTCGTCTCGACACTCGCGATTTAATCCGGAAAATGACTGGACGGTTTCTTCGCGATGCTATCTGTGTCGCACGATTCATTCCATCGTTCCAAAGGGACGTATTGTTCTCGTTGAGATCCTCCGATCAAATATTTGCAAGACTGGCGTGTATCGCAGCGAGTCGCTCTCGTCGATATTAACTCGCGCCAGCTGCGACAAACATTTCGCAACTATAATTTTACTCGATAAAACGTTTTTAACGGTGTCTGTCGGCAAATCGGATAGTTAATTCCTTGATCGTTCGGTGATATCGTTCAGCGATATCGTTCAGTGATATCGTTCAACGATATCGTTCTTATTGGCGTTATCGAGACGAACGAAACACGAAACATCGTCGAGCGTCTCATTCTTCGGAGCAGTATGGAGAAGTTGCGGATCTCGATTCTTATCGTCATCGATGGTTAATTTCGACGGAAGCGATCTCGATAATGACGACTCGTTATTGAAGGCGCGGTCTGAAATTTCATCGCTTTGCACGATAGCTATTCGTCAATCCGGCCACGCGCAGGTCTAGCAGACACCGCGCCAGCTTTGTTGCCTGGAAATTCGACTAATGAGGACCGAGGGCTCGTCCGATCGCTAGAATCGATATTACGGCTTACGCGACCATATCTACCTTCTGCCATAGCTTCGACGGACCGCATTCTCTTCTACTTCACTTTTTTCATCCTTCCGTTCCTTCGCGTCTCAGAAATTATTATAAAATTGGAATTAATAATATGGACGTTGCTGCCAGAGTAAATTCCATTCGTTTCGTTCAAGTCGATAATGACATCTATCGGGCTGTTAAATTGTCAAAGAAAAAAGTTAATTCGAACAACGTTCGGAACGAGAAAATACGAATTCCGTAAATAGCTGTTTAATTCGAATCGTTACGAAACATCGTGCATGAAACATGTTCGAAGCGGTTTGATCATTGCGGCAGGTAAGTTTATTTTGCGCATTGTGATAAATGTTGCGCAAATATCCGGAAAGATAGAGAAACGTTTGTTCGATACGTCGAACGGTTAAACGTACGATCGATTAATTGGTGGAAGGCAGGAGCGATAGACGGTAACCGGTGCAAAGAAACTCGTTCTCCGTGTTGAAATTTCCTAGAATTCCTAGGGCGATAACAGAGAAACGGATGTTTCAATCGTTCGCAACGGTTCCTTCGTATCCCGACCACGATGTTCCTTCGTCTGACGTTTCGTTTGGAAGACGGATCGCGCGGCCCCGAGAAATTGTTTTCCACGAAAGAAGCGCCGGTGTCGTTCCTCTTGAAACAGACAACGAGAACGATCTAACCGCACGGTTCTCGATTTTAGCACACGTACCGATATCCGAACCGCGATGGAACCACTAAGGTGTTAGTCGTTCGTCGTTCCTAATACATGTTGCTCATCGTTCAAGCTTCTGCATGCGAGAGTGGTACATAACATAACGTTATACGCACCTCCAACAAGGGAAACGCGCAGCTGCGTCCAACCCTTGGCAAACCATAAAACTTTATACGTACTCTACAATAATTTTCTCCTTCTTTCCCATCCCGTGTACGATATACGTGTCATAAATCATGCAAGGGAAACACGTGGTTAAGAAGGAAAGCCGTGCCTTTTGTCTACGTCATCGAATAATAATTAAGGAAGCTCATCAGCTCGGACGCCGTCATTTTTTACCGTCCGTTCTGATAACAAGAAGAAGCTTCTTGAAAGTAAAAATATCTTACAATTTCCTTTCTCTGCTAATCTAATATCGGACTCGTTGTAAAAAGTTTGCCAGCAATTGTATATATATATATATATATATATTTTTTTTTTATTAAAACCTCAAAAACGGTACGAGATCCTATAATCTAAGTTCGGAAGGAAAAGTTCCGACTAGCTGTAGGAGCATTACTTTTACGTAGCACTTATAAAGCGCGCTAGAGAATGGTGAGTACACCTGCCGCCTGCCGACATCTGCGCTATCGTCGTGTTCGTACCGATATTGGCTACATTCGGTCGAAGGTACTTGGAATATTTAGAATTTTGTAGGAGAACTAATTTTATCCGTGCGCGTGCTTGTTCTTTCCACGACTTTCACGATTAAGTTGGATTATTCCGCGTGTCGATAACGTTCCTCGAACGGGGAGATGTTAAGATCGCATCGAATATCCTATTTGTGTATCGCGAAATATTAAACGAGCGATGTTTCTACGAATCTTTTAAAAGTTCTTCGATATATATATTTTTTCCTGCTGAATCGTAACTCGCAATCGGTCGCTTCGTACGAAATAAAAGTCAGCGATGAAAGAAAAATGAGAAGTATCATAAATATATATGATAACGGCTTCGAGGTCGAGACGTAAAAGGCCGCGCTCGCAGCGTTAACGAAACAGGCCACAGTCGCAACGAATTCCAAAATCGTTGGTACGTAGCAAAGAGGACTTTCATGTCCGCTCGTATCGAATTCGCGAACGAAATCGGACGAGTGGCAGCGTTGTATTAGCTTTGGGCAAAGGTAAGCCACTCAATTAAAGATAGTATCGAGCATGTGTCGCTATGCGCCTAGACGGGCATCGAAATTGTACCGCACGGCGCACCAGCGGCGTTGCGCACGTAGCACGAAAGGTGCAATTACACGGAGATATTCCGCACCTCGGGCTAAACGACGACCTCTATACACGAGCAACCGCCTAGAAAGATACGTGCGCACCTACCAACCTATGCAAACGATACGGAGCACGACCTACCTATTTGCGTACAGGTCCTCGCATACACGGTGACTGCGCAATGGAATATTCATACCGTCGCGTCGGTCCGTGTTTTAGGGGTCGGTTAACGTATCCGCACACACCGGCCGCAAACTCTTTCAATTTCCTCTTGATGGTCGTAATATCATTCTAAATGTACCTTTCGACGAAATTCGTTTCTTTATCTCCGGAACTTCGACAGTCGATCGTCTTTGCGGAACGTTCCTTCGTTTTCTTGGTTCAGGGATTTTTCCGAGTAACCACAACGTAAGTTTATGGAAAAGTTAAAGATTATTTTATTTAAGGTTTGCTCGGCGATGATCGTTACGATTTGCTGAAAATTGATCCGCGTTCGTGAATACGTTTTCTAGACCACCCTGTGCAGTTCACCAACTTAAAAGCCCCTTATTCTTAGCTTTACGCTTCACGTGTTATTTGGTAGTTAGGCGAGCCGAGCAAGGCTACATTAAAGTATAACGTGATTTCTTTTTAATGCCACCTCTTCCGAATTACTAAATTCTGTTGGACGTTGACGCTCGTCGCAACGTACATACGCGAATCGATTAAGTCGCGAACGAAACAAATTCTTTCCAACGCTGATCCGAATCTATCGGAAGCAATTTACCGATATCGTAAAACGTTGTACAATAACACCGCGGACTCGTCGTTTGTGTTTCCATTCGTTGAAAAACGAGAAGAATCGGGCACATTGTGGCTCGATGGAAATCATTGTACGTGGTAGTGACACTCGCATGAAAGGAATCGAATGTCAAGAACTTTCCTTTGTTCTCGAAACTTATTTCGAGTGGCAACTATTATAAATCGACAAATACGATATCTTTTCGACGAAAAAATGACAACTTTGAAATACCTTCCATAATAAATTTTTCTTCGCGAATTTTTAATAGCTCGTTTGACTTCCTCCGGAACACGGGTGCTCCATTTTAGTCTTTCCAACATATTTTTTAAGCTACATACACGTCTAATTGCTCGTAGATTAAAACAGAATGTTTCCTGAAAAAGAAGTCGAAAAATAGTAAAAATCGTACATTTTTCGTGATTTGCATAAAATTTTCGTGTTTAAGGTCGTTAAAAGGTTACGTTTTACTTGTACCATTATCAAACTTGATCCAACTTTAAATAAAAAATTTACTAACGAGAAAATATCGTACGCCTGTTAGAAAGAAAGGGCAAAAACCATAGTTTCACGCATAATTATATTCGTATCACGCATACGTATATTTTTGCTCAAATCGAATTACCATAAAAATTCAATCTGCGTAATTTTCTCTAATAATTCCTTGTTCCATCGTAAACTCTTTCTTCGTACGAGTAAGTTATAAAGCGAGATAAGATCTCGACGGAGCCAATTTTCATTGATGTAGACTTAACCGATCCGTTTAATTATGAAATTATACGGGATATTGTTGATTTAATTCTGACGAGAGGTTAATTGAAATATTACCCCAATGAACAATGTGTTATCAACGCTATATTCTGAAATTGTAGTTTGAATTTGCAGATAGTATTTCGAGAGTAAATTCGATAATTTTATATTCGATATCGTGACGTATTTTTCTAGCAGTGAAACCTTAAAAGTATCGAAAAATGTAAAGAAAAACTGAAATAAAGCCGAATAAACGTTGAATCAAATCTGCGAAATATTTTTTAAGCTAACGTTCGCCCATTTGCGCGTTGAGTACGATCCGTAATTTGCTTTCGCTACTAGCTTCGTTCCGTTTCATACGCAAGAGACGCACGATCCATACGTATCGTCCGTTTTAAGCAACGGTTAGTCGAGTTAAAAAGTTATTCCAAAGGCTATGATATCGATAAACGTTCTAAAAAATGATCTATTGTTTAAAGGGAAACATCACCGTGACACGTATCAACGATTGGTATACTTTCTGCGCCCGATCGTATCTCGTCGATTCGAAGAAGCGATAAAAGATTTCGAATATTTTTTGTCGTTGTATGAATATTTGTAGACGTCCGACGAAACAGAAACGCTATCGAAACGAAGATAGTAGAAGGAACGAAGGAACTCGTACGAAGGGGATTCAACGAGGTGAATGGAAGATAGTTCTAATTATGCAACCACTCGAGCAGTTTCGTGTCCAACATAACCGTTTTCCGAAAGTACCATTTCCACGCTCGCTCCGGAATTCTGACCGTAAATGTACACGTATAAACCTAACGCGCACCACCGATTCAATACCGGCTCGCGAAGCTTCAACCCCGAGTAGAAAGGAGGAGAGGGCTATTAGCCCGCGTCAGAGTCACTTCTAATGCCACACTTGCTGCAATTACCGACAAAATTCACGCAAAGAACGATTTTACTCGTTAAACCAGCTGAACGAACGAAGAACACGGTAACCTCGCCTTGGAAACAAATCCGAGTATTTTTGGTTTGTAACTAGGTAACGAAAATTCAGCTGAATTAGACTAAACCGATCTTTGAGATACACTTGGAAGGAAAAGAGGAGGACTGTTTCCTGAGCGATCGACAAATACGAGAATAACTAATATGTGTTAAACTGAATCGATTGAATACATTTTTGGCATGCACGTTGTTACAAAAATTTTCATGCGATCGCACATCGTAGCAGATGTATATAAATAAGGAATCCAGTTAGATTCGCGTCTAAAAGTTGTTCATTTAATAAACTGCAACAAATTGGAGCAATGCTCCTCTCTAACTGTAATATCCAAATAGTCGCCAGCTGCAAAGCTGAATTTACGGTTGTACATTAATTATGGAGGGTAGCCCGGTAACTATTAATCACCCTAAACACCTTCGGAGCTGTGGGATGCTGACCCCTCTAACTTTTGCTCCATTAGTAAATACACGTCGTTGTTTCTCTTTGTATGTAAAACTTTCTTCGACTTTATTTTTATCACGGGACTGAACTCGCGTACTGCAAAACGTTCTGCGTTATATCCTTTAATGACATAAAAAGATAATAGAATTACTGTGCAACTTGAGTAGCGCGAATAGGAATCGTAATACACGTACGTCGAGTCGAGGGAGAAAAGAAAGGACAGAAGAAGAATAAGTTTCGGAGGGAAAAAGTCGCGGAAACGATCGGACGGACGACTCGTTGAAGAACATCCGAAAGGTCACAGGGCACGAGTTCGCTTGGTAAATGAAATTATCGATAGGTGCTATGAAGATAGAGGAGAAAATCGGCGCAGCATGTCACAAGAGTGTAGAAAGACGTACTTCGTTCCATTATAATTGGCCGAGCCGTAGTCGAGATCTCGAGCGTAGTCTATAATTAATTCACTGGATTAAATATTGCTCCACGTAGCTGGTATGCATTAGCTGCGTTGTCGTGACACGCGGCTGCGTGCTCCAAATCTCGCCTCCTTCCTTCGTGTTGACGCGTTCATTCTCCTCCATCTTGCTTACGAACCCTTAAAACAAACTTATCCATTTCGCGAGACCCCTTCACGTTTGTCATTAAATTGCGAAACCGAAACGAACGCGTGGTAAATTTTCCGGCGTGTCGAGAATGCCAAAAGTCGACGTAACTAGCGAACATTGTCTCCGCAAGTTTCGTATGGAACATCGGTCATTTCTACCGGTAGATGAAAATACGCGTAAGTGGAAAGAGAGAAGCGAGCGTAATTACGTGGCGATAAACTACGGAGGAACAAATTACGTACACTATACACAGATACATATGCAAAAACCGGTAACCAAATAAACGCGGTTTATCGGTGAAACTAAGCGAATTAAGTTTGGCCAATTTTTTGTTTCGCATGGGAGTTTGTATTATCATAAGTGAAATTTTTCACACACGCGTGCTCCGTTACGAACATCTTTGCGACACAAAATGAATGGAAGTACTACGATAGTTCGTGATGAAACAATGGTAAACGTTGAACGTACGTTGAAGCGGTTTGCGATCACGGGGAACGATAGCTTGCAATTAAAAGTTCTTAGCGACGTATATTTCGCTTAAGAATCGGGAATCGCGGGAGGTTTGCATAGTCGATTTTTCGGTAATCCCCGGGGCAACGTAGATTGCGGTAGGAAAACAGGAGTAAAGCCGAAATCTCCGGAGCAACGCGATACCTGTTAAAACAGTAGCCGTAACAGAGTGGAACGCAAAGTTAGGGCGTTGCGCTTCACAGTCGACGGCAAACGCTTCTATAGATATTTGATACACGTTTCGCAAATGAAATCAGGAGAGCGCTAGGGGAACAGTGGCAGTTCCTGGTCTCTTTCTGTTGGTTCCCCGCGGGAAGTACCCGAGAGAAATACGCCAGGGAAGCAAATTACAGAAGTTCGTTGCACATTGCACGTCGCACCTTCCAGTTTGCCTCGAATCGTTGGATTCGTCGCGAACCTACAGATCAGATACTTGCAGGAAATATTCCGTCGGAAGGATCTAACGTGTGCGAGTTTCATACGTCCTTTCTTAACGCGCTCCTGTCGCTATTCGTTATTCGTAATTCGATTGCTGTCGCCATTAATACGAGTACGCGTCCACGTGTCTATTTCATGCTTCCGATCTTTTTTCATTTCTTTCTACCGAAATCGCGAAATATTTTTTCTCCTGGCTGAGACACGTCTTACGGTTTAAGAGACGGTATCGCCTCGAAAAGGCGATACAATTTCCCGGTAAATCTGTTTTCGGGCGGTAATTCACGGGCCGATAATTTGCCCGCAAACCGCACTGTATCGATGGATCGGAAAGCAGCAACGGTAATTAAAACGGAAGCTGTAATTTTAATTAAAGCGCTTCTAAAAAAATTTCCAACAGACGCGTTTTTCGCGATACGGAAGCGAAAAATACTATCGAAGAATAGAAACGGAGATGCCGTGCCGAGCGCGGGCGGAGGGAAATTTGTCTCGCAGCGAGGCACAAAACAAGCATCACGAGGAATTGATTACGATGAAACGTTCGGAAGGAAAACGGATCGATCGTCTCGCTTTTTGCATACGGTCGTTACTAGCCTGAAAAGGTACGCCCCCTTTTAAAACGACTCCTTTCAGATGGTAATGATTGAAAAGCACACGAAGGAAGTCCACGTTTGACCCTCGATTGTGCACCGTGAATTCTTATATCTTGAAAAATGCGCGCGCGTCCCTTGCATTTATTTCGATAGAGACGAACGAAATCGTCGAGTTCCATCCAGGTATTAAAGAAAAGTACGTAGAATTGTATAGAATGGAAAGAATTTACGGGATGCATTCGAGAAACATTACTTATGTAAATGTAATTCATGGTTTATTCAACTTTCCACATCTCGTTACTGTTTCCTCTGCTTAATTAAGGATTGATACGACAACCGGTTCTGTTAAAAATTGCGTACGATTTCCACAACGAAACGTTTTTCCTAACAAACATCTGGAACAGCTACGTTATGGAAGTTTTCAGGCCAACTTTAGCAATGATGATATACAAATTTTCGATATGCAGCGTAGCAACTTCCATAGAGTACTTTTCTAAACTTGTATACATCGCTGTAATAACTTGGATGTATAGTTTTTTTAAAAATAATCTCGGCACTTTAGCTCGCGCTTTCGACAGCATGTAATACACCTTGTTAAACATATCCATGCGCGTATATTTCTCTTTATCTTCGTAACTCCGCATAATATTTCACGACGGTAGTGGACGTGCATACATCCACCGACCTTTCTCTGCTATCATCTCGCTTATTTAAACTCCAACAAACTCTTATATCGCTTTACCTCTCGTCCGTTTCATTGTTTCTGTTTTTACTTTAACGACTATTAATTCTTGACGGTTAAGTTCTATTCAAATACTTGGTTATTATTAACCGTAACTAATCTTAGTTGTCAGCTTCTTAGTAGTTATAATTATCAATCGTGCGTTACTCGTTGACTTGCGTAACTTTTCTCTTCTCGCGTTACTGGTGGATTTTTGGAGTCGGTGAAGCAAAAGATAAAGTAGAAAGCAAATATATATAAACTCTTTGTAAATACATCCTATGGAAAAAAGTTTTGCTTACAAAATTTTATAAAATACTGGACGCGTTGTATCTTTTTTAAATTGAATATGTACGTCATACTTTTTACCGACTAAAAGATAGGATAACACCGACAGCAGAAACGAATTCATTAAACAAAAAACGAAACATGGCGCAGAATTCGATCGCGACTCGTAAAGTTGGCTGCTATAAAATTCTACCTGTTTGCCAGCAAGTCGATATAAATAAATCATGGGAACATGTAGATCAGACAAGACGAGCGAGTTTTCACTAGAAAGGTGTTGGTGTTCTTTGCATGACAGGCGACCGCGTATACTTTTACCGATATAATCCGTGAATCGACTACGCATGAGTTTCTAAAACGAGTTTCATGGAAAGGTAGAAAAATCATACGCAAGAAAACGTTCGTTAAACATTCCTCAGCTTGGATGAAATTCACCTGCTATACTATCCACGTAGTTGTTCCTTGGACAAGTTACGACGATAATCTCGAACGATGATGCGAAATATAACAAATATGTACAATATATGTTATATATAACGAATCATAAAGATGAAAATTATTTATAGTTTAAATTTGTTGAAACGATAAACCACAGAGATAAACTACACGGTAGGACGATGGTGATCTGTTTATCGGAACCGTGTTCACCGCTTACTTATTTACCTTTCCGCAGATTAGATACTGTTTCCTGCAACGGATTAAGTAAATTAGTTAATTAGCAAAGGAAATTGCTTCAAAGAACGATCTACCAGGTATTAAAGTACGTATCGAGACTGGAAACGAGTGTTGTAGAAAGACTCTCCATCAACGGGTCCGTATCGTAAAGGGATGAAAAAAAGGCAGACGAAACTGTACTTTTCGTCGACCTTTCGTCGTCGTTTGCTTGCTTTGCATCGGCCAATATCGATGCATATAGGTCACCGATAAGGGAATAAAGCGTTTCATCGTTGATACTTTAATACGCTAGAAAGTCGGTGATTTTTCGGTAAGATTGAAAACATTCGAGGCAACCGATAGTTTAACTTTTAATTCCCGCCGTGCGAATTATACTCGAATTAGAGTTGTGAAGTATCAAAGAGAAGTGGAAGCGTTCTGAATTAAAATTTAACGCTAACACGGCATTCGAGTGACCCCAATAAAAAAGTGAACTTTCGCGAGTTGCCTATATGTATCATAACACGTCGTCTATCCACGTATAATGGCCACGTAACTCCGTTTCCACGTACTCTTGTAATAGATTAGCGCAGCTTTTGTATTTCCGTTACGAATACAACGCTTGCGTACGATAAAAATAACAAATAACAAATTATCTAGCGACCTCGATTATTTTTTAGAAGAATCGAAACTCTGGAAAATTTCGCAGAAAAGCATCGGAGAGGTGAAAATCGTTGGTAGAGTCGAAAGGACCGTGCCACGGTGAAACGTTTTGAAATATCGGGATCGGAGGAGAGGACAAGAGAGAGCTGGTCGAGTAACGAATGGACAGAAAATCAAAGTAACGGAAACGGCAGGGTAAGCGATAAATTATCACGTTCTTTAAACGAGCAACAACGCTCTCGCTGCATTCGAGAAATAACAGCAGAGTCGGTCAAAGATTTGCTGACCGAGCGACACTGTGAAATCGAGGTAACTCGTCAGTCTCGTCCTCGAACGATGCTTCCGAACTTATTCCAAAGCCTCTCCTCGACGAGGTTCTTCGCTCGATTAAAACTCTCTCCGAACGATATGCTGTTCGCGAACCAAACGACATTCGAGACGAGAAGAAACACGCATACACAAAAAAAAAAAAAGGAAAAAAGATACCGCGAATAATTCTATCGAGCAACGGTTATCGTATTCTGGACATAAAATTTGAACTCTCCTTCCTTCGTTTTCCTCTGTTCCGATTATTTCTCGTCATTCCAGGCTTTCTCTCGTTCTTCACGAATAAAACAGAAACGAATATTCGAAAAAAATCTTTAGTCTTCTACCGCGAGTAAAGAAGTAGATATTTTAGACGACTTTGCCGGTCAGATCTCGATAAACTGAAACGAACGAAACAGAAACAGGCTCCGCTTGCCTGAGAGTAGGATTAAGCTCGACGCGATAGCTGCGAGTAATTTATGAGTTCGTTGTTATAATAGGATATAAATGTTACGCTTTTCTCGTTTCTCGCGGTTGCTCGGACGACTAGCTCTAATTGTTTCAACGTGATACGTAGGTGAGTTTATCGACGTGAATTTATGAAAGAAAGCGGTAACTATAATTACGTTTGATTCGAAGCAAAAACTGGACCGGTTGAAAGAGCTGGTTTTAAGAATTGAACGGGATTAATCGAAATTTGTGAAAATAACGGTCAGCCGATTCAACCGCAGAAATAAATTTCCGTTTGTGCGTTCCATTCCTTTCTCGCTCAGGCTCAAACATTTAGCGCTCACCTCTCGATAGTGACAAAAAAAAAAAAAAGAACAAGCAAAGATACAGAGCTATCAACGCCATAGACAGCCAGAGAGATTGGCGTGAAAGCCGTAAAGCGGCTTCGAGCTATTCGTTTGTTCTCCGATCGAATTTGACGCGAATTCGATTCAAATTCGACGATACTTTTCCCCAAAGAGAACTCGTACTCCCCTCGTCCCTTTTCTTTCTTTCCCGCTAACGATACAACAGTTGCGATCGATTTTAACGGGCAACGGTCGTTGCCGGATTGGCTGCGGTGAATTCTTTTCGGCTATTTTCTCTTTTCCGTTTCTTCTTCCCATTCCATTTCAGGCTCAAGCGAGTGTAAAATGAACGGAACGGAATCAAGCAATAACGGAACGATTATCGAACCTCTGTAATGAAATTAATATCGCTGTTGGAATCGACGATGAGATCGCGTTTCTTTTCGCGATTCGTCGTCGACCGTTTTTCCCCGCAAAATATCGTCGCGATGCGTTTTCCAACGTTCAAAAGTACCGAGTTCTCGATTCGCGTTCCATCCAGAGACCTTTATCCAATACGGATTTCCGCATGCCCGCTTCGTGATAATGTTGCGAAACTATACCACTTCTGCTAATTTTCATCCGTATGCGTTGAGCAATCGCGCGCAAACGTTATTTCGTTACCGCGTTGTGCATTTTCAATGAAACCAATGAATGCGAGTTGCTATTGTTGCCGCTACGACCTACGCAAACGTGAATCGTCAACCGTAAACAATTGAAATCAAGCGTTAACACAGTTATTAAACTATAGAACCTTCGAATAAAACAAACGAAGATAATTTTTAAGGCCCCGTGGAAAATCAAATCGATAACAATTGATTTCGTTGATCAAAGTTACAGAAACGTTCGATATGCTGTTCGATATGGACGTACATCGGTAACAGTCGACGGAAGGTTGGTGTACCGCTTCGAATATGCAGGCGAATGCTAAGCGGTGCAACAAAATTGCGGATCTTCTTATTGTTAGTCAGACTAACGTCGCGATATTTTGTTGCATAATTACATTTATCCAAGGTACAATTGCAACACGACGCGATGATAGAATTCTTTACGTTTTCGTGACTGGACGAAAACAATCGGCCCCGAAGCATGACGGAAGAGAAGGGGTGAAACGAGTGTGAAAGCAACTGGAGCAATGAGATTCTACTTCTTGAACGGCAGTAAATGACTTTGAACGAACTAAGAAGACCAACCTATTTAGGTCGATGAAATCGTCACAGTACAGGCGAACACGTCCATCCGAATAAAATGATATAATTCCATTTGAAAAGATCAAATATGAAATCTCTGAAATCTCGAAATGTCGAAGGCACGTTCACCTAAATAAAATTTGCGATCGTCGCGAGATGTCGCAACGAACAAAGTAACTCGTCGAAACAAAGTAAGTTTTACTTGAAACATTTCGTTCAATAAGGTACAATTTAGGAGATAACATACGATAACTGGTATTCCAACTGTTGGTAGTATTCCTATAGATAAAAGTACGTACACGAAAATATAACGCGCAGAGACGGCACGCGTTACCGATTCTGAGTTTCTGTACAACGATACGCGAAACCTCGACGATATAGTATTAAAGGCGAATGGAGAAACATCGGGGAGAAGAAATGCGAAAAAGAGAGAAACCGATGGAGAAAAGGAAGAGGAGATTAGGAGGAATAGCGAGCAAAGGGAAACGAAGAGTCGCTAAATTTTTCCGCGCTAAAAATTGCTTGGAATAACAGCTTAGCAAAAGCTTTGACTTTTGCCAGTTCCAGAGACATTTCCATAAGGAGGGCCATTCTAGAATTTTCAGACGTGGAAAGAAACTCGACCAGGGATAAAAAGCTCGAAATATTTAGTCGAAGTTTCCGAAGCAGCCCGGCAAAAATTGCTACTTTTTACGATAACGTTACTAAGATTTTCCTGCAAGGATTATCCTCAGCCAGCGACAAATTCTGGCGAAGAACAATTTTTGTTTCGTCCTTGTTGGATCAAAGTCGCGTCCCCCGCTGCACGAACGAATCGGCGTAAATTTTTTAACTCGTCCCCGGTCTTTAACCTTTCACCTGGGCGGGGATATTTCACGATTTCGAGGAAAATTCGCGTCGATCGATACGAGCTAATAAAGCGGCACGTTATTTCGAACCTGATTAATCGTCGTCTAATGCTACTTATTACCAGTATATTTTAATATTTAGGAGGAGAGAATTATAGTTCCGCGAACCATTCAAGTTACTTACATCGATTACACGATCGCGACGAAATCCTTTTCACCGGGCGATTCAGGACGCGGTCGCATTTTTAACGTAACACCGACCGTACCGAAAGAAAAAAAAGTAATTTTGTTTTACACGGTTAAACGATTCGAGAAATGATTATACATGCGTACAGAATTTTTATGTCGACCAATTTATCAGTGATGAGATCTTTAATTGCCTCGGCGGAAGAGGAAAAGTAGCGATCGATATTTAACGGTTACGAAAATGGGGTCGAACGAATCGGATGCCGGGGAAAAATCTCGCAGAGAAATTACGTTACAGAGGATATCGGAGTGTCTTCGAGCGACAACGACGTTCCTATGAATGCCAGTGGCAGCGATCGAACCACTGACACTGATGATACCAGCGTTTTATCGCTATCCATTGAAATTGCGATTTATTTTTTAATATTCTCCGCAACATTATTCTTACCAGCTCTCGTCGTTTACCCAGATTTCTGTGCGAGTCCAAGAGACCTCTGGCTTCTGCACAATCCGATGCACGGAACATTTTATCGAACGGATCGAAGCTGATTTTATCGGAACCATCGTCGCGTACCAGTTAACGAGCCGAACGATCGACACACGACTTTACGACGTGGAATAATCACTACGTGATAGATTAGTAAGCTCTGTACGATGTACAGAACGAGTCTCTGAACTTGTGCAATTCCAAGCAACGATCTAGCTTCGCGTAGTTCCGTCATTAACGTATTATAACACGAAAGGAATATCAACATGCGATGGGAAAAGAAAGCGGAATAAGCGGAATAAGAAAGAGAACGAAACAACGAAATACGATGGAGTATATCGATCCGATTCGGCGATTATGTCGTTCGAGTCGAATAAAAGTCGGAGGAAAAGAATATCAAGCAATCGCAACGTCGGACAAGCGGTTAAGTCGTAAAACGATTGGGTTAGGTTTCGGACAAAAAACAAAGAAAAAGGAACGGGAGTAGATGGATGGAGAATAGGAGAAATTAACGAACACAAGTGAACATGTAGCGTCCGTGTGTTTGATGGCATAATAATGGAGGCGCATAATCGCCTGTTTAGCGTCTCGTCACGAGGTCCGGTCCCGCAGGAGCGATGCATTGCGGCGATCCTCTATTCGGTTATGATAAATTGACGATGAACGCGTACGCCTGTCAATAGGAGAATGATCGTTCGTGTAAAATTACCGACCAAGCGCAAACGATCCGAAATTCGCCGCGACTTCCTTAAAGCGAATCGATCGGTTTCTCCGATTTGTTGAAAAAACGAGCTCGATTGCTCTGTTCGATCGCCTACCCATCGTTGTCCCAGGTATATCTGTAGTATCGTAAAAATCAGGTCTAATTATAGATCGACCAAATCGTAAAAACAGTGTTGTCTGCCCTTCAGTTGTTAGTTTACATCGAAGAAAACCTATGTGACTAAGATCACCTAGTTCTTGCGTAGCATGAGCGTAATGAGATTAGAGAGAAAACAAAAAGAAACGAACGTCAGAGGAGAAGGACGATTTTAAATTCAAGGTTGATCGAGAGACCAAAGTGTGCGAATCGAGATGTGTGTGTGAATCGAGTGTCAGAGTTAGTCGAGAAGTCGAGCAGTAGAGTCTTTAGCGTTGTTGAGTCGTGAGAGCTGTTTGAGATAGAGTGTGATTTTTGTAGTTAGTTCCGGCTAAACTACCATCGTTTTCTATCCAATTATTATTTATATAGTCAATCTATTGTAAATAAATTATAAATAATCGGGAAAAATTTATACCTAAATTTCCCGATACTACGTATCAAATCTGCAAAGTTTACACGCACTGGCTGAAACGATAGAGAGAAACGATAGCTTCGTTCCGATCGAACTCGTTGAATATTCCGTCGTATCCTTTTGCACGATGCACAGCATTTTCGTTGTACTCGGCGAAATTTACGACGGAATTTACGGAACGTTTTTGTCTCTGAAATCGTTAACCACGCGTTAAATGTGGCCCGTTGTACGATTTTTGTCCCGAGGCTTTAATCTTTCTTTCTTTCTTTTTTTTTCACTTTCGATTTCGGTTGACGTCCTTTATCATTTACTTTTGCTTCGAAGGTTCAGAAAGAGATCCGGAAATGAAAAATTAACGTTATCGGGAAATTTCTATAATTTCTATAATTTCTATACATGTAAGAATAAGCGTTTGGTCGTACGGCGTCGAATCGGTCGATTCGTTTACCAGTATTATGCGAATGCAACGCGATATTTATTCGTTTTTACGGTCAGCGCTGGAAAAACGTTCGCTTCCGTAAGAGGGTAAATCGAGAGGGTAAATAGCCGCAGTTTGTTAAATGTTGCAGGGAAAATGTTCAGGCTGGCCGACAATTTCGTAGAGTTGAACGTGTAACGTGGCGTATTGTTGAAGCGTATCGACAAATACAGGAGTTATGCGCGCGGATGGACCGAAGTGCAGATGACGTACTGCATTGTACTTTATTGTCCGCCATTGTGTTGCAAATCCAAACAAACGGACGCCAAAGTGATTTGTTTATGAATGGAGCTTTACCACGTCATACATATTTATCTAGCACGGCGCTGTTCGACGTTATTAGCGCGTCCCGAATTTAACACAGTCGCTAATGCCGTGCCGGACCGCGCTGCGCTGCTGCGATTCGCTGCGACCGCGGCGCGACTCACTAAACGCGTCCAACGCTGCGAATCGACAGTTTTTGTCAGAGAAAACGCGCGGAGCCCGATGAATTCCGTCAAAATGCATCTACGTCTTTGACGGAACGTTCCCGTCCAATGCAAATTTAATCAAATCCGAGAACGTTGGTCCATAAAACACACGCTTGAAACTATAAAAATGGTCGCCTACGGACGTCGTGCTTTTATTTCGAAGACGTCGTTTCCCCCTGGAATGCGAATTTTTTAAGCGTTCACGTGTTCAGCGTACACAAGCGTTGCATAGCAAAGGAACAAGGTTGCAAACAGCTCGAGAAACAGTAATTCGATGTATTGCAGACGCTTTATGCTCCTTTGCGAAGATGAACGAAACACGGGTTCGCCGATGTTAAAGAAGAAGCGTGGATTTCTGATAGTCGCTCGAGAATATTACGTCCCGTTAAACTGGACGATTCATCGGCGCGCAAAGCTCCCAAAAGAGAACGTAAATACGTTTCCGAAATCCAGTTTGATGGTAAATGTAAGATCGGATAAATCGAACAACTCTCGGACTAATATCTCCTTTGGTTCGAAAACGCGATTTTCAAAAGTAAATTTGTAGATTTCCGAGAAGTAACCTCCATTTAGGTTCGCTATAGAATCGTTTTTACTTTTACAGATACGAAAAAATAATCGAAAAATAATTGTTATTGGATCGTATATCCCTTCCTTTTGTTGCTCGAGTTTTTGTTTCGCGTTTGTACATGTACATAATCGTTTATATCGGACAACATGTGTCGCGAATAACGTTATAACGTTGTCTCGCGTAAAATTACGCGATTTTCTTTCGTTTCGGGTATCCGCGTATATTATTCCCTCATTGGTTTTGAAAAATGTTCCATGCTCTAAATGGACCGTGTCGACCGTTTTTGACCCTCGTTGTTATCTTATACCATTGTGAAATACAACTGGGATCGTAATTCACAAAGATTTAGCGTTGTCCAGGAAGCGTCATACGAGAGAATATCTTAACCCGAAACTGAAACTTCCGATGTAACGTACACAAGTGCAACGCTCGCGTACTAACCACCGTTTCTCTTTGAGAACTTCATCCCTTGATCCTGTTTCGTGGTCAACTCTACTAAGTTTCAACTACGCTCTCATTTAAATATCTACATATATACAGTATGGCCGCGCGTAACAACAGACCACATTGGAATTCCACGATTGAGTAATTACGTCATTTGGTTGGCTGCGTATTAGCTGCGGTTCCGCTGCGCACGTTCCAACGCAATCTCGTTTCTGCTTGTAATTTTACGAAGAAGATTCAATTCGCGCGGACCCAGCGTTCGTTTCACGCGTTCGTTTCGCCATTAAATATCACATTAGATTCACTTGGAAAATATTCTAAAAAAGCGTACCATTGCGTGAAATCAAAAAGCTACAAAAGTGCAGCAAAAGTAATTTGTTATTACGAATGGAGATATCGCGATGGACGAAACGTTGAAAGATCAAGTTCGAAAACGGAGAGGGAGAGTGTCTCAATTGAATTAAATTCATCGCAACGAAAACATATTTCTCCTCTATAGAAATTGTAGATCACGGGAGATGAACGAACGAAGGAAGGCGATACGGCGACGAAATCAGGATGGAATAGGGTGTCGATGGCGTGCGATATAATTGTAAATTGGGTTGAACGAAAGGTTAATTGGTAGACCGAAAGACAAGAAAATAGATGTAGCGTGGCGGAAGGACGGATTCGATGAAACTCGGTGTAATTACGTGCGTATGTAGAGCATAATGTTGGTCGGTTTCTAGGCCGACATTAGAGTTTACTTGGTGTCCATAGTAGCGTCGTGTTACCTGTCTAGAGTTAATTAACTTAATTAATGGATCGGCCACACCGTCGGAGTTTACTTAGCGTCGCGTCGACCGGCTACGTAGCGAAACCGGTAACAAACATCAAAGATAAATCGTCCAAGTTCTGAGAGGACCTATTGAGAAACGCTCCTTACGGATAAACAGCAGCCCGCATCGCTGAAGGAAGTTTCAATTACTGCCTCGCCGATATTCATCCTGAAACGAATGCTATTGTTCGAAAAGAAGGACACGATAACCCCTGGCAGTTGCCTGTAGACCGGCTCGGGCAATTTCCACTTTCTTTTTACTCGAACATTAATACACCAAGAATAATTAACTCTGCCACTGCTGTTTGCATTCCCTCAACTTTTCCGTCAATCTTGAAATTTTAATTATCTTCCGCGAATAATTCTACATAGAATCTTTTCGACCTTATTGCTTGGAAATCCTTTCCAAACTCTCCTCGACTTAATCTCCCTCCCCCCTCGTTAACCCGTTTCTTGTACCGAATCATATCGCGAACACCGATAGAAATATCCAAGATACAAAAACTTCTATCCCTTTGCGACGTTATTTCTGAAAGCTCGTTCGTACTCTGAAAGTGATTACTTGGAACCGGATAATAGCCGAAGTGCCGGATGTACGTATAAATTTCGTGGCAACAACGCGTTTGCCATTTCCAAACTTTCTGTGCTTATGCACCGAGGAAAAGCTCTGGTTGGCTTCGCTAAACGGGCTAACCTCTAGGTTAGATCTAACACGTAGCGAACCATCTGCCTCTGGATACATTAATGCTGTAATTCGCTGAAACGCGCGAGCGTGTTGCCATTGCCGCGGTAAACATTTCTTTTGATTTCTGCCGAACTAGTTGGCAACGAACTCATCTCTGCGAGAACCTGTTCGTTCGATCCATCCATTCGAATATATTTTTCATTATCTTCTGGAAGCTAGCCGCTATGATCGGATAGCAAATATTTACGAAAACATGTACTATAAGAGGAAAGAGATAATTTTATCGTTAATTATCTTTGCTTAAATCGTAGAATGAAAGAACGAAGAGTATCCCGTGAGCATTTTCTTCCGGAGAAAATTGCATTGCTCCTTATGATACCGCGAAGGCACAAGATCCTGAGCATTCTGTCTCAAGCACGCTATAAATCGAAAGTTTTCTGCTTGCCGCAATCGTACGGCAAATCGGATTATGAAATTGAATAGTCTCGAAGCTAGATCATCTCCCCCCCCTCTCTCTCTTTTTCTTGAAAGAAGGAAAACGGAGAGACTTATATTCAGGTTCCCCGACTGGAATTATCCACAATTTATTGCTCTCTGAATCTGTGTGTTTTGCCCCATCGGTGGATACACGATATTGCGTTAAACAAACACCGCAATAAATACGAAATTAAATTAAGTCGAATCGGTACGACGCGTCCCTTCGCTTTAATTTCGCTCATAAATGAACTCGAATTGCCAAAGCCTTTACCATGAAAACGTAATGCGTTTAAACTCGACTTCCAGGCGAATCGCGAATCAAAGAATTTCTGACAAATATCTCCAGGCGATCGTTAGTCCAGAACGTTCGTCTGTGTCTCTTCTTCGTGCAGATCGAACGATACGCGTTTGTTCGTTTATAGTTTATAAGTGAAATAGTATCGTCCACTTTTTACGTCCGACAGATTTCGAACAAACGTCGCAATAAAATTACATTCTTCTTTACTTTCTATTTAGCAAGCTTATTCGAAGATCGATCTTTTCTACGTATATCGTGAAAAGCCTGTATCAGCCTATTGATCCTATCCGAAGAAACTCCGTGTACAAAATCTCTTACGCAAGAACCATAATTTCAACGTTTTTAACAAAAAAAAGTTCCTCAATCACCGATGCTTTCGAACTTTATTGCGACAACTTGTCCGCTAAAAATGATCTAAAGTTGCACAGATTTTACAAACGTAGTTCCGTCGATTCAACTAAAATTAAAAGGATAGCTTGCATGGGAGGTGCTAAGCGATCCTCCTGGTGCTGTTTCATAAGCGTTATGACCATTGTCAGTGGAAATTAGTACTCGTTCAAGGCGCGCTTCGATTCGGGAAGCCTATTACAGTATCCAAGTAAAGTGATGAATGTTCGAATCAGAAGGGAAATCGGAGCGGATCGATACGGGTCTTGTTTCGGTATTGATTTCCATTTCAAATCGGATGCAGTTGCACTGCTTATCGGATACTGGTGTCTCGGGTCAGGTCAGGTTGTATGGCGATGTATTTGCATAGATACGATCTGATTAAAATAAGGCGAACGCTTGATTCGATATTGCCAAGTAAGTATTTCCTCCTTAAAGTTCAGCCGGAGTTTAATCCGACCTACGTTGAAGAGAAACTAACTAGATATCCATATTTTGATCTTGGACGAGCGTAGAGCACCTTCCGCTCCGTAACCGCTGAACGGTTGGCCCATCGTGATGGAAAACGCGGTTTGCGAATGCGATACAGTTTATAACGAAACTATGGATCAGATCGATGATGGACGCTTATTCGTGGAAAGTGTAACTTAGGTTCTCATCGCGAGATCTTTGTTCGAGGAAAATGCGTTCACGCTTCGACGGAGGTATCAAAGTTGGTAGCGAAATTGTACGCGTCGAACGAAAGGCAAGGAAATTCTCCAATCCGTATACCGAGTACGATAATTAGATTTTCCGTCTTTCGACCTTACCGTCTTACCAGGATGCTTTTTACTAATGAAAAATCCGTTCTATGTTTTTACTCGAAGCATACTGCGAAGTAAATTAAACAGGTTTTTCAATATTCGTCAAGGTAGAATAGATATACATTAAAAAATGTATATTTGGCTTAACGAGCAAAATTGCGAGAATTTTAACCGATATGGATTTTTGTCTCGTTGTATCATAACCTCTGCTATTTGCTGTATCGCGCGAAAAAATATCCTGCACCGCGAAAGCAATATTTCTTTGCTGGCAAACTCATAAACAAAGCATAAACCAGTTCGATAATTAGCAGCACCCCCACCAGCCCATGCGCAAAATGTGTTTCACAGCTCTATGTTTCGCGAGAGAAAGTTCCACTGGACGCAACGATATAAAGGCCTCGTATAGACGCAGGAAATAATGAAGTTGCGCCGTATGTTTTCGATCGTATGTGCGGCCAAAATGATAAAAAGTAGGCAACGTGTGCAGCGGAGTTGCATTCGATAGTTTATAGCCGGTTTATGTGCCGGCGGAATCATTTAAAACAAGAAGGAGATTGCTGCAAATGAAAACATCCTCGTGGTTACACGCGCGCAAAAAAAAAGGCGATTTATTAACGAGCAAAGTTTCTCATCTAGCATCCCACTAAGCAGATATATGGATGTTAGCTTTAAAATTTCGGATGAAATGTGGCCGTGAGTTTTATCGGCCTCCGAGAGCCATTTCATCCCAGCCTGCTACTCTCGAAACGCTTTTTTCCTCGATACCATTGAAAAGTATGCTTACAGAGTCGGCGATTCACCATTGAAATATAACGAGCGACCAAGTTTCTTCGCTACTTTCTCGTTTCACGTAGAAGCGAAGCAATAATTTTCCCTAACGGCGAATCAACATCTAACAAACCTTCCGAATCTGTAACTAACGTCGATCGCAGTTGCGACGATAAAGCGAAAACGCTGAATACCAGAGACACGAATTCAAATTGCAGTCGATTTTTCTTCAAAGTATCTTGTTCGAGCCGCGTATTGGCGTTGGATTAGTTCGAGCAACGTATCGCGCTTAAATTGCGTAATATCGTGTCGAGGATAAAAGGGAGAACGAATCGCGTTACGGTGAATTTAAATGTATTTCTAATCGTGGCAAGATAGCGACGCAAAGAAGAATAACCGATCGACTTTACCGCTGCGTAGCCCAAAATCCCAAGTAATGGATGATTTCGAGAGTACAAAGGCAAGAACATCGTCGTTTAGTTTAGTCGAAGCCACTGTCTCTCCTTCCAGTGGTTCTGGCTATCCTTATGCGGCCATTACTACGTGCCAGGCATTCCATATTACCCGCGATCGCTTAATTGATCGTTAACTCGAGACTGCCCCAATAATGAATGCGAATACGCGATAAAGTGGTCGAGAAATGTCCACGCTCCAACAACCCTAGCCATCCCTAAACTGAAATATTTCCTAGAAATTATCGATTTGCTCTCGAAGAACTGGCCGAGTATAATATCGAGAGTCTCGCCCAAGAGATCGCCGTTCGTTCCTTAGTAGGCGACAGGGCGGTTGCTGGTTTACCGTAATCGTTTAGGTTGAGAATTACGCGGTGACACCCACGTGACCAACACGTTCTGTTACAACCTGTTAAGTGCAAAACAAATACATGGATCGATTTCTTTTCAAGAAATGATACTCTCGTTCGTCCGTATCACGTCAAAGTTAATGGAATTTTTTATCTTCTCGTATCTGATGAAACTACTTTATGCAAAATTCGAGGAAACTACAATTTTTAATATTCGATTAGAGTAATATTCGAATCGTGGGTATACCGATATCGTATCGTCTAACATACATCGCATTTTACGCTTCTGAAAAGTTGAAGCATCTCTTCGATTCTTGGAAAATCTTTGAATTTTACAGACAAACTCTAAAATTCTGTTCCACGTGATGCGAAAGCATACAGCGTAGAAGTATTGCGCGTATCTCGGGGGAACGATACAGCTGAAACATATCCGGAAGAGACAGAGAGAGTTGCATCGAATTCCTTCCTTGATTTTGGAACGCGTAATGGAAACGTGTGCCCTCGGTCTTGACTATATCTTCGCTGCGTCACGATCTAACTTCGATCAATTTTATTTGCAGAGATGGTAAGCGAACAAAAATCAGGCTTAAGATATGACAAAGTATATACGCGTGTATGTACATATTTGAAGAACGGTACATAACAGCGCCATTGCCAACGATCGCCGCGACGATCGCCCGCGACGTATTGGAAGAAAGGAAGAGAGAGAAAAATGGATATAAGCGGAAGCTAGGAAAATCGATAAAGCTTGACTACACGTAGAACTAAAGCACAACGTCTAGAAAGAGAGAAATTTTTCGAATAACTCGAGCAATTTCGAGATTCCGGGCAGGGTGTAACGACGCGACGCGAGGTAGCAGGATGAGCGTGCGACCGGTTGCAAGTGACGGGCCAACGTACTTACCGTGCTCCTATCGGATTTCGATCTTTTATTCGCATTACGCACGACTTTTTACGCTCTTATCGATAAACGGTGTGTCCCATTTTTCCCGACAGTCGGTTAAATCCAAAAACTTGTAATTTCCATTTCGAGCTAAGATCCTCGATCGTTTCAAAGTCGGTAATCGCGGTCTCCGAAACTCCGGATGATCCATTTGATCAATTGAACAGAGAACGATCGTCGGTTCCAACGACGCGTCTTCGGACTTTGTTTGCCGCTTTTGGGGAATTTTGGTTTATATCACGCGTTTATATCTCGCTGCAATTTCATGAAAACTCAAGTTTAGAGGTACTTATTTTGTTTTTTCTTTTTTTTTCGGCGATCATAAACTAAAAGATGAATCGTATTTCACGAACAAACGAGTTACGGAAATTCTTTAAGAAACTGAGGTGTCAACGAAGGGAACACGACATTTCCTTAAGTGCACGCTCGAAAGCGCACAAGCTGGTATGCAGTGACGTGCGAAATATCGCGGACAAACGGACTTTGACTTTCCATTCTGTGCCCTCTTCTTCGTTCCTGCCCGTTCGATTTCAATATTCAAAACGCGATGCTCCAAGTAGAGAAGCATCTTGCATAGTGCATACGATGTAAATGCTTTTTCAATGGAGTCCGTTATTTTTTGAACGAATTTTCTCGAGAAGCTTGTGTTCGTATTCGACATTGTCTTTGCCCGTAGCATATATCCGGAGAAATCAATAATTTAAAGGAACAAAAATGAATACCGATTTCGATCAAATTAATTATTCGCAATTAAAACCATCGTATCGCAGAAAAACGAGTTGGCCGATAAATTATCTCGCAACAATCGTGTGTAGTATTTGAAATCTCATTTCATTGCTAGCCGACGAACCCGATTCGAGAGACTAACGGATACAATTGAACGTTTGATGGGCATTGAAGTGAACATGCAACGAAACGAGTATTAGTTGTTCCTCGGGGAATCTGTAAACAGCTAACGCGAAACGATCGGTGTAATATTTCCCATCGGAGATATCTGTTGCATTGGCAGTCGCTCGATATAATCATCATCTTTATATTTCCGCCCTTATTTTTCACGTCAACTGTAATTTCCTTGCGTTGTTTCGAAATCAAAGAAAATGCGGCGAAGAGAAACTCATTGAAAAAATCGTTGTTTTTCGTTCAGGTGTGGAGCGTGTTCAAGGAAATAGCGACGCGTAGATAACTGCTAATGCGATAATATTTCCCCGTCAATGTATTTCCGTCCCAAAGGATCGGACGTTTTTAGTTAAACTTCCCTATCGATAGTTGGAATACGAATCTCGAAGAACGCAGAAATCGTTTATAAGATCTACTGCAAGATTGCGATGTAACGATGGCCAACAATCCTGTAAAACAGCCGATTTAACAACGACGTAATCAACAATTAAGCGCATCCACAATGAAATTGTATATCTCGAACGATTTTACGATACGTATAATCCGTATTTGAGTTTGTCCGCAAGACGAAGTAAATGAGCAAAACTGGGATGTACATATAGTTAAAGATAACGCCGCGAGAAAAAATGCTTGCACAAATGGTTCGATAACTAAACAAGTTCTGTACAACGATGTAACGTAGTAATAGATAACGAGACAGTTAAACATTTACCGATGATAAAGTAACATCGCTCGTAAGTACCAAACACGAACACGTATTTTTCTACGTATTTTTAATCTTGTTAACGTTGCACGCACGTTGCTTCGTAATAAAACCTGATCATTTATCGTTTGCCAATATACGGAATGTTTAACGTGGTAAATATCATAACGGAATGGTAATTTGTAAAAGGAGCGTTCGAATTAAAAACGTTTCTGAACTACGAAGAAAGAAATACGAACTTGCAACTTTTCGTTGCGCGAACGTATATTCTGCGGATGTAGGTAGGTCAGAAAGAGGTTTTAGACGTTCCTGCGGGATCGTGTAACAAGACCGGCTCCATAAAACGATCGATGTAATCGGTCCCAGGGGATGGGAAAGCCGCGCTAAGGCGGCTAAGGGCGCGATGCACCCTGCCAAAGACCGAGCTAAGCCAAAAGATTCGCTGCAATGGAGAATAGGCACCATAGCTTTTCATGACTGCACCCACCACTCCCCGGATGCCACTTTCCTTGAAATATCGCCGTGACTAGACGCAAATTCGTCTACCATAAATAACAAGCCTGAAATCTCTACGACGCGACGTCATAGTCCGTTGCGCTAGTTGTCCCCCTCCCGTCCTCCCCTATCTTTTAACCCATAGATACGTTCGATGACAGCTTTTGTTGGTAGACGTTCGTGCAAATTTTCAATATCGCGAAATACCTTTAAACGCTATTAACTATGTTCGATCCAAAAAGCTCGTGTTTGTTGGAAATACACGATACGCGATATAGGATAATCGCATAACTGTGTTCCACCAACATCTCCTATTATTTACTGATGGCAATATTAGGTACTTTATAAATACAACTCGAGTTCTATGACTTGACTTATACGTTAACGACGAGTCATTCTGCAGGGTTATACATTTCCGTTC
This sequence comes from Bombus breviceps, assembly GCA_014825925.1. NCBI lineage: Eukaryota > Metazoa > Arthropoda > Insecta > Hymenoptera > Apidae > Bombus > Bombus breviceps. The sequence goes on from CM026184.1 coordinate 16,491,167, forward strand.
GCTACGTTGTCCCTTCTTTCGGTTCGAGACGAGGGAACTAGCGTCGAGGAGCCTCGGAAAATTACTTGAAATCGATTAGCAACGTGAGATGGTACATCAATCATAGAGGCAAGGCAGTTCCCGTGGAATACGCATCACGAAAATGAGAGAATACAGCCTGATGAAAGTAGCATGGCGATATACTTGGTACTGCCTGGCTCGAACAACGTCCTTTTAGCGTTTATTAACGATTATTAACGAGATCTTCCCATACAGTTGTAAGTCGGTTTATTCGTTCGTTTACGTAAAATCGCCGTTCTAGTTCTGTCGCGAAGGTGCACGGCATTCGTCGAAGATAACGTTTTGTCAAATGTACTATTTGATGGTTGATCGATCCTTTTTGTATCCGCGATAAATTTGAAAAAGTAAGAAACGCGTTTAAATTTTCGTAATTCCAATCAAGAATAAATACAGGAAAAATGTTAATACACGTATCCCGTTATATTTCCGCGAAGGAAGTTCTAGCCGATTAATCTTGCGACTTCCACGTACAATCTCCTCCTATCCTGCGTCATTTCTTACTTGCTGGAAGGAAATTCATAAATTCAACTCGTTCGTTTCGCTACTATAAATCCACTAACTACGGATGCCTCACGGTCGGCTGGCCATTGATCGGACGTAAAACAAAAATTTCGGAAATTTACTACAATTCCGTTATCTTTCACGGGCGAAACTTCAAAATTACGTTATGAACGTTATTGATGAAAAGTAATCGGAAAAATTCGGAGATCCAAAAGTGCGACATCGTAATTGTGCTGTCCACAAATACTAACATAATTAGAAATATGTATGCAAAATAAAAGATAAGAGGTACATATGTATATCCGTTAGGTTTTTTAACGAATGTCAATCTTCCCACATATACATATATTTATCGTTATACGATGAACACACGTTCGATAGTATGAAAACGTAGATTCGGCTATCGAATCCATCATCTCAAAATTTCAATCTGTCAACCTTTCAGCCGTCTGCCGTTCGTCAAATTTTTGCCTGTGCTCTACCGTTTTTGTTTCACTATATTTCCTGTCCAAATGGGCTGCCACCGGTGTTTACCTTTATCTATTTGTTTAACAATCAAAGGCTATACGACAAAAATGAAACACATTCCCTATTTCTATTTTTTCAACAAATTAACAGAGAAAATTCGAAAACCACTCGAAACTTCATCGAAACGAAATATTTCCCTTGTTCTTAATTATACACGTATAACCAATTAATGCAAACCAATGCTCTTTCGTCAAGAACGTAACCGTACATATGGGGAAATACATCAAACGTATACACATATGTATTTGTAAAATGTGCATCATTATCGTGGATATTCAGTTTTTTAAATAATTTATTAAGAAGTTTGCGACCGATCGATTCCAATTAAATAAATCGTTTAACGGTAATTTTTTCCATCATTTTTCCGATTAGACAATCTTCGAAGAAAAATGAATACACGTTCTTCTCGCATCTGGCATCTTCCCTTTTTTTCTTACGGCACGATAGGAGGAGTATTATTGTTTTGGCATTTCGTGCCTTCGTTCCACCGTTGCTGACGGACGTACTATTCATTTACATTATTCCCGATCGTAAATCTACTGTTATGTACAAAGCGCTGTCATTAATTTGCGAGGTTAATTTTTTCTATCGAAATTCCAAGGTTTGCCATTTTTATTTTTTTTTTTTCCCCCAATCAATCACGACTATATATACTACGAGATATAGAATGAAAGTTCGATTTAAATACGAAGTTTGAAAATCTTATATATTTTATAAATACCCATAAGCAATAAGCAAAAGTTACAATAATTACGTTATTCGTAATTAATCATTACTTGGAGGGGCTTTATGAAAGTAAAATAGCTGCGCTGTCGAAGGAATTTTAAATTTTATAACTTTCAAAGAGCTTCCAGGATTTATTAATACAATTATGCCGCTCAAGATTTATCAATCCTTCGGAAACTCTTTGTAACTTGGATCGTCCTCTTAAAAATTCCGTCATAGGTCGCTGTGCATCCAGGAATACGCACACAATTGCTTTAATCGATAAAATTAAATACGCGAAAAGATTTTTCATGCCTGTCTTATATTAAACATGTGACTAATAATGTAATTATCTTAAAACAGTACGTTTCTAAGCGCGAACAAATACCAAAGTCCTACTTTCCTCGATTTTACGATAATCCTTACGATTTTACGATAGGATCGATAGTTTACGCAGTCTACATTTTGAACTTCTACCCTCGGAGAACGCTCAAAAACTCGCTCGTGAAAGATTCATAAATGTTCTTTCGTCTCGCGCTGTCTCTCCCCATCCGCCAACCTGGAACGATACATTCTTCGAAAGCCAAAGCCGTAGCCTTCGAAACGATAAATGAAGCGTACGTGGTAACATATTATAAGTCATATGGGAGACGATATTTCTACAAAATCGAGTTTATGGGGGCAACTGGTAAGATCGATGAACGTAAAAAGCAAAAGCAAAGAGAGTACAAAAATGAAAAGGTAAGATATACATACCAACGGTTTGCCAATTGGCCTGCGTAGAAAGAACAGAGTTATAAAGAGTTATAGTATATGGGAAACTCGTCTTTTGTTGATTACATGAAAAGCTGACACGTTGGTTGCAGAACGTAGGAACCGTTCTAGAAAACGATCATGCTTGGATAACCCTTTCCTCGCAATCGTGTACGATCCTTCGACATTTTTATAATCCTGTTTAATGAAACGGTTTCTAAAATTGCTCGGCGTTCCGTTCAGAAAGTACAACGTAATAATTTATAGCAAGTGATTTGCTTCGATTGAAAATGAAAATCTTATCGCTGACTTTCCACAAAATTCTCCTGGAATATTGGATTTTTTCGGAACATAATATCCCGATCGGTCGTTCGCTCCTCTGCATTTTCAGCTTCGAGTAAGATGAATGGGAAGTCTCCTGATACCATCTTATTGTTAGAAAAAAGAGCATTATGCCGGTGATTACTTAAGAAAAACATTATCTCGAATGACGCGAAAAGATGCTGAAACCTTGAATACTAATAGCGATCTATATTCCCCTTTCATTTCACTTTCCTCCATCTCATCCGACTCATCTGCGTTTCTCATCTTTGTAGAAACGTTTCCTCTTATGAGAAAAATCTGATGTTTCACCGAGATCCTGCAATTTCTTCGTCCGCGCTTTTCCGTTCGTCTAATCGGATAATTCGTGTGTAGAGTAATTGCTTCTATCGGTTAAAGGATCCGAACGAATCCGTTTTACTAAAACCATTGCACCGTTAGCAAGAAAGAATAGAAAATAATATTCTGAACAGGCTACGATTCTTATTTTATATTTTAGGTTACGCATAAATTGGAAAGCCACTTTTTTCCCTGGCCTTATCAAAAACCCTTAAAGCATACGCATGCTCGAAAACATACAGAGCTCGAAATGTCATTAAAATTCAACCGGAGATAGAAAAGAACGTTCTATTATGTACGTATGTACCTCGTTGATTTGCAGGAAAACAAATATTTCAAATAAAAGTTGTATTTCGCGCAGCAGCTCGGTACAATTGAAAAATGTTCGTACAAAAGGTAAAATGACTATATACAGTTGAGAAGAAATCTTAAAAATAAAGTATTTTGGAGAAAATAAAATTATGAAAAAAAAATAGCATAGATAACTTTCTATTCGTGCACTTTTAACAAACCATTCAAACGAACACGTATAAAACAAACGAATGCAATTTGGGATTTAGTTACATACATTGGCCGTCGTCGCATTAATGCTCGCGCTGGAAATATGCAAAAAAAAGTTTTTCTTTTTTAACGAACAAACGAACGCTAAAAAACGTTCATTGATTTTCAACCGTTTGTTCATTTCTACGTCAAACTATTTTGACGAACAAGTTGATTTCACTAAATGAATTTTTATCAGATACTATGGATACATAGGTTGACAACGGGTTAACGAAGTATCATTGCGACGGTTAAAAAAATGCTATAAGATGGACTTGCAATTTACGGCTACATCTCTCTTGTCGCTGTAATCGGTTATTTAACAAGCGTGTTTAATTATTCCGTGGAAATACGGTTGCTACAAAGCGACGATTTCTTAGTACAAATTAGACGAGTCACTGCTTCGCTTGGAACCACTATCGACCGTACTATATCGATCATCGATATCGATTTTCCATCTGGTTACGTATCAAAGGTTTTTTGTACAAACCGAACGTCGCAAACGTAAAATACGACGCGACACGGATAAGGTCGACGGAAAGAAAAATCCTCTGTTTGCGGTTAATTAAAAGCTGGAGCTTCCCAAAAATGAGAAACCCGAAGGGTCCGACCGTGACAACGAAACGCGAGAAATCCCGAGGGCGATAAAGCAACGAACGCGACGAGAAATTTCGGGAGACGCGACATGACACGCATAAAGTGTGGGCGAACGGTTTAGACTTTAGACCGGTGACGGGACAACGGTGTTGACGACTCGGCGATGCGCGGCATCCTCTCCTACGGTTCGTTGTATGTATTTATTTCGAGGGAACGCAGCGAAGCAGCCAGCTAAATTACAAAGTCAACGGGACACAAGCGAAAATCCGTAGCCCGTGGTCGTAGGTAGCCCATGGAAGATGGTTTTTCCCTCTTTTTTCGGGCCAGTTCACATTCACCGGAATAGCAGCGGCTAGGCGACTACCGAAAGCACATCGAGCAGCCACTGCGTGCTGACGTGGTTGCAAATAAAACCTACCTGTCCACGTACATAAATACATTGGACCGTAATAGCACCTCTTATCGCGGTTTTACCGCTCTTTCCGACGGTCATCGAGATTTCCCTGTAAAAATAAAATTACGGGGAAACTGTAAAATCGACCACAGCCGAGCTTTCGCTGGTCGAACGTATCTCTGACACTTTATTAACGTCGCTATCTTGAGAAAATGCCTTTAATTTATGCTTTACGAACCACGCTCGTACATTCAACGAGCAATCAAACATCTGGATATTGACACAGATACAACGAGTATCTGCGCAAATGGATATTGTTTTTATTTTTGCCTGCTCTGACGGTATTTTGACGAACAGAACGTTTAAATTGAAATATATGTTTAGTTGTTAGCGCACTTGTATAATGCAAAGTGCAAAAACGTAAGCGAATTTGTCATACAGTTCGAAGCCCTGGCGCGACGCACCTAAACGTACGTATATCTACTTTGTTTTTGCCTCGACTCAACAAAGCTGTTTGATGATCGACGTCGCACCACGATGTAAATTTTCATCGGAACACGCGCGTGTGTGCCGATGGAAAATAGCGGAGCAATAATTGCTTTTTTTGACACGATTCGATGTTAAATCGAAATTCAGCGTGTAGTGGTGCTCGCGTGAGTCGACGAGTCGAGTTGGAAGGACTACACTTTTTGATTTTACATAGCCTCCCGCAATTACTGATGAGTTGGCGGGAATCCAGTTGGTTGAATGCTTTCTGGAACATCTTCTGTCCATTGTGCGAACCTGGAAGTCATCTCAACAGTTTTAAATCATTTCTTACGCGATCTCGGGGTTCGCCAGTCTTTGATCCTTCTCCTCGGAAAATCTTCAAGACTTGTTTAAACCAATCGCTTTCGCGATACTCGCGATTAAAAAAGGATGGACGCCAAACGATAAGAAAAAATTCCTAATCGTCGATAGGCGAAATACAGTCTAGTTTCGTTTACAAAGTAAAAGCAGAACGATATATCGATAATTAGAAAATAGATTCGAAGCAAATGTTTAATTTGCTTTGTCTCGTCCGTTCGTCGATGCGAAGTTACGTGTTTTTATGTTTAAAACTATAATCATAACTCGTATGGTAAAACTCTGTTGTTCGATATGTCGCTTTGGCACATTGTTTTAATTCCTCAAACTGTCGTCCGTGTAATTAAAAAAGGTTCCCAAGTGACACCCTCGTTGCAGCGTGAAAAGGTTTTAAAGGAACGAACACGATTTACTTTTCATTCGATGTTTTAACTCTCATTCAGTTCAGTTCAAGTTTAGCGTGTGTGCAACATGATCGGTTTTAAAAATCTTGCATCGTGAACATGTACATAAAAACAAATAGCTGCATATAATTGAGATGGATTCGATCGACCTACCTGTATCTTTTCCGTGCAGTTTGTAATTTCGACTGCGCAAACAATCTTTGTACGAACGATGATTTAACTTTTGTACAAAAAACCTACCTCACCTTGATCGAATTATAAGATTAGAGATATGGTTTCTTCGAGAAGCAAGATTAAAAATCGAGGCACCGAACAAAGGGACAAAATTTCCTATTTGTATTCAAGTTATAACTTGCGAACGATCATAAAAACTCTTCAAACTCGAGACTGTACGTATTATTTGGTATAAAATAATTATTTGCTGGGATCCGATTTAACGGAATATATCAGCGCGATTAATGTCTGTCACCGATTTATTAATGTGACGAGAAACGCTTGACGGTATATACACCCACACACGTAAATCATCCTAAACATCGAAATTAAGCTAGTCTGAACCACTCGCCTTATTTGGTCGCATTGAAAATGGAATTTCGAAGATTGGAATTCCTGGCCCAGTTTCAACGCGATTCTCGCTATGCCTTGCATCCTTGATCACGCTTGCATTATACAAACATTGTTAATGCGGTAGCGATTGGAACAAAGCGCGAGTATAGACAAATATCAATAGACAGAAACCAAGAAGCTTCCTATACTTTTAGAACTGTGACGAACCGAATCGAATATGAATAATGTTTTGCCTACTTTATAAGAATACATTAGGGTAGAAAGCATTTTTCACGTTGCTTACGTTGCTCCCAGCGGTTATTTATACGACACGGGCGCACGTAAAAGACTGCAACTTTGACCTCAAAGAATTTATTGGATCGCATAAATGCGTACACGAATAGTTATCGTTTTCAGAAACTATCTTGGGAAGAGGGGCGGCTGACGATGATAAACGACGTCCTAATGTTCCACACATGCCACTTAGCATATCTTTCAGACAACTCTACCGACTCATCTAATTCACTTTAACGTCGCCTCGATCTTTAAATTCTTTTTTGATCTATACCTTTCGCGAAAATTAGCTGTTCACGCTTGCGTAACGTTTAATTTGATGTTGTGTAGAAGGGAAGAGAAAAGAAAACGCGAACATATTACCAAGTTTTCTTACGATGATCTTTTCTTACGAATTTTGTCTTTGCGATAGTATCGTCGAAAACTTCATGGATGCAAGAAACCTGCTATCCAATATAATAAACACACGCAAGCTATATTCGTGTAATCAACGATACAATCCCAGTTCTAAGGTCTATTATAGCCAGGTTATTACGGAACGATAGCGTTCGCAGTGGAATTCAATTTTAGCCAGTAGTATAATAGATGGATAGTGATCTAGTGCGGACTGCAATTTATAGACAAGATTTCGTGCTGTAATTAAAACTGTACTGTTTCGCGGAGATCTCCGTTTCCGAATCACGTACGACGTAGGAATTTGGGAATTCGTCTGTTTTAAACTCCGAGGAAATCAAAAGCAAGCGAATGTCTCGCGAGACACGACAAATTTTCACGAAGACTATAACGTTGTGCCCGTTTAGTATCGTGTCGCAAATTAAAAATAACCAACACCACCTAATGAAAAATTCGTTATACGATAAAAGTATAACGTCTATTTTCGAATTGAAGGTAAAACGAGATGCAAGTGTAGCGAGTTGCATTAATTCCAAAATATTACCGGCATATAGACGAGCTATGCTTTGCCACGTGACACGGAAGATCGGCGATCGTACGAAATGTTGTCAAAATTGGGAATCTCGAGATTAGGTCTATCGGTAACTTAATTTTATTGGCGCTCGATCGAATACCAAATGCTGGGGGAATTCGATGCGAAAAGTAAAATTACGAAGGGAAACTGTGAAAAAATGGCGAGAAGTAACACACTGACCCGACTAGAACGTAGCGAGGAAGAATATTCGCGATTATTCTGTAAATCGGAATTGGACAATTTGTAGATTGTAATTTGAAAGGGAGAAAGGCGCCGCCGCGATTCGAGAGTCATTGGGATAGCGATGTCTCTCGTTAACGTCGCATCGATATCTCTCACAGGGTCCTTATCCGATCCCGACGTCGAAATCCGATAACAAAGGACAAGTCAATTCGTGGAGCATCGTCGCTTATAATACGTTCCTCGCGCCATTGTCTCGATGAAATAAAGAGCGGAGGAGACTTTTTCTATCAGGCCAGCGACAAACGTATCTCAGGAGCGTCTCATCAACGAGCATGCTCGGTCTCTCTCTCGTTGCTTCTCCGTTGGTCAGTCGGTTTCACTTCGTCTTGATGGGATGTTTGCAGAAGCCTGTGGGCTTGTGCTGGTCCCGCCCGCGCCACGGCGTGCGACATACCACGCAGACGAGACGAGTCGAGCCGGGCCGAGAGTCCTCGTCTAGCAGAGTCGCCTTCTTCACTCCTGGCGTAGTCTACCTCTCTCTATTTCACGGCTACCTTGGAGATAAGAGCGCCACGGAATAACGGCTCTTTATTATATACGGTAATAGGCGAACTTCAAGCCTGGAACTTAACCGTGCCGCCCATTTTCCGCTGGATAAGATGCTTCCTTTTCCTCGACGTTGCGAGCTTCATACTGTCTCCTGTATACCGACTTTCGGCCCCTCTATACTTTGCTTTCAGACAGTATCCTCCTCGCCATCGTGCGAGCTATGTAAGCACGTATGTACATACATACTTTGAAAATTCAAACCGCATCACCATTATTTATTATATGCGTCGCGTGTCTTAACACGTACGTCCAATGGAAATTTTTTCTAATTTCCAACAGATATTTCCGACATTCCAGAAGACGTCTCGTAATTGGCGCTCATTCGTAAAACGTTCAGAGCGGAGGGATGTCCGAACATTTGTCTAGTATAATTCCGTCTATGATTTTTACAACACCATATACATAATAGAGTAACGGGAATGAATAAAATATGTAGATACTTCATGTATATACATAAGCGTATACGAAAGATAAGGCATTCGAAGGATCTACGGCTTTCGTACTAGCCAAGCATCGACTCAACCCGAAGTCGGTTTTCATGTAGATTGGAATCGCCTGACCCTTACGATGCCTTAGCGTAAAATGGTCCGCTCGAATCGAACCGCAGGAAATAAATAACAATTCGCTCGTTCCTTTCTACTATCTTTTTGTCGCGCCGTTAAAATACCCAACGAGTAATTAAGATTACACGCTTTTCTATTATTCTACGTAACTTTACCAATCCATTTTTCTGTGAGTTACCATCGTTTACTTGATATCTCTGTTTGCTGGGGAAAGAAACGTACATCCGCGTATCGAACTTATTAAAATACATAGCAAAGTGAAATTGCTTTCCCGAAATTGATGCAACAAGGAGCATATTTCGTGTAAATGCTACTTTGAGGGCGACTAGGCTGCTACGTACGTATGCTCCCGTGTGATTACGTTTGTTTCTGTATACAGTTCTGTGTTTCAGTGGCAAGACAAAGGTAAGACCGGTAAGTCGTCTGTCGTGACTCGCGCTAGCAAAACAAATTGAAGCGTAAAATCAGTAGATACGCTAAATCAAACTGCTTTAGGAAACTATTTCCAAGATGTAATCACGGACGACGAAACGCGTGCGTTATCGTATACGAAACCGAAGCTGCGCGTATACCGGTAGATTAGATTTCCATTTGAAAATCGATCCCTTCATTCGCTGTCTTATCGATAGTTATCTTTCCATAAAATGGTAGCGAGAAAAATGTTAACTTAGTAGTCTGCGTTTTACTTTCTTCGTCAACTTCTGTCGAATCGTTGAATTTCGATATTTTTCCGAAATTTTATCTCCAACGAGACACGACCAAATTGTTTCATCGTGAATATTTTCCTTCTTAAATTACGCCTCCGACTAAACTTTTCTATCTAAAGAATCGTATCGTTTATCGCTTATTCGTAAAAAAATATCTGCTAACGAAATATACGACAAGGTTTTAATCGCTTGAACTATAAGCTTGCCAACTTTAATGTGATTATCGGTAAGTACAATACGACATAGAGTCCGACTTCGCTATGGTTTTACATGGTACTTCTTGCTTCTCTATCCTCGCGCTACTCTTAACCACATATGCTCCGATTACATATGTCGATATGAAAAGAATGATTTGCAAGAAGATAACGTTATTATACGTTGAGCCGTACGTACCACGCTTCCCTAAATAGCAAACGAGAAGAAATAAATTTGCTCTTTATTTGCGTATTCTTACATTTCATTCGATCGTGATGAAAGGAAGAAAGAAAGAAATAAAGAAGTGGAAAATCTTTGCACTTTGACTAAAAGTGATATCCCTACGATACCGTACCGTTCGAACGGAGCAGCTGATTTTTCAAACTGATATTCTGATCGTATCGTACGATGTCGATCACGAACCTCGGATCGACCATTAGGTCAAATGCAGTTACAGTTAAATACGACGCGATGTTGGCGATCCTAAAATCACGCCGGACGAATTTCGAAACACGTACCACTCTGCTGTCGTAACGAAGCTGCACGAAGCAGATAATTCCTTCTTTGAAAATAGAAGATCACAGAGATCGAAAACGAAAACAAGGGCAACAGACTGGCGGAAGCATTTGGTGACACGCATGCCGATCCCCCGGAGAGACATCTTCGACTTCTCTTTCGTCAGGTAAATTAGGCTTACTGTCTAAAATGGGACAAGACTCGTGCAATGAATTAATTAACTGATACGAACTTAAGCACACCCGCGAGCTATACAGACAGATATTGTTAACCGACCGGAGAGTGCGAGGAGAGGGATAAGATTAGATGGGGAAGATTAAAACGGAAGGTACACCAATTTCGTCCTGCGCGCTACGATCCTCGTAATTAAAGCGTAGAAAATCCCGTGCATGTTATCGTTAATAATTCAATTTGTTAATATCTCGAGTGCCGCATACGTTCGTGATAACTCGAGGAATTTTAAAATATATCGTTTGACTATAGCAGAGCGTAGAATTGTACAGATTCGACTCTATGTTTTACAACGTTCGTTACAAGTAACGTAAGTTATCTTTGCGAAAACTTTGAAGCGAAGTTGAAAATAAGAAAGATTCTTTCGCTCAACGTTAATGGACGTCGTCCTGACGGACATCCGAGCAATCCATCTTTAAGTAAGAATAAGGAACCGGCTACTTTAGCAAACGGAACGAACGAATTCAATTAACTTTGAGAAAAGCCGGAAGAAAATAACGATGTCGTATGACCGTGGAAGAGTAACGCAACGACGAGAAATGAAAATTTTCCAAATGGAAGAGAAACCGAAAGGCCGGACGAAGATAAAACGAAGAAAGGAAGGGAAAAGGATTTTTACACGCTTACGAAAAAAAATCCATCGCGTGTACAATTGTTTTTAAAGCGCGGAGGAAATCTGGCCCATATTTCCTTCCTAAAGCGGTTCAGTGTGCCAGCTTGGCACAACCCCTGCCCGATATCGAAAATATTGGGTCGATCCTAACCTCGGTGCGTATATACATCGCATACGTACTTCGCGCAACGTTCTCGCTGCTTCGATGCTAATTTTTAACGTTACAAGTTTCTCCTTTAAGAATTAATGTCCATCCATCCCGAGATTGTTCTCGCTTTCATCTCGCCGGAGTTATTTTAGTTAAAACATAACCTGCTGTTGAAACACCGGTTTGTGGTATCATTTAGCTGAAAAACTGTAGATTTATTTTCGTTGGTTGGTTGTCCGATTATTCTAACAGCCGACACGCTTCTTGTTTTCACGAAAACCATCGGATGACATTACGCAACGAATGAACGTTATATAGCTGCTGGAAATTAGATCGAATTAATTTGAATTTCATTCGACCGAAGCGATTTATCAGAGGTTATTTAACGTCGCACCGTTGCGTATCAGAATCTCATACAAAGAGACCGACGGAGATAAAACAAAGCATCGACCGCGAGTGAATGCGCCGTTTGTCAGGTCTTCGCGAGACTGAAACATTGGTGCAAGTGAAATAATGTCTTCGACATTCTGGACTCGAATTTTGACGATTTCTGACAAAGCAGGACTCTCAATCTGTTAAACTTTCCCACCATTCTCTCTTGTGTAATTCGGCGAACGCTGCAAATACTTGGTCGGAATCTAGAACGCGAGAATTGTATCTATCGACCTCTTTCTTTCCCTCTTTAGGTCTCTCTGCTCTTCTTTCCTCGCTTTCCTATTATTTTTTATTCGTTCTTCCACGATGCGACGACAAATTATAAAATAGCAATTATAAAATAGCAAAAATAACCTCATCATCGCAATATCCTATCATCATCGAAGCCTTTTCAATTTCAGAATTAACGATTCGTTTGCGAATTCGTGGGCTTCCCAAGAGGGTATATAATAGAAGAGTGTGCAAACGTAGGTGTGCAGCGCAAAATATGAGTCTCGGATGGTTCTATCTTTCGGCGGGCACGTTTTTCGTGGACTCGACGTTTTACGAGTAACGTGCGAAGTTCTCGAGACTGTTCTCGTAACTTGACTCAAACTCGATGAAAGTGTATCTTTTTTCAATAAGGAATCACCGATCGTTACACGAAGTAGTAGCTACGTATGTTGAGAAAATTGGATTCGCAAGTGACGTGTAAATGTTTTCTCTTACAAATGGACCGCGCTGTAGCGGCGAAGTTGACAAGCACCGATAGTCCTCTTAAATCTGGTCGAACGTACAGATTTCCTGAAAATCGATGCGTTTGTTCGTACAATTGCATAGAATTGTAAATGCGTGATGAAAACACAACCTTATTTTAAGTTGCACGAGCGACATCGTCACGTAAATTAAGGCAAGTTTCACACACACAGATATTCGTATCGTGATACACGTATCGCAAGCCGCGTACCGTGTGAATATCGCCATTTGTTTTAATGTTTCGTCTGTCGTCTTTATACGAAAAATATCGCGATGCTGCGTCTTGCGAGGATCATCGTGCGAATACTTTCATTCGCATGTACATGTACATTCGGTATATATTTCAGATCTTTCGTTGTTTATTTTCGAATTTATTTGGGCAACCGTTAAATTTAATCCTCGTGTTATACTTATAATAACAGATGCTATTATCGTCGATAGTGGTTTTCGGTAAGATAGGTCAGTTAGATATCACGTGATAAATTCGACTGGCATAAAGGCCAACGAGAAAATGCTCGCCAGTCGGCTTCCTCTGTGCTGGCACACAGCCGTGAGTGAAATTCACGAGCGTATCGACTATTCGTCGATGTTTTGTTCCAGCATGAACAAACGTAAAAATTGCGTAGAAACTCGGAGCAACGGTTTTACATCGAATGGAAAATTATGCTCGTCGGTTTCTAGACTCTAGACGAACCGTACTAGACCAAACTCGCCACTGTTGCGATGAATACATCCGTGTTTCCATGTAAGTATGTACCTACGACACGAACAAATACAGATGACTCGCTTCTATATAGTTCCGTAACAGTTGTCACGCGTTTTGATCCATCGACTACCACGTAGCACAAGCGCAAGTAATGCCGTATGCCAGGTACGAAACACGCTTTCAAGTACGAGCAGTTTCCCGCACGAATTTTCCCTTCGACGTAAAAAGCTATTTTTCGAAGTTTCTAAACGCGTACAAGACGTTACCACTTTCTGGTGCGAAGAAACGATTCGTTGGAGGAAATGAAAAGTTGTAGCGTTTGTCGATAGTACGAGTTAGAAGTCGAAGGAAGTTGGTCGAATTAACGGTCAATGTTTGACAAACGATGAATTTCTTTCGGGGAAGAAACACGCGGACTATTCGGCACTTTTAAAATATACAGGTGGATCTGGCATAGACGGGTCCGCACGTTCGCAATTTTCTGTCCGATGAAACTCCAGTGAAACTGCAGTCGCTGAAGGAACATGTAAATGAAAGCGATCTTGCGGTAGTTAACTTTACGTATCGGATGGTTGGAGGTTTTTGTGGAATTTTTAGAACACGCCCGAAAATACTTTAAAAACTATCCTCGATACTTTTCATATTTTAATCGAATTGAATTGAAATCGGATAATAATCGTAACGAAAATGCACGCGACGACAAATTTTCTGTTATCGCTTATAAATTGCAGATTATCTGGAAACGAAAATCAAGAACTCGTGGTAGCGTTTGCTCGAGCGAGATTTTTCTAGGGGCGACTCAGGGTTTCGCGTTCTCGCGATCTCGTTGAACTATATTCCTTCTTATTTACAAGCGGTTTCGTACCTTTTTACACGTCCATCGAGCCATACCAGCATACTCTTCCCTACAACTGTCGTCGCCATTACAATTGCGAGCCGAAGAATCTAAGTTCGCGAGGAACAGGGCCGAAAGCGGTTCTTAACTGCTGCGAAAGGATGAAGAAGAAAAAGCGGGAGAAGGATAACCGGACGTCACAGAAACGAGAGAAACGGAGAAAAAGGAAAAAAAAGAAAAGAAAGGAGTGAAAAGAGGAAAAAAGGAGAAAGAAAAAAGAGGAGAAGAAGAGGAAGAAGAAGAGGAAGAAGAGGCGGAGTAGGAGGAAGAAGCAAGGTTGAATGCACAATACCGGAGGAAAAGTAAGAGAGATGGCGAGAAAGAGAAGAAGCATGGAGGAAGAAGAGGAAGAAAGGAGCGAAGGAGGAAAAAGGGTGGTGGCTGGGTGGGCAAACGGGGTGATATATAAGCAAGCTATAGACACGCGACACAGGTAAGCGCGCACGCGCGCTCACGCATACTTGGTCAGGAAGGAAACACGTACAGGTATCGTGTAACGGTGTTGGCGGTGGCATAGAGGAGTTCGGAGAGGCTGCACGGGGCGGCTGCGTGCTTGAAGCTCAAGCGGCGCTCGCGCAATGTAGTCCCTCGGCTATCCTTGACGCGGGAGCATCGTCGTTTCGAAAGAACCGCGACCTTCTGCCGTCGCGCGCGTTCCCTGAAAACGTCAAACATCCGACACGCTGTTCGTCGCAAAATCTAACCCGGAACGCCGAAATTCCGATAGACAAACGTGCCGAATCGGTGATTTCCGTCGCATCGCTGTGGTCGCGATCGCGTCGTCCTTGCTCGTCCGTTACTCGTATCGCAGGACTTTTAACACGTACCGCATCGCTCGACAGGGATACATCCGCGCGATTCCGAAATACGTTTGCGAACCGCCGATACAAATCGATCCACGAGATGTGTTGTGGTGACGTAACCGGTGACTTGTGATCCCCTTCTTCGCTGTGACCAGTCAATGGGACATGGATGGAGTCCTGACGAGGACACAGTGGTTTATGCGACGCGCGTTTAGCCTTGGATGCATTGCGTTCGAAACGCTCGTCTCTACCGTTTCCATACGCGCCCAATTTTTGAACGCACAAACGTCACGCGGACTGTGACTCTCAAGGATGGAACATCGTCGAATCCCTTCGAGCAACACGAGTTGAAATAAAAATGTTCCACTCGTTACAGAGTTAATAAGCGAATGTCACAGGCAACCGGATTAAGGCATTTAAGTATCTACTTATAAACCGGTAGAAGATTTCGATACTTTGAACGTCGAAGATGTTTGAAACGCGCTGAAAATCTATCGTGGTTTGCCGGGGCATACTGCAAGTCGGTCACGAATTTCTGGCCCGGAGGTCGAGACTGAACTTCTGGCGAACAATCGGCTGGTCTGCATAAAAGACTCGTAACACTGCCGGAGCTTCGTGAACGAAACTGGGTGACGTACGGTTATCGTTCGTGGCCCGATCGAACTTGGCACGAACGTCGTTTCGTCACGTTTCATGCTGAATGGAGCGACCAAGATCTCGACGTGCAGCACGTACGTCTCGGCACGACTAAATTTTCTCTACACCCGCGGTAGAAAAATCCCTGGGATCTTTGAATCGAAGCTGCGACGGTACTTCCGACGAAGCATCTAGCAAGAGCGAACATCGTCGATCTATGAGAGCAATAAATCTTGAGAAGGCTCGACAGCCGTTCCAGCTGAACTTATCGCCCCAAGAGATTCTTCGATTTTTAATCGTTGAAAATTCGTCGCGTCGAAGCGAAGCGAAACGGAGCGGAGCGGTAATTCACGCGCGAACTCTACACAACGAAACGTTCGAGTGATTTTTACGCGTAGTCGATTAAAAAGGGTGTCGTTTCGCCTGTCGCGCGAAACCATTTTTTTTTTTTTTTCTTCTTGCAATCTCATAGCACGTTGAAGTTGAAAAGGTGTTGGTGGATCGGGAACAGTCTTCGCTGCTTGTTTATCCGAGCGTTTCTGTGACACAGTTCCTCGTTCGGTATCTGTTCACTCGCGCTATGTGACGACGTGAGAAATCTGTGATCAGATTTTTCCCCTTCGCGCGTTTCGAGTCGCGCTATTCGCGGAGCCATTCAACGTCTCTGGAAAATGTTCGCGTCGGATAAACAGGATAATTAAATTTCGATTAAGAGACGAACAAATTGACGGAAAAGAAGCGATAGGCGATTTGGGAGAATGCAGCGGTACGGCGGTGCACTGGGAGAAATCGCGAGAAAGAATGATCGATGGAATGTCTAACGCGTCAGGGAAATTACTTTAACGAGTCCCGCCTAATGCATCGCGAACGACTTTGCGGTGGTGAATGCGGTGAGAGGCATAAAGGCGTCCGATCTGAGACGAGTACAAACTAATGCTACACCAGCCTCGAACGAGACGAAATACTCCAGCCGTTAATTACATTCATTAGCGGTTCGCGCGCTATAACGCTGTAACGTTCGCGTTACGTTACATTTTCTGCCGCAACTCTGCCGCGGAGAATAACTTGCTCGTGAATTCCTACGTATCCGAACCAGCACCGTGGTGCGAAGCTTTTTGTTTTCCAAAAGGGGAGGAGAGGAACGCCGAACCAACGAGCCAAGAAAAAAACGAGTAAATTCGGTCAAGTTGCAGCAGCGCCGAAAACATACAGTTGCAGCACTGCAGAAGGCGACTGTGTGATTTCGTCGAACCGTGTTCGGCATTGTTCGTAACGAAGAGATAAATCGAACGCGTCAGTGACGTTTGAAAGATCGTAGGGTCATCGACGTTATCGAAGATCATGCCACTGTAGAAGAATAACGCGCGGTGGGAGAAAAAAAGGATCTTGAGAAGCGATCGTGCACAGACAACGATTGATCGGTCCTCGAGGAAAGGCCGCGTAAAATGTCACCGCGATCGAAAAACTGTCAGTGCTAGCAAACTATCGCCGGTAAGGATGCGCTATTCGGTGAAACGATTGAAATGCGTGTGAGATAGTATATCAATATGTGAAAGAACCTCGTCGAGGAAAAGCGATGTCTACTTCTCTTCCCATACTCGTCTGTTTTATCATTTCTTTTGGTAAGTAGAAACTCGAACGCGGTTCTCTCGTAACACAGTTTCGGAACTCTCGCGAAAGACGGGCAACCGAGCACGCGGCATAATTGGCAAAATTTATTATTGTACGAATCGGCGTTCCCGGTAATCAAGATTCTAATAACGTCGCGAGAGCGTTCGTCGCGTAACGAAGTTCTGCTTGCTGGCCGGTACCTTGCTGGAAACATTTGCATTTCAAATTTCAGCCGAATCGAGCGATTTAAAATTGATACCAAACCAGAGGAACGGCTTTATTCCATCCTGCATACCGTTTCTTCCATTCTTCTTACCAAGTGCTAATAATTTGAACGCGTTAGAACGAATAAGCAATTCTTTCCATTTAATGTAAGACGAACGCTTGCCGTTTGAATTGCAAATCGATCGTTTTTCTACCGACTGACCCAGTATCTTGTATTATTCATGATATTCCTTTCCATCCCAGCCACACTTTGACACAACATTTCAGGCCGCGCGAGCTCGCGCGCGTCAGGGTGGAGCTCTCCTATATCTTTCAGTTTGATTGGATTTGATGAACTCCAGTCTGACTGATAGGGAGATGAGATTGTACTTCCGTACCAGAGCCACGATTACACCTAACCCTCTGTTCAACCATCTATTTAATTTTGAACGTACTTACCAACGAGTATTTCCATCTCTCGCGTTTCTAAGCGTCTCCGAGCGAACCCCATCTTCTTCTACATTCGGTTTACGTACTTTCAACGATAAGTACGCTTTTCGTCGATTACTATATTCCATCGCGAAGAATATTCCCACGTTGAATATTCTTTTAATTGGCGAATGATATATCTGTTATAGCGGAACTATTCCTCGACTGCCACTTTTAAAATCACTTTTAAAATCAATCTTAATCGCCCAATTTTCTACTTTGTATCCGTGATCGTTCAAAACTGTATCGCAGCTTCGTTTCGTTGCGTTTCCACTCGAGAGAAGAAAAGAATAACAGTCGTAGTTCCTCTCTCGGCGTATTTCTTTTTAATTGCTTCAAAAGTTAAGAACGTCGTTTGTAATAAGTAATAAGCTACTTTGTAGTACACTTCGTAGTAAACGTTTCTGTTCCTTCTTGGAATTTATCATCGGGTTAGGTTGTACAATCGTCCAAGGCGTTGTGTGGAAAAAAGTTTATAGTATTCCGTGTTAAGAAAAGAAAGAAACGGTTGAGCGATTTAACGCGCAAATAACAACTTCTCGTATATCTTTGACCGCATCCTCTTTTCTTCTCGAACCTCGCGTCGTGATTCTCACTGTAGAGTTAGTTTCGTGGAAAGCTGCAATGGTTTTTCTTCGCGAACTAACATCGCCGTAAACGTGAAAAACCCGCAATAATCGCTACAACTGTACCAAGAGAACACTCGATCGTGTTCTCTGTTAACTTTCCGCTATTCGACATGTAAACCATCCTGTGACGAGTGAAACAAAACGTACCGAGTCAACCCTACTACGCACGATGCTTGAAGATTACAAAAATTTGCGGCATTCACCCATAGTCATAACGTAACTTGCGTTACGATAATACCGGACCTTGATCGACACTTTCTCGGTATAAAGATCAATTTCGCACGTACGAAATCTCTTTAATTTCTATCGTATGTTTCTAAGGACGCAAGCAATTTTTGTCGACGACGAAAACGAAAGGTTATCGAGTAATACGGAGATATATAGTTTAGAATCGAAAGAAATCGTAGTTAATTAAGCCCGTAAATCTTCGACAGTTCAACTTTTCCATTATTCACCACACGGATTTTAAAAGAAAACCATATCCTGAAAAAATATGCCGGATAAACAGCGGTATACATAATTGTTGAAACTAAACCAACTCGGCTGACCGAATAAACGACCAATGCGAGATTTCAAGTGCACGAAATGGTCGGCCAAAGCGCGAAACATGCATTTGTTTGTCTTTCTGTGTGTCGCAAGCTAACCAAAGAATGCCAAATTAGTTGGCAGCGAGCGATCGGTCGCTCGCAACAGTCGCAACGCGTTTCCAGGTAAACGGTTTATATCGTATCAGTTGCGGTGTTGATGGGAATTCGTTAGAATCTGACCGGACACGGTTTGGCTTCCTCGCGGCCATCGAACCGAAAGCCGTGATTCCAACTTTCCTCGATACCGCCCCTGTTTTCCCGATAAAGCGATTCCAATTATTCCAAGTAAAATTCTTGATTCGATGTCTGGGTCGGTGGCGCTACTTAAGCAGAACGATCGCGCAGCTATCCGATCTCGTGCTGCACCGTGATTCAATCGTAATTGAATTCATTCCTAAAAAGACAACCTTCAGGTTTTCGAATGCTGTTTTTCGCCGTTTTATCTCCGTGCTTCCTTCAAATTGAAAATTGACTAGCCGTTACCGCGTTTGTTTTCCTCCTTTCGGTCTTGTTTGTTATCGTTTGTTTATCCACTACCGCACGACCGCGTGCCGTATCTCGAAAACGAAAAGTTGGCCATTGAACTCATCGCAGTTAAAAATCTCATCTCTCAGTCAGATTCGCTTTCGCGGACATTATATACATCTGGAAAAAGAATTTGAGTTACTAACGTTTTCCTGATATTCCAGCGAAAGACGATGCGCCGGTGCAACGATAAAATGCGTTGTTGGAGGGATATCGGAAGAAAGAGATGGATATATGAGTAAATCGGTCGATCGACCGATCCACGGAGGATAGGGGAAAAAGCCGGAAAGACGAAAGATCGCTGGGTCGGGCGATATCGCGCGATTCGTTCGGAGTCATTTTGTTTAATCTAGGCGGATTATGAGAACGATGAAACCGAGTTGTCCGATTCACTTTGATCGTTCATCCATAGAACGAATCGGAAGCAATGAATCGACGATACAAGCTAGACTACGAGGCGTTTATAGGGCGATCGGTACCGTAGAACCGTCCCCCTCGCATTTATGACGCGACGCTACGAAACGTAAAACGACGCACGTAATTCCGGCCGTACCGTGCCGCCGTGCCGGCTCGATGCAGCCTCGGTTTACCGTCGGATTTTGCCAGCATGGTTCACCACTTAACCTAACCGGTTCAAGATTCGTGCGGACAAAGTGGCGCGTTAACGAAAATAATGATTCTCCGTATCGTCCCTGCTCGACGCAAACGCTGCTGGATTAAAGTAGCCGGCGAGCCGTACACGATCGATAGAAAATAGCGATTTGTAGAGGATCAAGCCAGATACGAACGTGCTTTCTCCTTCGAATACGCTTCCTCGCTATACGTGTAGTTGTCGTCCGTATGGACGTGTGTTTCGCGTTGATACCGAGCCGGTTAATCGATTCTCTCTAGAAGCTTCGTAAGTTGCTCCATTGGTAAAAGAGAACGCTCGACAAATGTTTGATTCCAGCGTGTTCCTCGTTCGATATATCTACATATTGTGCATGTGTAATCGCCGTAACGATCGATCGTTTCATCTACGATATTTTATTCGACGAGAAAACGAAACCTTGGATGATTCGCACGCAAGAGTAGCGTCAACAGGCCGATTTCATCTACTCTGACAGCTCCTACACCGTTCATCTCCGTATTAGTATTTTTCGACGAGAATTCGAATCGATACGTTCGTTCGTTTGCTTCCCATTAGCCGTCTCGGTGTCGGTCGTTCAACGTCGACGAGCGAAGCGGCTTGATCGGCATTTTGGCTAATTTTTACTTTCCCCTAATCCGTCAGAACCTGGCAAAATCCAGGACGCGTCGTCATAGCTGCGCAAATTGTACGCTCGATCGCCATCTTATCATCGATTAAATTCTATTCCTTATTAGCCCAGCTAGAATCAGCCATCGTTACCGATAATATTGACGCGTAGCATGATGTCGTTCGCTATGATTGACATATATCGATCACATATCGATCGTTCGTACGTTCTTCGAACTTGTTACATACTTGTTACGTGTTGCCAAATATTGCACGATCAGTTACAACAGGTAGATTACAACGTATAACCCGGATAAGTGGAGATTAAAGTAGTTTATTTCGTGAAGATAGTTCGTAATGGTTGATGTTCGTGTTTGGCGAATAAACGTAAAATATGTAGGACACTGACTTCCTCTCGGAAAATGTAAAAACCAATTTGCCAAATAATAAAATATCGATAAAGAGTATCATTGCAGCGCGTAGCAAGGTAAAAGCATGGTTGACTCGCGATGTAAGAAGACATGAGAACCTCTCAGGAAAATGCGATACACATTTTCTTTCGAGGTACAAGAAATTCGATTTATATATGCCTTGACTGGGGTAAAACGAGCTTTGCAAAATGGATCTAAGTCGAGATAGGTGCTTTTCAGTGGTCCTTACACCGTAACTTTGCGTAACCAATTTAAACCACGAACAAGTCAAGTGTTTTATCTTGTTTTATCGATTAGAAACGCCCGATCGTTTAAAACTACGCATTCTCTCTTGTCGTAAAAAAAGTATCGCACTTTGACCAAATCCATGGAGCGAACATTCGTTCTTAAATTAATTAAACATCGAAAGGAACGGCGAAATAAACAGAAACGGGGTGTACCGGATAAGATCGAAAGTTGGAAGAGATAGAAGTTGACTGGAACGGTGATAAAACGTACATTCGGATGGAAGGGATAATAGAAACGGTGGGACGGAGTAGGACGGAACGAAATAAGATCCTACGGTGAGCGACCAAACTATCCGATGTCCCTCATCGTCGAGAAAGAACTCCGTGGTAGTTAGCCGTGATGGGCCAGCGCCATCCAACGAGATTCAAATAATTTTATTATGAAGCTAGAGCAAAGTCTTCCGCTCGGTCTCTTAGTCTTTTAGAACGTTCCCTTCCCGATGTTCTTCGAAAGTTCCAGCTCGAGAATGACAGGGATGCGACATCTTATGTGGTGACCGAGAGAAAATTCGCGTCGCCGCGTCTCGAAGAGCCTGTTCTCTCGGAAACTTGCCTGGCTCTGTACCAATTACTTATTCAACTATCTTGCAATTTCAGATTTTTTCGTTTCGGATGATGTTCGAGCGGAAAATCGGTCGTTTTGTTTGTCGTATTCGGTCGTGATTGAGGTTTTACGACTGTCGGTTACGTTCAAGTCGCATCTGTCGATATTTTTTGCTTCTTCCAGACGATATAAATTAGGAAAAGCAAAACGCAGTAAATGTCACGCCACCAACGATGTTAATGAAATACTTTGATTTTATTTGTGCAAATTATGCTCGCAAATTCAAGAGATACATTATCTCCGGTATGGTCTAGTGGCTAGGATACCTGGCTTTCACCCAGGAGGCTCGGGTTCGATTCCCGGTACCGGAAATTTATTTTTGAAATTTAACGTACGGACGGCGGGCGACCAGCGCTGACGATCGCTGTGGACGGAATACTTTTGCGCCAGACTGAACTCTGTTGATTGACCATTCAAAGCGCAAATCGTAATAAGTTATAGTAATTCTTTTGCACGAGATTAAGTGGTTCAAGAGCGTTATTGTTTAGTATTTATTATTTATTATAAACATTGAAATTTACAATAAATTAGAATTTGGGTAATAAACTAGGAAACAATAAATTAGAAAATTAAATTTTCTAACTAGATTTTCGTAATGTGCAAATGACTGCGAAGAGGAAATCTTTAATTTATCGATTACTCGTCGTATTTTTGCTAAAGGATCGTTACTTGCTGTATTATTATCGTTAAAGTGCAACATTTGTAATAATACCATGTATCGATCTCGTGCCATTATTTTGCGGAACATATTGCTTTTCAACAGTTCGTCCGTAGACCAATATTCTCTCAAAGATAGTTTCTTCGAACGCGGCATTAGCATTGAAATGCATTTATATTTATCTCATACAAACGTAATAGTATTACTTCTGCGTAGGTGCTCGGAAAAATTGACAAACGCATATACGCGTCCTTAATCCACACCGATGGCTTTCGCCAGACGCTTATATGCGTGCATAGCACTCTAAGGGTTAAGAGAGACAGTTATTTTTCGCGTGAGGTATTCTTCTTCTTACGAAAGTATTTTCGGTAGAATTGTGGAAGAAAGTAGAAACGTCGGTTGGAAAAAAAAGGACATGGACCAAAGAGAGGAACAAAGATGGATTAGTAGATTCGAGAGCAAAATTAATTTCCGGGAGAGCCTCCGGGATATAGATTATCCGATACTGGCTGTGAACTTATTTGACCCCTTTTCGGCGGAAAGACCGTAGAATACAACCTACGCTGCTCGAACGTTCGGCTTTTCCGCTCAAGAAAAATCTTTCGAAATGAATGCATTTGCCCGTTACGCGAGAACCCCGTGTAAATGATGCTTTTAACGGGGGAAAAATGGGGAAAATTTAATGCAACCAAAATGTTCCATGCTAGGTTGGCTACTTTGGCATTTCCGAATTTGGCATTACCGAGAGCGTAGCGGAAATATCGTTCTTCACTTGGAAAATTTGAATTAACGGAATATCGAAATGGGCAGTTTCGAAAACAATTTAATGTTAAAATCGGTTTAAGTAAGCGAAAACGTTTTGTGTTGTGTTGGCAGGCGGAAAGGTGGAAGAGCGAGAAGAGATTGAATCCTCTGAGAGGGTCGGTTAATGTAGCTCATTTTCTGTTTATCGGAACACGACCGAAAATGCAAACCAGCAGAGGAAGGTTCGTTGCAACGAAGTCCGACGTGAAATAAATTCACGAGGTCGGGGATACCTGGATTTTCGAGTCGCTCGGTGTTTCTACTTTATTCTATTCGCCATTGAGAAGCTGCAAAACTAAGGTTTACCGAGAATCTGGATAAATTGGCCGAAGAAAGAGAAGCGAAGTGAAGCAGTAGCCTAGCAGCTGGCCGGGAATATTTTCGAGACAACGCTCGCACAATTTCGTCATTTGTCTAGAGTCAGTGGGAATTTCGAGGAAAGTCGAGACACGTCGTCGAGAAAATTCAACTATGTACATATAACGTTCCGAGACAAAATTAATTTTCGTCGAAATAAGTGAAGTAACGAATCGGTGGTTCGCGTTACACGCTACGAGGCTACTGTAGCGGGCTGCGCATCTTTACTCGTGCATCGCTGGAAACTTTAAACAGACTACGCTGTCTGCGACCTTTTAAATTTCCTCTAGAGGAACGAGATCGTTCCGTGAAGGTTTCGGTCCCCGGGAGAGAACGACGTGTACTTTCGAAAATGCGGATCAAAAATTCACTCGATACGCGCTGAATATGCCACATTCGCGACCGACCGATTCTCCATCGTAATTACGGCGTGTCTCACAGACGAACGGCTCGGTTTTAATCGAATGACGCACGATTTTACTACCGGAAAGCTATTCATTTGATGATCGACGAAGCGCTGAACTTTGAAAAGCTGTTAGAGTTACATATATATGTATACAAGATTCATTTACCGTGCGTTACAACTTTTCAATGAAATGTGATGGAATAGAATAGAATGGAAGTTAGCTATGCCGAAGGAACTAACTTTCGTCTATCGATTCTCATCGTAACGAGACCGGCGAGCGTTTCAGTAAGCATGTTAAATCGTTCAGTCCTATTATAAAAGCACGGTCGATTCGATTCAACGTTGCCAATACGAACTTTGATAAATCAAACGGCGTTGGCCAATCGGAATAAATAGGAAGCGTGTGAGAAACAGACGAGCCTAGAAACCTTGAAGGTAAAATAATATTTTTGAATTTCGATAGTCGGAACGTTTTATAGGGAAACGAAGGAAAGGCGAAAGAAAGGACTGCTCTTTGGAGCTCGATGTCTAGAAACGTGGAAAGTAAGAGTGAACGTGTATCTTGGACGACGCTTAACGTGAACTCGTCTTAACCGTCTCTAGGGTGGAAAGCTCCGAAGCGTAGTCTACGAGCTACACGGTCTAGTAAACTAACGAAAGAGAAGTTCCCACTGCGAAAGTACTGCTCTACACGCGAGTCATTCTGAAGAGTGAAGAGCAATCGCAAAGAAAAGCTCACCGACGTACTTGTCCACGTTTCAACTTTGCCCGTTGATCCCGGGCTTTCAATACGGCTCTCGATTTCCGCTTGGAACCTTTGATCGGATTTTCGGCATCGAATCTACGATTACGCGACCGATTCTTTTCCAGAAAAACAAACGGATCTCGGTGGTATTCGCGTGTTACCAAAATCTCGATGTTTATTTAAATTTCTCTTTATCCGTTTCTATCGATTTTACTACCCTCGACGTTCGCCGGTCGATTTTACTGCCTCGCAATTTTGCAAGATCGTAACACGATTCCAAGCTTTCGGATGTATTCCGATTTCACTTTGCGATCTGTTTCGAACTCAGTCGAGGACGCTTCGATGATGTTTAACGTTGTTTATTTTGCTGTCGATTAACGAATTTACGATATAGATTGGAAACACGATTTTCTGGAAATTTCAGTCGTTGATACAACTTGATAGGTGCGAATAAATACACCCCACGAACTGGAGATAATAGGATAGGAAATTGAAACAGAAATAATAACGTGTAGAAGAAACGATCGTTCGCGATTGTGAATTGTCATTGTATAATTCAAAGAGAACAATTTAGGCGTGGGAAATGGCGCGAAGAGAGCAGGCATGTCGATCATTCGTGAACAGTGTCACTCTATGGATGTTATTTCACACGAATGGGAGCAAAATAGTTGGACGCTGGATGCGATCCGTTGGTCGCGTTACACGCAGTTACCCTCGCAACTACTCGTTCTCCATTCACCGGGAATGTGTATCTCTGGCCAGGCCAGTCATCGTTGCCCCTAAACTTTTCCATTGTACTCGAGTTTTCCATGTTTTAAACTACTAAACGATTTATTCGAGACCAATACCCTTCTTCTAAAACTGATGTTTTATCGTTCGTTTTATCGCTCTTGTATTCGATTATGTTTCGAGTTCTGAATATTTATAGAAAATAAAGAGACGCTCTGCGAACGGTACTTACGCAAATCAACCTTTCCTCGTGATACGTATCAAACTATATTGGGAAGAAACTTGCTTCGAACGATTCGTTTACGGTGATATCGAATAAAGGCGATCGCAATTTGTGCATATCCTAGGAACAAATTTACAGTGCGCGTTCCTGTGGATTCGCGTATATCGTGCACCGTGTTGATGCGTGATTTCGATGGAACGCACGATGAAATAGATTATGCGTGTTTGCATCGGCTGAAAAGCAACAAAAAAAAAAAAAGAAAGTTTTGAACGAATGTGGTTGATACTCGTTACAGGTGTATTGAGTATTCTGTGCCCAATGGAATTCAAGCCCTTTCATCTCGTCGCAGACTCCATCGAAAGAGAAAATTGTATCCGATGGAAGCCGTTGGTATTGCGAGAACTAACGAAATCAAAAATAAACGAGAAACGCGATTTCGAAATCTCTTGAAAAACAAATAGATTTGACGTTTTCAAAAAGAAAAAATAAAAAATAAAAAAAGATCGACCTTCCTCTGTTATTCAAACAATACGTATCATCGATTTGCTTGTTATTTCCCCATTTTCCGATTCCTCCAAACGTAACCATTTTACGTTTATCGCAAGTAGATACCGTATCGCTCGAGACTTAAGAAACGTTTCTCTCTTAAAACGATCTTTACGCGAAAAAAGAAAAGAAAGAACGCATAACTGAAAGACCACGGTTTTTCAAAGTGCCTTCTCTTTGTCTTTCTCTCTCTCTCTTTGTTCTTCTTTGTCTCTTAGGTACGGTCACCTTCACGTAAACCAGGTAGAGTTTATGTATTCACTTCCAAACCTTCTTCCTACCTGTCTTCTCTCGTCAATTAGTTTTCTTCGGACTCGTCTCGTCAACAAAATTAACGTACGTCGCGCGAAATTCGAACGCTCGTTTCGTTTGGTTCACACAAATGTAGGATATCTTATTAATAAGTGTGTAAATGTTAACTAATTACGAAGTTTGCTAATGTTTGTAATTTATTTCTTCTTCCTATTGAATGATTCGATCGTCGTTTACTTGAAATTAATCGGCAAATTTTCATATTTCAGGTGGTATAGCGTCATGTGTAAGAAATTTTCGAACCGACTTTCTGGAGGAATGGCCAACTCCTGGTACGGGACCCCATTTCGACACCTCGATGCAGTCAAACTTTACCGGACTGGTGGGCAAAACCGTGCATCTAGTATGCAAAGTGAAAAATCTCGGAAATCGGACTGTGAGTTTGTTATAATTTATGCTTGTTTCGAACAACGAAAAGCCAAACGCCTCGTTGACGGAACCAATCGTTACAGATATTCTGCAAGGAAACAATGATAACGCTGTTTGCGAAACGAGAAATTAGCGATTTACCTCTCAACTAGCTACGACTAACGAGTAACTATCTTAATCGTATTTTGATTCGATCAAAGATATAAACTTCGTTTAAGTCGGTGAAAAGTGATTTTTTAAGAAATTTTCGTCCGAAGGAAATCTTACGAAACGGACAAAAGTTGTTCAAAAACTTTTTGCTTTGGAAATAACAAACACGCGACGAAAAAGCGGAAATGAAGCTAGCGTCCTGATTTGCCCATAGATTTCTATCGATTACAGGAAACGATTGATCCTCTGATTGAGTCGTGCCGATTATAACAGGAGATATCACGATCGTGAATACTCGTTCGAAAGAGAAACAGTTGCCAGCTTCCAAAGACGGAGGGTTATATTCACGATATGTTTGGCCAAAGCAGCTAAGAACCCGTTGTTGTTAATACGCCGCCAACGATAACGGCGCTGGTCTTCATTAATAGGCATATAGAGACCGCAAGCTAATCAATGGCAGTTTGACTTTGGCTTAGAGCTCCCCGATGGAAGCAATTACAATGGCGTGGACTTGGGTCTTACCTGATTCTGTTCACCGACCGCTCGAACATAGTTTAAGATGCATCGATTGACTTACATTGTATTTATGAACAAAAGCAACCGATGGAAATCCTCTCATTGAAACCCGGCCCTTCTGTCCTCGCTAGTGCACAATCAATCCAATCGCCGATCGAATACGTAAGATTAAAATTAAGAACGAGTTAAGTCGTAATCGATCGTGATTTACTTGAAAGTCACTCGTCGCTTTTTATTATATCGTCGCATAAGTATCTGTAAAGACCTAGACAAAGTAATTTATCTTTATCGATTGCTCGTTACAAGTTTAAGACGTGTTTTCCTTTCACTGAATAATCTAGTTGAGAGACTCGTAAGATAAAAGTTGCGTATTGAAGGAAAGAGAGAAACGAAGAAATTTGAGATGTCGAACCGTAAACTGGATCGTTCGTTATTGTTAAAACTACGCTCGGATTACGACGTTGAGGAACAAAGCGCTCGAGATCGTTATATCGGTCCATGCTCCTTCTCGAACAGCAGGATACCGTACATACATGTGGCAGCGTATACGTACACGTGTGGAGCGTATATCTGTGTAGGCGCGTGCTACGTGCACGTGCAGATGTAACACGAAGGGGTAGTCGCCTAGGTACGCGTCCGGTGTAGGCTTCACTCGGTCTCTTTTATCCGGACAAAGATCAGCGAGTCCCTATTTTCTTGAGATCTATTCTCCGTCTCCCTAGTCGATCCCATTTTCTCTGCTGTCTACTTTCGCAGTAAGAGCCTGTAATCCCCACGATCGTCAATGGAAGCGGAAGTCGTGAGACGAGCATCTAATAGCGGCATTCTTCGCGCAAACAACGCTGAAAAATACTGAAAATGGTCGTGTTAGAGCTATCCGCGTGCGGCTGTACATGCTTCCTTTTAGCGTATTGGAATAATTGCGCGGTTACGCAGAAACGAGAATGAAAAAATTTATCGAGCTGTTTCGAAAATTTACAAACGGTAATAATCGCCAACGTTTCCAAATTTAACTTTATTTCGTTCTTTTTTCTTTTAATTTCTAATTTTTTAATTTCTAAACTTCACTTATCATAGATCTCTTTGTTCTGTTTAACCAAAGATAGGTCGTCTTTACCTCTGATCTCTTACCGAAGCGCATTAAATCGTTGAAACGTGCATGGAACGACGCGATATCGCGCAGTTGCGACTAGATAGGAAAGAAATTCCGCGCGATTCGATCGACGCCGCACAGAGTTTCATTGGCTTCAACCCCATCGTTCGGAATGCAACAGTTGCCAATTCCTGACCGAAGTAAGTTTCGGTGGTAAGTTATAGGGTATTCGATTCGACGACTTGCCGTTGCTCGAAAGCTGGAAACTTTCGCAAATGAATATCACTTTACGAGGTACATATTTGACTCATCCGCTGTACGTAAGGTTCGATTAAAGGCCAATAAAGTTCCTTTACGGTACGGCACGGTAAATGGAGAAGAGTAATTGCGAAGCGCGTCATTCGCTGGCATTTGGTCGCTTGGTTCAACGATGCGACACGCTACGCATATGCTTGCGACTCGCTAGACTCGGTTTAGTCGATTTGTTCGTTTGATAGCGCGTGTGTGCATGTGCACGCGCGCAATTACAGTTCGCATGGGACTCGCGATGTGCAAGGCACACGATCGCGCGAGCTGCATAGATTTCGGTTGAATCTCAACAAACAATAGCTCGGCTAATGCCGATGACACACCGATGTCACCTCGAGAACTCGTAGGCTCCCACAGCTGCCAGGTTTGCGGCCGACGTAGGACAATACCGAATCTCCATGGTGACGTCATACTCGCTTCGAGTGCCGGTGTCGTTATGGGAAATTGGTTTATGCGCTCGTGACGGAGCACACCTAGAACGAAATACCCTCGAAAGGATCCTCTACGATCCACGTCGTGACACGCCGCGCCGCGAAGAGCCGCCACGCCACCGCCAGCTTCTCCGTACCCCTGTTGCTTTCCTTTAATTCCAAATTACAAGACTCCTCTTGATCCGCCGACGTCCGTTCAAGAGTGCACCGAGTTTACCGAACTCCATTTGTCAGGATCTGCCGAAACTCCATCGCACGATCGAATCGACGACTCTATCTTTCCCTGCTTCGATACCTCAAAATTGATCAATGTCCAAAAATTATTGTCACAACTAGAACGGTTTAAAAAATCACGTTTATAGTATCTCACACCGTCGATTTCGTTCATCGTTATATTTCCTACTGCGGTTTTCAGGCATGTTTATGCAAAAAACGTTTCTTTGGTCCAGCGTGTTGCTGCAGGATCCAGTTAGAATCATAGACGAGCCGAATGTTTAACGAACGTTTGTTTTCGAGTTCGCGATCTTTATTCTCACATTAGGAGAATGGATAAAGTCGTCGCGATATCTTGGTCGATTTTTAACCGACGATTAAGGTCAGACGGACGTAAGTACGTATTACCTAAAGAATGTACTGCGCGAAATTACATCTACGATTCATCGATATCGTTGGTCGTAGTTTTAAACGCGTCGATTGAAATACCTACAAACGTGGAACTCGTACAACTGATTTCCGATCTAGCGCGATACACGCGTGACCGCAATCTACATATCAAGTTTTTTCTATCGATTCTATCGAGAGATGCATCTGCTCGATCGATTAATCACAAAAATTTCCACGTTCAACCAGCCTGGCCTAGTTTATCTTCGATTTTTATTCTGAAAATCGTTCTCGAGCGATTCATCGCGATAGAACGTCATCTTGACATTTTGTTACAGGTTTCGTGGGTGAGGCATCGGGATATACACCTGCTAACGGTTGGCCGTTATACGTACACGAGCGATCAACGTTTCGAAGCGCTACACCTGCCTCACGCCGAAGAATGGACGTTAAGGATACGATATCCACAGCAGAAAGACTCCGGGATTTATGAGTGCCAAATATCAACGACACCTCCTATCGGTCATCCCGTTTATCTAACGATAGTCGGTAAGCTCGAGAAAACGCGGTACAGTCTCCGTGCGACGTTGAATTTTGATCTTTAGCTCGTCTATTTTTGCTTTTCATACACACGCCGGCCGCCGTTGCGTCACGTTGACTCGGGTCAGGTCGGATCGGATCGAATGATACTCGTACAAACGCAAACACGCGAAAGAAATATTAAGCCGTTTCAAAGCATTTGCACTATTACTCGTTTTGTTATAGGTAGATGGACGGTACACGCTTTAACCAAGGTATACATACCTATGTGTAATTGCCAGGTAATCTCGTTACGTTTGGACGCGAGTTATTCCATTCAAAGATTATTCCATAGATTTCCAAGCTTCGATCGATACGACGCAAAATTGTAGAATAAACTGCGGCAGAATTCGTTTTAATAGGATTAGGATCGTTATTCACTTTGAAAGTTGACGCGTGCCTTGGGGGCATCATAAATACGAGAGCATCGCAATATGTATTCGCATTTGCGGTTAACGCCAATATTTCACCAATTTAATGAACTGCGCGATATAGGGATCAGTTATTTCATCAATTGCGATATGTTATTCCGTTATTAAAATAAACCGCTAATGTTACGCGATAGCGAACGACTGGTCACAGCAAAAATCTTCGTAATTCGTATCTTATTCCGAGAAGAATTTCAAATTTACCGTTTTATAATTTACAGTATCCTTAGAGCTATATATTTGCCTGAAACTTGAGAAATTTTTAAGACACGCTAGTCTAGAGAAATTTGAAAAAGATATCGACGCTTGAAAAGATCAGAGATAGCCTTCGCCTGGAAGATCGAAGAGACACCATTGCCGAAAGAGAAAGAAAATGTGAACGAGGCTGGGGTATATCTATGATCAGTGTGCTTGAAATTGAATTTAACGTAGATGCGACCGTGTACAGCGGTGGTGCGAAAGGGGCTAATCGAGGATACGTACGAAATTCATGGAAAGATTTTACACGAGCGTACAAAGCAGGTGAAACCAGGCCGTCTGCGAACTCGTATATCCTCGCAGGTACACCGTTAATGACTGGCCTGATATCCTAACCGTGCCGTACTATTAAATGAGAGGATCTTATCACACAGACTTGACCCGAAAACGTTACCCAACACTTCCGTTTCTACGTTTCGCGCAACGATAAAAATATCGACCGTTTTATTTTGTCGCGTTAACTTTGATCACCCGTGCTATTGTTTTTTTTTTTTCAATTTCTTTCTACCATGTAGTCGTCCTAATATCTTTTTAATTGTTCGAATTAGAAGAAACTTCGTATAGTTTGCCAGGATTTCAGTTCGTAATTTACTTAGTTCGAATGGATGGAAATTTAATAACTCGATCGTCGTTACAATCGTGCAACGTGACGTTTAAGTAACGTTCCGAACCGTAATTAATTTAAATCTCGAAACAAATTTAGATTCTTTGTTTGAAAGTACGTTTTTCTGGTATAAATTCTGTCTATGAAAATATCGACATTTGCATTTACGTTCGCATCTATCTATGCACCGCCAATAACCGTCCCAAATCGGACGAAAAGTTCTAAAGCTAAAAATTTGATTTCAGAGCCGATTACCATCATCATCGGAGCTCCCGACCTATTCGTGAATAAGGGTAGCACCATCAATCTAACTTGCGTCGTAAAATATGCTCCGGAACCACCACCCATGATGATCTGGAGTCACAACACCGAGGTGGGTATTGCCAGAATAATTATCGATTATCGCAAATTTAACGATTCCAAATTTAACTATGTGACAAATTTACCTGCCAGATGCGAACAAGACGTACGCGTAACGCGATAATATTATGTGCGACGTATAGTTAACGTCGGGTTCGGAGTACGGTGAGCCGGGTATTCGCCGTTCATTTTACGTGCTCGCAAAGTTCTTTGTACCGGCTCAAAGGGAATACGTCGAGGGAAACGCAGCTCACATACATACATGTACCTATCTTTTTACCATTCTTCTTGCAAACCTTGAAGCAGAATACCTTTTGTCTTCGTACGAGGCAACGGTATTACACGACAGTGTGAGAATCCACTGGGAGGGGATAGTTTCCACGGGAATATGAGAAAGCAGCTACGGCAGCTTTGAGGAAATGATTGCGAACCAAAAGTCGGATATACCTTGGGATCCAATATTGTTCCTTTTTAACTGTATGCGCGCCGCCCACCGACCGTAATCCGAATCCATAGTTATCACGTAGAGTATCGCGACGACGCGTTTCGCCTCGAATATGGGATCGCGAAAAGTTACGCGGGTAAATCTTTGCTACACTCCTTTCGTATGTCGCGAAACTTCCTATTGACAGCAATTTGCCAGTTTGCCGGTGTTTCGATCGAACTTGACGTAGAAACGAACATCGTCGCTTTGTTTTTAAAGGAACGTTAGTCGACGGTTTGAAGATTTTTCATGCCGTCAAGTTTAAAAAGCTACGCAGGAATATACATAGTTTTCGTTCGATATTGTTCGAGCGTTGCTCCAAAGCTAGGAAAATACGACGATACGATATACGTATGTACATGCTGGAAGGAAAATTCCAATAAATATTCGAAAACGCAAGTGTCTCGATACGATAAAGGCCACTCGGTACGTGCTGGCATGCCGCAGCACGTTGAAATATTTACGCACAACCGACGGTATTATAATTTTCGTTTTACGCTGTTATTTCTTCGTGGCTCACTGACAGAGCGAATTGATTCCTTGCATAAACGAAGCATGCGTGAATGACCGCATTCAACTCGCAGCTTTACCTTCTGCTCGTCAGATACGGACACTACATTTGAAAATCGCTTCTACACTAAAGTCTATCGCTGTCCATTGTATCATTGTAGCCGTAAATATCTTCCCTCGCCATCTCGTATCCTTTTTCATCGTTCAAGATGTTCTGTTCACTGCTACAGTCAGCGTCGCGCGCCCTACTCGTTTCTGCGGTTGCTATGAATCTTTGAAAGTTCTTCTTTTCATCGTGCTGATTTAATTCGTATCTTAATTTAGTACGCGAAGATATTGATCCTTAAATACGAATTCCGTGGATTCTTTGTCGAGACAACCATTTTCTATGCGACTCTTTAAAGAAAAGATTCAAATTAAAACACTGGAAATGTTTACTCCTGATTCGACTGTCGTTCGAACAACCAAGGGGAGAAAAGCTGCTCCATACACAAGACCAGGCATGTTATTGGCATGTTCTCAAACGATTTAATAATTTGAGACTGTTTATGATTGTCGTGCGTGTGGCACGCAACACGCTAAGTACGAAACCCTTAAGCCGCCACTGGTCTAAGATAATCTAACAATAGAACTCCGCTCTCCCGCTTGATACTGTCGAATCACTGATGACGGTGATGTGGAAATGTCGGCGTAGCCGCGCGTTTCGGCGTCACCCAACCCCTTCGTGTTCTGTTTATTTCGATGGTGGTGTCCTTTTCTTATCTCGAGTACCCATAGCGTAAAAGTCGACACGAGGCAGGAAGTATGTGTGGATGTATACGAATTCTCTTCAATAATAATAATAGCGTCAAAATAGGTCGAAATTGACGAGTATATCGCGACCAAAGAGCCAACACATATACATTACCGATTTAGGTGTTCAAGCTGTAATTCGAATCGCTTGAATAGTTTTCGTTCGATTCGTGATACTTAATATGCTCTTATTAATTATTTTAATCCAACTTCATTGTAATCGCGTTATGCAAAAGTTGCATAATAGAGGAACGTTACGCACGGAACTCTATATAGGAGAGACGATATTTTATTAAAATAGTAAACTAACTTGCTACTAGAATGTTTCCTTTCTTTAACGTAACGTGGTATGTTTTAATTAGTAGCATAGCAAATTTTTCGATCGATGAATCTTCTTCGCGCGTAAGCTGTGTAGTACACTGTCCTTTTTTATTTGTCGATGACGTTAATTCTCAAACTCCGAAAGTATCGTAATCGTCGTGGCTTAAGCAAACGAACACATTAACATTTATTCGTTACGTTCTGTAAATAAAGTTAACATAGTTAACGCATATTTTTATAAAACTCTCGTATTTCTTTCCCTTTAAACGAATTCTGTTGTGCATTCTATTAAATCTACTGATTGAAGAGTAAATACAATTCAGTGAAACGTTTCCCTCGAACGCAAACCTACGTTCAAACCTTTTCGCGTTAAATAATATTTTTCCACCGTTGGCAAACGCGCACGTCAAACCGGACAAAAAAGAACGATACCTTTCCGTAATGCTCTTCCATTCAGCTTACGCGAATGCATTGCAACTTTATCTTATTTTCGGTTTACAAGTGTCTTTTTACAAAATCCAGTACGCTTTCTGTACAGCGAACAAATGCAATTTTTTCTACGTGGGAAAGTAATCCAGACCTAATCCGGAAAAGAAACAGGACACCATTCGATTTCACGTGCTTTAGTGATTTAAATTCTTCATTTTTCCAAATAGCTGTGAAGTGATTCGGGATGACTGCGTTACGGAATGAATAAACTCGAGTCTCCGTATTCAAGCCGAACATGTTTTTATTTTAACTAATCGTATGACGTGATTTATGTACTACAACAACGACGCTTAAACTGTAATAGTCGCGGCTAACTCGTTGACGCGTTGCGAATAACGGACCTGAAGATCGTGACGGTCGATCGGTGATTGCTCTTTTACCTTCTACTCTGATTTGCGGCTATATTTATTATGAGACATACGCGAGGCTTTGTCACTGGGCGTGGTGACATCGTTATATGTTGCGAATGGCCGCGAGCTTAGAGACAGCGCGTGCAGGAACATCCGCCTCGTTGCAAGGCATTCCTAGAAACTATAGTTCGTATTGACCCACCTTGCCATATTTTTACACCTTGCCAAACACGTAGGGCAACGATACGTTTTCGTTTTACAATTCGCTAGAGCGAGGAGCGAACGAATATTCCCTCGCTTGGTGTAAATCCACCATTCTACAAACATTCTCCTTCAGAGCGAATAACGCGCTGTTGTTAAATTTTACTTTCGAACGTTTCGCTTTGAATAGGATTATGCGCGCACTAGCCACAGTTTTGTCATTTACGGATAAGATATTTGTTTAAATAGACTTGCGCACATTAGACGACGCGACTGCAAGACTCCTTTTTTGTTACTAGAAGAAGAAGAAGGAATTGGGTTTTTGATCGATACGAGCGAGAGCGAAAAATTGTCATTGGCGAAGAATAAAGGACGAGAAATAAATAAAGAATGCGTTTATCTTTTGGTCCAGGTAATTAACTTTGACTCACCGCGCGGCGGCATTAGCCTGGTGACGGAGAAGGGTCCTGAAACGACGAGTCGTTTAATGATCCAGAAAGCGGTGCTGAGCGACTCCGGGATCTATACCTGTGAACCGAGCAACGCGAATCCCAGCAGCATTAAGGTGCATGTTGTTAACGGTAAGTTTCACGAAATATTTGAGAATCGTTGGCTCGTTTTAGGACTTATTTCCACTTGCGATTAGTTGCGACTACGCCGTAGTTTCTGGCAGATCATCAGTATCGTCATGAACATGAAAAATGTGCCCCATATTTTAAAGAACATTTCCCGTCTGCTTCAGGAAGTTAGTATTACCTATATTTATGCCGTTGCTGGTGCAGAATGATCGATATACTTTGCTTTGTTTATTTGTATGCGTAAATAAATCATCGAGGAATATATAAACGACGAGTATATTCAGTAAGGTACAATTACAAAATTATTGGAGGTATGAAAACGTTGAAATCATCGCTACATCGTGACCCGAACGTGTAATCATTCATCTGCAAATAATTTTTTGATCACTGGTATACTTTTGCAGAGGGATTTGTAGTACTGCGTTTCAAGCGCAGCGACACCACCGCACGGCGCGGTGACGAGATTTATGGCACGTAAAGCGAAAAGCAGAAAATTCGAAAATACATGCTGTATGTTGAAATTACTGCGAAATCGTGTATACCCATATGAGCGTCGCTACGCAGATGGTAGAAAATTAAATCTTTCTCTCAAGAACAGCCGATCGTCTCTTAATTTGAATCATCGGGAATGTGTTGCGAAAATTATTCGAACGTTTCAAGCAAAGGTCAACTTTATTCTTTCGCATGGAACCATACATTTTTTAACGCGTTAATCGATCTGTCATGGTATTTTTTTATAAAAAGTTACTAACCTATTTAATGTGAGAAAGATATACCCGTTAAAAAAGTTTCTTTGGAGATCTGAAGAACATAAATAAAATCACGAAAATGTAGAATGTAGAAAATGTAGAAAATATTTCATAACATTATTTATTTATATAAAAGGTATCATAACTCGTAGTATTGTACATATTACAGCATTACTACTGTTATCACTGTATCGTATTATATAGAATTACAAGTTAATAGCATCATATACTAAAACATACTCGGTGACTCCTCGCGCGTTCTAGCAGCAAAATGACATTCAGTAGCGCTCGATTGTTCCAGGTATAGTACGTACTGTATATGTATTCCATATTGTATGTCTGCCTCTTTGTAGTCGCACGCGTGACACGACTGATCTGTGACGGTGTATCGCACCTTGACTTTGCGGAGGCGCACGTTCCTTAGTCGCGACAGCGTGAATGGAAACTCTGCCATATCCGACAATGGATTTTATAGTCGCGCGCG
Organism: Bombus breviceps; assembly: GCA_014825925.1. NCBI lineage: Eukaryota > Metazoa > Arthropoda > Insecta > Hymenoptera > Apidae > Bombus > Bombus breviceps. The sequence goes on from CM026184.1 coordinate 16,528,976, forward strand.
ACTAATCGCAAGTGAAAATAAAGCCTTACCCTGCCATGTTAATTGATCTCTCGTTAAATATCCCGTTGTTCTTGGAAGACGGGACGCGTGCACATTTGCCCTAGAATCGACGTTGTCGAGATCGATCTGACCGTGCCTAGCGTTTAAATTCGCCGAAAGCTATGCATTTCGCACGACGTCGCGACGTCGCGACGTCGCGATGCATTGAGTGAATTCGAGTCGCGAAGTTGACACGGTTTATTACTTTAACAGCAAGGGAATGAAGTCGCGTTGCTAAGCAAAGCGTGTCCTATACAATACCGATACCAAGCTAATGCTAAGACTAATACTCGTACCAATACCCACGCCAATACTAATAATACTAATATGGACGTTTTGGACGAAAAATACATATGAAATTTCAAATAGTGTGAATGGAAAGTAGATTCGAGGGATTAATTTGCTCCGATAAATATACATAACTGCTTCGTTTACACTTCGCTAAATTATTAGGGTGTGCCTTATGATAGGATGAAAGCGGACGCGTGGATTTAACGATAATTCGAAATAAGTTAAGCCAAGTTTCCGGTATGTTATTTATCAACTTCAAGCGTTAATTGCTTGGTACAATGGCCTGCATAGCCTTACCTGACGCGAATGCAGATCGATGCGACACGTCGTGCACGACGGTGATTTATCACCGTCATCGTCCCAACTGATCCGCTCTGAAACGTCTGTTTGCGTTCTTTCTCTCGATTGTTCGAATCGTTCGTTGCGTTTGTGCTATTATCGCGACGGTAGCGAGACGCTCTTCTGGCGGTCGTACGAAACACGATCGATAAATTTTGAAAAAAGAATGGCCGAGTGGATAAGTACGTTAGCCAGTTGGAAACCGAAAGAATTTCATACGATCCGAGTAAAATTTTTGTTGCAGAAGAACGACCGGCCGCCATGCATCACGGTGATGGAAGTTCGTCGTACACTGGGACACGGCCAATGTGTTTTATAATTTTAATAGTAGCTAACATAATATTTGTATAAGAGAAAAGAAAGGATAATCGTCGAAAGGGAGAAGAAATACGAAACACGATGATACAGCGCGGTTTCACTTGCAAATCGCATTGCCTATGATCGATAACATTCTTTGGGTGAATATTTGCGCAGGGTAAAATCGAATATTACCTACATTTTCATTAAATTTCCGTGACCAAAGAGTTTTCGAATATCAGCACGGCACAATAATCGGTAAAAACGTAGTATTTTGTTAAGATATATCATCAAGAACGAATAACTTACGACGTCAAAATTTATTGTATTATTTGTAAATAAATTCATTGTATGTACATATCAATAAAACGATCGTCTTTATCTTCTGACTCTTTCTCTAGGCCGGAATCTGTCGAAACGTAGCAAGTGGAACGGTATATTCTTTTTCCTTCGTTCATTGTATACCAAAATCAACAAGTAAAAGCACAGATTGTAATCCGCTTTGCTAGTTTATTTCAATGAAAAATGTGATTGAATCGTACAACGGAGTTTCTGTGTGGCGGTTCAAAGGTTTGAACTTGTTACTTAACTGTTATTGCTACCTTGTTATATCTGAAAAACGATCCGAGCATTCGTTTCGTTGCATGGCGAACTGCAAAGTATATATTTAAGGTTACAAAAGCGACAGGTTAGATTCTCGCCGGAACGTATAATTGGTACGGATCGTACGTTTGGTCGTGTAAAACGAACGAAACCCGAGGAACTATTTCATTCGTCTATATCACGAGTAGCGATAAAAGAGTTTGACGAGGAAAGCGGATTCATCTGTTTAGCTTGAGCGAGCACAATGGATTGATATTTCTTACACGAAGCGACGTAAGAAACGACGATTCGTTAATGGCACGGTTGATTATTTCTTTTATCTCGTGTCCGTTAATTACAGCTCGGTAAAATTGACTTTCCTTGGAAAGCTGCACGTGCACGCGATCTCGAGCGAACCGGATAAACAAGGAAGAATCGTAAAATCGTAGCCAGCCCGAATATCCTAGGTCGCGACAAACACGGTCGAGATACGTGTAACAAAATTTTTATCCATACGCCACCACCAACGTGACGAAATTGCCAAGCTATATGAATATAACGCAACGTTCGTCGCGAGGAACTTCCTGCTAAAAGAGAGCAGTCCTTTTTGTTTTTTTTCAACTGGTCGCGATGGAGATCGAACGCGAGCATTTACCAAAATTGTTTCGATGTTCGGCTCTCTATGAAAAAACTGGGTCGTCCCAACTTTAACGATTTTTCCGCGATTCTTCGCGTCTACCTGCCGTTTACGAGTTTTATACGTTTAACTAGAAGATACGCTTTGCCTCCTACATTTTGATTTATTAAATATCGTATATCAACCGAATGAACCGGCCTAATGTCG